>CM060945.1:175860220-176485220 GCA_030765085.1 Allium cepa
TTTTTATTGGAGGTAGGCAAGCTAACCCTTTGATAAGTCTTTGAGATACTCAGACGACCCCGTTACACCTCCAATGCTCATTTAACTAAATACTGCACTGTTGGAACATCCGGTCAATGTAGGACGATTATCAAGGGAAAGAAAAAGAAATATAGATGAGGAATACAAAAAGAAGAGAATAGAATAGAAGAAAAGAGAAGGAAATAAAAAACACAATTCGTCGAAGAGTAGTAATACCAAATCGAACGTCAAATGAACAAATCATCACATCGTGCTCCACGAAGTATCTCCATCGTCCATGTCAAAATATGCCAAATCAGCCATCATCAATATTGGTAGATATCAACAACTCCAAAGTGGTTGATAATGACTACTTTGGTCATGTACTTAACCGAAAATGGTTAAATACAAATCAAATGAAAACGTCCGTATGTGCCCCGAAATTCGAAGCACATGTATAAATCCATCTTTTGTCTTTATATCGATCAACGTGCACGATACTCTGTGCACGTAATCCTATCCTTTGGGATATATTCTAGTACTATATCACCTTCGAATGCCGTTTTCAATCAAAGTAACCAAACTAGCATACGTACATCTGAGATGCATATAAACGCCCATAATAGTATAATATAATATGTATAATCTATCCATATCAACCAATGGGAAAATCATTTCAACAATAGCTCAAATCTAATAATTCCCTAACTACAGAACTCGATGGAAAATATATGATATTCCTTATCAATCATTTTAAAATAATTTTATTTCATCTTACAAAATTCTAATAGGTATATAAGTATAGGAAAATCTCATTTTAAAATCAGAAATCATTCTTGAGTGCCAATTTAATAGTGTATAACTAATCATAATATAGCGAGAGACAATACCACTCATCTCAACCATATCTATCCAAACTATTGCCAAGTCATATAGCTCTCCATCATGAGTGCAACGCGTAAAACAACGTCAAACATAGACGTCGTATGCAAAAAAATATGCAATATATATGCTTTCTAGTTATGTAAATAATAAAATTAACTTAAAAAAATTAACTTAAACTAGTTACCTAATTAAGTGCTAACCCCTTTCTTCCCCAAACCCGTACATGCATAAACATATCCAGACACAAGAAAACCCAATTTACCATATGCGTGTTCTTCAATGATACCGAGTTCCAATGCATGAAATTCAATGTCCTCTGCTCCATTGTTTTTCACGTCTGAAACCCGATGTGCCAGTATTAAAATCACCATACCCATTGCCATCAAACGAAATGCGACTCTAGTCTCTTTCTTGGCTAGTCGAAAGTCGCAGTTGTCAAATGATGATCGAACGCCGTTATTTTGGTATGGGAAGGTGCCAATTGCCAAGAGAAACTTTCGTATACCCTTTATTTCACCCCTAGACACCTTTATCCCCGCTAGTTCAAAACCTAATTTTTCCATGAATCGGTTGATCTCGGCTTTGTTGATTGCAACCTTCAAAATTGGTACAGGCTTGAAATGATATTTGATGGGAGTTTAACAGAATTAGTTTTGTAATTTTTTCGTGGAATAGGTTGCTCGATTTGGATTTTTGAATCTCAGGAAAATAGGCGGTCATGGTTTTTTATAAATTGTTCAATGGAACGGTAACAGGGGAATGTGGAGAGTGGATAAATGTTTAGATTTATTATATTATTGTTTATATTTGGGTTCTCAAATAATTGGTAGTGTGTGTTTCGAGCTTGCATGATCAAACGGTATGTCCGATCGTCGCAAAACTAATCTGCATGCATCACCTCATTTTTTTGGTCCCAATGGTATAAATTTGGTTACTATCTGAGACAACACTTTGGGATTATAATTTCACACTTTTTGAGACTGTTTCGACCATCGGATCATCCAATCTCCAAATATAGTGATCCATATACTTTAATTTGCAACATTGATATGAAATCAATGGAAGTGGTCTCGAGTCCGAATTCGATAATAGTTGAAAAATCATATTTTGGGACCATCAATTAATTAATGATTAAATATTTAAATCAATTATTTAAATATTCTATCGTTAAAAATATGATCGTTACATTCTCTCCACCTTAAAAGGATTTCGTCCTCGAAATCCCAAGGACGAAGTAATACAACCCAATACCCTCGTATAGGCAGTGACACAAGACTCAACAACAATCATGGAAAGAGATCGCAACAAAAGGAGTAGACTCAGAATCAGCTGGAGCCATCATCCTCATCCTTAAGTACAATCATTGCCGAATCCAAAATCGGGCAATTATTTCCAAAGAAATAGACAATGGAAAACAAAAGTGTCAACTTAGTAATCGAAAAGCAAGTTATCTAAATCTCGTATAATACCAACTCTCTCAACTATCGGCAATGTATAATATCCTATACATTGACTTTTCTCTCAATTTTGGCTTATGTCATGGAAAATTTTAGCAACACCTCCTTTGCGTGCTAGGTCTGGGAAAAATCCATATACAACAATAGACATATATACATCTTATATCTGAGGCATCTCATATCCAAGGACAAGCAAACATATATTACCAAATCTACACTACAGATGTCACATACCTCTTTATAGCAAGAGCATTTTATTTAGATGTGAATATAAGCCGGTAAGCATTCAAATAGCCGACACTTGCTTAGTACTCAACAAAGAGGATTAAGCACAATAGTAACACCATAATGTAAATAAGAACACTAGATCATATATGGCAATCATATCAAATAAATGTGCTATCTCAAACCATATTATCCCACATGCCTAACAACCATATAAGCAAAAGTAATCATATCGAATGCTAACAATCAAACAAGCATATAATAATAACCCTCAAAAGCAACATCCATGCTTATCCCAGCATGCAGGATACAAAACTATCTAGTATAATACATCAACCATTACATCCAATATGAAAGTTGGTGAAAACAGAAATCTTTCCTAATAAAGAGCTTCGGACAAGTAGTCCTCAAGCTTCCATCGCTCTCTCATCTTCAATCGCCTTTGCTTTGATTCAATGGAACCTTTACCACTCCACCGCCTTTGTAACGACCCAGAATTTCTATTAATTAAAATTCGTATATTTAATTAATTTTAAATATTAATAAGTGGAATTTATAAGTCGAATAAATTTTATTTTGAATAATTGGATTTAATTGGATAATTAAATCGATTATTTAATAGTTGAAATTTCTGAAATAATTGAAAATCGAGTTAAATATGATTGAAAATGATTTGTAAAATTTTATTTTATCATATTGGAGTTAGAATGATGTTTTAGAACTTTTAAAATCAAATTAAAACTTAATTTGTGAAAATTGAATATTTTAATATTTAATCGACTAGTGAAAATAGCCATTTTTCGAACAGTCTCAGATTTGGACGAAACTAGTTCCATTGGATCCGTAATAGTTTGTTATTATCGGATTTTAATTTTCGTAGCAATCGGAGTTTTCGTTTGACCGTGGCATCTCGGAACACATCGAAATTGTTTTAATATTAATTTGGCGAGTTAAAATAGTCATTTTTCAAACAGTCTCGGATTTCGACGAAACCAGTTTAATCGGATCCGTAATGCGATATTATTGTATGGTTTCAAATTTCAAGTCAATCGGATTTACCGTTTGTCCGAGGCAAGCTAAAACGCACAGAAATTTGATTTACCGATTTAATTTTAAATCGAATGTTTACTGCCATAACTCACACAGATGACCGAATTAGCTCCCGAAACACATTCCATTGTGTTCGGAACGCGGGGTAAACCTTAGGAACGCCAACCGTCACGCTTCGTTTGGAGTTCGAAAATTCCGGGATGAATAGTGTTCGTGAAATTTTTCTATACAAGCCCTTAGAATTCATTTTTGCAAGAAAAATATAAACCTAACCCTAATTATTCAGAGCCGCCGCCTCCCTCATTGTCAATGGCCGAAAATTATCAAGCTTCTTCCCTTCAAATCTCTCAATCCATCAGCTTTTAGCAAATTCTTTCAACTACAAAAATGTAGAGGGCTATGAGATCTTGATATCCAACGGCCATGATCGCGAATGGTGTTACGGATTGGTGGAAAATCGTCCTCAAACTGCCGAAAGTCGTGCACGCATTTCTATACATGGGGGAGCCCAGGTTGCATGGGGTGGTGGCCGAAGGTAGAGGAGGAGATGGCGGTCAAGATGGAAGCTTCTGATCGTGGTGGATGTCGACGAGGAGGTCGCGAAAATTAACCCTAAATTTCGAGCCTATGGGTTCTTGCGTGATTTGTTATCTGGAGAGGGAATGTGTGCGTGGGGAAGAAGATGCAAAGGCATGGCCAAGATTTGCAGGGTTTGGATCCAAAGGCTGTGAATAGATGTAGGTTAAAAATTAAAAAGAAATTTGTAAATTTAGTTTATATAAATCGTGTAACTTTAAAAATTCATATCTTTTTCATAGGAGGTCGAAAACGCACGAAACAAGTTGCGTTGGAATCGTATGGACGAGCACTACGCTATGGAAATGGATTGGAGTCGTTTGGAGTTAGTGAGAATTTCGGGTAAAATTAAACGTCCGTTTAATTTTATTCGAAATAAAAGCAGAAACGGAAATAAAACCAAGGTGGGAACTTCTCACTCAATCGAATCGGTTTCGATTTTAATTTTAAATAGTTAGATTTAAAATTGTTGATTATATGCATGGATGATAAATTTTTATCTATTGATTGTTAAAATAAACATTATGCGTCGTTAGTAAGCGGACGTTATTTATTAAAAACATATACCGCGAATATTTCACAGTACAGTGAAATTGGTATTATTTATGTACTTGGAGTTGATTTCCCATCATTATATAGCGGATGAGACCCTATTGCGTCGTCTATTAAGTGGATAATATTTTATAAATCCCATATACCGCGATAATTCCGTACTGGAACGGAATTAGTATTGTGCTAACATCTTTGGATGCAGGGAAACAGGTTGGAGGGATCCAACTGGATTCCTCAGGTGTATTGATTTATTTACAGATATTGTGATATTTGTTGATTATTATATCGATATGTGATATTTGGATGTCTTGATTGACTATTTGGTATTGTTGCATCATCGGATCCATTCTTGGAGTTTCAAAATAATGACTTTTGATTTTTAGAAGAATTTTAAAGTGATTTTAGAAAGTATACGTTTTATAAAATTTTGAATTGTTAAAATAAATAAAAGTTATAATTTTTATTATTATAAAAGTTATATTTTTGGAAAATAGTACTTAAGTATGATTTTGGAGTTATATAAGTTTTAAATAACGTTTTGTAAATTATTAAAAGGATTGGTTTATTTAAATTGAGATTTCTGAATTATTATAAACGGTGTATATGAAAGATTTCTAAAATTAATATTTATAAATTAAAAATAATAGAATTATAAAATGAGTTTTTATAAGTGTTAAAAATGAAGTATAAATGGATTCATAAGTGAATGAAAATTTATAAGATTTTAAGGAATTAACTTATAAATCGGATTTTTGCATTTAAATTGAAATCTTTGATGAAGCAAAAATGGTTAATAGTTGAGATTTATAAAATATATATTTTATAAATCGAAATAATAGACTTTTAAAAGAAGTTCTATTAATGTTGAAAATAGGGTTATAAATGAAATCTTATAAGTAGTAAGATTTATAATTTGTGAAGTTTTAAAAGAACGATTTTGTAAATAAATGGATTATAAGCATTTAACTTATAATAGGGACTTTTGGTATATAATTGAGTTATATAAATTAAATTGGATTAATAAAGGAGATTTATAAATCGAAGCTTATAAATAGAAATGGAATTTATAGACATTGTATATAAATTCGAAATCAATGGGATTTGATAAATTGAAAGTTGAAATTGGTTAAGGAAGTATATTCACGATTTTGGACAGTGAATATATTATCAAATAAAATGGATATGCTTGGGAAAATGAATATTATAAAATGAAGTTAATCGTTTTAACGATGTTTTAAAAATTTATTATGAATCGAATACGTAGATTTCAACATTTATTGTTGAAATAGACATTTTCGAGAAATAGAAGGAAATGATGGACTATAACACTGTTGTTATAGTAATTGATTTCCGAAAGGAAATGTTTTTGGTATAGTATTGGGATTTATATATCTATCTAAATTTCGAATCCCTATACTAGTGATTTTGGGTTGTCGTAACGATGTTTTGCGCAACATTCGTTTTGGCCCAAATAAATATGTTTAAGAGAATGATTTCCTTAAAGAATGAAATATATACTTAATTCGGTTTAAGTATATTGAATATTTTCCAAGTGTTGAAAATAAATGGATTTGTGAATTACTTATTAATAAATAAGTACGGAAATGTTTTTCCAATGTGAAATGAAACGTTTTGAGAATTTATCTTTTTGAAGACAAATTGAAAATGAATATTAGTAATCGATTTGGGAATCATATATTCATAAATATTTTGGAATGTAAATTCAATATGGAATTTATAAATGAAAAGGGGAATTTGTTAAAAATAAATGAATAAATTTACGGTTTTGGAACATAAATATAAAGTAAATCGGTAAGGATTTATTTAATTGGTTTAAATGAACCATTTTGAAATGAAAGTATTTCCGAGTAAGGAAAATGATTGAAATTTGTTTTCAAAAGTGATAAAGATTGAAAAGTGATTTGAAAATTAGTTTTCAAGTGTTGAAGTGTGGGAAATTTTATATCTTGTAAAGATATTTTGGAAAATAAATAATTTGGAAAATTATTTGGAATCTGACGATGTTGAGCATCTTTATTGATAGTTAAATAATCTGACTATCAATATTTACCTTTAAATAGGTATTTGTTGTGATTGTTTGAATTTGAATGCCACACTTATTTTCGAATAAGCGCTCACTATTCGGGTTAGCCGGGAAAGGACCTTGGGGTCGTATAACCCATTCCGAATATGTGATACGTCGTAATGGATTGCATTCGATGACCGGTGTTGAAGACCGGATATTTTTGAAAACGGAAGGATTACTGTTGAGTTACTCTGCATCGGCTGATCTCCGATATAGAGGTTTTATCACCCTTAGTGATGGGAAGTCCGGACGTGATTAGAAATTATCCGGAATGCAAGGACTTCTTTGTAAGTTCCTTCGGTTTCGTTCGAGCCCGGAACATACTTGTATGGATTGTATGTCTGACATTACAAATTCAGATATAAAGCTGATTTCTTTCAAATATATTTTTGTTGGTGGCGGAGAATTTATTCTCTTAGTTTAACACCCTTCTCTGAGACGTACGAGCTCAGAGGTTATGTAGTTGAAGGTTATTAGTGATATACTCCCAATTTGGTAATGTGACATGCTCAGTGTTGCTGTGAAATGATCATTGTTTGATCATTTGTGATAGGATCATTTGTTTGATCATTTATCTTGGTGATCATTACTTTGATCATTTGTTGACCCAAAGCACAGCTTCTGTATAAAGCGTGGCTTTGTGGACGAGACTTCGTCGGATCTCACACCCCGGAAATGGTCAAACCAGGAAGGATGCAGCAAGGTTATTAGGGGGTAGCGCCCCTTTAGTGTATGTCATTCCTTCTGGATAGAGGTGGTATCATGGTATGGAGCCCAGATATTTAACCTATGTTGTTACTGCAAATTTATTGCTTTGTGGTTGTTGGAAATCGAGGATCCTCGGATAGAACGGTTACGATCGGGGGATGACATATTCGTGTCAGTAGTTACCCAGTTAGGGGTAACCCGGCCTTGTGAAGGCAGAGATCCGGTTTGGTTCTCGGGTCGTCTTTCCAAAGGCGTACCCATGTGGCAATGGGAAGTTCCTAGGCCTGACCATTTGTTGGAAATCAAAAGAAACAATACGATCTTGTACGGTTTTAGTTGTAGAACCTATCATTCACTTATGGTGGTCACCACTGTTTGGATGGTAGCTATAGTAGGCATAAGTGCGAAATGCCTTTGCTGGCTAAGATTTATATCTTTACTTTCGAAATGATTTTTCCTACACTATGCACTAGTAGTAATATCAAATGTTCTTTTTAATGCGTATCAAGCATCTTTGATTATCATAAGGAGAAATCTCCTCCGATTCTGCGTTTGCATTTTGTGTGTGTGCGGGAGGCCTTATGGTAGTCTCATTTTCTAAAAAGCATTGCAGAATCTATTTTAAAATTATCTTGTTCTTTGTTTTAAAAATAAACTGTTTTAGTTCTCACACCAGTCACATGACTGACTCGGAGTTTATTGTTTTCCTTCCTAAACTCTGGGTGCCCACCAATTTCCACACGGGCAGTCAAGAGTAAGGTTTATCAGGATATTCTAGAATTCAGGAGTTGCTGGAGGCAAGCTGGATGGCATGGCGTATTACTAGTTTATATAGTATTTCCTTTCCGCTGTTTGTTATTGTTTGTTGTTGTACACTCTGATGATGAAATGTAATGTAATATGATGCAATGTAATAACTGATATAGTTCTTTGTTTAAAGATTATTCATTTATCTATTATATGTTGTTCCGCTGCGATTGTGAGATTCTGATATTGTTGCTTCTTTCTGTTCTGTTCTATCCTTTTCTTTTTCTTAAACCATAATGGTTCGTATTTCCGTTCATCTTGAGTTAATCAATGGAGATTAGTGTCTATTCAAGGAGTACGGATTTGAAGACTATTACATCCTTCCTCCTAAGCTGTTCATGTCACGTTTATCGGTGCGAATAGGCCAATGAGGTCTCAAAGTCCTAGTTCGGTCTCCATGTCATCTAATCAATTTAGTGCCAAATTCCCATATGCCTCTTGTATGTTCTTCCAAAACCTACTATCGTACAATGAGTTTTGGCCACTTTTAATATTCATGGCACACAATGGAACTAAGCTATCAATTCTCATTCCCATTTGGGAATCCCAAGCGGTTGCAGTAACCACTTTGCTTCTTCATCCCGACTACTGCCAAGGTCTCACTCAACTCGATCATCTTGAAGCATCAGTTCATTATGATCCTTTAACATCCCCATTTAGAGGCCCAAAACTAACCTCTACGGATGCTACTGTCATCCATAGATACTAATTCCTGGTGACCAAATGCGGTAATGTTAGATGCATTAATAAACTGGAAACACAAGAATATGAAAAGTATAAAACTCAATTTAGAATAAAATTGTCATTTCATTTCAGATCCATTACATAATCCCATATGTAAGCCAAGTTTAGAGAAATTGAAATTTATTACAAAATACGCCAAGAGCGACATATGAAAATTTCCCTTGGTTGATCAGAGTCTAAATATAGGCACTAAACAGCTTTGCCATTGCATCCAATAACATAGCGGAATCAAAAAGAAAGAACTTCTAATAGCTAGCTTGCCTCCTACACGTCTCCTGAAGCTTATTCCTCTAAAGGAGAACTTGAAAAACGTAACACTCAAACCACTCAAAATCAATTTAGGACCAAAGAATTTAAGGGGAAAACATAAAATTTGAGTCAAACAAAAAGTCTGGTGTGAATAATAACCTACTATCTCAAACCATATAGATATCCACTGAGACCACACCACTTAGCGAAACAGGTTTTCCCCTCACTGGTATACTAACCCAATTTATAGTAACCATATACTGCGCACCTGCGTCTTTAAGACATAACATAATAAAATGTATCATGATGATATGCAAACATGCAATAGGCTTAGGATTTTTCATCCCCATTTACCTAATAATCTGTCTCAAGTTATAGTTTCTAGGGTCACTTTAACCTATTAGTTTTCATGCGCTGACTAATAACCTGTTTAATTCTTTATGGATTTCCTATCCACTTTCATAGTTTTCATGGGATCACCATAAACCTATTGGTTTCTACCAGTACCATCATCCAATCATAGTTTTCATGGGATCACTGTAAACCAACAGGTTTCTACCAATACTATCATCCAACATAGTTTTCATGGGATCACTATGAACCTATTGGTTTCCACTAATGACATCTCTCATGCGATAGTTTTCATGGGTTTTTTGTGAACTTATTTATCTCTTTTAATAACTTATTTCGAACATTGTTTTCTTGGGATCACTAAGAACCTATTGGACCCTGCCAATAACTGTTTCCATAATATAGTTTTTATGGCTTACTAAGAACATGTCTACCAATAATCCTTTGATCTATCTTGGGCATCCTATATACTGCTCTATCTAATCTCCTGGATATAATTCTACTCATATGGGAGTTAAATTCATTATATAAATATTCGCTACTGGGCCAACCTAGCCCATTATTTTGTCCTTAACTCAAGATGTAGTTATGTGTTATAAATGAATTGAATATAGTTACACAAGAATTATTAATAACGGATCAAATAATGTAACAGTATAAAAATCCATGGTTAAATTCCTTGGAATCATTTTCTAATAAAACAGGGTTAATATATTTAAACCACTATCTTTACTAAGGATAGTGTTAATAAGAAAACTTGTCACTTCAATGTGGAGTTCGAAGTATAAGTGATTCCTTTGAAACCTCTTTCCAAACAGGTCAAAGTAGCTTACACTACTCAAGTAAGTAAAGATAGTTGAAAACACCTCTTTAATACCTTTCGACACAGTCGAAAGACTAGCTTCTCTTCAGATGTTCCTTTCGAATGGTTTGGTTTATGACTCTGTCGGAACACCCTTTCGAAATAACTAAGGTAGAAAAAGGTTTGAATTTAGCTGTTAAAGGAAATAGGTTGAATTGATGGGGTTTCAAGTTCATCGAAAGAAAGAGCTCCTATTATCTAGTGGTCTTGAGTTAAAACTCAATGGATATATGAATGTTAAGGGTTTCAACTCAATCAAGGGGTTATCTACTAGGTCAACATCAGATGATCATAATTGAATGCAATTGGAAACTCAAAACCGCTATGTAATCAAATTGATCAATATCTTCCCTTTATTATATTAAAAATGTACAGAGCGCCTAGATCCCAAATTTGATTTTGAGATTAATTGTTACAAGCTTTAGAAACTATAAGCAAGAAGTGAATGAAAAATCAGATCCTTTAAAACAGACCCCTAGGGTCTTCTTTATAGGTACGGGTCGACGCCTTTCGACCCCTTGCATTCGCTACTGTCGGAAGGTTTGCTTCCCGTCTTTTGTGTGTCTCACTTGAATAATAGCTTTCGACTTGGTCGAAAGGGTTATGTGGCTGACCTTCTACTGCGCTGAAGACCAGGCTTCCTTTTATCTTGCTTCATTCCTTTTGACTTCATCGAAAAGTATATTGTTCGATCGCTTCTAACTTCATCGAAAGGTTTTGTTTGATTACTTTCGACTTCGTCAAAGGTTTATTGATGCACTCCTGTCTTAGCTATTTACATGCTATGTAAGTTAGCATGGGAATTGGCCTTCAATGCTATCAAAACTTATACTTTATGGGTTTCAAATGAGTTGAAACACTGTTAAGAAACTAGATGCAAATGACATCGTCCAAAAGCGCCCTACCTGACTGGTGCAGAACCTTATGTTTTAGTATGCTGGAGGACGTTATATTGAACTCGTATGATACTTTCTCATTGGTAAAGATGGCTTTAACCAATTCGAAAGGCTAGTATATGATTATGAAAGAGTTATTTTGGCCATTCGTAAGGTAGATGAAGACAAAACCAATCGGTTTAAAATGCCCGGTGTTCATGTGGACAACATACTGTTCATTGTCTTCAAAAGGTACCTTTCGACCTCTTCGAAGGCTCTTTGATTGTCCAAAATACCGCTGGAGCATACTTTGGGCCGTTTCGAAAGGCTTTGCTGACTATATCTTCTTCTTATCGAAAGCATTATTTAATGTTTTTGGAGACTACTTTAATACCTTCTGACCATCACCAATTCTCTTGTTCCTTCTTTCATACTTTCACTCTTGAGGATATTTTATGGATAACATTTAGCCCTCCCCCCAGTATGGAAAAATCTTTTGTTCTTTAGGATAAAAACTCCAATGAATTTCTTTCTTTGTCTCCTGCAAAATAGATAATAACTCCTATTAGGATCATAACCTTATTATGAGACCTTGATGGGTAACTTTATAATTCATGACACCATCTATTGATTTAATTAGGCAGAACATTCAAATTGTCACAAGACCAATTTTTTTAAAAACAACAACAACAACAACAACAACAACAACAACAATAATAATAATAAACGATATCACCTAGTCTGTTGTCATTCATTTAAGTAAATACACCTTCCCTAAAAGGCTTTTACATACTCCAAATCCTCTACTTTTTGGTTATGTTTTCTTTAGCCATTGGGGATTAATTCCTCACTCTTGGTGGTTTTACCCAGCTTCATTGTTACAATTATATTTCCATCCTTGCACTGTATTCATTAACAAATTGGCAAGTAATTAAACATTGATGTTGTATGAAATTAGAGAGCTCTTATTCCCTTTTACCATTATCTTCTAAGAAGAAGGAGCAAAGTCTGCTTGATAAGAAACTCTTTTTCGGAATTCCTATCTTATATTGGTGTGGAAACATTAAATTATCAAATATACCTGGATACAAAATCTCAAATTTATCCAGAAAATTTATAAATCCAAAAATTCAATGTGAATCCATAACTCATCAAGAGAACTCAATAAAGAAATCAAGAATTCATAAAAACACGAGATCAGTAAGAAATCAGAACGAAAATCCAATGAGGGAAACAAGTACACGAAACTCACAAATCATCATAAAAGTTAATAAGGAAGTTTTAGAATTCATAAAACCAGAAATTCAATAAGAGATCATTGCAAAAATTGAATTAGGAAGCTAAAAATACGGAACTCGCTGATCACCATAAAAATCAATAAGAAAATTTAGGATTCACAAAACTAGAAGTCCAATAAGGGATCATCAAAAAATCTCTTGAGGAAACCAAGAATATGAAATCGATAAATCATCATAAGAATGAATAAAGAAATTTAAAATTCATAAGACCATAAATTTATTAGGAAGTCATTATTAGAAGAAAACGAAAATTTGTAAATTCAAGAATGTAATTAGAAATTTATTGGGAATCGTCAAACAACCTGCTCAAAACTTTTTCTAATAATCGTACAAATTCAGAAATCTACAGATCATCATGAATATTCGATAAATAAACAAAGAGTTCAAGGACACGTAGAAATATAAAATCATCAAGAAATCATTAAAAAAAGAAATAAGGAACTAAAAATCCATCAAATCAGCAATATAATCAAAATCTTGTCAGGACCTCAGCTAACGAATAGACTACTCAAAATTTCATTCAATATATGTACAATCTAGTAATGGTAAACTTAGTAGGTTTTAGCAAAAGATCCCTAAGCCTATCTGGCCTTAATTCTAAAATCATTCCTAAAATACTCTGCCAGAGATTTGTTTAAAACTTATACAATAAATAGTGACGAGGATTCTCATTTTTCAAAGGATAGTATCCTACTAATTGATTTGTAATTTCTAAAGTGCCTATAAGTTAGAATTATTATTATTATATTGGAGCCGCATAGTTCCGTAAATCCATGCAGTCATTCGGAATATCAGTTTCGTAGTTCGAGTCAGCCATTCGAAGTAGTAGTTCCGTAGGGCCAATCATCCATTCAGCACATAGTTCCATTCAGTTGTTCAGGTTTTTAGTCATCCAGCAGGTAGTTTCGTTTAGTTGATTGGCCCTTCAGTGGTGCAAGCTCTGTTTGGCTAGTCGGTCGTTTAGTAGTGCAAGTTCCGTCATACTACTTGGTCATTCAGTAGTGCAATGGTTCCAAATAACGTATTAATATACATACATACATACATACATATATATATTCACTCTTCTATCCTAAAGGGTCACCTTATTTCTAAGGATTCAGAAGTGGTTTACTTAATCTATTCTCCAGATGAAATCACTTTTACCTTTATAGTTAAAATTTGTTATCCGTTCTGTTCCTTTAGCCTTTGTATAGATCTTTACTTCCCATCCCTTGTTACGGATTTCATTATCCATTTTCTTGTCTCATGTTTCCTTTCTGGATGACTGTTTCTCGATTTTTTGATGGGAGAGCCACATTTCAGGTATTGGATGTACTGAAATTTGCTAGCTCATATTTTGTCCTTTTTGATTATGGTTATGGATTCCTTATCTGTTCTTGATCATAGTATTGGACATCATCATCCATTTGCCCTTGTCTGGACACCTTTCTTGGGTTCCATCTTTGTCTTAGGTGGTACATTTATTTCTTCCTACAACCCTTTGTTCTTTATGGGTTTTGATCTTTGTTTTGAGTCATAGACATCTTTCTCCTTCTTTATCTATTTGGTGCCTCTTCATGGCTTCCCTTGATTCTAAAGGGTTTTGTGTAGGTTTGGTTGACTTTCTTCTTAAAAAGGTTATTGGTGGGTGCTTAACTTGACCCTTCCTTTAAGAGGTGAATTTGATGTTAGATGCCTTAACTCGCCCTCTAGAAGGTGTTATGGATTGGCCATAATCCCTCCCTCTAGGAGGTGCTATGGAAGAACATCATAGGCTTTTACCACTCTCTTTGAGAGGTGGAACGGAAGGAAGTCGTAGGCTTTTATCCATCCCTCTAGGAGGTGCTATGGAAAGATGTCGTAGGCTTTTGTCCCTCTCTCTAGTAGGTGCTATGGAAGATCATCCTATGATTTTGTCCCTCCCTCTAAAAGGTGCTACGTAATAGCATCGTAGGTTTTAATATTTTTATACGAAAATAATTTTTGGCCAACTAAAATATTTGCAAACATCTTTTTGAACGTCAGTCTCTTTTGAGAGAAAGAAGTTTTGTAATCGAACTCTTCTAATATATCGAGGAGTTACTTTTTTTCAAAACATTTTAGATATATGAATCTCTCTCATAAAAGAATCTTTTCCTAATGTTGCCTTTTGCAACGGTTCTCTTGCTATTCTCGTAATAGAGAAACAGATCACAAATAGGAGACTAGGAGGTCATGATTCATGATCCATTAGTCTTTTAGTCGAAAATAGGATTCTCTAATTTGAGTTTTTTTGTCAATAAACTTTTGATATCCTTAAAACTTTTCTTGAAAAAGAATGAATAGGTTTCTCCTTGCCCAAAGTTCTAGAAAACTTTGAATTATCTAGATCGCTTAGTTTAAAATTCTTTGTGTGCATTCACTAATGCTATATAATCTCTTTGAAAGATTGCACAAATTAGTTCTTGAAATACATAGACATTCGTCTTGTCCTAGTTAAAGGGTAATTGAAAATAGTCCTTTTGGGAAAATACATTTGGGAAATTTCTTTTTAAAACAATTTACCAAAAATTGAGTTGGTGCATATGGTTTTTATCATATATTGGCGAAGGATTAATAATTGACCAAGATTTCATGGAATTGAGCCTTTGTATTACGTTGATTAAAATATTGACAATCATCTTGTATCTAGCATTTGAGTTGTCTTTACCACGTAGCTAGAAATTTGTTGTGATCCAATAGTATGTTAAATGCTATGGAGTGTTTTTGTTTTATCTATAATGACACTCAAATTTTAAATCAGCACATGACTAATTTCTAGCATAAAGCAAAGTACAAATCAAAATACAAATCAAATTAAAAAGTTATGAATGGAGAGTGCTCATAGTTGAACTAATGCTGCAAGCCGTCATGATTTGATACTGGTCCGCATTTTGAGGTTGCTAAGCTACTTTCTTCATAGCTTGAACAAGAATTTTCATTTAGTTTCTTTGATGAACTCTTTTAGGATTCATGACCTAATCATGCCTTGAATTGCTTCTTCTAAAATGCAGCAATTATCGATTTCATGCCCATTTGCTTTATGGTAATCATATTAACTACCTCCTTTATTTGGTTCAGGAAAGTTCTGGATCTTAAAAGGAATAGGAAAGTTTCCATTATCCTTTACCATGGTGAATATGTGAGAGAGGGGCTTGTTAGGACTACATAATTGGATTCGAAAATCTCTTTTCGACCCCCCTTTTCCTCGTCTCTTGTCGAGATGCTTAAAGTTGGATTTTTTTTCTTCTCTACATTCTCCATGAAATTTTCTCATAGCATGATGCTATTTATCTATCTACATAAACTTTTTAGCTCAAAGATAGAAATGTTGTAAATATTTGCATCGTTAACATAAAGGTCTTTCCTGAAAGGGGTTTGTTCAATCAATACTGATTGAACTGTCATAAGTTTTTCTCTATTAGTTGTACTTTCTACCTTTACTGCCTCAGTACTGAATCTATTCAAGTATTCGCCAAGCAATTCTCCTGGTTTTGTTTGATTGTAGCCAACAAGCTAAATTCCATGGTTGAGTCTTTGAGTATAGAAATTTTTGTCCTGAAATCATAAGAAAACTGTTCCAAGGAAAAATCGGTTTCCACTTGGTGGTTCTTGTATCATTTGATAGCTGCTCCTTGAAAACTAGTTGGGAAAGGTTTGTAGCGAATTAACCCAGGAGTATTATATAAGTTCATCTAATTTTCAAAAGCTGTAAGGTGATAATCTGGATAAGTAGTTCCATCTAGGGCTTTTAACGGATGCAAACGGATGGGGATACGGTTGTATCCGCAACCGCATCTGAATCCGCATCCGATATTCGTGGATATCTAAGAATTAACATCTGTATCCGCATCCGTGGATATTTTTTAGATATCCGAAAGTATCCGCATCCGAAAATAAAAAGCCTATATTTTAAAATATCTGAAATATCCACATCGGAAATTGAATAAGATTTTTATTATACTCATATTTTTGAACTAAAACAATCACTTTCTCAAATGACAATACACACACTACATACTAATCAGTTTTTCAAGTGGAACAATTCATTTCCAAGCATATTTTAAGTTCATCATTAAATAGTAAATTGATAATAATAATAACTTTTATTATAATTAACTTTGGACCGGACGAATGTTTTTCGGATACGGAAATGCCCATATCCACATCCGCTTTTCTTTTTGGATATTGGATATCCGCATCCGCTTTTTGGATATCGGATAATATCTTTTTTCTCGAATATGGATCCGGATGTATTTCGAATTTTTTGGGTATCCATTGACAGGCCTAGTTCCATCATATCATAGTGGAGGAATTTAGATACAAGGAGAGAGACTAACTACCATTATTTCTTATGAAAAAGGAGTCGTTTACAGGATAACATATTTCTCTAGATCAAGAATTCCCCTTTCCTTACGCATATCCATTAGGTGTAAGATGTCTTCTCATTGGCTTCGTTTTTATGGCAACCTTAATTGTTTCTTTGGATTGGACTATTTGATTGCTCGGGGGACCCTTTAGCTCGACTTTCTTGGTTTAATACTTCATCTTTTGCCTCATTTGGAGACTATGCTTCATATTCTCCTTCCAAAATCCTTAATGATTCTTGAGATGGAGCTCTTTCAAAAAGTTCTTGCATTGCAATCATTTTTTGTTGTAGATTCTGGAATTTAATCTCATTGTTTTCCAATCTCATTCGGGTTGAAGCTTGCCCAATTTCCATTATTCTCTAAGTTGAAGTTTGGGAATATTTTATCTTCTAAGGTTGATTGTGATGCAGCTTCTTCATTTGGATTGCATTACTATCCCTTGCTCTTTACATTTTCTTTTATTGAATGAAGAAATCTATGCAATTAATCTTGTGATGAAAGTGATTGGGCAGCTGAGGTTTGAGCCCCCTTCTAGCGCCAAAAATGTTAATCAGAAAACTCATCAACACCTCAATATAGGGTTTAAATTATAAGTGAATCCTTCGAAACCTCTTTTCGAACAGATGAGAGTAGCTTACACTCTTCGAGTAGGTAAAGTAGTTGAAAACACCTCTTCAATACCTTTCGACACAGTCGAAAGGCTAACTTCTCTCAGATGTTCTTTTTGAATGTTTTGGTTTATGACTCTATCGGAACCTCCTTTTGAAATAACTAAGGTGAAAAAAGGTTTGGACTTAGCGGTTAAGGAAATTAGGTTGAATTGATGGGGTTTCAACTTCGTCGAAAGAATAAGCTCTTATTATTTTATGGTCTTGAGTTAAAAATAAATGGATATATGAACGTTAAGAGTGTCGTCTCACTCAAGGGCATTGACATCAGGTGATCACAATTGAATGCAACTGGCAGCTCAAAACCACTATATAATCAAATTGATCATTATCTTCCCTTTATTAAACTAAAAATATGTAGACTGAATAATTCCCCAATTTGATGTTGAGTTTAGGGTTTACAAGCTTTAGAAAGTATAAGCAAGAAGTGAATGAAAAATCGAATCCCTTAAAATAGACCACTAGGGTCTTATTTATAGGTGTAGGCCAGCACCTTTCGACCCTTTACTTTCGCTACGGTCAGAAGGTTTGCTTCCCCTCTTTTGTGTGCCTCACTTGAATCATAGTTTTTGACTTCGTCGAAAGGGCTATGTGTAAAGGCCAGCTTTCCCGTACCCTTTGAATCGACAATAAACCACACATGTCCAACTCAAATTGCACGAAAAGACGGATCATTAAGGGTGATAAAGAAAATTAGATAGAATAGAATCTCACACGAAGGGAATACCATATAATATTGAACAAATATTTTTACAGCGGAAAACTTTTAATTACATATATCAGAGTCTAACCTAAATTCGGCTTGGACAGTTATAAAACCTGCCCTTACAATTGCTGACAAACATCAAACAAAATACACTAAGCAAAGCGGATAACAGAATATGTCCATACGTCGATGAATATCTCCAGCTCTCCTATGGAAACTCCAACCATCTTCGACTACCCTGAAACTACTCGGATCTGACCCGAGTATTGAAAATACCCAGATCAGGCTTGATAAACTACCGTGAGAAAAACTCAATAATAAATGACAGTGTAATATATCAGCCTTTGTTATAAATCCTTTGAAAAGAAAGAGTATCTCATAAGACCACACCCACACATAAATACAGACAGGTTTTTACCTTATGATAACTAAAACACTTTTATATCAAAACCTTTGATATTATTTCTAATGACATTCTTTGAAAACATTTGCAAATAAACTTATTAATCTTAGCTGAAATTGTTACCATCATTAAATTCCAGCATACTAGGCTCTACAAACAAAACCGTAGGTTCTTATTGGAGAATGGATTTCCATACAAATGACCAGGTGCAGGATCTACCTTCCGAAATGGGTACACCTCTAGATGGATGTCCCGAGGCATAGAACATCTTCCCTCTACCAACACAAGACCGGCCTACCTCTTTAACTAGATAATACCGAATATGTCATCCCTCGGTCATTACCGACCTTTATTCGAGAGCTCTCTTTCCATACACCACGTAAATTAACATCCCGAATGTCGTAGTGGGAGGAAATATATATCTAGAAGGGGATGATCATACCCTAATTAGGAATGACCCACTTAGCCTTGCCGCATCTAATCCCGTTTCGGTCATTTCCGGTTTGATGAAGCTTGAGGCAAACGATTACCTTTCACATAGCACATATCACATCTTTAAATGCCACATTGCCATTTCCGTTTAACTACTAATTGCCTTGCACAAAAATACAACCCTTGAGCTCGTAAGTCTCAAGGAGGGTGTTAAGCTAAGAAAAGTTGCCTTCTCCGCCACCACTGATGTACGTTTGTAAAAACCAGTGTACGTATCGTTAGAAATGCTATGTCAAACAAACGTCCATACAAGTTGTCCAGGAACATGACAAACCGAAGGCACTTTCCTCGGCCATTACTAGGCGAGAAGCCCTTGCAATCCGCAAAATCTCCATCACGAGGAGACAACTGCTATATATAACTGGGAGCTACCCAGAGCAAGTCAACAAGCAGTCCTCACGCTATGAAGATCCACGGTCTTCAATAATCATCGTCTTCAACAAGTCTTCACGTTCGAACGTATACATTGGTTCGAAGTGGTTTTTGGATAGGAATTAACCAAATCCGACTCCGGTTCCTTCGAAATCCAATCATCGATAAAAGTGAATATGAGTATATAGGATTTATTAAGTCTCTTTTCACTTTAATTCTTTTCTGATGATTTCGAAATCTCTTTCTTTTAACTTAGGATGATTCTAAGAAATTTATTTTTCTGCTTTGGAAAATATCCCAGATTTTCTTACTTAATTCTTGATCCAAATTTCTTTTTTTTTAAGTGGGTCAAAAACAATGTTATTTAAGACATCGTTTACGTTAAACCCTAAATCAATCTTAACAAATATTTTGAAGTAAATTCGATCTTAGAAATCATTCTTTCTGGAGATTGCTTAGCTTTTGGATAATACCAATCTTCTTTTATTTCGGAAAACTTAACAGAATCTTTTTATTTAAGAGCATCTGGGCTTTCCCTTCGATTTGTTCCACCCCTCGCCTAAGAAAAGAAAACATAGGCCAGGTAAGTTCAGGGCATTGGTTGCTCCATCTCTAACCTTAGTTAAACACCTTGTTTTATCTTCTCAGATCTCACAGGCGGGACAAATGTAGTAGTCGTTTCCGCATACTCAGATTTTCAACTTATTTTGGAATTGCTTATAAATATTCCACATTATTTTCCAAAATTCTTAATTACCTTTTTAAAACATTCACAATTGATTCTGGTAAACGTCGTTACATTTAAACTCATATTCCAAAAGTTTTACAATTCGCAGCAGAAAAGTGCTGCGGAAAGTGCTAAATAAGCTTATTTGAATTAAACAACTTTTAAACATTCGATAATTCATATTTTCCTATCCAAATCTCTTTTAAATCATTTAAATAGATTTATCAAATTTATACCATATTTTTCCATAATTAAAAACACCCATTTAAACAAATTTTCTGTTATGGTCACTTAACTGCACTAACGCGATTTTTCTGGAAAATTGATTTGGACTTATTTCAAAATCTACTTATCGAAACTTTGATTTTCTTTCTTCGTTTAGAAGATATAGATATAATAGTCCAGAATTTTCTTATCTCGAATAATTCCGAGCCATATTCCACTCTATATACTTATTTGAAATTTTCGGCGCGAAATCGCGAACTACCGTTGTGCGACGCTTCTAGTTTTAACTTATTTTTCAATATTTGAAATAATCAATTCAAATTGGATTTTTCAACACTTATAAAATCATTAGAAACCATTTTAAATAAATATTTTCACTTTTAAAAGTATTTAAAATATTTCACTATTACCAAATTATGATATTATTATATTCCCATTATTTTAATATTAAATTTTAAATTCCAATTTCAACTCAATTTCAATTCTAATCTCAAATTAAATACATTTAAAACTTAGATTTAAAATCTAATCTCAATTTAAACTTCAATTCAATATCAAACTAAACTTCACTTTTCGCAAAATCGATTTCAATTTCAAATTAACTATTCTTTTCAAATCCGATTCACTTCAAATTTCAAATTCTCTTTCATTTTAACTTTATTTTCACTTTCAAATGAAAAGAGACTTATTTTTTCAAAATATCTCATATTACTAAAATATTATCTTTTTAGATAAAGGGATTACTTGATCAAAATAAACATATCCAATATTCATATTTATCACTAACATAACATCCATTCAACCAATCACATGCATATGATTTCAAATCTAACATACACTGTTAATATCATAACGGGATATATTATCATAATTCACTTAATCTACTAACTATCAAATCATCCATATTAACAATCAATTTGGTATAAACATTCATATGTCATAAGGGTGTAAATATGATTTACAACATAATCAAAATATAAATTCAAAAGCGATGAGAATTTCTCACCATAAATCAAAGCGATTAACTTCCTACCAACATTCTAATCAACGAACACTTCATTAATTAATTCCTACTGCATTAAACACTAGAAAACAACACCCTCTCCCATCCAATAGCTCGGCCGAGGCTTGTGATGGAGGTTGGCCGAAAATATAGAGAAGAAGCGGTAGAGCTTTGAACTTGAATTCCCAAGATTTTGATCCAAAAAATAGGCCATCTTCTCTCTTGCTTTTGACTCTCTTACTCACAAAATTTGAAAAACTTATTAATTGAAAAGTTGTTGCAAATTCTTTTCTATTGAATTTGAATAAAAGAATCATTCGAATCCAAGTTGTTTTGAGGGAGATATATTGAAAACAAAAGAGCTATTCTCGGACTCACATAAATAAAGCCCGAAAATACACTTCAAAAAATTGTGTTTCAGGTATAGCAAACCTCATAACTGGAAAAGTGATCAACATAAAAGTTGTAGCCACTGAAATTTTGTATGGTTTAAAAAAAGAGTTTCTAAATTTGGATCTTCTATTATCAAGTTATGATCAAAAATAACGGCCTATTTTCTGGCTTAAAAATTGGGCCAGAAAATGCACTTGAAATAAGTGGAATTTTGACATAGTAAACTTTGGAATGAAACAAAGTGATAAACATGAATGTTGTAGCCACTGGAAAAATAAATGATTTAAAAAAAAGGGTTTTGTATTTTGATTAGGTATTGAAGAACTTATGTCCGAAAGAAAAAGAGGTAAAATATAGAGAAAAAGGAGTTTGTTTGTAAGAAAATAAACACTGATTTCTTTTGAAAATTTTGTAAATATTTTGACATTATTTCTTTATAATATTCTTTTATGGCATGAAAGCCATTAGATAGGAGAAGAAGAAGATGAAGAAGCTTGAGAAAAGAAGAAGAAGAAAATGTGAATGAAAGTGATGAAGAAGGTGGACATTTATAGAAAAAGAAAGAAAGTGGTAATTTACCAAAATTACCTCTTATCTAATTACCAAACTAGCCTTACTTCAGTCTAAAGCAATCTCCACTTTTTTAAAACTTAACATCACCTTTCAGATCCTTACTTTATGTCTTAATCCCTTAAAAACTAAGCTAAGTAAAATAATAATTATGTTGGTTGTTGATGTGATATTGATTTGATGTTTACTTTTGACTTTTCTTACTTACTTTTGTTAATTCTTACTTACTTTTCTTAATAACTTCTAGAAGTTTTCTAACCTTGTTTAGTAAAACTAAACTTGATTAGTTAATTAATTAATACTTACACTATTAGAATATATGTTCCTATATAAGAAAATAAAGGTGCGACGACGTTGCGACAACTTTTAATCAACAAAACGTCGTTTTTCGACAAAATGTTTTACAGTCACATTTGACGTTTTAGTTAAACTATTTATTTATGTAAACCAAATTTAAAAATTTACTTTTTACCTTTTTAAATAAATTGAAACAAGTCACTTTATATTTTAAAATCATATTTAATTAATATCAAAATCTCTAATTTTACAGTGTATGTAAAACTGACAAAATGCGACAAATTTTTAGTTATTTTTGTAAAATGATTATTAAAAAACTTTTAAATCTTTTAACATACTTTTATTATCTTTATTAGATGTTTTAAATAAGATTTATATTTTTAAATAAATATTTAAATCCATTTATTTAAGCTTTTATTATTTTTGGCAAAACTTAACTTTTGTCGATTTGTTCCAAAATCGAAATTTGTACTTTTTAAACTTATTAACTATAAGAATAGATTATTGTTTTTATATATAACATATTATCTAAGATTTAAACTCCTTGTAAATTTAAATTGAGCGAAATCTCTCAGTTTCGAAGTAGCGGAATTACGGTCGTTACACTATGTGGCTAACCTTTTTCTACAGCTAAAGATAGGGCTTCCTTCTTTCTTGCTTCATTCCTTTTGACTTCGTCAGAAAGTATATTGTTCGATCATTTCTGACTTCATCACAAGGTATTGCTTGATTACTTACGACTTCGTTAAAAGGTGTATTGTTGTGCTCTACCCTTAGTTGTTTATGTGCTATGTAAGTTAGCATGGGAATTGGCCTCCGACGCTGTCAAAAATATACTTTGTGAGTTTGAAATGAGTCGAAACATTCTTAAGAAACTAGCCACAGGTGACATCATTCAAAAGCGCTCTGCCTGACTGGTGCGAAATCTTATGTTTTAGTATGCTAGGGGACGTTATATTAAACTCGTATAATTCTTTCTTCATAGGCGAGGATGGCATTAACCAATTCGAAAGGCTAGTATATGCTTACAAAAGGGTTGTTTTGGCCATACATTCTTTTGATAAAGGTATATGAAGACAAAACAAATCGTTTCGAATGCTCCACTCTCATGTGGACATCATACTTTTCATTATCTTCGAAGGGTACCTTTCGACCTCTTCGGTGGCTCATTGCTTGTCGGAAATACAACTGGAGCATCCCTTAGGCCGTTTCGAAAAGCTTTGCTAATGCTATCTTCTTCTTGTCAAAAACTTTATTTAATATTTTCGGAGACTACTTTGTTGCCTTCTGACACTCATCAATGCACTTGTTCCTTCTTTTATACTTTCACTCTTGAGAATATTTTATGGATAACAAAAGGCTTCCTCTAAAATTCCATAGTAAAATGCCATTTCATAACTCTTTCATATTGCTATGTGTTTACTTTAAAAATGAGATTGGGTTTTTAAATTTGAAAAACTTAGGCTTTCGACTATATCTTTTGTGTCATAACTTAAAAGCATAGATGTTCTTTTTCAAAACCATCTAACAAATCTTTCGAATAACTGGAACCATTCCTTTCAAAACACTAAAAATATACCTTTCGAAGCACTGAAAAATATACCTTTCGAAATACTTAAAGGATACACCTCGAAAGCATTGGGTTTAAGTATGAGTTTGTGGAAATATAGCTTCGAAACGATTTAAAAGTATTCCTTTCGAAACCATTGGGTTTAAAATTTAATATAACCATAAGGTCAAAGAGAATAGAAGCGAAAGTAACGCTTTCGAAAGCATTGATCTCAAATAAAAGAATTGAGAAAGTGGATAGCTTTCGAAACCAATCTTTCAAACCATTGCCTCCGAAACTCTTATTAAAGTGGCCCCTTTCGAAAGCATTGACGAAGCGACTTTACAATTTAGAAGGACGAAAGCTTCCCTTTCTAATACTATGAAAAAGCAACCTCTAACTGATTCAAATGGTATGAATGCATAAGGTAGGTGTCGAATAGGTTCAAAAGCGACAACTATTCTACAGATTCTTCTAAAAACAAAGGCAAGTTATTGATTCGCAGGCTAATAAAAGTAGATTCAACCCCTTCGAAAGAATGCCTTCGACAAAGTCCTTTCCTCCATTCTCCAATCCACCACAACTAATTGCTTGATACCATATGCATTAGTTTCGAATGGGTGCGAAAGGTGTGCTAGCCTGGTGAAGGAAGCAAGCAAATGGAAGTGGCGAAGCTGTGATTTGAAATGAAACTGATTTTATGCCTTTCAAAGTAATTTCTTTTAATAAACTTGCCAAATTTCTCAAAATATGACTGGTTGCCAATTCTTTTTCAAAATTCTTTTCTAATAAGGCTGCCGAATTGAACCATTAACAATCGAAATCGTTTTAACAAATAAGCCCATCCCCTTGACAAAACATTTAAAACAATTAAGTTGTCTAACTTAAATAATTTTAAAAACCATAGTAAAACACTTGGTAGAATTACCAAAAAACACAATTATTCATTTTTAATTTGTTATCTAACATATATAAATTTTTGACATAAAACACCATTTAATTGCATTAAATAATTTAGATCCATAATTAACTATTTCATTATATTAAAAATTCATCATAAATTATACATAACTATGGATATTATAAAATTTAAACTCATCTCCAAAATAACGTTTTACATAATATATTCAAACATCATGGCGTTTGGAAATCAATTTGCGTGATTTTAACCTTAAAATCGAATTACATTATCCCCCAAAAAAACTTGTATATATTATAACATGGCATATAAATCAAAGCATATAATCATTCATCCAATCATATGAATTTAAACCTTAAACCCGAATTAAAACATTCAAGATGATTTATATGAGATGGTTTACATCATTATTCACGTTGTTTGGTTAAGGAACTTGAGATTTGTTCTTGCTTTAATCTTCGTAGCTTGAATCTTAGCTTCTAAGTGGATTTTTCTCTTCTTCTTCTTAGGTTATGGCTGACCATTTTTTAGTTTTGTTTATTTTTTTTGTAAGAATATATTGGGAATGAAAAGGTCTTAAGGGTTTAAGAGGTTATGGGGTTCGGCTATTACCATATTAACCTTGCCTTATTCTTTAAGTATTTAACTTATAAACCAGTTTTATAAATCCATTTAGTTAAGGCACGACCCTTAATTAGTTTTCAAATCTCAATCCCATTATTACTCAAGTCTCGACATTATTCTATTAAATTATCTAATTAAATCTCCTGAATAATGCTAATAAAAATTAGGGGTGTTATAGGCTCCCCTCCATAAAGAATTTCGTCGTCGAAATTCAGCAAGGACTAAATTTTAATCATCGCAATCATCTATAGCATCTCCGAACTGCCATACTAGCCTACTTGACTGGGAAACAATCTGTATAAGTTAAATATAGAACATACCCTTAAACCAAATTAGGATAAGTATCTCTAATCCTGTCATATGTCTCCCAAGTACAGTCCTTCTCATTATCACTCCACTGAACTTTCACCAACTTGACTGTCTTGTTGCTTAACCTCTTATCATCTCCCGCTGCAACTCGAACTCGTTCCTTAACAAAGGTCAGATCTTATTCTACTATTAAGTCTTCTAATGCAATTGAAGGAAAAGTAGTCTCTGGATCATGCACATACTTACGAATATGAGACACATGAAACACAATATAGGCATCTGCCATACTGCTCGGCAACTCTTTTCTATATGCGATTTTTTGATTCTCTCTATGACTGAGAACGGTCCAACTTATCTTGATGCCAATTTCCCTGATTTTCCAAATCGCATCGCACCCTTCATCGGTGATACCTTAATGAAAACCTATATCCAACTAAGAACTCGAGATCCTAATGCCTCTTATCTACATAACTCATTAGTTTACACAGAGCTTCCTTCATCCTATCTCGGATCAACTCGATCTTCTCTATCGCCTCTCTTGCTAGTGAAAGTTACGGTACTAAAGGATCGTGTAATATGGAAGATAACAAAAGGCTAGTGTAGAAATAATAGTAAAAAAAATGACATCAGATATTTTTACACCGGTTCGAAATCTCATTCTACGTCCTGTCCTAGACTCCTTCTGGAATTATAGCTAGCAACCCTCACTTAACCTGAAGGAACATGTATAAAACTGCCTGAGCAACCAAATAGGACTTCTACTGCCTGAGCAACAAAATAGGACTTTTACCGCCTGAGGAACCGAAAAGGACTTTCTTACAAATGGATTTTAACATGACTTTGTGTGTTTTGAATAACATAGATTTGTCACTTGTAGTATATCCTTCCTATAATCTTATCCTTAAATTAGATGTATATATTTGTGTGTGCATGAAGAATAGGAAGTATAATATTGCTTGAAGAGTATGGAAATGAGTATGTAAGTAATGATTGTATGAGAGCTTGTATATATTGAAGTCAAGAATGCTAAGTGCTATAGATCAAAAGAGAATAGAGAATTAAGTGATTGGATCTATGAATCTTGAGTGTATATATAGTGTCTGACGAGAAATGACTTCTGGAAGTCGACATCTATTAGAATCTAAGAGCTGTGATCTTCCAGGAAGAAGGAACCCTTTGATCAAAAGAAGTGTCTGTTGGGAAAAAGTGATAGTTGCATATTCGATCGATTGAAATTGCTTGAGCGGTCGACTGAATTACAAACGTGCATGAAAACATGTATAGTGTCAGTCGACTAAACTAAGCAAGTGTGAATGCTGTACAAATAAAATAATTCAACATAGTGTCAACCGACCGATATATAGAATTCAGTCGACTGAGTAATGTTTTTCAGTGCATACATAAAGAATCTTATAAAACATATGATAAAATGAATTTGGGAGTGATGCTTTGAGGATAGATTTTAACAAAATTCTGTACTTGACTGTCTACATATAGACTCAATCAAAACAAACCATATTTGAGATGATGAGCTCGGATTTGCCATAGTCATAGATTTATGAAGATAATTTGCCTTTTGTCAGCATTCAAACCTTATGATCCAACATTAGCCCCTTTTTGATGATGACAACCCCATTTGCTACGAGTGAGTCTTTGATAGATTTTGTTAAAATATTTCTTCCCCTGAGTAATATGCTTGCAACTTATATTGTATTCTCCCCTTGAATCTATGCTATAGTTCCTGTAAACAACAGTTTATGTGTTTCCCCCCTTTGTCATCGATAAAAAGGAGAGTACTCAAGGTATAGGATAGTGAAAGTACAAGTACTATTGTACAGGAACACACAAACATATGAAATTGAAACTTATCACTTTACACAGAAACAGAACAGTCATATCCCCTGAGAAAAATAACATGACATATAGATAGAAACACATATAGTTTTTAGATAAGTACATAATTTGACTAGAATTTAAAAACAAAGACTAACAATAACATAGAGAGAGATAAAAAAAAGCTTATTCATTACCTTGACTATTGTAATTTGAACTTTGTTCGTCGCCTTCAGTTTCTTGATCATCTGAATCATTACCTTCTTCAACTGCTTCCTCCTGCTCCTCATTTGGTGTAGACCAAGTAAAATGTTCTACCGGTCATTTTCCTTGAGATGTTAGGATGTGTGTGGAAGTAAAAGATTGTTTGGAGCACGAGATAGCATCCCAGATATTATTGAGGATGTTCTTGATATAATTTAGCTTTTTATTGATTTTTGAGATATTTTTATCAACTCAAGAGACAATTGATTCTACCCGAGATAGACGTTTATCGAGAAGTCTTTGATTACGAGCAATTGTAGACATGGCTTCGTGAGTTCATGCTTGATGGTCTATTTCTTGGATCTCATAAATTTATCGAGTAATGTAACGTCCCGCTTTTTCGCACGCTTCAAATCGACACACATGCCGATTCAAACCATACGGAAGGGTGGATTGTTATGGGGTAAATAAGAAAAAACAGAGAAGAAATAAACAAAATAGAATCTCACAGCGGAAGGATAAAATATAATAATAAAATATACAGTTTATATAACTGTTTACAAAACATTTGCTTCTTCTTTATATAATAATTATCAGAGTTCACATACCAAAATATCAATGCAGCGGAACAGTGTGTAGTGCACTAGATAATAATACAAATCTTCGTCTTCGTCCTTCAAAGCTAAATCTTCAAATCCTGAAACGCTCGGACTGACCCGAGCGAATTTGAAAAGACAAAAACACTCGAGACAGAACTAAAAGATCTTATGTAAGTTAAATTAACAGAATTAAATATGAGTGCAGTAACTCAAGAGATGCTCGGGATTTACATCTCCTAAGGATCCGTTAATCTATTTACTATGTAGTATATTTCGCTATTATAATAGTGTCTATAGTAAAATAAACATACTTTTAAATAGCATTAAGGCTTTACATTTTCCACCTTAACACGTAATAGTCCCAGTAGTCCATCTAATATCATAGTCCCTCCTGATCGGGAAGCCACCAGGGGATACCACACGGGCTACGGGAGAAATCCAAACTCGTACAAGGCGCGATAGGGTAGGTGACACGGCACAACTAGGCAATGCCAGGGCAGATATACCAATTACGCTTCCGGGCTGATGGAAACGCGCAGCGCGCAGCTGCCGCCCACCTCGTACAAACTCCCCACATCAAAGAAATCAAAAATGAAGGTGGCCACCAAATCATTCCAAAGTCAGAGAACAGTATCGAAGAGAAGTGTCCGATCAGAGGTGCTACCTCATTAACCCGTCAATCGCTCCTGTTTTAGCCACATTATGCCAACTCACGGGAGTTGGGTCCACGTATTTACCTTACAGGAACGTCGCCACCAACCTACTTCATTCTGGAATCTCCACCGCGTACACGGTTAGTCAAAGTGGTTTTCGGTATCGACAGAGAGTATGTCCATATCCGATCCCGGTCTCTTTGCCAACCCATCGTTATTATAACACCGTAGTCATTTAAAAATAGTTTATACTTTAAAAACCAGAATAAAAATTTCCATTTCAAAACTATGAATACGATATCATTTTAAAACCCAAAACAATATGATATCATTTTTCCCAAATATAATTCTTTTCCAAAAATCATACTGCTTGAAAATTTATAATATCTGGAAACCAAACATTTGAACTATACTTCCAAAGCATAATATTTCGAAATTCATAAATTTTAAAACCAAAGCTTCTAAAACTTAAACGGTTTGGATATTCAACGGTATATAAAATAAATGGTTTGACTTTAAGGTTACTTTATAAAGAAAATAATTTCGTTAACCGGCATTTTGGCCCGGTTACAAAACGACAGTCGAAGACATTATTATCAGCGCTAGACAAGATTTTGACCTTGAAGAGCCTGGAGGTGTTAGCAAGTTGTCAGGCCCATTAAAGGGACGTTCGGTATTGAATATCGTTAGGCACCTAAAGAACGCTCGGCATCCAAGCTTCGCTCGGCATCAGAAGAATGCTCGGCCTCAGAAGAACGTTCGGCTTTCCAGCTTCGTTCGGCCTAGAAACATCGTTCGGCTAAAGGGTATCGTTCGGCTAAAGGGTATCGTTCGGCTAAAGGGTACGTTCGGCGAACCTCGATTGTTCGGCATCCAGCTTGGTTCGGCAACCTTGGATCGCTCGGCACTCCAGCTTCGTTCGACATGAGAGCATCGTTCGGCGCCATTGCCTTGGCTCGGCATCTTACCGTTCGGCCTCCGTGGGTCGATACACAGAGCTTACTCCCTTTGGGCCATTTACTCTATTTGGACCGAGCTATTATGCTACCAGGCCCACCAGGAAAGTCCAACCCACCTTCGTCTATAAATAGAGGGGCAGGGGCACAATGAAATGGACCTTTTTTGGGAACACTGGGGAGACTCTGCCATTTTCTTTACTCTCCTCTTTTTTCCAAACTTGTATTCAAGTGATTGATTTACGGATTGTATCTGTATTCAAGTAATTGAGAAAGCAATAAAGATTAAACTCAAAGTGGACGTAGGTTATTACGCCGAACCACTATAAATCTGGTGTTCTCGTTTTTGTTATTCTTTTGGCATTGAATTACACTATTTTTCAGTTCTAACTCACTCTCTTCATTAATCTCTCTACATAACTCTACTTAAGGGTGTTAGTGACCAATTTTGGCGCTAACATTTTGGTGCTTTCACTGAGAATTGAATTCTCAGCTTGATTGGATCTCATCGTCTACTAGTGGATTGCCATATTCGCGAGATAGATCCAGTTGTCTACTAGAAAACTTCCTATTCTACTCAGATTTGAAAGAAATCTAAAGGAAGCTGATAGCCATAGATTGGATTCACCAATGTACGCAAGATTTGGTGATTGGATGTTGAAGTTTGCACTCGAGTTGAATGAAGGCCGACCCTCCTCTGAAGGCAATTCAGCCAATCCCCCAGAAGAGGCATGCCAAACGCTCCAGAAAGGCATGCCGAACGCTCCAGGAAAGGCATGCCGAACGCTCCAGAAAGGCATGCCGAACGCTCCAGGAAAGGCATGCCGAACGCTCCAGGAAAGGCATGCCGAACGCTCCAGAAAGGCATGCCGAACGCTCCAGAAGAGGCATGCCGGCATGCTCCAGAAGAGGCATCCCGAACGCTCCAGAAAGGCATGCCGAACGCTCCAGAAGAGGCATGCCGAACGCTCCAGAAAGGCATGCCGAACGCTCCAGAAAAGGCATTGGCCGAACACTCCTAACCGACCCATCTTGGCCGAACACTCCTGGCCGATCCTCTTGGCTGAACGCTCCTCCAGGCCTAGCATACCTCTAGGCCGAACGCTCGTCCAGGCCGACCATACCTCTAGGCCGAATGCTCCTCCAGGCCGATCCAAACTTCTAGGCCGAGCGCTCTCCAAGGCCGAACGTTCCTAAATGTCGAGCGCTCTCTAATGCCGAATGACCCCTATTTTCAGAAAAAAATATTTTCGGGTACGACCCAAATTTCCAAAAAAGAGTCTAAAAAAAAACTCGAGGGGAAACCCCCCCGAACCCTAGCCACAGCGCAGTGCCTCCAAATATTGAATTCAAAACTCAACTTAATAAAGGAACATCCTATCTACTTCCCTTACATCCCCTGGTCGGCCAGGACATAGAGGATCTAATGACAGCTTCTAAATGACAACAAGGGAACGGACAAACTACCGCTACTCAAACGATACACTCGAAGGGATACCATACTGATCACCCTTGAGGAAAATCGACCTCCATATATATTTTGGAAGCCAGCTACCTGGAGAGCCTCCTACGACCATGGATCGTTTCTATGATAAAAATGAATCTAAACCAAAGTGTGGAGGAGAGGAACAGACTAAGAAAAATAACAATGAAGGCCCGTTGGCTAAGGATGTAGATCCTAGTAGCCGAAACAAGATCTTAAAATTCGGCTCATATGCTCTTTGAAAGATTCAATTGACAACCTCTACTTGAAGACTCACGACTCGAAGTGGTACTGGAAACCAACCTCGAGAGAGTACACCAAAGTATAAAGAAAATCAGGGGAATGTTGTATATTCCCAAATGCTCACTGATCCTAAGACGGGCAATTACAAACACCTCCGAGGTGTGATCGAAAAGCTGATCTAGAAAGTAAAGCTTCAATAGTATGTACATTTCTTGCAGAATGGCGGGCAGCGAATATCCGATGCCTATTAATAAAGGGCTATGATTATCAGTTGGGCGGCTGACGGCCGACATCCCTTTGAAAGGAGCCAGGGGCAAAAGTCGAATAGCGAGCGCACGATGCTGCTTCACTTATCAATGAGATTTATCATAATCTTCTTTCAATTATTTCCATTTCTATTTCAATTGTTCTATGAACTACGACTAGCTTGAACTAAACTACTTTCAAAACAATGTAGGTCACCAGGTACTCAGATTTGGTCGCCAACCAATCCATGCAGACCATGATCGGACGCATGGAGTTATATCTAGACGAGCATAATTCAATCGCTTATCATCAATCATGTGCCTTTGATTTGGGGCAATGGACTAGATATTGAAAAACTCATCACGATCAGAGCCCAAATACAAAGTCGACATGACTGACCATCCATTCATTGACCTCCACGTTTGACTCAGAGACCTGAACAGGGCTTGGAATGAGTATGGCTCGATCGCCCACTCAAATCAAGTCATAGAACAAAGTTGGACAAAATACAGATGCCCCTCCTGAAGCTTAGTGATGCCGGGATCTGTCTAGAGTGGACGTGATTTGTTCATCTACACATCAAATCCTACCTTAAGCACAAAAGGTTATTCGAAAGCCTGACTTGAAGCAGTTGAGGTGGACTGCCTACTCGTTAACCATCGCCCTCAATTCATGGACACGACTGCACCTTGGAACATATGCAACTTACTTTGTCTACTCAACAATCTATTATCCTTATTTTCTAGAAGGAAATACGGAGAAAATTATAAGAGATTTGGCTATCTAACCCAACATGGATGTGATCCAACCATCTGTCATATACCTCCTTCCTTGACTTGCTGGGAAGAGCTATAATCACCAAGCGGACGAGAATCGATCATCCATTTTTCAAATTTCATCCCTCAAGCTAGGGGCAAGATCCTATTCCATGAGCAAACATGGTTCGACTGTTCATTCGACAACATCAGCCTTGATACGGTAGATGTACACAAATTAAAGAGTGGAAATACGACTGCTCTCAACTTAAACCTCCAAGTCCCCAGAGTGTGGACTGGAGTACTCTAAGTCCCCAGAGTGCGGACTCGAGTATAAACGACTCAAAACCTCCAAGTCCCCAGAGCGTGGACTGGAGTACTCTAAGTCCCCAGAGCGCGGACTAGAGTATAAACGACTTAAACCTCCAAGTCCCCAGAGCGTGGACTGGAGTATTCTAAGTCCCCAGAGTGCGGACTAGAGTATAAACGACTTGAATCTCCAAGTCCCCAGAGCGTGGACTGGAGTACTCTAAGTCACCAGAGCGCGGACTAGAGTATAAACGATTCAAACCTCCAAGTCCCCAGAGCGTGGACTGGAGTACTCTAAGTCCCTAGAGCGCGGACTAGAGTATAAACGATTTAAACCTCCAAGTCCCCAGAGCATGGAATGGAGTACTCTAAGTCCCTAGAGCGCGGACTAGAGTATAAACGACTTAAACCTCCAAGTTCCCAGAGTGTGGACTGGAGTACTCTAAGTCCCTAGAGCGCGGACTAGAGTATAAACGACTTAAACCTCCAAGTCCCCAGAGCGTGGACTGGAGTACTCTAAGTCCCCAGAGCGCGGACTAGAGTATAAACGACTCAAATCTCCAAGTCCCCAGAGTGCGGACTGGAGTATTCTAAGTCCCCAGAGCGCGGACTAGAGTATAAACGACTTAAACCTCCAAGTCCCCAGAGCGTGGACTGGAGTACTCTAAGTCCACAGAGCGCGGACTAGAGTATGAATGACTTGAACCTCCAAGTCCCCAGAGTGCGGACTGGAGTACTCTAAGTCCCCAGAGCGCGGACTCGAATATAAGCAATTCGGATCTCCAAGTTCCCTGAATATGAACTATGACACAGATGACTTGAATTTGTCAAATCCCTGACATACGGGCTAGAATGTATTCTAAGTGCTCGAAGCACATAATGGAAGTTGAACAACTCCCGAAGTGTTTCCGAGTTATATGAAGATGGACCGAGAAGTTTATGTTACTCACAACTGCTTGGATCAACATCACAATCACAAAGAAAACTGAACAATAAGAGTCTTTTGTAAGACGGAAAAAGGAAATAAACTTTAATGAGAAATGAGTTCCTATTACAACCCCTCCAAAGTTCGGAGTCGACATTCTATTTACAAGGACTAAGGAAATAGATGAAAATAATTACATGACTTAAACTAACTCTCGTTGAACGAGGATAGTAATCACTTCTTGTACTTATTCAGCTCCTTTCCGGACGGCTCCTCTCCATAGCATTTACCCTTGGTACTCTTCTTTGATAGAGGGGTAGCAACTGAAGAAGTATGGAGAACTTCCATAGGCTAGGACCCGCCAGGAAGGATGACCTTCAACGGCTTGTTCAAAGGATCGTCCAAGTCCACAACTTGGGGCTCGACTTGACCCTGACCTTCCCTTTCTCAGCCGCTCCTTCATGCTCAATTCGGATGTGTGATTAGAGGCGCCTGTAATTTCTACTTCATAACCCCCGTCGGTATAGGAGGAGGTTCCGGACCTGTCTTCATCAAGCGCTCCAATCACCTGAGCGTGGACGGGAGTACTCTAAGTCCCCTGAGTGCGGACTAGAGTATAAACGACCCAAGAACCTCTACATCCCTAGAGCGCGGACGGGAGTACTCTAAGTCCCCAGAGTGCGGACTAGAGTATAAACGAGTTAAACCTCCAAGTCCCCAGAGTGCGGACTGTAGTACGCTAAGTCCCCAGAGTGCGGACTCGAGTATAAACGACTAAGAACCTCTACATCCCCGGAGTGCGGACTCGAGTATAAACGACTAAGAACCTCTACATCCCCGGAGTGCGGACCAGAGTGCTCTAAGTCCCCTGAGTGCGGACTACGGTACTCTTAGTCCCCAGAGCACGGACTAGATTATAGAAGACTTGAGAAGAATCTCCAAATCCCAGAAGCGGACTAGATTACTCTAAAATCCCAGAATGCGGACTGGAGTATAAACGAGTTGACAAAAATCTCTGCGTCTCGAACTGCGGACTAAAGCATAAACCGTTCGACAAATCTCTAAGTCCCCGGAGCATGGACCGAAGCATGAATACAAATTGGGCGCGAATCAACCGGGGGGAGAATAACACGAAGTCACCAGAATGCAGAGTGGTGTATAAACATCGATAAATAGACGAGTGGATTCCGACCATTCTATATTACGCAAACCTCGGCATGGAATCGACCGAAGGATTACTAACCCGCTAAGGATGGAGTTCGACCATCCAACTAGTGGCCTGGCCAAATCAATGCTGGGAGCATGGGTACAAATCACTAAAAAGCTGAATACGACAGCTTACTATAGCTCTAGCGTGGCGTTCTTTATAACTTGAAGCAACAACTGCAGGGAAGCCTCAATACAAAACCAATCGAAATGGCATCCAAAGCTACGAGCAATCGATTATATCATACCTCAGATCGAGGGTCAATACCGATCCGCACCAAGCACATACGAATGTGATTCGGATGTTTCTTGAAAGACTATGACCCCCAGAGTGTGGAAAGGAGGGTAAAACGCAAATACTCGGTCAAAAATTCTCCAGCACCCTCATTCGATTCATCAGGAGGAGTATGAAACTGGATGAGCGTAACCTGACTGCATTTGTAGACAACTTTACCCCGAGACCTGATTACAGAGCATGAACCAAAGTGGACATAAATGATCGTCCACTGTCCAAATTATGCCCTAAAACTGACGTGGCATCGAAGTATTCCCCTTGGAATGAAAAAACACGATAGAATCCAAGATAGGAGAGACCTAGTCTCCCATCAACTGACATGATCCCACGATTCAATGGGAAAGAGAGTAAAGCTAAAGTGGGCATGGCTGGCCTTCCTACTTATCGGTATATGCCCCAGACCTGGGGGCACGAGCGAGGAGCAAGATGAATGTGAACCGACTATTCACCGATCACCTCTATGTCTTTGGAACTTAGGCAAAAACATAAACATAGCTAGGACGAGACTTAACCGTCCATGCAGTACATTTATCAACCTGAGACTGGGAGAAGACGCATGGTCATCCTAAAACTGGCTACGATAGCTCAATATTAAAACTTATATATAGTGCTTACAGTTGCTCAAGGATACGACCGAAAGGATGCCTAGAGATTGAACCATTGAATTGACACCTTAACTCATGAGCAATTGACTTTCACTCCAACTCGAAGGACGGGTAAAGGATCGCGAATGCATTGAATAGAAAGTGCATTACTCGAATATACAAGCAAATATCCAGCTATACAGTTGCACGCCACTCGAGGCTGACCCCCACCGACATTTCCTTCAATGCGCTTTTAAGCCTGATCTTTAGCCATTCGCTGATAATCCATTAGAGCATTCAGAGTCCTTCACTATTAGACATAATAACTCATGACAAGGCTCTAGGATTCGACTAGAGTAACCGTCAACATTGGCCGTCCCAACCATATTTCACATTGAATGTTATGCAAAATAGTTACATCTGTACTCAAAGAATCTGGGATGGCACCTGCTAAGCTGACGGTCGACATTACAGCCAGCCATGGTGACCCCATCCCGGGTGCTAAATGTCGGATCACAGCTCAGTGTAGTGATGATAGAAGAATTAGTTGGATTTTTCTGAATAAATGATGATATGCTCCCTTGGACCCATTCTGGCTTCATTAACAATCGTGAGCCATGCATTGAATATCAACCCGAAGCTACAAAAGCTAGCACAATATCTATTGATTTCATCATGAAAGTTCCACTCTTACTTTTAGGCTCACTCCATCAGCGTCTATGCTTACCAACCGTTGCGACAGGGCATACAATGACCTGAGACGTATGAAAGACTACTTAAATAGATTATTGAACTAAGCTAATTCGATATCACTTATTTCCCTCGAAGGGCTATCCAAGGACGGAAATTAGCAGACCTCACACCCAAATTCACTACCTCAGATGACTACTTGAAGAGTAGTAGAGAACCTACCATAAGATGGAAAATGTACGCGGATGGAGCATCTAATTATCAGTATTATGGCATAGGAGTCATGAAAATGACTCGAGTCAGGATAGTGACTCTTGAGGAACGATCAATCTGCTACGTCCTGAAACTTGATTTACTTATAACAAACAACGCTGCTTAGTATGAAGCCTTGACTGCCAGCCTCAAGCTTGCTAGAGGATTTAAAGTAAAAACTTTACATATCTTTTGTGATTCTTGATTGGTTGTATACAAATTTAAGGAAGTTGATCTTGCTAGGGGGCATTGTCTTGCTCCTTATCTCGGCCAAGTCCGAGAGCCACTAACCGACTTCACGTATTACATCATTACACACGTACTCAGCGAACAAAATGAAAAGGTGTCATGGTTGATTCCTGTCGAAGACTATCTACAATGAGGAATTGTTACTGAATGGAGGAATGGAAAATGACAAATCCTCCTCAAATCTTCATGCCAAATCATCTAAGAATAAGTCGTGTTTCAAAAGGAGTTTATCCATCCCCATGCTTCGGCACATCGCCCATGATGATATCTTAAGTAAATTCTATGAAGAAGAATGCGGTAATAGCATCAGGGGGAAAACCATGATAAAGAAGATACTCTGCTATAGGTATTACTGGCCAGCTATCAATCTAGATACGGTCGATCATGCTAGACAATGCGAAAAATGCAAGATGTTTGCAAAAATCCAGGAACCCCACCGATGGAAATTACTCAAATGGCTAGTCCACAGCTGTTTCCCACTTGGAGGCATTGACGTCCTCTTCTTACCAATCCTAAAGGTAGAATGAAATGCACCATCATAGTAATTGATTACTTCACCGAATGGGCAGATAAAGAACTCTTAACCATGACCAAGATGAAGAAAATAATCAACTTCTTTATCCATAACGTCATCTGTCCTTATGACCTTCCATGATCCATTATACCTGCAAATGGACAGGTTGAAGCTGTGAACAAAATCATAGAGTTTTTACTGAAGAAGGGTTTGGAAAACTCCTCAAGTGGCTGAGTGCAACCCTTATTTCACAAAAAATACAAACAAGAAATCGCAATTTGTAACGACCTAGAATTTTAAACAATTTAATTTGAAAATTTTTAATTAATTTTTAATATTTGAATGATGGTTTGGATTGAATTTTCAATATAACTTTGAATTTGGCGAGTAAATTATAGAATTTAATCTATTGAAAGTTGAATAAAAATTTGAATCTTCAATTTTAAGCCGATTCAAAATATTTCAAAGGCTTGTAAAATTCATATTGATAATACCGAAGATAATCGAAGCTTCAGAATTTAATTTGGAAGTGAATTGTTCGGTTTTGAAATTTAATCGTTTGAATTAATATTTAAAAATAGCCGTCCGAGGCACAGTCTCGGAATTCGACGAAACCAGTTCCATTGGGTCCGGAATATTGAATTATTCTAGGATTTCAAATTTCGTATTTTTCAGAGTTGATATGTGATCACACGACGAATAAACGCGTCGAAATTTTCAACGATTTAAATTTAAATTTAAATTTAAATTTGGTTAAACGACCACACGTTCTTTTCCCTAAAGTTATGCCTAATATCACGATAAAGATCGTGCAGCCACGTTCTTCACCTTTTTAAATGTCCCTCTCCCTCTCTCAGAAATCAAGCAGAGATAAGAAAATGGCCGAAGCCAATTCAAATAAGAAAAAAAAAATTTGCGTCTTTATCTTCCTCTCCTATTTCCTCTTCCCTTCCCCAAATCGAATCAATGCCGAAGCCTCTCAGTGTCAAAATAAAAAAAAAAAAAAAAAAGAAAGGCCGAAGCCCTAGATTGAATCGCGCGCGCGCGTATGGGATTTGCGCAGCGTCGCGATTGGTGCTAGCACGAGGGGGCGGCGCGCGATGTCGTGGCGCGCGATAGGGCTCATGTGCGCGCGAAGTGATTGGGGGCGTGCGATTCAAGGAGGCGCGCGAGTTGACGGCAGTGGCAGCGCGAGGTCGCGGTGGCTCGTGTGGATGTTGGGGAGCGTTGTGCGAATTGGGGGAGGAAGCTCGTATGGGAGGCGCGACGGCGATTGGGGCTCGTGCTCGAGACTGCGGCGATGAGGTGGGGACTCGAGTTCAGTTTGGGGATTTCGAATGCAGTAAGGTAATTTTAATTTTTTTTTATAACGTATAAGTATTGAAGAAGAAAAAAAAAGATATACTTACATATAGGTATTAAAAAAAAAATTAATAAAGGAAAACTTAGTTTTAAAAATAAATTGAAATTAAATATTGTTATCATGTTTAAACCTAGAATGAATATTTAATAGTTACATTAAAGTGATTAACTCGTTAACAAATATTTATTTGATTCGTTTAAGTTACTAAAAAAAAAAAATTTAATGGAAGTTTAATTGTTTAAATTAAATTTTAGTTAAATAAATTATAAAAAGGAAAACTTGTTTTATAAAAGTGATTTTGTTTAAAAATTTATAATGTTATTAAAGGAATAGAAATTTTAGTTTCAAATGGAAAATATTTTGCAAAAGAAAATGTGTTAGAGATTTAATTTATTTAATAAAATGACTTATCAAAAGAAATATTATTATTTTTGGAAAAATGGGTTAAGAATAATTTATTAAAAGAAGAAACTGGTTTAAATAAAACAATTGATTAATTAAACAATCAAGAACGAAAATTGAATAGTTCGATTTAATTCGAATATTAATAAAATTATTGGCTAATTTAATTTACCTAATAAGAATTTAATTTATTGGATAAATAAATTAAAGGAATTCTGGTTTAGGATTTAAATCTTCAATTAGATAATTTTATTGAAAGTGAGTTTGGTTAATTAAATTAAAATTTTAGTTAAAATAAATTATTAAACAAAGGAATTTTAAAAGATTTAAGAAAATTTATATAAGCAAGATGTTAGAATTATTTTAAAAAGAAAATCAGTTTGAATCTTTAATTTTTAGCTTAAAATAAAAATCATTAACTTGAGATGAAATAATTAGTTGAATAATTTTTTTTTAAAGGAATTGGTTTAGAACAAAACCGATGAATTAAAATTATAAAATGGAAAATTTATTATTCGATTATTTCGAATATTAATAAATTGTGTAAATATTTATACAAGGTATAAATGAAGAAAACAAGTTGAATTGGAAGCGGATTGCAAACAGGAATAAAGGTGAGAACTTCTCACTCAAAAAGGAATTTTGTTATTTATTTAAATTTTAAATAGTTAGATTTAAAATTGTTTGACTGTGTTGATTGAATGATTGAATGATGATTGTTATATATATATATATATATATATATATATATATATATATATATATATATATATATTGGATGTGAATAGACCCTATACGCCGTTAGTAAGCGGAGGTTATTTATTACACACATATACCGCGATATTCCACCTTGAAGTGGAATTGGTATTATATTATATATATAGCAATATATATATATTGGCATATGTGTATATTGCAGTTGATTGATTTCCCGCATTTTCTTTTAGCGGATGAGACCCTATTGCGCCGTTAGTAAGCGGATATATATTTATAAAATCCCATGTACCGCGATATTCCGTCTTGAAACGGAATGGTATTGTGCTAATGTCTGTGGATGCAGGGAAACAGGTTGGAGGGATCCAACTGGATTCCTCACAAATATTTATTTGATTTCATATATTGTGATATTTGATTGTTATCATGGATGATATATGATGTTTGAAAGTTGTGATTGAATATTGATGTGTTGCATCATCGAATCCAATTTTTGAAGTTTAAAAATAACGATTTTTGATTTCTAAAGTGATTCTTGGAAATATACGTTTATAAAATATTTTTGGAATTGATTCATCTTAAATAAATAAACGTTATAATTTTAATATTATAAAAATTATGATTTTTGAGAAATACAGTTAAAAGTTGATTTTTGAAAATATGGGATTAATGATTTTATAAAATAGCTGAATTGGGATTTTTGAATAAATTATAAAAAGGTAAAAAAATAGGATTTATGAAATTGGATTATTTCTAAATCAAAAGATGAAATTATAAAAGAGTTTAAAGATGTTTAAAGTAATAATATAAATTGTTTAATATTAAAAGATTTATAAGTTGATATTTATAAATTTAGAATATCTTGAATTATAAAACGAGCTTTTATAAGTGATAGAATGGTTTGTAAAAGGATTTCATAAAGGAATGAAATCTATAGAATTTATCAAATTTGATTATGTTATAAATCATAATGATAAATTATAAAGGAGTTAAAAGACGTTTTAAAATAGTAATATAAATTGTTTTATATTAAAAAGATTTATAAATTGATATTTATAAATTAAAAATATTGGGATTATTAAACGAGCTTTTATAAGAGTTAGAATGAATTGTGAATGAATTTCACAAATGAATGAAATTTATGGGATTATAACGATGAAGTTATAAATAGAATTTTATAAATAGTAGGTTTATAAAATTTATAAAGGAAAACAAAATAAAATTCATAAAGTTATTAAAGGAATGGAATTTGGACAAATAATTGAATCTTATAAGTTATAAGATTTATAATTATGAAGTTTAAAGGAACGATTTTTATAAACAAATAAATTATAAGTATTTGACTTATAATATGAATTTTTAATATATCATTGTGATATGAATTAAGATAGGTTAATAAAGGAATTTATAAAAAGGAGTTGATATAAAATAAATAGAAATAGGATTTATAAACGTTGTTTTATAAATCCGCAACGACTTATTTTGATAAGGAATTGTTGTAATTTATTTATGGAATTATATTCATGTTTTAGACAGTGAATAATTCTTTAAAATAAAATGAACAGAAGTGATGAAATTTATTAACAAGTGTATTCACGTTTTTGAATAGTGAATATTTTGTTAAAGAAATTATTTTGGATATGATGTTTGAAATAGAATTAAAACGATCTAAAGATGTTTTAAAAGATGTTGAGATTCGAAACCATAGATTTCAACATTTATTGTTGAAATAGATGTTTTCGAGAAACAAAAGGAAATGGTGGACTATAACACTGTTGTTATAGTAAATGATTTCCGAAAGGAAATGTTTTGCATAGTATTGGGACTTATATATCTATTTAATTTCGAATCCCTATACTAGTGATTTTGGGTTGTCGTAACGATGTTTTACGCAACATTCGTTTTGGCACAAATAAATATGATTAAGTGAATGATTTCCTTAAAAGAATGAAATATATACTTAATTTCGATTAGAGTATATTAAATATTTTCTAAGCGTAGAAAATAAAAAGGGCTTGTGAATTACTTATAGATAAATAAGTATGGAAATGTTTTTCCAATATTAAGTGAATATTTTGAATTTATCTTTTTGAGGATAAATTGAAAATGAATATTTGAAAACGAATGGAAATCGTATATTCATAAATATTTTGGAATGTAAATTCAATATAGAATTTATAAAAGAAATTGGGAAATTAGATTTAAAAATAAATATTGATTTATTTTTAAAGTATGGAAATTATGTTTATATCTTGTAAAGATATTTTTGTGAAATAAATAAATAATTTGGAAAATTATTTGGGATCTGGTGATGATTGTGCATATCTATTGATAGTTCAATAACCGACTATCAATATTTACCTTTAAATAGGTATTTGTTGTGATTTGTTTGAAATTGGATGCCACACTTATTTTTTTAAAAATAAGCGCTCACTATTCGGGTTAACTGGGAAAGGACCTTGGGGTCGTATAACCCATTCCGAATATGTGATACGTCGTTATGAATTGCATTCGAAGATCGGTGTTGAAGACCGGATATTTTCGAAAGCGAAAGGGTTTCTTGTTGATTGTCTCTGCACTGGCTGATCCCTGGTATTGAGATCTCCATATGTGATGGGAAATCCGAACGTTGTTAGAGATTATTCGGATTGCAAGGACTTCTTTGAAAGTGCCTTCGGTTCTGTTCGAGCCCGGAACAGACTTGTATGGATTGTGTGTCTGACATTACAAGTTGAGATGTAAAGCCGATATCTTTCAAATATATTTCTGTGGTGGCGGAGAATTTATTCTTTTAGCTTAACACCCTTCTCTGAGACGTACGAGCTCAGAGGTTATATAGTTGAAGTTATCAGCGATATATTCCCAATTTGGTAATGTGACATGCCGAGTGTTGCTGTAAATGATCATTGTGTTGATTATTGTGATAGGATCGTTTATTTGATCGTCTATCTTGGTGATCATTTCTATGATCATTTGTTGACCCAAAGCATGGCTTTTGTATAAAGTATGTTTTTGTGGACGTGACTTCGTTGAGCCCACACCCCGGAAATGGTCAAAACAGGAAAGATGCGGCAAGGTTATGAGGGGTAGCACCCTTTAGGGTATGTACATTTCCTTCTGGATAGAGGTTGTATCATGGTATGGAGCCCAGATATTTAACCTATGTGGTTACTGCGAATTTATTACTTTGTGGTTGTTGGCTATCGGGATCCCGTGAGAAAGGTCGTTTACGACTGGGGAATGGCGTGCTCGTGTCAGTAGTTACCCAGTTAGGGGTAACCCGGCCTTGTGTTGGCAGAGTTCCGGTTTGGTTCTCGGGGATGTCTTTCCAGAGGCATTCTCATGTGGCAATGGGAAGTTCCTTGGCCTGACCATTTGTTGGAAATCCAATTCCCAATACGAAACTTGTACGGTATTAGTTGTAGGACCTGCCATTCACTTATGGTGGTCACCACTGTTTGGATGGTAGCTATAGTAGGCATACGATAATGGTCGTATGTTGGCTAAGATTTATATTCTACTTTCAAAATGAATTTTTCCCCTACACTATGCACTAGTAATAATATCAATTGTTATTTTTAATGCATATTAAGCATCTTTGACTATCATAAGGAGAAATCTCCTCCGATTCTGCGTTTGCATTGTGTGTGTGTGCGGGAGGCCTTATGGTAGTCTCATTTTTAAAAGCATTGCGAATTGAATTTAAAAATATTCCTCTATTTTGATTTTAAGATAAATAAACTGTTTTGAGTTCTCACACCAGTCACATGACTGACTTGGAGTTTATTGTTTTCCTTCCTAAACTCTGGGTGCCCACCAATTTCTACACGGTCAGTCAAGAGTTAAGGTTTATCAGGATATTCTGGAGTTGCTGGAGGCAAGATGGATGGCATGGCGTAATACTAGTATAGTATTTCTTTTTCCGCTGTTGTTGTTATTATTGTACACTCTGATGATATGATGTAATGTAATGTAATAACTGATATAGTTCTTTGTTTAAAGATTATTCATTTATCTATTATATGTTGTTCCGCTGCGAATTGTGAGATTCTGATATTGTTGTCCTGTTCTGTTTCTGTTTTGCTTTCTGTTTTCTTTACTCTCTATTTTTCTTTTCTACCACTTTCGTTTTCTTTTCTTCTTTGTTAAACCCATAACATTTCGGTTTTTCGGCCTTCGATTTCTCGGCAGTCGATAAAGTGAGTATCGATGTTGAATTTTCGGCAACGAAAAACCGCGATCGTTACATTTGGTATCAGAGCTTATGGTTAAGCGACAACCATGGTTCTGTTGGGTATTACTCGTTAGAGATAGAGTCAGCAGTACTCTAGAATGAGTTTGAGTGTAATAATAGATATGAGCGCGTATTTGTTAGTGAATATAAAATTGTTTTTGAATCGGGTAAATAAGGTAATTTTGCCCAAAACTATTTTGTATAGAAAAGAAATGGTTTTCTATGAATTATTATAGTATATGGTTGCATGATTGTTAAGAAGTGATAATATAGAATTATTATCATTAGTAATTAAATAAAATAAGATGAATTAAATTCAAGTAAACTAACTTGATAAATTATTAATTCATGAACAAATGAATTGGAATTTGAATTAGTTAAATTAAAATTTAGTCGTAAGCTAAATTTGAAGATAAATTTGAATTTGTAGATAAATTCAAGTAAGTAAAAGGAATAAATTGAAATTTCCTTTGTTGGTAATTAAGTAAATTCGAGATGAATTGAGTATTGAAATTGAAAATTGAAATGAATTGGTGAATGAAACTAATTTAGAGTAGTAATATGAATTACTAAATGAAAGTTAATCAATTGAATTCAATATCTAGAATTGAGAATTAAATTCGAATGGAATTTAAAATTGTGAATCGAATTCAAATGGAATTTAAATTGTGAATCGAAATTGAAATGTAAAATTGAATGAAATAGGTATGCAACTTCAATAGTGAAGTAAAAATGTATAAGAAGCATATGTTGAAAAGTTTGTAATAAAATTGGCAAAATAGTTTGAATGTTGGATTTGGATGCTACTACTAGCAGGTTATACAGGTGTTATAAAGGAATTGAGATTTTGATTTCAAAGATAAAATTGAATTGCTCGACAAAAAGGTATGTATTTCAATTTCAGTATGAGATTTGATGACTTTCTTCTCTAGCCACTTGGCTTTTCTCTTTTCTTTTTTGATTCTGAGGGGCCGTAGTGCCATTTTGTAGTCGTACCGAGCTAGCCGCGCAAAGGAAACGCTGGCGAAATTTTAGGGTGTTAGAAAATTTTTGAGAAAAATTTGAAAGTTTGAAATTTGAATTTGAATTTAAATTTGAATTGTAAGGAGAACAATGTTGTTTGGAACTTATAATTGAAGTTGGAAAGCCAGTTGAAATGATAATGAAACTCTAGTAAAAAGATTTGTTTTAGAAAGTTGATAAAACTATTTGGATTGTGAAAAATAGTAGACAAGTTAAGAACCATTCTTCTTAACTTGTAATTTCGGGACGAAATTCTTTTAAGGGGGAAAGATTGTAACGACCCAGAATTTTAAACAATTTAATTTGAAAATATTTAATTAATTTTTAATATTTGAATGATGGTTTGGATTGAATTTTCAATATAACTTTGAATTTGGCGAGTAAATTATAGAATTTAATCTATTGAAAGTTGAATAAAAATTTGAATCTTCAATTTTAAGCCGATTAAAAATATTTCAAAGGCTTGTAAAATTCATATTGATAATACCGAAGATAATCGAAGCTTCAGAATTTAATTTGGAAGCGAATTGTTCGGTTTTGAAATTTAATCGTTTGAATTGATATTTAAAAATAGCCGTCCGAGGCACAGTCTCGGAATTCGACGAAACCAGTTCCATTGGGTCCGGAATATTGAATTATTCTAGGATTTCAAATTTCATATTTTTCGGAGTTGATATGTGATCACACGACGAATAAACGCGTCGAAATTTTCAACGATTTAAATTTAAATTTAAATTTGGTCAAACGAACACACGTTCTTTTCCCTAAAGTTATGCCTAATATCACGATGAAGATCGTGCAGCCACGTTCTTCACCTTTTTAAATGTCCCTCTCCCTCTCTCAGAAATCAAGCAGAGATAAGAAAATGGCCGAAGCCACTTCAAATAAGAAAAAAAAAAATTTGCGTCTTTATCTTCCTCTCCTATTTCCTCTTCCCTTCCCCAAATCGAATCAATGCCGAAGCCTCTCGGTGTCAAAATAAAAAAAGAAAAAGAAAAAAGAAAGGCCGAAGCCCTAGATTGAATCGCGCGCGCGCGTATGGGATTTGCGCAGCGTCGCGATTGGTGCTAGCACGAGGGGGCGGCGCGCGATGTCGTGGCGCGCGATAGGGCTCGTGTGCGCGCGAAGTGATTGGGGGCACGCGATTCAAGGAGGCACGCGAGTTGATGGCAGTGGCAGCGCGAGGTCGCGATGGCTCGTGTGGATGTTGGGGAGCGTTGTGCGAATTGGGGGAGGAAGCTCGTATGGGAGGCGCGACGGCGATTGGGGCTCGTGCTCGAGACTGCGGCGATGAGGTGGGGACTCGAGTTCAGTTTGGGGATTTCGAATGCAGTAAGGTAATTTTAATTTTTTTTATAACGTATAAGTATTGAAGAAGAAAAAAAAAAAGATATACTTACATATAGGTATTAAAAAAAAATTTAATAAAGGAAAACTTAGTTTTAAAAATAAATTGAAATTAAATATTGTTATCATGTTTAAACCTAGAATGAATATTTAATAGTTACATTAAAGTGATTAACTCGTTAACAAATATTTATTTGATTCGTTTAAGTTACTAATTTTTTTTTTTTTTAATGGAAGTTTAATTGTTTAAATTAAATTTTAGTTAAATAAATTATAAAAAGGAAAACTTGTTTTATAAAAGGGATTTTGTTTAAAAATTTATAATGTTATTAAAGGAATAGAAATTTTAGTTTCAAATGGAAAATATTTTGTAAAAGAAAATGTGTTAGAGATTTAATTTATTTAATAAAATGACTTATCAAAAGAAATATTATTATTTTTGGAAAAATGGGTTAAGAATAATTTATTAAAAGAAGAAACTGGTTTAAATAAAACAATTGATTAATTAAACAATCAAGAACGGAAATTGAATAGTTCGATTTAATTCGAATATTAATAAAATTATTGGCTAATTTAATTTACCTAATAAGAATTTAATTTATTGGATAAATAAATTAAAGGAATTCTGGTTTAGGATTTAAATCTTCAATTAGATAATTTTATTGAAAGTGAGTTTGGTTAATTAAATTAAAATTTTAGTTAAAATAAATTATTAAACAAAGGAATTTTAAAAGATTTAAGAAAATTTATATAAGCAAGATGTTAGAATTATTTTAAAAAGAAAATCAGTTTGAATCTTTAATTTTTAGCTTAAAATAAAAATCATTAACTTGAGATGAAATAATTAGTTGAATAATTTTTTTTTAAAGGAATTGGTTTAGAACAAAACCGATGAATTAAAATTATAAAATGGAAAATTTATTATTCGATTATTTCGAATATTAATAAATTGTGTAAATATTTATACAAGGTATAAATGAAGAAAACAAGTTGAATTGGAAGCGGATTGCAAACAGGAATAAAGGTGAGAACTTCTCACTCAAAAAGGAATTTTGTTATTTATTTAAATTTTAAATAGTTAGATTTAAAATTGTTTGACTGTGTTGATTGAATGATTGAATGATGATTGTTATATATATATATATATATTGGATGTGAATAGACCCTATACGCCGTTAGTAAGCGGAGGTTATTTATTACACACATATACCGCGATATTCCACCTTGAAGTGGAATTGGTATTATATTATATATATATATATATTGGCATATGTATATATTGCAGTTGATTGATTTTCCGCATTTTCTTTTAGCGGATGAGACCCTATTGCGCCGTTAGTAAGCGGATATATATTTATAAAATCCCATGTACCGCGATATTCCGTCTTGAAACGGAATGGTATTGTGCTAATGTCTGTGGATGCAGGGAAACGGGTTGGAGGGATCCAACTGGATTCCTCACAAATATTTATTTGATTTCATATATTGTGATATTTGATTGTTATCATGGATGATATATGATGTTTGAAAGTTGTGATTGAATATTGATGTGTTGCATCATCGAATCCAATTTTTGAAGTTTAAAAATAACGATTTTTGATTTCTAAAGTGATTCTTGGAAATATACGTTTATAAAATATTTTTGGAATTGATTCATCTTAAATAAATAAACGTTATAATTTTAATATTATAAAAATTATGATTTTTGAGAAATACAGTTAAAAGTTGATTTTTGAAAATATGGGATTAATGATTTTATAAAATAGCTGAATTGGGATTTTTGAATCAATTATAAAAAGGTAAAAAAATAGGATTTATGAAATTGGATTATTTCTAAATCAAAAGATGAAATTATAAAAGAGTTTAAAGATGTTTAAAGTAATAATATAAATTGTTTTATATTAAAAGATTTATAAGTTGATATTTATAAATTTAGAATATCTTGAATTATAAAACGAGCTTTTATAAGTGATAGAATGGTTTGTAAAAGGATTTCATAAAGGAATGAAATCTATAGAATTTATCAAATTTGATTATGTTATAAATCATAATGATAAATTATAAAGGAGTTAAAAGACGTTTTAAAATAGTAATATAAATTGTTTTATATTAAAAAGATTTATAAATTGATATTTATAAATTAAAAATATTGGGATTATTAAACGATCTTTTATAAGAGTTAGAATGAATTGTGAATGAATTTCACAAATGAATGAAATTTATGGGATTATAACGATGAAGTTATAAATAGAATTTTATAAATAGTAGGTTTATAAAATTTATAAAGGAAAACAAAATAAAATTCATAAAGTTATTAAAGGAATGGAATTTGGACAAATATTTGAATCTTATAAGTTATAAGATTTATAATTATGAAGTTTAAAGGAACGATTTTTATAAACAAATAAATTATAAGTATTTGACTTATAATATGAATTTTTAATATATCATTGTGATATGAATTAAGATAGGTTAATAAAGGAATTTATAAAAAGGAGTTGATATAAAATAAATAGAAATAGGATTTATAAACGTTGTTTTATAAATCCGCAACGACTTATTTTGATAAGGAATTGTTGTAATTTATTTATGGAATTATATTCATGTTTTAGACAGTGAATAATTCTTTAAAATAAAATGAATAGAAGTGATGAAATTTATTAACAAGTGTATTCACGTTTTTGAATAGTGAATATTTTGTTAAAGAAATTATTTTGGATATGATGTTTGAAATAGAATTAAAACGATCTAAAGATGTTTTAAAAGATGTTGAGATTCGAAACCATAGATTTCAACATTTATTGTTGAAATAGATGTTTTCGAGAAATAAAAGGAAATGGTGGACTATAACACTGTTGTTATAGTAAATGATTTCCGAAAGGAAATGTTTTGCATAGTATTGGGATTTATATATCTATTTAATTTCGAATCCCTATACTAGTGATTTTGGGTTGTCGTAACGATGTTTTACGCAACATTCGTTTTGGCCCAAATAAATATGATTAAGTGAATGATTTCCTTAAAAGAATGAAATATATACTTAATTTCGATTAGAGTATATTAAATATTTTCTAAGCGTAGAAAATAAAAAGGGCTTGTGAATTACTTATAGATAAATAAGTATGGAAATGTTTTTCCAATATTAAGTGAATATTTTGAATTTATCTTTTTGAGGATAAATTGAAAATGAATATTTGAAAACGAATGGAAATCGTATATTCATAAATATTTTGGAATGTAAATTCAATATAGAATTTATAAATGAAATTGGGAAATTAGATTTAAAAATAAATATTGATTTATTTTTAAAGTATGGAAATTATGTTTATATCTTGTGAAGATATTTTTGTGAAATAAATAAATAATTTGGAAAATTATTTACGATCTGGTGATGATTGTGCATATCTATTGATAGTTCAATAACCGACTATCAATATTTACCTTTAAATAGGTATTTGTTGTGATTTGTTTGAAATTGGATGCCACACTTATTTTTTTAAAAATAAGCGCTCACTATTCGGGTTAACCGGGAAAGGACCTTGGGGTCGTATAACCCATTTCGAATATGTGATACGTCGTTATGAATTGCATTCGAAGATTGGTGTTGAAGACCGGATATTTTCGAAAGCGAAAGGGTTTCTTGTTGATTGTCTCTGCACTGGCTGATCCCTGGTATTGAGATCTCCATATGTGATGGGAAATCCGAACGTGATTAGAGATTATTCGGATTGCAAGGACTTCTTTGAAAGTGCCTTCGGTTCTGTTCGAGCCCGGAACAGACTTGTATGGATTGTGTGTCTGACATTACAAGTTGAGATGTAAAGCCGATTTCTTTCAAATATATTTCTGTGGTGGCGGAGAATTTATTCTTTTAGCTTAACACCCTTCTCTGAGAGGTACGAGCTCAGAGGTTATATAGTTGAAGTTATCAGCGATATATTCCCAATTTGGTAATGTGACATGCTGAGTGTTGCTGTAAATGATCATTGTGTTGATTATTGTGATAGGATCGTTTATTTGATCGTCTATCTTGGTGATCATTTCTATGATCATTTGTTGACCCAAAGCATGGCTTTTGTATAAAGTATGTTTTTGTGGACGTGACTTCGTCGAGCCTCACACCCCGGAAATGGTCAAAACAGGAAAGATGCGGCAAGGTTATGAGGGGTAGCACCCTTTAGGGTATGTACATTTCCTTCTGGATAGAGGTTGTATCATGGTATGGAGCCCAGATATTTAACCTATGTGGTTACTGCGAATTTATTACTTTGTGGTTGTTGGCTATCGGGATCCCGTGAGAAAGGTCGTTTACGATCGGGGAATGGCGTGCTCGTGTCAGTAGTTACCCAGTTAGGGGTAACCCGGCCTTGTGTTGGCAGAGTTCCGGTTTGGTTCTCGGGGATGTCTTTCCAGAGGCATTCTCATGTGGCAATGGGAAGTTCCTTGGCCTGACCATTTGTTGGAAATCGAATTCCCAATACGAAACTTGTACGGTATTAGTTGTAGGACCTGCCATTCACTTATGGTGGTCACCACTGTTTGGATGGTAGCTATAGTAGGCATACGATAATGGTCGTATGTTGGCAAAGATTTATATTCTACTTTCAAAATGAATTTTTCCCCTACACTATGCACTAGTAATAATATCAATTGTTATTTTTAATGCGTATTAAGCATCTTTGACTATCATAAGGAGAAATCTCCTCCGATTCTGCGTTTGCATTGTGTGTGTGTGCGGGAGGCCTTATGGTAGTCTCATTTTTAAAAGCATTGCGAATTGAATTTAAAAATATTCCTCTATTTTGATTTTAAGATAAATAAACTGTTTTGAGTTCTCACACCAGTCACATGACTGACTTGAAGTTTATTGTTTTCCTTCCTAAACTCTGGGTGCCCACCAATTTCTACACGGGCAGTCAAGAGTTAAGGTTTATCAGGATATTCTGGAGTTGCTGGAGGCAAGATGGATGGCATGGCGTAATACTAGTATAGTATTTCTTTTTCCGCTGTTGTTGTTATTATTGTACACTCTGATGATATGATGTAATGTAATGTAATAACTGATATAGTTCTTTGTTTAAAGATTATTTATTTATCTATTATATGTTGTTCCGCTGCGAATTGTGAGATTCTGATATTGTTGTCCTGTTCTGTTTCTGTTTTGTTTTCTGTTTTCTTTACTCTCTATTTTCTCTTTTCTACCACTTTCTTTTTCTTTTCTTCTTTCTTAAACCCATAACATTTCAGTTTTTCGGCCTTCGATTTCTCGGCAGTCGATAAAGTGAGTATCGATGTTGAATTTTCGGCAACGAAAAACCGCGATCGTTACACAATTGAATTGCAATTAAACTGGACGGAGTTGGCGACGGCTTATGAGCATATAAAACGCATTCGAGAGCTAATGGAAAGAACATGTACCCAAACGTGCATGTGTACATCCGAACAAGTCGGACTTCTTGAAATCAATAGAAATTGAATTCTCACTAAGGGTTATTAAGAAAAGGCTAGATCAGATAGCCGAAGCTTGTTAGCTCTGTAGAATCAGACACAAGTGGTCACTGATGAACTACAACCCTGAATTTATAATATTGGGAATCAACCAAGCGTCAAGACGACCAAGGAAGGATATGACAGCTTTAGAGGAGAAAATCGAAGGATAATGACTGTTCAAGAAACATGATGGATTTCTTTCTGAAGACAAGGAATACTCGCTGATTCAAAGCGTGTTGTGTTGCTTCACACGACACACTTTGGGGGGCAAATGTTAACCGGCATTTTGGCCCGGTTACAAAACGACAGTCGAAGACATTATTATCAGTGCTAGACAAGATTTTGACCTTGAAGAGCCTGGAGGTGTTAGCAAGTTGTCAGTCCCATTAAAGGTACGTTCGGTATTGAATATCGTTCGACATCTAAAGAACGCTCGGCATCCAAGCTTCGCTCGGCATCAGAAGAATGCTCGGCCTCAGAAGAACGTTCGGCATTCCAGCTTCGTTCGGCCTAGGAACATCGTTCGGCTAAAGGGTATCGTTCGGCTAAAGGGTACGTTCGGCGAACCCCGATTGTTCGGCATCCAGCTTGGTTCGGCAACCTTGGATCGCTCGGCACTCCAGCTTCGTTCGACATGAGAGCATCGTTCGGTGCCATTGCCTTGGCTCGGCATCTTACCGTTCGGCCTCCGTGGGTCGGTACACAGAGCTTACTCCCTTTGGGCCGTTTACTCTATTTGGACCGAGCTATTCGGCTACCAGGCCCACCAGGAAACTCCAACCCACCTTCGTCTATAAATAGAGGGGCAGGGGCACAGTGAAATGGACCTTTTTTCGGGAACACTGGGGAGACTCTGCCATTTTCTTTACTCTCCTCGTTTTTCCAAACTTGTATTCAAGTGATTGATTTACGGATTGTATCTGTATTCAAGTAATTGAGAAAGCAATAAAGATTAAACTCAAAGTGGACATAGGCTATTACGCCGAACCATTATAAATCTGGTGTTCTCGTTTTTATTATTCTTTTGGCATTGAATTACACTATTTTTCAGTTCCAACTCACTCTCTTCATTAATCTCTCTACATAACTCTACTTAAGGGTGTTAGTGACCAATTTTGGCACTAACAATTTCCATGGCTTTACAAATATATTTCTTTATTTAAAGTCTAAACCAAAATTTAAATATCAGTTTCAAGTTCCAAAACCACTTCAATTTCTATATATATATATATATATATATATATATCCATTTGGAGTATTAATATTTCAAAACTAAAATTGGAATTTATTCTTTCCACAAATTAAATGTTCTATTATTTAGTCTTGAATATTCAGATAAAATCCATAAATAAAACTCCAATCTCTAGCAATTAAATATTTGCTTCAAATTAATTTATACTAAAATATTCATTTTAAATTATCTTGGAAAAATCCCGTTATAAATATCATATCTTAAAATTTCCAACTTAAACATATAATATAAATTATCGAATTCCATTTCTCAAATTTTTCCAATTTTTATTTAACAGATTTATACCCAGCTTGAATTCAAAATTTAACTTCATATGTATATATATAGAAGGATAATTATTTATAAAGTATCAAAGTTAAAATTTTTATAAACCGTATCCCATCCAAACAATAGAAATCACTTTAAAATATTTATATATAGACCACGGTGCCTGTATAAAATTTTCTATCCTATGGTCAATTGATACGGATATTTATCATTTCAATCCGCAATTTAAAAATAAAAATTTGCGGTTGTATATCATTTCAAACCACAATCCCGAATGAAATGAAAAATGCATGATAACTTGTAGTTTAATGATATACAATAAAACATCCATTCACCCATCATCAATCAAAATTATTTCAAACATCATCAGTTTAACAACCATCAATATATGGCATATACAATATAACAAGAAATAATTGACAGTTATTAACTAACATTTTATATTCAATTAAATTTATAACTGTTTAACTAGTAGTTTATATGCAAATAAATAAATTCTAACTGTCAATTAATATGCAATAAATGAATTAAATTGACAGTTAAATTAAATAAATGCGAATTAACCGATATGCTGAATAAAACATGCCAAACAATCATAAATTAATTTCTACTCATATCTAAAATAAATTTAACAAACATAAAAACTTTAGAAGTTGTGAGTGGGTTAAAACACTCACCTTTTGAATTTAAATCGAATTTAAATTCGATTTAAACTCAAAAATCCAACAATCTCCAAATCTGTCCAAACCAACGTCATCAGATCCGGAATTTAATTACGATCCTAACAAAAGATATTTCGCGCGAAACGGCTAACGTATGAAAAAAAATTGTTCAATTTTAATGAGTTGAAACAAAAATTAAATAAAACAAAATTAAACAACAACCTAATTAAAGCTTGCCACGTCATAAAGCTTCTTCTCAACTCACGTATGCTCATCCAGGGAATGAACCCATTTCAACGCACGCCCTCCCCATCTTTGACCGCGCCTTTAGACCTCCCCAGGCCACCAGATGGTGACGCGCCTCCACCATTTTGACTTCCCTAGCCGAGCTCTCCAATACCTAGAAACCAATTTGCAAATAGTCGCTCCAAATCAAAACGCCCAAATTGACTTAGGTTTCGAATTTCCTGATTTTGACCGCGATTTGCCGCTGACTCGAGTATCGATTTCGAAAACAAAGACTGCACGTAGATTCGTATGGATGAAATCTACAACATATATTTTTTTTGGAATTTTTCTGAGATGTTTGAATTTTCATTTGAAATTTGAATAGAAATAGATCTAGGTTTGCATCCATTTGAGGAGGAGAAGGAGTTGAAGAAAAGAACGTACAGACAAATGATAGAAGATGGAGGCTAGGGTTTTTTTTCGATCGTCTATTTGTAGATAGATCGCAAAAGAATAGGTGTGCACGAATTTTAACGTGCAAACGGAAGTGGTCCCAAAAGATAAATAATATTAATTACACACGTTATGGATTTAGGAAATAAATAAATTCCTTATCATTTACATTTTATTTTAACGTATATACAAATGTAAATCTAGACGTTTCGTTTACGTTTCAAAATATATCCACAATTTTATTAATTTCCAAATTGATCTAAACAAATTTAGATGTAAATTAAAAGCTGATAAGTTTATCCATTGCAGTGTTAATTTCTCCACTTCCTTATATTTAGAAATTATAAATTAAGTTTTCAAAAACCTATTTTTGATTTTCAAACTTTTATATACTCATCTTTTACCAGTAATAAGGATGCATTAACATTTGTTCATGGTTTCACCTTATTATCCTCAACTTCCATTTTAATTTTCAATAATTACAATTGTTGAATGTTGATACTTTAATTAAATTTATACATCTTGCTTACTATAATCTATATCAACAAATGGTCCAATTATAAATAGAATTAGCATTAACTTCATCTTATAGGATTAACTACTCCAATTACAAAACAAATCTAAGCTAACTGCACGATTTAAGTCAATTAATTGTAATTTAGTCTACATTAAATGTTAAAAATTATAAATTGGAACCTCAATAAATTCGCTTATTGATTTAAAATCTTTCTATTCAGTAAATAGACATTTTATGGGTATAAATAACATTTGAATTATAACACATGTCATTAGTGCATGCTTCATTTCTTATAAACTCCCCTTCATTAACTAAAACACATTAACCAAAACAAAATAATTAATTTAGATTTATTTCAATCGATTGCCATTCTTAACTTAACATACTCAAAATGGTTAACCTAAATAATTGTTACCCTTTTACATTCAAATTCACTTACAACCATCATTACAACAATGTTGCCATAGATTTAGATTTAATTAAATAAATTAGATAATGGGTAAAGTTTTGTAATTATCACCAATGCCAAATATATATGCATTAATTACTACTTATTATTATGAATTCATTTATTAATTTACTAGTTGCCTTTGTCTTCTTATATCCTATTTACTACCAAACTTTCTATTTAGTTATAGTTTATCAATATATATATACCTAGGCAAATCAAGTTCTTGTCTTTTCTGTTATTTCAATTAAATCGGGTATGCACAAATAAATTGTTTGTTAACTTTTTCTTACAAAGTTATTTACATGCATTCAGTTACACCTAATTTAATGCATTGATTTTCATTTATAAATTAAAGGTTTTTCCTTTAAAATCTTTTATTACTAACCATACTCCAACCTCTACAGGACATTGATTTATTAAATTTGCACTTATTATGCATACTTTTAGCAACTCATATATACTTTGCATCTATTCCCCAAATTTCACATTCTATTGTTACATAATTTGCATTGATTACTGTTTATTATTATTGCTTTACTGATAAATTAGATATTTGCATTGGTTTTGCTTATGCTAAATTAATTTCCCATAATAAATAAGATTTCAAAACAATCAATAACATTTCCTTAGCCCAAACCCCGTTTGCCAATTATTTTCCTTCAATAATTCATGTTGCTATAAATACGTACATTTACACTTTATAGTTATTCTAATATACCTATTCCAACACTCTTGACCCTTATCTTTACTTTCACCCACTTGTGACATAAATTTTTATTTTCAAATTTATTCCCATTTACGGTTAATCAATGTTATTTTACATTAACCAATTTTAATATTCACCTTTAATTTCACATCTTCAAAGTATATCTAGGAAAAATCTTCCCACCACTTAATTTACTGAATCTTATGCAGTCTTACTATAAATAGGTTTTAAATTACCATTACTGTACATTCAATTAATATCCAAAGTATTTATTCATAAATCAATTCGATATATACGTTTGTTTCCTTCTATTTGATTTATACCTAGTATACATTTTTCTAAATCCTGTTTCATTACCTTCATTAAATGGTTATCGCATTGTGATCAAATTTATTAGCTTATATCGCATTATTACCATTAATTAAAATTGGCTTAATTTTTTTTTATTCAATACTCTAAATAAATAACATATTATTCCATAATTACTCTTGTTTTCACATATTCCATTCAAAATTTAAACCACAATATTTACATTATTTTATTGAATTGGAAATCTCATTTTAAATTGTTAACTTTTAATAAGAACAAATGACAACACCAAATTCCTAACATTCATTTTATAAAAATTATGGAAAATATGACAAATTTAGTTAACGAAATTTTCGGGTCGTTACACTCTCCCCCACTCAAAACTTTTCGTCCCCGAAAAGGAAAAGAAGGGAGAAGAAAGAATTAAATGACAATACATCTTATTCAAAATATTTAACTTATAAACGGTAATTTACTAAATTTATTACCTTAAATAAAATATACCCGTTTTATAATCATTATATCCTTTTATACTTAAATAATTAAAGTTTGGAAAACATTTTCAACAAAATTCTAAGTCCAAAATTTACGGAAAATTTTGGCAGAGTCTGCTTTGTACGGAGAGGCTCGGGAAAATATAATACCAAAATATAACAAAGTATCATATAGAATATTCAAAATAGTATATCCCAACACGGGAAAATATATAAAAATAGCGCTACAAAACGTAAACCGGGAACGTACCTATTTGTTGGGCAAATTACACTTAATTTATGGAAACAAAAGCAGTAACAATTGCTTCCATACCTGCATTTCACTTATATAATCTAAAAAGGTTAACTATTATAAAGTGAAATATTTTCATGGTTTCAACTACTAACAACAATCAATTTCGACAAACAGTATACACAACAAAACAAAACTACCATTCAATCAAACAAGCAAATAGTTGTTCGGGTTCAAACTTGAAATGGTACGGAATGAAAAATAATATCCAGTGCATCATTTACTTAACAGTCTTAGATGGGACAAAAATAGATTATTTATTCATCCAACAACTTCAAATTTCCTTACCCAGCCAATTATAAAGTAAACAATATCGATTTAAACCAACAAATCAATTCAACTTATATAAATTCATTACATACTTTAATTGTTTGATTTCCTTTCTTTTATTCAACCCACATAAATTTTCCATTTTATAATTTACATTTATTTCTAACAAACTTCAAATTTTATTTCTCATTCAATGGTTGTTTCCTTATTTCTACTTATTACTTACCATTATTTTTATTTTATTTAGGTTGTGTAAGTCTCTTTTATTTGTCTTACATTTAATGCACTTCTCAAATTCAATCATTTATTAAATGCTTACATGCTATTATATTATATTACAGTAACCCTTTTTTTTACACTTAAATTCTTAACCTTATAACCTCCATTCTTATAAATAAAGGATTTTATTAATTTATTACCTAAGGTTTACAGTCATTTATTTATATTACATACTTTCCTTTTTATTCAACTAGTAGCATTTAAATCATACTAAATTTTATAACCATACACATCAATCCTTATTTATTAAAGAGTTTCGTTTTATTTACTTAAGTTTAAAATCACCTATTTATAATACTTACCTTTAATTATGGTAAAATTTCAATTATAACTTAAGTTTATAACATTAAATTCTCATTTAACAGCAATTTCATTGAATACATCACTACCTACCTTTACTTGTACAATTTCATTACATTTCTTATTAAAACATTTCAACTTTTTATATTTGGTAAGTTATATGTGTTTTTAAAGAATGTACTAATAAGAAATGTAATTGAAAGTTATACAAGTTTCTCATTACCTATGATTAATTTAAAGTTCAATAATAATATTATTTATTTCGTAGGTTATAATTTCAAATTCCATTAAATACCATTTATAACCTATCATTAAATCTCTTATTCCCTTTAAAGGTTTTAATTTATTAAATACCTATGTTTCAGTTCACTACAATAATTGAAACAATTAATAACTGGAAATTTAAAAATTAAATACCGGGTTAAATTTCAAATTATTTTAAAATAATAGATAAATATATTCTTGCAACTTATATATCTCTAATTATATTTAAACAATTCAAAACTTATATATTTTTCGAAAATGAATCAGCAGTAAAACTACTATAGTGACCTTTCCCTTCGAAACTCGAAAATGAAAGTCGATGATGCGGCCGCCATCACCGAAATTATTTTCCAACGACCAAGAGGAAAGTGCAAAACTTATTTTCTCCAAAATCTTCTTTAAAACAATTCTTCCGAATTATATTGAAACATTTATATCAGAAAATACTTATAAATAATATTATTATATTCTAAAATTTATTCAAAAGAAATTTCAAAACCCCGGAACTTAAGTTCTAAGTTTCCACTTTTCATTTGTTTTATTTTCAACTTAGTTTCAACTATTATTTATATTTTCATTACCTAACACCCAATCTATAGCAACAAAATATATGTCTTTATAAAATATTTTTATATATAGAAAATATAATAGGCAAAGTTATTTCATTTACCTATATTAAAAACAAATATTATGTCGGTCTGTCCTATTAAGTGTTTAGAAATTCCTATTGATGTCACAGCGTCCCATGCACCAACCAAAATTTATAAATACAAAACGGAACAGATTAACACAATATTAATACCTTTTTATAACACTAACAAATACGCTCTCTCATATATACACTCAACGACTCTCATAGGGTATTACTACCCTATTAGTACAGAGTCAAACCCCACAAAGCTAAGGTTTATCGCCAAACCTAAGCTCTGATACCAGCTGTAACGTCCCGCCTTTTCGCACGCTTCAAATCGACACACATGCCGATTCAAACCATACGGAAGGGCGGATTGTTATGAGGTAAATAAGAAAAAACAGAGAGGAAATAAACAAAATAGAATCTCACAGCGGAAGGATAAAATATAATAATAAAATATACAGTTTATATAACTGTTTACAAAACATTTGCTTCTTCTTTATATAATAATTATCAGAGTTCACATACCAAAATATCAATACAGCGGAACAGTGTGTAGTGCACTAGTATGAATAATAATAATACAAATCTTCGTCTTCGTCCTTCAAAGCCAAATCTTCAAATCCTTAAACGCTCGGACTGACCCGAGCGAATTTGAAAAGACAAAAACACTCGAGTCAGAACTAAAAGATCTAATGTAAGTTAAATTAACAGAATTAAATATGAGTGCAGTAACTCAAGAGATGCTCGGGATTTACATCTCCTAAGGATCCGTTAAACTATTTACTATGTAGTATATTGCGCTATTATAATAGTGTCTATAGTAAAATAAACATACTTTTAAATAGCATTAAGGCTTTACATTTTCCACCTTAACACGTAATAGTCCTAGTAGTCCATCCAATATCATAGTCCCTCCTGATCGGGAAGCCACTAGAGGATACCACACGGGCTACGGGAGAAATCCAAACTCGTACAAGGCGCGATAGGGTAGGTGACACGGGACAACTAGGCAATGCCAGGTTAGATATACCAATTACGCTTCCGGGCCGATGGAAACGCGCAGCGCGCAGCCATCGCCCACCTCGGACAAACTCCCCACATCAAAGAAATCAAAAATGAAGGTGGCCACCAAATCAATCCAAAGTCAGAGTACAGCATCGAAGAGAAGTGTCCGATCAGAGGTGCTACCACATTAACCCGTCAATCGCTCCTGTTTTAGCCACCTTATGCCAACTCACGGGAGTTGGGTCCACGTATTTACCTTACAGCAACGTCGCCACCAACCTACTTCATTCTGGAATCACCACCGCGTACACGGTTAGTCAAAGTGGTTTTCGGTATCGACAGAGAGTATGTCCATATCCGATCCCGGTCTCTTTGCCAACCCATCGTTATTATAACACCGCAGTCATTTAAAAATAGTTTATACTTTAAAAACCAGAATAAAAATTTCCATTTCAAAACTATGAATACGATATCATTTTAAAACCCAAAACAATATGATATCATTTTTCCCAAATATAATTATTTTCCAAAAATCATACTGCTTTAAAATTTATAATATCTGGAAACCAAACATTTGAATTATACTTCCAAAGCATAATATTTCGAAATTCATAAATTTTAAAACCATAACTTCTAAAACTTAAACAGTTTGGATATTCAACGGTATATAAAATAAATGGTTTGACTTTAAGGTTACTTTGTAAAGAAAATAATTTCCATGGCTTTACAAATATATTTCTTTATTTAAAGTCTAAACCAAAATTTAAATATCACTTTCAAGTTCCAAAACCACTTCAATTTCTATATATATATATATATATATATATATATCCATTTGGAGTATTAATATTTCAAAACTAAAATTGGAATTTATTCTTTCCACAAATTAAATGTTCTATTATTTAGTCTTGAATATTCACATAAAATCCATAAGTAAAACTCCAATCTCTAGCAATTAAATATTTGCTTCAAATTAATTTATACGAAAATATTCAATTTAAATTATCTTGGAAAAATCCCGTTATAAATATCATATCTTAAAATTTCCAACTTAAACATATAATATAAATTATCAAGTTCCATTTCTCAAATTTTTCCAATTTTTATTTAACAGATTTATACCCAGCTTGAATTCAAAATTTAACTTCATATGTATATATATAGAAGGATAATTATTTATAAAGTATCAAAGTTAAAATTTTATAAACCGTATCCCATCCAAACCATAGAAATCACTTTAAAATATTTATATATAGACCACGGTGCCTGTATAAAATTTTCTATCCTATGGTCAAGTGATACGGATATTTATCATTTCAATCCGCAATTTAAAAATAAAAATGTGCGGTTGTATATCATTTCAAACCACAATCCCGAATGAAATGAAAAATGCATGATAACTTGTAGTTTAATGATATTAAATAAAACATCCATTCACCCATCATCAATCAAAATTATTTCAAACATCATCAGTTTAACAACCATCAATATATGGCATATACAATATAACAAGAAATAATTGAAAGTTGTTAACTAACATTTTATATTCAATTAAATTTATAACTGTTTAACTAGTAGTTTATATGCAAATAAATAAATTCTAACTGTCAATTAATACGCAATAAATAAATTAAATTGACAGTTAAATTAAATAAATGCGAATTAACCGATATGCTGAATAAAACATGCCAAACAATCATAAATAAATTTCTACTCATATCTAAAATAAATTTAACAAACATAAAAACTTTTAGAAGTTGTGAGTGGGTTAAAACACTCACATTTTGAATTCAAATCGAATTTAAATTCAATTTAAACTCAAAATCCAACGGTCTCCAAATCTGTCCAAACCAGCGTCATCAGATCAGGAATTTAATTACGATCCTAACAAAAGAAATTTCACGCGAAACGGGTAATGTATGAAAAAAAATTGTTCAATTTTAACGAGTTGAAACAAAAATTAAATAAAACAAAATTAAACAACAACCTAATTAAAGCTTGCCACGTCATAAAGCTTCTTCTCAACTCACGTATGCTCGTCCAGGGAATGAACCCATTTCAACGCACGCCCTCCCCATCTTTGACCGTGCCTTTAGACCGCCCCAGGCCACCAGATGGTGACGCGCCTCCACCATTTCGACTTCCCTAGCCGAGCTCTCCAATACCCAGAAACCAATTTGCAAATAGTCACTCCAAATCAAAACGCCCAAATTGACTTAGGTTTCGAATTTCCTGATTTTGACCGCGATTTGCCGCTGACTCGAGTATTGATTTCGAAAACAGAGACTGCGCGTAGATTCGTATGGATGAAATCTACAACATATATTTTTTTTGGAATTTTTCTGAGATGTTTGAATTTTCATTTGAAATTTGAATAGAAATAGATCTAGGTTTGCATCCATTTGAGGAGGAGAAGGAGTTGAAGAAAAGAACGTACAGACAAATGATAGAAGATGGAGGCTAGGGTTTTTTTTCGATCGTCTATTTGTAGATAGATCGCAAAAGAATAGGTGTGCACGAATTTTAACGTGCAAACGGAAGTGGTCCCAAAAGATAAATAATATTAATTACACACGTTATGGATTTAGGAAATAAATAAATTCCTTATCATTTACATTTTATTTTAACGTATATACAAATGTAAATCTAGACGTTTCGTTTACGTTTCAAAATATATCCACAATTTTATTAATTTCCAAATTGATCTAAACAAATTTAGATGTAAATTAAAAGCTGATAAGTCTATCCATTGCAGTGTTAATTTCTCCACTTCCTTATATTTAGAAATTATAAATTAAGTTTTCAAAAACCTATTTTTGATTTTCAAACTTTTATATACTCATCTTTTACCAGTAATAAGGATGCATTAACATTTGTTCACGGTTTCACCTTATTATCCTCAACTTCCATTTTAATTTTCAATAATTACAATTGTTGAATGTTGATACTTTAATTAAATTTATACATCTTGCTTTCTATAATCTATATCAACAAATGGTCCAATTATAAATAGAATTAGCATTAACTTCATCTTATAGGATTAACTACTCCAATTACAAAACAAATCTAGGCTAACTGCACGATTTAAGTCAATTAATTGTAATTTAGTCTACATTAAATGTTATAAATTATAAATTGGAACCTCAATAAATTCGCTTATCGATTTAAAATCTTTCTATTCAGTAAATAGACATTTTATGGGTATAAATAACATTTGAATTATAACACATGTCATTAGTGCATGCTTCATTTCTTATAAACTCCCCTTTATTAACTAGAACACATTAACCAAAACAAAATAATTAATTTAGATTTATTTCAATCGATTGCCATTCTTAACTTAACATACTCAAAATGGTTAACCTAAATAATTGTTACCCTTTTACATTCAAATTCACTTACAACCATCATTACAACAATGTTGCCATAGATTTAGATTTAATTAAATAAATTAGATAAATGGGTAAAGTTTTGTAATTATCATTAATGCCAAATATATATGCATTAATTACTACTTATTATTATGAATTCATTTATTAATTTACTAGTTGCCTTTGTCTTCTTATATCCTATTTACTACCAAACTTTCTATTTAGTTATAGTTTATCAATATATATAGACCTAGGCAAATCAAGTTCTTGTCTTTTCTGTTATTTCAATTAAATCGGGTATGCACAAATAAATTGTTTATTAACTTATTCTTACAAAATTATTTACATGCATTCAGTTACACCTAATTTAATGCATTGATTTTCATTTATAAATTAAAGGTTTTTCCTTTAAAAGCTTTTATTACTAACCATACTCCAACCTCTACAGGACATTGATTTATTAAATTTGCACTTATTATGCATACTTTTAGCAACTCATACATACTTTGCGTCTATTCCCCAAATTTCACATTAAATTGTTACATAATTTGCATTGATTACTGTTTATTATTATTGCTTTACTGATAAATTAGATATTTGCATTGGTTTTGCTTATGCTAAATTAATTTCCCATAATAAATAAGGTTTCAAAACAATCAATAACATTTCCTTAGCCCAAACCCCGTTTACCAATTATTTTCCTTCAATAATTCATGTTGCTATAAATACGTACATTTACACCTTATAGTTATTCTAATATACCTATTCCAACACTCTTGACCCTTATCTTTACTTTCACCCACTTGTAACATAAATTTTTATTTTCAAATTTATTCCCATTTACGGTTAATCAATGTTATTTTACATTAACCAATTTTAATATTCACCTTTAATTTCACATCTTCAAAGTATATCTAGGAAAAATCTTCCCACCACTTAATTTACTGAATCTTATGCAGTCTTACTATAAATAGGTTTTAAATTACCATTACTGTACATTCAATTACTATCCAAAGTATTTATTCATAAATCAATTCGATATATACGTTTGTTTCCTTCTATTTGATTTATACCTAGTATACATTTTTCTAAATCCTGTTTCATTACCTTCATTAAATGGTTATCGCATTGAGATCAAATTTATTAGCTTATATCGCATTATTACCATTAATTAAAATTGGCTTAATTTTTTTTATTCAATACTCTAAATAAATAACATATTATTCCATAATTACTCTTGTTTTCACATATTCCATTCAAAATTTAAACCACGATATTTACATTATTTTATTGAATTGGAAATCTCATTTTAAATTGTTAACTTTTAATAAGAACAAATGGCAACACCAAATTCCTAACATTCATTTTATTAGAAATTATGGAAAATATGACAAATTTAGTTAACGAAATTTTCGGGTCGTTACAAGTAGATCGAGAAGGTTGGAATGAAGAAGAGCCTTGCATATGTGAAATTTGCTGACAAGATTGATGGGAGGAAGGTTGAGGTTGACCCGCGGCTTAGTTTTCAAGCCAATGTTCATAGGTAATTATGCTGTGATCAAGATATTGCTTTGTTAGGTTCATGAGACTAAGGGTTTTAGAATTCAGGGAACCTATGTTTGAACATTCGAAATCAACAAATGGAATATCAAAATGTTTGAGAATATGCATGATGTAAGCGCCATAGTAGTTCATCCTAAATCTTTCTTGATTAAAAGATTGAAACTCATATAGAATGACCTTTGCCCAGTTTACTTGTCTATTTCCCCAAATGGCGTATAAGGATTGGAAATCACGCCGATAGACTTTCTTATAACTTCCAGTGTGGGGATTGATGGTGTGGGTAAGCACTCTATGCATAATACGAGCTTTTGGCCTTAGTGCCACGCTTTTAACTCTGTTAAATCATCCGAGAGGAAAAAATGACTAACTTGGTCATGGGTATCCATGTTTACGCCAATCTCAGAGAGCTCGTCACCCTCATCAGGACATTGCAAAATCCCTGCAAGTCGATGTAGAGGAAGAATAATATTTTTTGCACATACTACCGTCCAAATGCAGTCATACGTAATTGCAAATGTGTGGTGTTCTAGATTTAAGTTGGCGTAGAAAAGTTTAACAAGAAGGTGATTAATCTTGTTATTATTCGCCGCAAAACCAATGAGATGTTCCAAGCCACTACGGTGAGCTAAGTCTTGAATAGCATAAGAAGAAAAATCAGGGAATTTTATAAAGAACCATCGACAAATCTAGAGTGTTTCTTCTTTTCAAAGCTTTGTACAGCCTTGCCATTGTGAAGCCATGCTCTAGTTTGTGAATCCGAAGAAGTTGCTGAAGATTGAGAATGTCTAGGTCTTTTAGGAGCCATTGGAATTGCCAGGGTTTTGGTGATGAAGTGGGAGTGTGAAATGATAAAAGGTGGTCAAATTTTGATGAAGTTCAAGTTGAATTTTGACAATGAAAAGAGTTTAATGGCAGTGAGTAAAAAAGATTGAAGGTAAAAATGATTTTAGTAAAGGTAAAAAGGTAAAAAGTAGAGGCTGAAAAAGGGTTAAAGTTCGGGTACTGTAACGACACAGAATTTTTAGTCGTAAATTTTGACCATTTAATTCATTTTAAATGTTAAATGTGGATTTTGAATTGATTTTGAAATAAAATGATTTTGGTTAAATTTGTAGAATTAGTTAAATTTCAAATACGGCAATTCAATTGAAATTTGAATAATAATAATTTAATATTAGAATTGGGATAATTGGCGAATCTAGATATAAATAAATACAAAAATGGTTCCTAAAATTTATTTTAAGTCTATTTGGATTTAAATAATGATGCTGGACTTTTGGATGGAGTCAAAAGTCGATAAATTAAGATTTGGGATTTTATGTTAATTTAATAAGGGAATTTAATAATATAATAATGCAAATAATCAGATTTTGGTTCGAAGTGAATCAGAATGATTTCTAATGTGAATATAAATTCTATACGGTTTATAATAGAGTTAGTAAAGTTTTAAAAGTGAAATTTTAGATAATTTCGACGATTTTGAATCGCTCGAATTAATCGACGAGTTAAAATAGCCTTCCGAGGCACAGTTTAGGAATTCGATGAAACCAGTTCCGTTGAATCCATAATAGTTAGTTATTATCGGATTTCAAATTTCATAGCAATCGGAATTGTCGTTTGAACCTGGCAGCTCAAAACGCATAGAAACTACTTTAATCGATTTAATTTAAAATTGATCGTTTATTTCCGTAACTTGCATATATGATCGAATTAGCCTTCGAAACACATTCCATTGTGTTCGGAATGCGGGTAAAACAATATAATCGCCTGTCGGCACGCATCGTTTGGAGATCGTGTGAAAAAGTTGCTTTAAAATGACTTCTAATATTAAAATAATAATTATAAATGTTTTTATATTCATTTTCTTTGGGTCCGAGACTCGAGATACTTCTCAGCCGCCACTAAATTATTTCACTGGCCGAAAGCTTCTCCATTTCCCCTCGATTTTTCTTGTACTACAAGCTTTATCGTCGGAAATTTCCAACTAGAGAAACGAAGAGAACCTCGAGATCTAAGCATCCAACGGTAGAGATCATCATCGGAGTTGCATGGTGGCCCCGATTTGGCCGTGATGACCGTGCGTTTGTTCGTGTTTTTCCTCGCATAGGAGGAGCCGAGTTTAAGAATTTATTGGCCGATGGAAGGGCCGTGATGGGCTTCGACGTGATCTCATTCGATTTACTGCTAGATGATCATTAGTGGGGGCGACGAGCAAACCCTAGGCGGTGGACGTTGGATTTGTTTTGGTGCGTGTTTTCCTGAAGCATACGAGAGGGAGATGGAAGAGAGAGAACCGTTGTGATTTGTTTATGGTAAATAAAAAAAATTGTTTTAAATTGGTAATTGAACTTTATAAATTCGTATCTTGTGCATACATTATCAGATTTTGACGAAACTGGCGATGTTGGAATCGCAGCGATGAGTACTACGCAGTGGAGAAATTCTGGAATCATTCTAAGCCAGTAATTTTTTTGGTTAAATCGAACACCGTTCGATTTAATTTAAATTTGAACGCTCATCGAAAACCCAAGGTGAGTAATCTCACTCAAAGTTGGATACCAGTTAATTTAAATAGCCAATATTTAAATGTTTGATTAGTTGTTTGGCTGAATATGATAATTATTATCAGATTGAATCGATGTTTATTGGTTGTGCTAATATTTGTGGATGCAGGGAAACAGGTTGGAGGGATCCAACTGGAATCCTCACAAATAGTAATTTTATTTATATTCTACGATATATCTCATTGATAAATTTGTTTTATCTATGGATCTTTGTATATAGATAAGCGTTGTGGATCATACCGCTTATCGATGTTGATATGATTGAATCTGTGATGGTTGATGCTGTGCACTATTGTGTTAAACCCCTGGACTACACTATACACACATGAATATGGATTGCACATGGAAATTGGTTAAGTCACAGTTTTTTTTGAAATAATTTTTGAATTGAATTTTTTGAATCCAAATGGTTTTGGAAATAAATTGGATTTAAAGTGGAAAAAACATTTGAAAAGGAATTTCAAAATAAAAAGTTATTTTCGAATAACTTAATTTAATTTTAAATTTGATTTAAATTAAAAGTAAAATTTGAAATTGAATTCCATGTTGCGAGCCTATGATTTTAAAAAAAAGTTTATATATGTTTGCATGAATTTAAAACATTTTATAAGGTGCTGTTTTGGGAATTTAAATTAATCCACAGATTTTAACTTGTATAAATGAAATCGGATTTTTCCGAAATAAAAACTACTTGTTTTCAAATAATATAAGTTTTCGTATAAGAAATGAATTCCCAATTTGTATTAAATGAAGTTCAGGTTGAATAGAAAATGTTTCCAAGTTATGAATGAATCTTCGAAAACGGTTTTGGAAGCTATAAGTTAAATCTTTGATTTAAAGATTTAAATAAGCTAATCCAACTAAGGTGGGAACTGTTTTGAAATTCCGTGAATGGATCTTTGTGAAACGGGTGAACTTTGTGGAATAAATCTTTTTGTTTAAAAGATTTTAAATGGTAATTTGTTTAAACCATTTGAAAGAAATATTTGAATTTTAAAGTTGTGACTTAATTGAAATCCCAATATCCATATGTTTTTAAATCTACGCTCATTATTCGGTTTAGTCGGAGAGGACTTTATGTCATATAACCCATTCCGAATAATGATACGTTGATATGGATAGCATTTGAAAACCGGTGGTGAAGACCGGGTATTTTTCAAGAACGATAGGATAACCTATCGATCGTCTCTGCACTGAGTCGCGCCGGTATAGAGATTTCCTAAGTGGTGGAAGTCCGGTCGGGATTATGAATACCCGGAAATTGCAAGGGTTTCTACGGAAGTGCCTTCGGTTCTGTTCGAACCCGAAACAGACTTGTATGGATGTGTGTTTGACATTACACATTGAGATGTAAAGCTGGTTTCTATCAAATACATATCTGTTGGTGGCGGAGATTTATTATCTTAGCTTAACACCCTTCTCTGAGACGTACGAGCTCGGAGGTTATGTAGTTGATGGTTGCTTGTGATACATTTCCAATTTGGTAATGTGGCATGCTAAGTGCTGTTGTGTGTTGATGATCATTTGTGATCGAATAATGGCTTTGTGGACGAGACTTCGTCGAGCATAACAACCCGGTAATGGTCGAAACAGGAATCGTGGCAGCAAGGTTATTTGAGGGTAGCTCCTCCTGAGGGTATGACCATTTCCTTCTGGATAAAAAGTGATATCATAGTATGGAGCCCAGATATTTACTTGTGTTGATTTTTTATGAAGTTGGTATCATGGTATGGAGCCTAGATACTTTACTATGTGGTTGATGGATTGAGGGCACTCAGATAAAGGTCGATAACGACCGGGGGTTGGCATGCTCGTGTCAGTTGTTACCTAGTTACAGAGGTAACCCGGCCTTGTGTAGCAGAGATCCAGTTAGGTTCTCGGGAACGTCCCTCTAGAGGCGTTCCATTTTATGTAGGAAGTCCCTTTGCCTGACCATTTGTTGGAAAATCCAAAAAAACAATACGAGCCCTGTACGATTTTAGTTGTATAACTTGCCATGGAATGTGGTGGTAACCTGCTATTAAACATGGTAGCTATAGTAGGCATAAGTGCGAAATGCCGATGCTGGCCAAGATTATATTATATTTTCGAAAAGTTTTCTCCACTATGCACTAATGATAATGTCGAAAAGATTTTTGCGTATTAAGCATGTTTGACTATCATAAGGAGAAATCTCCTCCAATTCTGTGTTTGCATTGTGTGTGTGGCGGGAGGCCTTACGGTAGTTCCATTTTCAAAAAGCATAGCGGATTTTTTTTATTTTCTTTGTGAAAATAACTGTTTTTGAGATCTCACACCAGTCCCATGACTGACCCGGAGTTTATTGTTCCCTTTCTAAACTCTGGGTGCCCATAATTTCCAACACGGGCTGCCTAGAGTCATGTTAGCATTATTCGGGAGAAAAAAAATCGAAAAAGAGATGCTGTGGAGATCAGGAGCAAGCTGGACAGCGAAGCGCATCACTAGTATATGTAATATTTATTTCCGCTGTTTGTCGGTGTACACTTTGATAATGTAATATGATGTAATGTAATAAATGATATAGTGATTCTGTTTAAAGATATTTATTTATCTATTATAAGTTCGCCGCTATGATATGTGAGATTCTGTTATTGTTTCTGTTTCTTCTTCTATCTTCTTCTTCTTTAAACCCTAACGGTTCAGTTTTCCGGCATATGACTGTGCGGCATCCGATACAGTGGACGTATTGATGTCGACTTTCGAGCGTCGAAAAATCGGACTTGCTACAGGTACGTAGTATCAGCCGACTGAATATTCATTGGCAGTCGATTGGTACTATATTTGAATTTTATTTTGAATTCACTCGACTGAAAAACAATGGTCAGTCGACTGTTTTTATCCCGAGAATTTATAATTGGAAAACACTAAATTCAGTCGACTGTATTGGATCTTTCGGTTAATGACTGTAGAGGAAAACTTATATATGAAATCAGTCGACTAATAATTTTGTTTAGTCGATTGGCGCTGTGGAATTTTTACAGTGAACTTTTGTTGAAAAAAAATGATTTAAGCAAAAATATAAACAACAACTTTACATAACATCGTATATAATTTATATACCAGTACAACATATATATATATATATATATATATATATATATATATATATATATATATATATGTATGTATGTATATGTACTATTATTATCAAAAAAAATCAAGATGATTTGGATGAAGAGGAAGGAGTGTGGTAGTCTTCTGGTTCCACCTTTGTATTCCCATGCAGAGATCGAAATAGTGACCAGCCTTGTCCATGTTTCTAAGAATTCGAAGATAACGATGGACGTTTTAGTGATGGTTCCCATGGATTACGTTTTGAAGGAGTTGTTGGTTGATGGACCGTGTTGTGTGAAGATGAACCACATAATTTAAGAGCCACTTGTTCGAGGAAGCTTAGCCGCTTTGCATTCACCTTTTGTTCGTAGTATAATTCTCGTTATAACTCGAGAGTCTCTTGTTGATAGTGATGAATGTCGTATATTTTTTCTTTTGTAGACGGCGAGCCGAAAAATAGAGTACGTTAATGCATTTTACGGGAGGAGTATAACTAGTGCAGATGTTACATGGTGGAATAATAGGAACTGGTTCATAAATCGGTATTGGAGTAGGTAAATTTTTCGACCTTGAACTAGAAGGGGAGTATGATAGTGTAGAGGATTCAGAATTTAGTTTGGAAAACATATTTTTGTAAAGTAAAAGAGTTGAAACTACTTTTATTTTTGATTGAATTCAAAAGAAAAATAAGGAGTAGAGTCATTTTATATGAAAACTTTCATATAAATAGAAAGAGCATTTGTGGTTAAGATGGTAGGAAATAGAGAAAAAAATGTTCGGTGAAAAATTATGGGGTAGAAAATAAATTTAAAATAGAATGTAATCCAAAAAAAGATTGTAAAGAAAAGAGTAGTGAGGTGGTAGACTACCAGATTTCCATGAAGAGATCTCGAGTTCGAGTCTTTGAAAAAAATATAAATCTTTTAGGGATACAATTCCTAATTCTCTTCTTAATTTTATGAAAATATTTTTATTTAAAGGTTTTGTACATATATCTGCCAATTGATTTTCAAAGGAAACAAAATCTAGTCTGATTAAATATGTGCAGTTAATGCGCTCGGTAGATTCAAAGCGGTGGAGGTGCAAAAAGTCATAGCGGAGATACAACGAGGATATAGCGGGATATAGCGGATGGCTCTAAAATAGCATATAAATCTCCTACTTAATGTTTTTACAATAATAAATGGTAATTAAATGAAAATTTATCATTCAATTGAATTATAAATAATACATACATAATTTTAAATAAAAACATGTGTGGATATACTTTAAATAAACGAAAAACTGTTATATAACATAATTGAATTTGGTAGAATATTAGAGTATTTTCATTTCTAAAAATATATTAAAAACTGAATCAAATAAATTAGTTTCATAATTTTTTAATGTATAAATGCAATTTTTCAATTCATTTTATTAAAAAAGATATAGCGAAAATAGAGGAATATAGCGGAAATAACAAGATATAGCGGAGATAGCGGGGATTAAAGCGGAAAGGCTACATTTTGGGGCTATATGGAAAAATCATAGTGGTAGAAAGCTACTACGAGATATAGCGGGTTGTAGCGGGGTAATAGCGGGGCATTAACTTCACAGGACTAAATACTTTTCAATATTATCATTAAGAAAATGATGACGAATGTCAATATGCTTAGTTCGTGAGTGATTGACAGGATTTTTCGATAAGTTTATAGAACTAGTATTATCAAAAAAAATTATTGATTTAGCTAAATTAAAACCAAAACCTTATAGTATTTGTTGCATATAAATGACTTGAGCACAAGCTAAGGCAGTAGAAATACATTCTGCCTCACAAGTTGAAAGTGAAACACAATTTTGTTTCTTGCTAAACCCAGAGACTAAGGATTATCCGATAAAGTGACAACTCCCGCTAGTACTTTTCTAATCCGTCTGATATCCTCCAAAGCCAGCATCAATATAAGATACTAACTCGAAAGGACTTTATTTTGGATAGAAAAGTCCAAAATCTTTGGTTTTGCTAAGATAACTCAATATGTGTTTTACTGCTTGCATATGTGATTCCTTAGGATTTGCTTGAAATCTAGCACATAAACAAACACTCGTCATTATGTCAGGTATATTAATAGTAAGATAAATTAATGATCCAATTATGCTTCGATATAATTTTTGGTCAACGCTTTTCCTATCTTCGTCTCTATCGAGGTGAACTGTTGTACTCAATGGAGTCGGTTTAACAGAAGTGCTTTCCATACTAAAGCATTTAATCAGATTATTGCAATATTTTTCTTGATTAATAAAAATTCCTTTTTCTATTTGTTTAATCTGTAATACGAGAAAATAAGATAATTCTCCCGTATGTGACATTTCAAATTCTTTGGTCATAATTTTTTAGAATTCCTGACATAATTTTTCATTTATAGAACCAAATAATATCATTTACATAAATTTGAATAATCAAATATCATTTTTAGTTCTTTTAATAAAAAGAGTTTGATCGACCTCCCCAATTTCAAAACCAGAATCTATTAGATAGTTCTTAAGACGTTCATACCAAGCACGAGGTGCTTATTTTAGACCGTATATGGCTTTCTTAAGTTTATATACATGGTTTGGAAATTTTTCATGAGTGAATAATGGAGGTTGTTCAACATAAGCATTTTCTTTTATATAACCATTTTAGAAAGCACTTTAAACATCCATTTGATAAAGTTTGAAATTATGAAAACATGCACAAGCCAGTAGGATACGTATTGCTTCAAGTCGTACAACTTGAGCAAATGTTTCTTCGTAGTCAATTCCTTCATCTTGATTATATCCTTGACTAATCTAGCTTTGTTCCTAGTTTTATTACCTTGTTCATCTAATTTATTTTTTAAAAACCCATTAAGTACCAATGACTGTTTGATCACTTGGTCTAGAAACTAATTCCCAAACTTCGCTTCGTTCAAATTGGCTTAGCTCTTTTTGCATAGCTATAATCCAATAGCCATCAGTAAATGCTTTTTTTAAGTTTGATTTTAGAAAGAAAAGCTACATGGCCCATTTGATTAAGTTGATTTCTAGTTCTAACATGTGAATCAATTTCTCCTATAACATTTTCTACAGGATAATCTCGTAAAATCCTAGGAGGATATCGTAATTCATTCACATTATAAACAATGTTTTCATTTCCTTCAAAATTATAAACAATGTTATCATCTTCTTCAAAATTATTTTGAGTAACGATATTTGTGACCGTCTTAGGTATATCCTCATCATCCTCATAATTATTATTAAATTTGAAATTTTCGTCGAATGAAACATGAAGAGTTTCTTCAAAAAATTTTGTTCTTTTATTGAAAATTCGATAAACTTTGCTTCGTTCTAAATATCCTAGGAAGATCCCTTCATCGGATTATGGATCAAATTTTCCAAGCTGATCTTTTGTGTTTAAGATAAAACATTTTGAACCAAGTTTAAAATAAGAAATGTTCGGTTTTCTTAGATAAAAAAGTTCATATGGAGTGTGTTTTGTTAAAGGTCGGATCTAAACACGATTTAGAACATAACAAGCAGTAGCTACAGCTTCTGCTCAGAAATTTTTTAGTAATGTGTTTCCATTTAACAAAGTGCTTGCACATTCTTGTAACGTTCTATTTTCCTTTCTACAACACCATTTTGTTGTTCTAGGAACAGAAAAATTATGATAAATTCCCTTTTTATTAAAAAAATGTTCAAATGCTTCATTTTCAATTTTACCTCCATGATCACTTCTTATATTTTTAAATTCTAAATTTTTGAAATTTAGAATTTTCTTTGCAAAATTCTTGAGATTTTCAAAAGTAGTATATCTTGAGAAATCATCTACTATAACAAACATAAATTTACTATGGTTTATAGATTTAATTTGAGTTGGACCAAAAAGATCTAAATGTAATAGTTCTAATGACTGCATAGTAGAAATATTTTTCTTTGATTTAAAGGATGATTTTGATATTTCCCTTATTGACAAGCATCACAAATATTGTTTACATTAAAGTTCATTTTTTGTAAACCTTTTACTAAATTATTTTTGGATAATTTATTTATAGTTTTGAAATTAATATGACAAAATCTTTTGTGCCATGACGAAGGATCATTCTCTTTGGCTATTAAACACATATTTGTATTATGATTTATACTCCTATTTAAAACATAAATATTTTTTTTCTCCAAAACCTTCAAAAATAAGATTTTTATTTTGATCAAAAATGCTACACTTATTTTTAGAAAAGGAGATATTGAATCCTTTGTCACACAATTGGCTGATACTAAGTAGATAATGCTTTAAATTTTTAGCTAATAAAACATCTGTAATGGGAGGTAAATTAGATATACCATTATTTCTTACATCGCCTTTCCTGATGACATATCCTTTGGAATTATCTCCAAATGTGACAGATCATCAATCTGAGTAAATAGTGTTTGCTAGCATCCCTTTATTTCTTGTCATTTGGTTTGAGCAACCACTGTCCAGTATCCATTTTCCACTATATTTGGATGGTACCTGCAAAATATAGAGATAACATTGGTAACCACCCTTTTATTTTGGGTCTTGAAAGTTAGGTCTTAAAGCCAAACCCAAGAGGGTTCAATATTCCTTTTGAAAACAAAATTTTTGTTTTTATGAACAGTTTTTATAAAAGATTCTATATACTTCTTTCTAATTAAAGAATTACTTTACTTAGGAACCCAAATTTTAATTGATGCAGTAAAATTGGAAATTTTAGAACTAGAGTTGACTTTATTATTCCTTTTATTTGAAGAATTCTTTTTCTTTGGAATAATTATAGAGGATTGTTTATATCCTAGTCCTCTTTTATTTGAAACAGTTTGAGAATTTTCTATAATTTTGGAAATATTTTATATACCTATATCAAAGTTGGAAACATTTTTAGTAATGTCTTCTAACTTTGTTTTTAAAGCTAGAGCTGTCTAATTCTAAAATCTTGATACTTGGTTTGAAATCATGATTTTCAATTAATAAAGCATTATTTCTTTCTTTCTAAGTTTCCATCTCTTGACTTAGCAGAGAAAGTTGAGATGTCATATTAGAACATGATTCTTGAGCAAGTTAGAGTTCGTCTTCTAAAATCTTCTTTTCATCTCTTTGCATTTCTACTTCGATTTCAGTTCTGTTCAATTTTTCAAAAGCTTCTTTGTACTTTCTATTTTTGCCTTTTAATCTGTCAAGTAAATCTGAATTGATTCCTAAAAGGTCATTAAAAGTTAGATCACTTACCTCATCTTTTGTAGCCCTAAAGTAAATGCTGGCTTGTTCCGAATCACTGTTCGAGTCAATTTCTGATCATGAAGATGATTATGTATCGTCCCATGTGATAGAGAAAGCTTTCTTCTTGAAATTGTCTTTCTTATACTACATTTATCCTTCTTTTCAGTAAAGTCTTTCTTGAGGTAACCTTTCTTGTAGCATTCATAACATTCTAGAGTAGATGATGATGGTTTGTTGGTGTTGTTATTATTGTCGGAGTTGTTCTTGTTATTTCTAAATTTATTGTTCTTTCTAAATTTCAAAAACTTCTTGAAATTTTTTGCTATAAATGCCATATCTTCTTCATCTGAATCTGGTTCATTTTTTCTGCCTGGAATACTATGTTCTTCTTATCTTGAGCCTGTACTCGTTTTGTCTGGAGATTAACTTCGTAAGACGTTGGATTTCCAATAAACTCTTCTGGTTTTATGGTCGAAATGTCATTAGCTTCTTCGATTGCTAAAATTTTTCGCTCCCACTCATTCGTTAATGAGTTGAGGATTTTTGAAACAATATCGAAATCTGTGTAAGTTTCTCCCAGTACTATTAAAGAATGATATATATCTTGAAATATAGAGTACATGTCATTTATAGTCTCATCTTGTTTCATTTTAAAATTCTAGAACTGATTTTTGAGCATAGAAAGTTTACTTTGTTTGACTTTGTTAGTTCCTTCATGTCTAAATTTAAGTATACGCCATATTTCATGAGAAGTTTTATACATGCTTATTCTATTAAACTCATTTTTGTCTAATGCACAATACGACATATTCATAGCTTTAGCATTTGCAGCAGCGTCTAATTTTTGTCTGTTAGACAATTCTAAATATTCAGTAGTAGGAATAGTATATTCAGTTTTAATAATGTTCCAGGTTTCAAAAATACTTGCTTGTATATAGATTCTCATCCTAGTAGCCCAATAGTTATAGTTCATTCCATTAAATAGAGGTGGTCTTGCATTAGATTGACCTTCTAAAAACGTAGTGTTAGAAATAGTGCTGGTGTTGTTTTCCATATTAAAACAATATCACATAAATATATTACGGTTATATGATGAACTTGCTCTGATACCAAATGAAAGTTAATGTACTAAAGGATCATGTAATATGGAAGATAATAAAAAACTGGTGCGAAAATAATAGTTAAAAAAATGACACCATAGGTTTTTACACCAGTTCGAATTCCCGTTCTACGTCCGGTCCCAGACTCCTTCTGGAATTATAGCTAGCAACCCTTACTTAACCCGGAGGAACATGTATTACACCGGCTGAACAACCAATAGGACTTTAACCACCTAAGCGACAAAATAGGACTTTGACCGCCTGAGCAACAGAACAAGATTTTGATTGCCTGAGCAACCGAACAGGACTTTCTTACAAACTGGATTTTAACTCGACTTTGTGTGTTCTGAATAACACAGATTTTTCCTACAATCTTATCCTCAAAAGTATATGTATATATTTGTGTATGAAGAATACGAAGTATAATATTGTTTGAAGAGTATTGAAATGTGTATGTAAGCAATGATTGTATGAGAGCTTATATATATTGAACTCAAGAATGCTAAGTGCTATAGTTCAAACCTGAATGGAGAATTAAGTGATTGGATCTATAAATCTTGAGTGTATATATAGTGTGTGATGGGATATGACTTCTGGAAACCGACATCTATTAGAATCTAAGAGATATGACCTTCCAGGAAAAGGAACCCTTTGATCAAAGAAGTGTCCGTTGGGAAAAAGTGACAGTTGCATATTCAGTCGACTGAAATTGCTTGAGCAGTCGACTGAATTTCAAACTTGCACAAAAACATGTACCGGGTAGTTGACTGAACTAAGCAAGTCAGTCGACTGAATGCTGTATATATATAAAAAATTCAACACTGTATCAATCGATTGATACATAAAAGTTAGTCGACTGAGTACTGTTTTTCAGTGCATCCAGTGTAATATAAAGAATCATATAAAACATATGATAAAATGAATTTGTGAGTGATGTGCTTTGAGGAGAGATTTTAGGAAAATTCTATACTTGACTGCCTGCATGTAGACTCAATCAATACGAACCATATTTGAGATGATGAGCGCGGATTTTCCATAGTCATAGATTTGTGAAGATCATTCGCCTTTTGTCAGCATTCAATACCTTATGATCCAACAACTAGAACTGTACCTACGACTAATATGTCTCCAGTTTCCAACCAACACGCTAGGGACATGCATGGCCTTCCATACAAAGCTTCAAAAGGTGTCATTCCTATATTAGTCTGATAACTATTATTATAAGAAATCTAAACTAAGTGTATGTGATCTTCCTATGATCCACCAAAATCTGGCACATGAGCTCTAAACAAATCCTCAAGTACCTTATTGACTCTCTCGGTCTGCCCATCTGTCTAAGAGTGATAAGCAGTAATCATCCTTAGCTTGGTACCTAACACATCTTGTATAATCTTCCAAAACTTGCTAGTAAACAAAGTATCTCTATCACTTACTATACTATTAGGAATCCCATGTAGTCTAACTATGTTCTTCATAAATAACTTAGCTAAAACATGTGCGGTCCTGGCTGACTTGACTGGAATGAAATGGGCCATCTTAGTCAACCTATCCACTATGACCCATATACTTTCATTTCCTCGATTCATCCTCGACAATCCATCTATAAAATCCATGAATATGAAATACCATTTCCAAACTGGTATTTCCAGAGGTTGAAGCAACCCACTTGGCCTCTAATGTTCAGCCTCCATTTTTGGTAGTTCACTCACTATTTTACCCACAAGGTAACATCCTTCTTCATACCTTACCCAGTTGAAACTCATTTTCATGTCTTGATACTTCTTTGTTCCCCAGGATGAATCATAAATTTTGATCAATGACATTCATATGTACTTCTCTCCTTAAGTCCTCAACATTTGAAACACACAACCATCCCTTCTTTCTCAACCATCCCCTTTGGTCAAGACTAAAATCTTTTAGATCATCAATCTCCAGTCTAACCTCATGCCTTTTAATCTTCTTGGCTAATAGTGGATCCTCTTTCTGTTAGAAGCAATTCTTCCAATTAGCACGGGTCGAATTTCCAAGCAAGATAACACGGTTGTGCTCTAACTAGAACTAGCTATCGATCTTAACTGTACACTACAAGTAGTCAAATCCTCTAGGTCTTTCCATTCTGTTAACATAGCTAACACCATTTTCTAATGTTTTCTGCTGAGAGCATTAGCCGCTTTTTTTTACTTTCCCATATGTTTACTGTATACCAAAATCATAAGCTGCTAAAAACTCTAGCCACCTCTGCTACCTTATATTCAACTCCTTCTAAGCGAATAAATGCCTTAAGGGCTTATGATCTGTGTATAACTCAAATCTCTCCCCTAAAAGATAACGTCTTCATACTTTCAATGTGAAGATTACCGCTGCTAACTCTAGATCATGAGTAGGATATCTCACTTCATGTGGTCAAAGCAATTGTGAAGTGTAGGAAACAACTTTACCTTTCTACATCAACATAGCCACATGCACCGGTATAGTATACTAATCCTTTATTTTAATTTGGAATACTAATACAGGTGCATTGGTTTACAAGTGCTTTAACTTAAGGAATTTTTCCTCATATTTGTCAAACCAAATAAACTCTACGTCCTTCTTGGTTGGCTTAGTCAAAGGAGTTGTTATCCATGAGAAATCCTTAATAAACCTTTGGTAGTAACCAGCAATCCTAAGAAAACTTTTGATCTCGGTTACTGTCTTTGAGCTCTTCTTATTGTTAACAACCTCAGCCTTATCCGTATCAACTGATAAACCCTTCTCGGAAATCACATGGCTAAGAAACTTAACTTCTTTCTTCCAGAAATGGCACTTTGAAAACTGCACTTTTAGTTGATGCTAAATCAACGTCTCAGGCACTACTCTAAGACAAACTTCATGCTCTCTTTCATCCTTAGAGTATATTGAAATGTCATTTATGAATACCAATATAAAACTATCCATGTTCTCTTAGACAACTTAGTTAGTCAAATCTATGAAGACAAATGGTGCAATCATTAACCGAATGGCATCACTAACCACTCGTATAAACCATATCTAGTCCAAAACACCGTCAATGGAATATTGTCGTCTACCAATCTTAGGTAATGGAAACCTATTGCCAAATCCACTTGTGAAAATACTCTAGCTCCACTCAACTGATCGAATAAATCATCAATTCTTAGCAAAGGATATCTATTCTTGATTATTTTCTTGTTTAACTTGCGATAGTCGATACGTATCCCTAAAGATCCATCCGATTTCTTCATGAACAACGCGGCTGCTTCCTAAGGCAAACTGTATGGTTTAATAAAATTCATTCCTTCTAAATCTACTAGCTTTACCTTTTTTCCTTCATCTCGATAGGTGTCATCCTACTAGGTGGTATACTTACAGGTTCTACTCCTGGCATAAGATCTATCTGAAATACTCAATGGCTCGCTTCGTTGGTTGTTCTATGATTGGCACAAAAACATTTGCAAACTCTCTTTCTACCAGAACCTTGTTCAACTTTTCTTCTATTTCCATTGCATTCAACAAAGCCCAAGCACTTTAGTTTGACTTCTCCATCAACTATATAATTAGCTCATGACTATTAGAGTGTCTCAGCGATATCTCCCTATCTTGGAAAAATATCCTAACATCATATTTATCTAACCGATCCATACACAAAATGATCCCAAGTCTATGAAATCAAAAACATACAACCTGTATGCAAACTTATGACCTAACAATTCAATTTCTAACTGGTCACATCTCATCCCAAGAATTGCGTACCCTCCTATCGGATTCGCAACCTTTAAGGAAGTAACAAGGTATAAGCGTTCTAAACATAATTTATCTACCGAACACTGAGATATAAATGAATGCAATGCACCAGTATCAAATAGTACCCTAACTGGTGTACTATGAATGAAAAGCGTACCTTCCATCACAGTCTTTTCCCTTCTCAGTAGTAATTAGCCAAGAAGATGATGGTTCCAAAGAAAAATCCTATCCCTTGTCCTCTCTAACTGGTTCCAGACATTAATTCTTGTAGTGTCCAATCTGGTTACAATTGAAGCACTCCACTCCTTTCTTATCGAAAACCTTTTTTCCCTTTTCTAGTTCGACATACATGAGCATAATGTCCTTTCTTATCGCACTTGTAGCAAACTATATCGACTTTCCTTTTCCTTGTAGGCCCTCCTTTCCGAGCTTCTTTCTTCTTAAAGAATTTCCTCTTCTTGCTATGAGAATCCTGGGTTTCAACCTGCTTCTTTTTCCCAAAAGTAGAAAGCATCTCTTTATTCCTAATTGCCATCTCCACTACAAGTGTACTTGGATTATGGAGGTTTGGTATAGTCGCCATGGTATATCGGGTCTTAACCTTTGAATAAACTTCTCGTTTCGTTTAATGACGGTGTCAATGGTAGCATATCAGTATCTAGACAACTAATCAAACATTTTAGCATACTCAAAATCTCACCTTGCACTAAGTCTATGAACTTTCTCAGCAATACCGACTTGGCAACTTCTAACAAGAACCTCTCTTTTAATCTCCTTCGAAATTTTGTCCAAGTCAACTTTTCCTCAAGAACTCCCACATTAGTACTATTCCACCAATAAAGTGATGCTTTCTGCAACTATCGTGAAGCAAGTCTCCTCTTCTACTCATCATCGAATCCCAAGTCGGTGAAAATTCTTTTATAGTGCAATAACTAGTTTTCTACTTCAGTAGCATCCTATGTTCCCAAAAACGGCTTCCCACCAAGACCGGTATAAACTCCGCTCGTCTTGGCATAGTGATTGCCAACTGTAGCCATAGGATTAGCTCCTCCTAAATTCACAACGTTACCACCAGCTACTCTTGCAGCTGCTCCAGCTTACATCAGATTAATGAAGAACTTATACATCACCCCCATATCTACTGGCAGGGATCCAACAACTACTTTGGCATTTGCGTTTGGATTAGCATTTTCTTGTCGACTCGGTTTCCTTTTAGTACTGGGTCGAGCATTTCCAGTAGTTATGGTGCTTCCTCGACCTAGATATCCTCCTTCGTTTCCTGCCTCCATATCTTTCTTTCTCGCAATCTACATACGAGCCTTAGTAAGATATAGAAGAACAGTTTAAGAGAGAGGGGAATACACACACACACACACACACACAAAACAAACGCAAGTATGTAACTATACCTTTACCCGAAGCTTGATCTCATTTTCTAATTCTTTGACTTATTTCTTGATAGTCTATTGCTTCAAATTTTCTTTCAAATTTGCATAATTCTATGCTCCGATAACAACATGTAACATTCCCCATTTGGAGGCCCAAAACTAGTCGCTATGGATAGTGCAGTCATCCATAGTTACTAATTCTCGTGACCAAAGGCATTAATGGTAGATACATTGATATACCAAAAACACATGAATATGAAAAAAAATTTGTAATATCCCGGAATTTCGAGGAATTTAAAAGGTGATAATCTCTTAATTAAATTATTTAAGATTGATAAAATTGTTGTCCTCAAGTATAAATAACCAAAATAAAATTTATGTGATGTTTTTAAATTTAGAGATAAATTTATTTTAAATAGAATAATTATTTAATTTGTGATTTTGATAAGAATTAACATTTCAATTTAATAAGTGTTGTTTAAATATATATTTATTTAAAAAAAATTAACTTTAAAATTGGAATTTAATATTTCTAAATTTAATAATGTGTTTGTTTAATCTAATGTAGATATATTTGATTTGATTTTAAATTGAAGTTTAAATTGAATTTGGATTTTAAATTTGAAATTTGAATTGGAATTTGAAATTTAAAAAGAATTTATATCTTGAAAATAATTTTGTATATAAAAGGATTTATGAATAAAGTATTTATTTCAAAAATAAATTTTGTTTTATATTAATTTGAAACCAAAGAATTTTATTTATACAAAGTTGGAAAATATTTATTTAGTAGTAAATAAATGCAAAAACATTTAAATTAATATATAAATGGATCGAATAATTTTATATTATTTTATTTGGAATCTAATTAGTTTTTATTTGATTTTCTTTTAAAAGTTTTATTTTTATAAGAAAAGAGAAAGGATTTATAAATTTATAAAAGCATTAAAAAATTTACAAAAGCATATACATATTAGGAAATTTAATAATAAAAGCTTTTAAAATCATTTAAAAATAATTTAAAAATAAGAAGGGACGTGTGTTCATTTCTAAAATTCATTGAATACATGTGTTATGAGTTAAACAATAGCTTTGACAAATGTAAAAAAATTAAACAAGTGTCCCTCTTTGTTATTTTATTTTATTTTTTATTTTTTTATTAAACCTTAAATTTCATCATATAAACTTTCATTTCTTCTTCATTTTTTTTCTTTGAATTCAAACAAGAAATTAATGGCCACTCTTTGTATTCCATTTCCCAAATCAAATCTGAAAACCAAAATTTGTAAATTTCTCAAACTCAAAACTGAAACAATATTCAAATCCTCAAGTTCAAAAGGTTGTAGCATTTTTTTTCCCTTTTCAAACTGCAAGCCTGTAAATTCTTATGAAAAGTCTAAAACCAGAATTTATATCTCCTCTGAAACATTTTAAAAATCATAATTTTCATTCCTCAACCTGAAATTTCATTCCTCAACAAAAATCATTTTCAAAGAAAGATCAAAACATCAATTTTGAAACCATGTAACCTGTTTTGATCAAGCATTTATCAAGGCCTGTAGCATGTTTCAAAACTGCAAACCTGGAATATAGTTGAATCACTTTGTTCCAGTCTTAAAGCAATTCTGTACCAAGTATTTTTCCTCAAATCTGCAATACTTTTTATCAAGCCTGTGAATCAAGTTCTCAAGCTCAAATGCAATTTGGAAAACAACCAATTTTCAAAGTCCTGAGCTATCATCATCTTGTTCCTGCACAGTCAGGCATTTCAGCTCTTAAGTTTGTATTACAAAATTTCTGAAGTCAGAAGTCAACAGCAACTACAATTTTCAAACTTTCAAAAAAGGGGCTCAGTTCCATTCCAGTTTCTAAAAAAAACTCTTTGCAAATTCAAGAGGTGAGTAAACATCTAAATTTAAATCTTAAGTAGGTTAATTTCATTGCTTAAGTGATTACTGTGATATTGATTCTTGCATGTGTGGATAGTAGTATACAATCTATAGCTAGGAATGTATTTGTTTCTGCATGCCTGTAATTTGTGTTCCTCTGTTTATTCTTGATTACAGAGTTTTATAAATAAACAAAAATTCAAACTTTCCATATAAACACTTTGAAGCTTTGGATTTAAAACAAATTAGTTAAGTTTAAACTCATTCAGATTATGAAAACAAGTTTAAGTAATTTTAAGTTTTTGAAATTCCCTGTAAACAAGAAAAGTGCAGTGGGAACTTAAATAACGCAATAAATAAAATGTTGAATTATATTGATTCATGTATATATATCGAATCGTCATTGAAATTTATGATTTTTTAAAAAATAATCTAAATTTTTAATGTTGGAACGAATGAGAATTTTGGATTTTTCAGGAAATTGGGTTTTGGGTAATTTCTGGAGGCTCATGCAATTGGAGTGGTCGGGATTGCTACTGGAGGCGGAGGAGGTAATGGGGGTTCAGGCAAAAATGGTGTTTGTGGCTATAGAAAGCTGTGGCGTCGGCGACGATCAGAATTTGTTTTATGCCCTAGTTTTAGTTGGAGGTTAAATTTGTGGTCTGTGCTTTGTCTTAGGGCGATCGAGCATGGCGTAACTCTGGGAATTGGTTGCGTAGTGTTTCGGCATGGTGTGGCCGGAAGTGACTGACCTCTGGTGGTCGGAGCATTGAGGACGAAGTAAATTGGATGATGGTCGTTTTGGGTTCAGGTCCATCAATAATGCTCGATTTCAATTTGTGGTGAGCATGAATGTTTGGGTGGTCGAATGGTGTTACTGTGGTGATGAGTGAAGTTCCGGAGGCGATGATGATGGTCGGAGGCGACCAACGGCGGCGTGCATGTGCACGGAGTCCGTTTGGGTGTCAGTATTTTTGGCTGGTGAATGTCTCGAAGTGGAGTTCGAGTTTTGGGGTGGGAGGCTCGAGTTCATACTTGAGTATGTTGGGGATGGTTTGCCTATAGTTTTAGTAACTTTAATTTAATCAAAGTTTTTTTTAAAAAAAAAAAGAGAGAAGAAGAGAAACTCGGGTATGACCCGAGTAAGCTTCGGGTTCGACCTGAAGCAGGAGCTTAAAATAGTTTAAAGATTCTAAAAGTTTTAAAAACTTGTGATTTTGAAATTTAAAAATTTAAATTGGTTTAAAACTCTTATATAAATTACTTTATGTTTAAATAAATGTTTTCTTTAAAGTTTTGATTAAGAAGTTTTGAAGATTGTTAAATTTAAACTTTGTTAAGAAATTTTAAAAGTGATTTTAAAATCGAGTTTTGAAAGCAAATTTTAAAAGTTTATATAAAAGACAAGTTTTAAATTCAAATTGAAATTTGTCTTTAAAACTATAAATTGATAAATGTTTAAAGTTATTTAAAGTTGTGTGTTGATAACTTTAATTTATCAAGTTAAATGATTGTTTATTTTAAAAACTTAATTAATAATTTAATTAAGTAAAGATAGCTATAAAGGCAATGATGTAAATATGTTAAGGTAATTAAAGCATTTATAAGATAATGTTTTATCTTAATTAATGTTTTAATATCTTAATTTTGATTAAGTTAATTTAAAGAAATTAAGATTAATTAATTAGATTAATTATAAAGGATTGATTAAGAAATTAATTAAGGGAAAATAATTTACTTGATTAACAAATGGTTAAGGATTAAGGTAAATTAATTTAAGATTAATTAAATTGTAATTAAAAGATCATTAACTAGATTATTAATTAATGATTAGGGATTCATTAATCAAGTAATTAAGTGTAATTAAACTTAATTAATCAAGTGGTTAAGATTAACTAATTAAGTAATTAGTGAGAAATTAATTAAGTAATTGAAGGTTACTTAACTAATAATTAAGAAGTGCTTAACTTGTAATTAATTTTTATTAATTAATAATTAAGGTTTTTATTAATTAATAATTAAAGAATAATTAATCTGTAATTAAAGATTAATTAAAGAAATTGTTAAATGGTAATTACTTGATTAATCAAATGCGATTGAGGATTAATCAAATGGTAATTAAGGATTGATTATCTGTTAATTAAGGATGGGTTAACAGTTAATTAAGGATTAAGCAAATGGTTAATTAACTAATGATTAAGGAGGAATTAATCTGTAGTTAAGTCTTAATTAATAACTGATAATTAGGTTTATTAATTAATAATTAAGAGATAATTAATTAGTTAATTAATGGTTAATTAATTAATTATAAAAGTGATTATGGATTAATTAATTTGTATTAAGAGATATTGATTAATAATTAAGGTTATTAATCAATATTTGATGAATAATTAATCAGTTAATTAAAGGCTAATTAATTGATTATGAAAGTAATTAAGAATTCATTACTTTGTAATAAAGGAGATCAATTAATAATTGAGGATTATTAATTGATAAACAAAGGATAATTAATCTGGGATTAGGGATTGATTAATTGATTAATTGAGTTAATCAAGGGGTGATTAATTAAAGTTGGTAACTAATTAATGATTGGATAAGCAGGATTAAGTGATTAATTCTTAAGATATTAATTTAATTTAAGTAATTAAATTAATTATGATATGAAGTCATAATGCTTGCTTATGGATGATTGTTTGAATGTCTGAATTGGATGATATCTATTGGATTGATATCTATTGATGATATGTTGTGACATTCTGTGATATGATATTGGTTATATCAATGATAAATATGTTGTGTTCGAGTACAGCTTATCACCCTCAGACAGATGGTCAGACCGAGAGAGTCAACCGAGTTTTGGAGGATCTCCTCAGAGCATGTGTTTTGGACTTCGGAGGATCATGGGAAGATTATCTTCATTTGGTGGAATTTGCGTATAATAACAGTTACCAGTCAAGTATTGGTATGGCACCATATGAGGCATTATATGGAAGACCGTGTAACTCTCCGACATGTTGGTTGGAAACAGGAGAAAAGTTGGTACTTGGGCCAGAAATGATTCAACAAACTACGGATTGTATAGAGATCATTCGGCGACGAATGAAGGCAGCCCAAGACCGTCAGAAAAGTTATGCCGATAAGCGTCGTAAGGATTTGGAATTCGGCGTAGGTGATATGGTTTTTGTAAGGATTTCTCCACTGAAGAATGTTATTCGATTCGGGAAGAAAGGAAAATTGACTCCGAGATTTGGTGGACCATTCCCGATCATCGAGCGAATTGGAAAGCTCGCCTATAAATTGGAATTACCAGAAAAGATGTCGGGTGTGCACAATGTTTTTCATGTATCGTATCTACGGAAGTATGTGCACGACCCAAGTACGGTGGTTTCTGCTGATAGCTATGAAGATTTGGAAGTTGATCCAGTTGTTAGAAGACCTCGTAAGCCGCTTCGTGTTGTGGAAACTGACACGAAACAGTTTAGGAGGAAGGTAGTCAAGTTGCTCAAGGTACAATGTAGTGATGATGTTAACGACTGTACATGGGAGGAGGAAGAGAGGATGAAGGCAGCTCATCCTGAACTCTTCGAGGTATGGCCCTAAGGTGTCGTGACATCTCATGAATTTGTAACTTGTTCTAATCTTAGAATTATGCATGCTAGGCTAGTAATTGGATGCATGGTTTGTTGATTTCTATGGATGGTAGGCATGCAGAATAGTTTTAGTTGCTCATGTTTGTTTGGAATTTCAGGGGCGAAATTCCGAAGGGGGAGAGAATGTAACGACCCGTATTTTTACGGATCGAAATACTGTTATCATTAGATTGTTGTGTTGATAAGTCGTTAGAGTTAGATCGTCCATAGTAAGATCGTTTGGAAGTTAGGACGTGTGATGGTTTGAGACGACTTAAGAGATTGGAACGACCTATAGGAGCGGCCGACTTATAGGAGTTGACCGACCTATAGGATGGACCGACTTAAGGGAGTGAGCGACCTAGGGATGAGTAGGTTGAATGAGTTAATGACCCAGTAGTTAGGACCGACTTAAGGTAGATAGCGGCTTAATGATTGATCGACTTAGTGAAGTGAGTGCTAAGATGTTAAGTCGCGTGTGAAGGCATAAGTCGTTTACGAGTTAGTATCTTTAAGTCGTAGGAGGAGTGGAAGTGTTAACCCGTTAACTCGTTAGGTCGCTCAGTTGTGTTGGTCAGTTAGGTCAGGGTGTTAGGGTTAGGTCGTAGACGACTTGTGTTGAGATGGTGAGTGTAGTTAAGTCGTGACCGGCTTATGTTAGGTCGTAAGTCACGCGCGTGTGTTATGGCTTGGGTCGTTGAACTGTTGAGTCGGGCATGTTTTAGGACGTGTTGTGTTAAGCCGTATGTCATTGGGTCCTTAGGTAGGCAACGACTTAAGGAGGTGGACGAGTTAAGGGGGAAAAACTGCTTATAAATACACCCGTTTGCTTCACTTTTTGGCATCGGATTTTGAAGCGACGAAGTGCTGCCATTTTGAGAGCTCGACTACAACACTACTTCACTTCTTTTCTCCACTTTAGTCTAGTGCTTACATCCATCCAAGATCGAAGATCAAGATCAAAGATCCAAGAGCCAAAGTTGAAGATCTACATCCAACGAAGTGGGATTTCATCATATAAAGCGGAATTTTGTCAGATCGAGCTAGATCCTTTGCTGTCCAGATCTGAGGTTGGTAGCTTTTGAGGTGTTTAGGTGATTCGGTGAGTGGTAATTATCTCTCACACGGACCCAAAGGAGTATATTGGATCGGTGGCTTATTTGTGTGTTAAAGATAGTGATTCATGCATTTTCCTTAAGTCTGCATGTAGATCCATCGTTCATGAAGTTTTGATATACATTCTACTACATGTTAACCTATGATAGTTCATTCATCAAGATATTACTTAGAATTCATGCTTGTTAGATTTGGACTCTTTATTTACTAAATTGCCGTTATTGTTATAACTGTTTATTTAGATCTTGTTTGAATGATGGATTGTTTGGATTAATGTTTGATTTGACTGATTGTTAGAAGTTAGTTGATTGATGATTTGATTTGGACAAGTTGGTCGAAGATGATTTAAAAAGATAAGTGGAAAGGCTCTTGAATAAGGAAAGCTGCTTGTGGCATATGAAGCGGATGATAAAGCTCATATGGATAGATTTGATGATGATGTTGAGATGGGACTTTGCTATGATGCGATGAGGCAAAGCATGGTGTTGAGATGAGACTTTGCTATGATGCGATAAAGCAAAGCATGATATGAGATAGCCTTGGTTTAATCCAGACGGGATCATCCTAAGCATGTTGATAACTCGGTGATATGGTTCGAGTTCGTTGATAATGGATGGCTCGAGAGGCGCTTGAGCTAGTATGAGAATAGTCGTCAAGGAGGATGACTAGAAGGCTGAGATCTCATCGTTATTGAAGGTTCTAGCAGGCTCAAAGCAAGAGTACGCTGGGCAGATTCGATAATCCCAGGCACGGGCTGCGACGACGTGCTAAGTACTCTTGGCAGATTCGATAGTCCTAGGCACGGGCTGCGACAACGTGCGGAGTTCTGTCTAGAACCGGGGTTACCATTAGCCCTTGACGGACGGATGAAAGAATGAGTCGGTCATTCAATTAACGGTGATATCGAAGCAATGATAACAGTGATAGCCAGAGTCATGGATGTTTGGTTCTATCATCATTCGGTCTCAAGAGCGATGTTTTGTGGGTGCTTATCTAATCTTGGTTTAGGACTTGGGGGTTTGTGCCTGGAAAACATCGACCTTGACTCGAGTGATAATTGCTTTACTCTAATGTCTGCTTTGCTAGGTTTATTTCGTCTGGGGGCTATCACTGTAGAAAGAGGTGGAGTGAGATGGTTGGGTTCCTATTCCTTTTTACCCTTTATGCTCTTTTGGTATGTTTGATAGTTGATTTACCGTTCACTAGGACTTTTGTCTGACTCAAGGTTTTATGTTCAACTCTTATTACCTTGAACTATTCATCCGTTTTGGGATGGGCAGACTAGGTAGCAGGCGATAGGTGCTGTTCTTAGTGACTAACGCTGTTAATGACGAAGATGGGCTGGAGGCTTTTGCATATTGTTTTCTTGCTATATGTACTGGGTGTTCCGCTGTTTGTATGATTCTTTGAGTGTTATGTAGTGAGGCTTGATGTATTGACTATTCAGATTATTGTACCAAACTATTATGAGTTTATATGATGAGATTCTGTTCTATGGAGCTTCAGTATGTATACTTTTCTATTGTATTTTATCCATGCGCTGTGAGTAATACGATAGAGTCTGCTATTTTTACCTTGCCCTGACAATCGTCTATGGCGGCCTGTCACACCTTTCAGCGCACTATTTCCTTGTTGGGTGCAGGAGTCATGGGCGGTCGTCACATTTGTTATCAGAGTGAGGTTAATCGATTTTAGCCAACGCTCGTTGGCGTAACTACGTATGAGGGACGTAATTGTATTTTTATGGATGATTACTATATATAATATAGTAGCTTAGAAGGATTTGAGCTCCTTATGCAGTTGTTTCTCAAGCTATATTAATCATTTCTTTTAGATATTAGGAATGAGTCGAAGAGGGAGACCAGCTGCTAGGGAAGGCCGTGTTGCTGAGGGGGCTGCTGATTATGCTTCTATGTTCGAGGCTATGATGACTTCGATCGTGAGGAGAATGCCAGCTCCGGGGCCAACGATAGATGTTGGAGTTCAGGTTCAAGCCCCAAAACCAGTGGATTTTGCTAAGTTGTGCAAAGACTATACTGCTCTTGGAGGAAAGGTTTTCTTGGGAACAGAATCAACCATTGAAGTTCAGAGGTGGATTGATGCTTGTAGAAGGATTTTTGGTGATTTGGGAATTGAGGATGCAACCAAAAGGAAGCTTGCATCAAGACAGCTTCAAGGAAGAGCTTCTGATTGGTGGAACTCTATCACCATTGATACTCCAGAGGAAGAAATTACTTGGGAGCAATTCCAAGTCAGATTTGAGGCTAAGTTCATTTCTACAGCTCAGAAATCTGTTCTGTTCAAGAAGTTTGTGGAACTCAAGCAAGGTGGAAGACCAGTTCTTGAGTATGTTTCTGAGTTTGAAGCTTTGTCCATGTATGCTCGGTCATATATTGAATCTCCCTATCAGAAGAATGAGAAGTTTGTGACAGGCTTGGACACTTACCTTGGGAGGCAGTTGGTGGATCATTTGGACGATCCGTTTGAGAAGCTTGTGGAGAAAGCTCTCAGGCATGAGAATTTGTTTCCTAACGAAGGATCTGTTGTTGCGGTAACCAAGGAAGGGTCTAAACCACAGCAGGGTGGAAACAAGAAGAGGAAGCAGCAGCCACAGAAGGGAAAGGATGGCCGCAAGAAGCCGAAGGGTGAAATGACCTGCTACAATTGTCAGCAGAAGGGCCATTGGTCTAGAGATTGTAAGAATCTGAAGGTGCCAGCGAAGTGCCACAACTGTGACAAACCGGGGCATTTCTGGAAGAATTGTCCAGAACCGAAGGAGGACAAACAGATTGTGCAAGCTTATGCTTTGGGGCTGTGCCATCATCTTCGAAAACTCCTATGGCGGAAGAGAAAGGAAAGAGTGTGGTGGTTCAAGGTACTGTTTCCATTTGTGGTGTTCCAGTTAGAGTATTATTTGATACTGGGGCGTCGCATTCCTTTGTTTGTAGTGAACTTGTAGGCCGGTTGGGTTTGGAACCGGATATTGTGGATAGACCATTGGTTGTGACTAATCCAGTTGGGGGTTCGTCTTGTTTGTGTATGGTATGCCGTGGTCTGGTTGTATCGAGTCATGATTGCTCTTTTGTTTGTGATTGTTTTGTTCTGAACTTTGCGGGGTTCGGAATTATTTTGGGTATGGACTGGCTTAGGAAGTATGCGGCAAGGGTTGATTGTATGAGGCTGAAGGTGACAGTCGAGAATGTGGAGGGGCGAAAGGTTGTGATACGATGTAAGCATGAGGAAGGCGTCTTCATGAGCTTCATGTATTCGCTGGTTGTTCCACGGGATGGACTGTCATCGGTGCCCATTGTGAATGGATTTGAGGATGTCTTTGACGAGGTCAAAGGGTTACCGCCGCATAGAGAGATCGAGTTTCGTATCGATCTAGTTGAAGGAGCCAGACCTGTTGTGATGCCTCTTAGGCGTATGGCGCCTAGGGAACAGCAAGAGTTGAAGGTGCAAGTTGATGACCTTTTACAGAAAGGATTCATTCGGCGTAGTGTGTCCGAATGGGGTGCACCAGTTGTGTTTGAAACCAAAGCGGATGGATCGTTGAGGTTGTGTGTGGATTATCGTGAGCTGAATAAAGTGACTAAGAAGAACAAGTATCCATTGCCGAGAATAGATGACTTGTTTGATCAGCTTCATGAAGCCAAGATGTTTTCTCAGATGGATTTGGCAACGGGATTTCACCAGTTGAGAGTGGCAAAGGATAGTGTGCCGAAGACTGCTTTCAGGACACCATCCGGTTTCTATGAGTGGCTGGTAATGCCGTTTGGATTGACCAATGCACAAGCATATTTTGTGGATCTTATGAATAGAGTGTTCAGGGATCAGTTGAACAAGTTCGTACTTGTGTTCGTGGATGATATTCTGATTTATTCCAGAACTGAGGAAGAGCACATGACGCACTTGCGTATTGTTTTGGAGATCTTGCGAAAACAACAGCTGAGGGCAAAGTTTTCGAAGTGTCACTTCTGGAAGAGTGAAGTGAGGTTCTTAGGCCATGTTATCTCTGGAAATGGAATAGCGGTTGATCCCGCCAAGGTGGCAGCAATCCAGGATTGGGTTAGACCTAAGAATGCATCTGATGTGAGAAGTTTTCTTGGATTAGCAAGATATTATCGTCGGCTTATTAAAGACTTTTCCAAGATAGCTGCACCATTAACAGGATTGACGAAAAAGAACGAAGTATTCAGATGGGATGCTAAGTGTGAGCAAGCTTTCGGAATTCTGAAAGTGCGACTGACAAGTGCTCCTGTTTTGACTATTCCAAGTGGAAATGATGAGATGGTGGTTTACACCGATGCATGTGGTACTGGACTTGGAGCAGTGCTAACGCAGAAGGATAAAGTTGTTGCGTACGCAAGTCGACAACTGAAGCCGCATGAAAGGAATTATCCAACTCATGATTTGGAGTTAGCGGCGATTGTTTTTGCTTTGAATATGTGGAGGTATTACCTATTGGGAGTTCGATTTGAGTTGTTTACGTATCATAAGTCATTGAAGTATCTTTTCTCCCAAAAGGATTTGAATCTTCGACAGCAACGATGGCTAGAGTTTTTAGCATCATATGATTTTGGTATAGCCTATACTCCGGGAAAGGGTAACGCAGTGGCAGATGCGTTAAGTCGAAGGCATGCAGAATTAGGAGCCATGTTTTCGGAATGGAAGAGTCTCGAGTATTTGGCTTGATTTGACTTCAGGCCCAAATGTGAATTGGAACCTGAGATGTTGGCAAACTTATCAATAAGACCTACTCTGGTGGAAAGAATTGGCGTGAGCCAAAAGCGAGACGATAAGCTTGTCAAGATTATCCGAGATTTGGAATCTGGATTGGTCCCAGAGAAGGATAAGGGATTCGAAGTCGATCGAGAGGGTTGGCTTCGGAAGCAAGGACGACTGGTTGTTCCCGATATAGATGAATTGAGAGATGAAGTTCTGAAGGAGAGTCATCACTCGAAGTTGACAATTCATCCTGGTGGAATAAGATGTACCGGGATATGAAGAGAACCTATTATTGGGAAGGTATGAAGAAGGATGTTGGAAATTTTATTTCCAAATGTATGAACTGCCAGTTGGTAAAAGCCGAACAGAAGAAGCCAAGTGGATTACTTCAGCCATTAGAAGTTCCTACATGGAAGTGGGAGCAAATATCGATGGATTTTATCGATGGGTTACCTAGAATCAGAGCAGGAAATGAAGGGATTTGGGTCATCGTAGATCGATTGACTAAGAATGCAAGATTCATTCCTGTTCGATCAACTAGGACTGCATCGAAATTGGCTAAGTTGTATGTTAAGTGGATAGTTCGATTCCATGGTATTCCGAAAGGTATAGTGAGCGATCGAGACCCATTGTTCACTAGTGGATTTTGGAAGAGCTTCCAGGAAATTTTGGGAACCGAGTTGTGTTTGAGTACAGCTTAGCACCCTCAGATAGATGGTCAGACCGAGAGAGTCAACTGAGTTTTGGAGGATCTCCTCAGAGCATGTGTTTTGGACTTTGGAGGATCATGGGAAGATTATCTTCGTTTGGTGGAATTTGCGTATAATAACAGTTACCAGTCAAGTATTGGTATGGCACCATATGAGGCATTGTATGGAAGACCGTGTAACTCTCCGACATGTTGGTTGGAAACAGGAGAAAAGTTGATACTTGGGCCAAAAATGATTCAATAAACTACGGATTGTATAGCGATCATTCGGCGACGAATGAAAGCAGCCCAAGACCGTCAGAAAAGTTATGCCGATAAGCGTCGTAAGGATTTGGAATTCGGCGTAGGTGATATGGTTTTTGTAAGGATTTCTCCACTGAAGAATGTTATTCAATTCGGGAAGAAAGGAAAATTGACTCCGAGATTTGTTGGACCATTCCCGATCATCGAGCGAATTAGAAAGTTCGCCTATAAATTGGAATTACCAGAAAAGATGTCGGGTGTGCACAATGTTTTGCATGTATCGTATCTACGAAAGTTTGTGCACGACCCAAGTACGGTGGTTTCTGCTGATAGCATGAAGATTTGGAAGTTGATCAAGTTGTTAGAAGACCTCGTAAGCCGCTTCGTGTTGTGGAAACTGACACGAAACAGCTTAGGAGGAAGGTAGTCAAGTTGCTCAAGGTACAATGGAGTGATGATGTTAACGAATGTACATGGGAGGAGGAAGAGAGGATGAAGGCAGCTCATCCTGAACTCTTCGAGGTATGTCCCTAAGGTGTCGTGACATCTCATGAATTTGTAACTTGTTCTAATCTTAGAATTCTGCATGCTAGGCTAGTAATTGGATGCATGGTTTGTTGATTTCTATGGATGGTAGGCATGCAGAATAGTTTTAGTTGCTCTTGTTTGTTTGGAATTTCGGGGGCGAAATTCCGAAGGGGGAGAGAATGTAACGACCCGTATTTTTACGGATCGAAATACTGTTATCATTAGATTGTTGTGTTAATAAGTCGTTAGAGTTAGATCGTCCATAGTAAGATCGTCTGGAAGTTAGGACATGTGATGGTTTGAGACGACTTAAGAGATTGGAATGACCTATAGGAGTGGCCGACTTATAGGAGTTGACCGACCTATAGGATGGACCGACTTAAGGGAGTGAGCGACCTAGGGATGAGTCGGTCGAATGAGTTAACCACCCAGTAGTTAGGAGCGACTTAAGGTAGATAGCGGCTTAACGATTGAGCGACTTAGTGAAGTGAGTGCTAAGATGTTAAGTCGCGTGTGAAGGCATAAGTCGTTTATGAGTTAGTATCTTTAAGTCGTAGGAGGAGTGGAAGTGTTAACCCATTAACTCGTTAGGTTGCTCAGTTGTGTTGGTCAGTTAGGTCGGGGTGTTAGGGTTAGGTCGTAGTGACTTGTGTTGAGATGGTGAGTGTAGTTAAGCCGTGACCGGCTTATGTTAGGTCGTAAGTCGTGCGTGTGTGTTATGGCTTGGGTCGTTGAACTGTTGGGTCGGGCATGTTTTAGGACGTGTTGTGTTAAGCCGTATGTCGTTGGGTCCTTAGGTCGGCAACGTCTTAAGGAGGTGGACGAGTTAAGGGGGCAAAACTGCCTATAAATACACCCGTTTGCTTCACTTTTTGGCATCGGATTTTGAAGCGACGAAGTGCTTCCATTTTGAGAGCTCGACTACAACACTTATTCACTTCTTTTCTCCACTTTAATCTAGTGCTTACATCCATCCAAGATCGAAGATCAAGATCAAAGATCCAAGAGCCAAAGTTGAAGATCTACATCCAACGAAGTGGGATTTCATCATTTAAAGCGGAATTTTGTCGGATCGCGCTAGATCCTTTGCTGTCCAGATCTGAAGTTGGTAGCTTTTGAGGTGTTTAGGTGATTCGGTGAGTGGTAGTTATCTCTCACACGAACCCAGAGGATTATATTGGATCGGTGGCTTATTTGTGTGTTAAAGATAGTGATTTCATGCATTTTCCTTAAGTCTGCATGTAGATCCATCGTTTATAAAGTTTTGATATCCATTCTACTACATGTTAACCTATGATAGTTCATTCACCAAGATATTACTTAGAATTCATGCTTGTTAGATTTGGACTCTTTATTTACTAAATTGCCATTATTGTTATAACTGTTTATTTAGATCTTGTTTGAATGATGGATTGTTTGGATTAATGTTTGATTTGATTGATTATTAGAAGTTAGTTGATTGATGATTTGATTTGGACAAGTTGGTCAAAGATGATTTAAAAAGCTAAGTGGAAAGGCTCTTGAATAAGAAAAGCTGCTTGTGGCATATGAAGCGGATGATAAAGCTCATATGGATAGATTTGATGATGATGTTGAGATGGGACTTTGCTATGATGCGATGAGGCAAAGCATGGTGTTGAGATGGGACTTTGCTATGATGCGATAAAGCAAAGCATGATGTGAGATAGCCTTGGTTTAATCCAGACGGGATCATCCTAAGAATGTTGATAACTCGGTGATATGGTTCGAGTTCGTTGATAATGGATGGCTCGAGAGGCGCTTGAGCTAGTATGAGAATAGTCGTCGAGGAGGATGACTAGAAGGCTGAGATCTCATCGTTATTGAAGGTTCTAGCAGGCTCAAAGCAAGAGTACGCTGGGCAGATTCGATAATCCCAGGCACGGGCTGCGACGACGTGCTAAGTACTCTGGGCAGATTCGATAGTCCTAGGCACGGGCTGCAACGACGTGCGGAGTTCTGTCTAGAACCGGGGTTACCATTAGCCCTTGACGGACGGATGAAAGAATGAGCCGGTCATTCAATTAACGGTGATATCGAAGCAATGATAACAGTGATAGCCAGAGTCATGGATGTTTGGTTGTATCATCATTCGGTCTCAAGAGCGATGTTTTGTGGGTGCTTATCTGATCTTGGTTTAGGCCTTGGGGGTTTGTTCCTGGAAAACATCGACCTTGAATCGAGTGATAATTGCTTTACTCTAATGTCTGCTTTGCTATGTTTATTTCTGCTTGGTGGGTCTGGGGGCTATCACTGTAGAAAGAGGTGGAGTGGGATGGTTGGGTTCCTATTCCTTTTTACCCTTTATGCTCTTTTGGTATGTTTGATAGTTGATTTACCGTTCACTAGGACTTTTGTCTAACTCAAGGTTTTATGTTCAACTCTTATTACCTTGAACTATTCATCCGTTTTGGGATGGGCAGACTAGGTAGCAGGCGACAGGTGCTATTCTTAGTGACTAACGCTGTTAATGACGAAGACGAGCTGGAGGCTTTTGCATATTGTTTTCTTACTATATGTACTGGATGTTCCTCTATTTGTATGATTCTCTGAGTGTTATGTAGTGGGGCTTGATGTATTGACTATTCATATTATTGTACCAAACTATTATGAGTTTATATGATGAGATTCTGTTCTATGGAGCTTCACTATGTATACTTTTCTATTGTATTTTATCCATGCGTTGTGAGTAATACGGTAGAGTCTGCTGTTTTTATCTTGCCCTGACAATCGTCCATGGCGGCCTGGCACACCTTTCAGCGCACTATTTCCTTGTTGGGTGCAGGAGTCATGGGCGGTCGTCACAAGATGTGTTCTATAAAAGTAATCGCAGCGTCAAGCCTCATCAACCGGGAATGGCTAAAACAGGGGAGGTGCAGCAAGGCTAAGTGGGTCATACCCAAGTAGGACGAGATTTACCCCTGTCTAGATGTCCCTTTTTATTCTGCTGTGTGGGCGATTGCTAGCTAGAATCGCCGGGGTTGTCTTGTTCGGGACAGTTCATTAAGGAATGGTTTCGACTTTATGTTGCAGTGGATTGGGAGTGATCCTCAGTACGGTGATCTAGGCCATGTACTGTGACGGGTGGTACCCAGTAGCCCTGCCATTGATGGAAACCCATTCTTCCTACGTGCCCTTAAGGTTTTGATTGTATTACCCACCTTTGTGGCTAGTAGTTGGAATTTAACAGATGTAACAATTTCGACTATTTCTTATTTACTTGAAAACCCTAGAACCTATTATAATATCACTGGATTTCCTATCAAATGATTTGGTTAGCGTAAGGTAAAAACTTACCCATTTTTATTTGTGGGGAGTTATACATGATACCTTTTGTTTTCAAAGGTTTTTAAAAAGTTAAGCAATTTTAACCAGTTAACTCACACCAGACGCATGTCTGACCCGGAGTTTATTCTGTTTTTCTTAAACTCTTGGGTACACAAATTTTTACGAGTAGCCAAGAGATTCAGATTAGCTTTGACGAATTCTGAGGAGATATGGAGTAGGAGGCTTCAGCATTTGTAGTTATATTGGGTTTCCGCTGTGATGTATCTATGTGATGTATGTGTTGTATTTGAGTTGTAGAATAGACAGACGTTTATAACTATCTATCTTGTGTTATTGTATCTGCGTAACTCTGATATGTAATATACTATGTAATAGTTATGATATATATTATATTTTGTTTCGTTCTGTTGTGAGATTCTGATATTGTTGAGTTCTTTTCTTCTATCTATTCTATTTCTACCTCTTTCTTTCTTAAAGATGATGCGTCTTTCTATGGAGAGAAAGGTGGGTCGTCACACTTGGTATCAGAGCATAGGTTGAGATAATACCTAGGCTCTGGAGTGGTGTCTATCTTGAGAGCGCGTATTTGTAATTTTTAACTATATACTTATATAAATTTGTTGGGTATCTGTTCGAATTTCCAACATGAGTTCTAAAGGAGTTTCGTCTCTCTTTGTTTGCTTAGCCCTTCTACCACTGTATCAAGCCCTGTAGATGGAGTAACCAAGATAGATCAAATTTGTAGAGGCTTAAGATTTTCTTATCTCCCTCATAGTTTTTCTAGAGACCTTTTATTTGATACAAAGGGTTTTGATCTTGTTTAGGATTTGGATTGGTTGGATGGTATTGGGCTGCTTGATGTAAGAAGCAAGGATTGTATCTTTGGAAGTTGAATTGGAAAGAATCGCAAAAGTGACTTGTGATGATGCCAGAATTCTTTTGAATCATCTTCTGCATGGAGTGAGACATCTCCAGAAGGTGTGAAGTCCATCGAGGTGGTCAGTAATTTTCCAGGTGTTCCGAGGGAGCGAAGGTTTTGCTCATCGAGAGATAGAGATTTGGATCGTCTTTAGTTTCGAAAGCAGTGCCTGTTGTTCAGCCTAGTTTTTTACATTTGGAGTTCAGCTGTTGTCTTTGTGGCCTAAACAAAAGAGTCTTTTGAGATTCTGTGTGGATTTGATGAATCGAGTTTTTGGGATGTGTAAGTTGTTCTTGTATTCATCAATATTTTTCTTGTCTACTCCAAGTCTGAAGAGGAGAGCTAGCGACATTTGGAGATGGGATTAGAGGCTTTGATCAAGCATTTTGTTTTGGTGATGGTATTTTAGTAGATCCAGCCTGGATAGCTACTATTCAGGAGTAGAAGCAACCGAAGTTTTTTGGTTTTGCTGAGTTCTACATGAAGTAAGTGGACCCGAGTGTGAAGAGATTTTCTTGGATTGAAGGCAAGGCTGACTAGTGTGCCTATTCTAGCTATCTCTAATGGCAAGGATAAGTTTGAGATCTGCTCAAACATTTATGTGTGTCTGGGATGGATGAAGTGAGCCAATGATGGTCAGTGTTCCAGTTTTGAGATGTATGGCCAAGGAACATTGAGGATCATCGAAAAGGATTTGTGTTCCAAATTCTTTGATTTTGAAGCAAGAAGTTTTGGCAGGGAGTCATCGCTCCAGTTTGTGTCCAACCCAGGGTGTTCAGAGATATATGGATATGAAGAGTGTCTTTTGGTGGCCAAGCTCAAAGAAGGATATAGTTGCTTTAGACTTTGGATGTACGATCTGTCAGCAAGTGTTGGTGATCAACAGAAGACCGTTGATTTGTTGTAGTCTTTGGAGGTTCCGAAGTGGAAGTTCCAGTGGGAAGTGATTTCTTTGGATTTCTTCGACGATTTGCCAAGGACCAAAGAGGGAAATTAAAGGAATATGGGTGATTGTTAATTGGTTAACCAAGAACGCCTATCTTATTCTGGTTAAGGCAATCTGTTCCATAGCATCTTTGGCTGAGTTTTCTTAAGAGTTTGTCCGACTGCTTGGTGTTTTAGTCAGCATTGTTAGCAATTAGGATCTTATCTTCTCCAGCTAGTTTTGTAAGGCTTTGTGATCAGCTTTGGGTTCGAGATTAAATTTGGGTACAGCCTATCATTCCCAGACCAACGAAAAGGCTGAACCAAATCTTAGAGATTTGAGAGAACTTGTGTTTTGGATTTTTGTGGATGTTAGGAGGATCATCTGCATTTATTGGAAGTCTTATATAGTTATCAGGCGAGTATCTGGATGCCATCCTGTGAAGCCTTGTTTAGAAGATCTTGTAGATTTCCATTCTATTGAGTAGAGTTAGGAGATCGTCTGGTTCTTAGTCCAGTTTTGGTCTGTGAGGTATCTGCGATGGTGGAGCTTATTAGGAGAAGATTAGTGTTGTAGTCTTCAGGATTGAATTGCAGTTTGGAAGGCTGTAATTCATATTGTTTTTCACGTACCTCATCTGAGGAAATACGTGAACGATGTATCTTTTGTTGTGAAGTTAGGATTTCAGAGTTTGTCTTGGGAAACTCTGAATAGTTTTAGGAAGACTTATCTGGATCTATGACCGGATAGCTAGGATTGGTTGATTGAATGAATTGGTTGTTTAAATAAACTGTTTGTTTGGATGGATTGTTGTTGGTTGATAGTGAATGGTTGATAGGAATGGTTAAAATGAAATAAAAGATTTTGGATTATCTTTATTTTAAATTTCGAGGACGAAATTCTTTTAAGGGGGGAGGAATGTAATATCCCGGAATTTCGGGGAATTTAAGAGGTGATAATCTTTTAATTAAATTATTTAAGATTGATAAAATTGTTAGCTTCAAGTATAAATAACCAAAATAAAATTTATATGATGTTTTTAAATATAGAGATAAATTGATTTTAAATAGAATAATTATTTAATTTGTGATTTTGATAAGAATTAACATTTCAATTTAATAAGTGTTGTTTAAATATATATTTATTTAAAAAAATTAACTTTAAAATTAGAATTTAATATTTCTAAATTTAATAATGTGTTTGTTTAATCTAATATAGATATATTTGATTTGATTTTAAATTGAAGTTTAAACTGAATTTGGATTTTAAATTTGAAATTTGAATTGGAATTTGAAATTTAAAAAGAATTTATATCTTGAAAATAGTTTTGTATATAAAAGGATTTATGAATAAAGTTTTTATTTCAAAAATAAATTTGTTTTATATTAATTTGAAACAAAAGAATTTTATTTATACAAATTCGGAAAATATTTATTTAGTAGTAAATAAATGCAAATATATTTAAATTAATATATAAATGGATCAAATAATTTTATATTATTTTATTTGGAATCTAATTAGATTTTATTTGATTTTCTTTTGAAAGTTTTATTTTTATAAGAAAAGAAAAAGGATTTATAAATTTATAAAAGCATTTATAAAATTTATAAAAGCATATGCATATTAGGAAATTTAATAATAAAGGCTTTTAAAATCATTTAAAAATAATTTAAAAATAAGAAGGGACATTTGTTCATTTATAAAATTCATTGAATACATGTGTTATGAGTCAAACAATGGTTTTGACAAATGTAAACAAAATTAAACAAGTGTCCCTCTTTGTTATTTTTTCATTTTTTTATTAAACCTTAAATTTTATCATATAAACTTTCATTCCTTCTTCATTTTTTTTCTTTGAATTCAAACAAGAAATTAATGGCCACTCTTTGTATTCCATTTCCCAAATCAAATCTGAAAACCAAAATCTGTAAATTTCTCAAACTCAAAACTGAAACAATATTCAAATCCTCAAGTTCAAAAGCCTGTAGCATTTTTTTCCCTTTTCAAACTGCAAGCCTGTAAATTGCTATCAAAAGTCTGAAACCAAAATATATATCTCCTCAGAAACATTTTAAAAGTCAGAAATTTCATTCCTCAACCTGAAATTTCATTCCTCAACAAAAATCATTTTCAAAGAAAGATCAAAACATCAATTTTGAAACCATGTAACCTGTTTTAATCAAGCATTCATCAAGGCCTGTAGCATGTTTCCATACTGCAAACTTGGAATGTAGTTGAATCACTTTGTTCCAGTCTTAAGGCAATTTGGTACTAAGCATTTTTCCTCAAATCTGCAATACTTTTTATCAAGCCTGTGAATCAAGTTCTCAAGTTCAAATGCAATCTGGAAAACAACCAATTTTCAAAGTCTTGAGCTATCATCAACTTGTTCCTGTACAGTCAGGCATTTCAGCTCTTAAGTTTGAGTAATACAAAATTTCTGAAGTCAAAAGTCAACATCATCTACAATTTTCAAACTTTCAAAAAAGGGGCTCAGTTCCATTCCAGTTTGAAAAAAAACTCTCTGCAAATCCAAGAGGTGAGTAAACATCTAAATTTAAATCTTAAGTAGGTTAATTTTATTGCTTAAGTAATTACTGTGATATTAATTCTTGCATGTGTGGATAGTGGTATGCAATCTATAGCTAGGAATGTATTTGTTTATGCATGCCTGTAATTAGTGTTCCTCTGTTCATTCCTGATTACAGAGTTTTATAAATAAACAAAAATTCAAACTTTCCATATAACACTTTGAAGCTTTGGATTAAAAACAAATTAGTTTATGAAAACAGGTTTAAGTAATTTTAAGTTTTTGAAATGCCCTGTAAACAAGAAAAGTGTAGTGGGAACTTAAATAATGCAATAAATAAAATGTTGAATTATATTGATTCATGCATATATATCGAATCATCATTGAAAATTTATGATTTTTAAAACAATAATCTAAATTTATAATGTTGGAATGAACGATAATTTTGGGTTTTTTTTCGAAATTGGGTTTTGGGTAATTTCTGGAGGCTGATGCAATTGGAGTGGTTGGGATTGCTACTGGAGGTGGAGGAGGTAATGGGGGTTCAGGCAAAAATGGTGGTTGTGGCTATAGAGGGCTGTGGCGTCGGCGACGATCGGAATTAGTTTTATGCCCTACTTTTAGTTGGAGCTTGAATTTGTGGTCTGTGCTTTGTCTTAGGGTGATCGAGCATGGCGTAACTCTGGGAATTGGTGGCGCAGGGGTTCGGCAGGGTGTGGTCGGAAGGGACTGACCTCTGGTGGTCGGAGCGTTGAGGATGAGGCAAATTGGATGATGGTCGTTTTGGGTTCAGGTCCATCAGTAATGCTCGATTTCAATTTTTGGTGAGTATGAATGTTTGGGTGGTCGAATGGTGTTACTGTGGTGATGATGGAAGTACCGGAGGCGATGATGATGGTCGGAGGCGACCAGCGGCGGCGTGCATGTGCACGGAGTCCGTTTGGGTGTCAGTATTTTTGGCTCGTGAATGTCTCGAAGTCGAGTTCGAGTTTTGGGGTGGGAGGCTCGAGTTCATACTCAAGTATGTTGGGGATGTTTTGCCTGTAGTTTTAGTAACTTTAATTAATCAAAGTTTTTTTAAAGAAAAGACGGAAGAAGAGAAACTCGGGTATGATCGGAGTAAGCTTCGGGTTCGACCCGAAGCAGGAGCTTAAAATAGTTTAAAGATTCTAAAAGTTCTAAAAGCTTGTTATTTTGAAATTTAAAAATTTAAATTGGTTTAAAACTCTTATATAAATTACTTGATGTTTAAATAAATGTTTTCTTTAAAGTTTTGTTTAAGAAATTTGAGGTTTGTTAAATTTAAACTTTGTTAAGAAATTTTAAAAGTGATTTTAGAATCGATTTTTGAAAGCAAAATTTAAAAGTTTATATAAAAGACCAGTTTTAAATTCAATTTGAAATTTGTCTTTAAACCTATAAATTGATAAATGTTTGAAGTTATTTAAAGTTGTGTTTTGATAACTTTAATTTATCAAGTTAAATGATTATTTATTTTAAAAACTTAATTAATAATTTAAATAAGTAAAGATAGCTATAAAAGTAATGATGTAAGTATGTTAAGGTAATTAAAGCATTTATAAGATAATGTTTTATCCTAATTTTGATTAAGTTAATTTAAAGAAATTAAGATTAATTAATTAGGTTAATTACAAAGGATTGATTAAGAAATTAATTAAGGGAAAATAATTTACCTGATTAACAAATGGTTAAGTATTAAGGTTAATTAATTTAAGATTAATTAAATTGTAATTAAAAGATCATTAACTAGATTACTAATTAATTATTAGGGATTCATTAATCAAGTAATTAAGTGTAATTAGACTTAATTAATCAAGTGGTTAAGATTTACTAATTAAGTAATTAGTGGGAAATTAATTAAGTAATCGAAGGTTACTTAACTAATAATTAAGAAGTGCTTAACTTGTAATTAAGTTTTATTAGTTAATAATTAAGGTTTTTGTTAATTAATAATTAAAGAATAAGTAATCTGTAATTAAGGATTAATTAAAGAAATTGTTAAATGGTAATTACTTGATTAATCAAATGTGATTAAGGATTAATCAAATGGCAATTAAGGATTGATTATCTGTTAATTAAGGATGGGTTAACAGTTAATTAAGGATTAAGCAAATGGTTAATTAATTGATGATTAAGGAGTAATTAATCTGTAATTAAGTTCTTAATTAATAATTGATAATTAGGTTTATTAATTAATAATTAAGAGATAATTAATTAGTTAATTAATGGATAATTAATTAATTATAAAAGTAATTATGGATTAATTAATTTGTATTAAGAGATATTGATTAATAATTAAGGTTATTAATCGATAGTTGATGAATAATTAATCAGTTAATTAAAAGCTAATTAATTGATTATGAAAGTAATTAAGAATTAATTACTTTGTAATAAATGAGATTAATTAATAATTGAGGATTATTAATCGATAAATAAAGGATAATTAATCTAGGATTAGGGATTGATTAATTGAGTTAATCAAGGAGTGATTAATTAATTAAGATTAGTAATTAATTAATGATTGTATAAGCAGGATTAAGTGATTAACTCTTAAGAGATTAGTTTAATTTAAGTAATTAAATTAATTATGATATGAATTGATAATGCTTGCTTATGGATGATTGTTTGTTGAATGTCTGAATTGGATGATATTTATTGGATTAATATCTGTTGATGATATGTTGTGACATTCTATGATATGATATTGGTTATATCAATGATAAATGTGTGATATTTATCTGTGTTAATGCTATGTGAATTCAAAGCATTGAATTGAATTATATTGAATTGGATTGAATTGTTTAAACCTTTAAACAACTTGGCTTTTAAGACACGTTTGGCTCGATGAGACCGGGATCGAGTATCAAATTTGATTATCCGAAAACCTCATCGATCTAAGTTAAACTTAGGTCATGAATTCAAGTGAAGATCGAGTTGATGACTCGAAGTGTAAAAACTATCTGTCGTTAAAAACCCTGAGGGTGATTCCAATACGAGTATAACGTAGATAGTACTTTCAGGTTCGAGAAGGAGTTTTCAGAGTGCAAGGGTTATTGTCGTTAATTCTGAGGGTAATTCCAAAATGAGTGTAACGAGATAATGCCTTCGGTTTCGTTCGAACCCGAAACGAACTTGTATGGATTGAATGCTTTCAGAACATCGTCAGGTGGACGATGAGCATTCCAAGATAGATGTGTTCTATAAAGGTAATCGCAGCCTCAAGCCTCATTAACCGGGAATGGCTAAAACAGGGGAGGTGTAGCAAGGCTAAGTGGGTCATGCCCAAGTAGGACGAGATTTACCCCTATCTAGATGTCCCATTTTATTCGGTTGTGTAGGCGATTTCTAGCTAGAAACGCAGGGGTTGTCTTGTTCGGGACTGTTCAGCAAGGAATGGTTCCGGCTTTGTGTTGCAGGAGATTGGGAGTGATCCTCGTTACGGTGATCTAGGCCACGTACTGTGACGGGCGGTACCTCAGTAGCGCTGCCATTGATGGAAACTCATTCTTCTTACGTGCCCATACGGTTTTGATTGTATTACCCACCTTTGTAGCTAGTAGCTGGAATTTAATAGATGTAACAATTTCGGTTATTTCTTATTTACTTAAAAATCCTAGACACTAGTATAATATCAATGGATTTCCTATCAAATGATTTGGTTGGCGTAAGGTAAAAACTCACCCATGTTTATTTGCGGGGAGACTTACGGATACCTTTTGTTTTCAAAGGTTTTTAAAAAGTTAAGCAACTTTAACCCGTTTTCTCACACCAGAACCATGTCTGACCCGGAGTTTATTCTGTTTTTCTTAAACTCTTGGGTACTCAAATTTTTACGAGTAGCCAAGGGATTCAGGTTAGCTTTGACGAATTCTGAAGGAGATATGGAGTAGGAGGCTTCAGCATTTGTAGTTATATCGTGTTTCCGCGGTGATGTATCTCTGTGATGTATGTGTTGTACTTGAGTTGTAGAATAGACAGACTTTTATAACTGTCTATCTTGTGTTACTGTATCTATGTAACTCTGATATGTAATAGACTATGTAATGTTGTGTTATATATTATATTTTATTTCATTCCGCTGTGAGATTCTGATATTGTTGAGTTCTTTTTTTCTATCTATTCTATTTCTACCTATTTCTTTCTTAAAGATGATGCGTCTTTCTGTGGAGAGAAAGGCGGGTCGTTACAAAATTAAACTCAATTTAAAACAAATTTATCATTTTATTTCAGATTCATTACATAATCCTATACGTAAGCCACATTCAGAGAAATTACAATTTATTACAAAATACGCCAAGTGCGACATATGAAAATTCCCCCTTAGTTGATTAGAGTCTAAATATAGGCACTAAATAGCTTTGCCATTGCATCCAATAACACAGTGGAGTCAAACAAAAAGAACTCCTAATAGCTAGCTTGCCTCCTACACATCTACGGAAGCTTATTCGTCTAAAGGAGAACCTAAACCTTAACTATTAAACTACTTAAAGTCAATTGAGCACCCGAGTGTTCAAGGGGAAAACATAAACTTCGAGTCTGGAAAAAAGTCTAGTGTGAATAATAACCTACCATCAAGAACCATATAGATATCTAGCCAGACCATGCCGCTTAGGGAAACAGGTTTTCCTCTCACTAGTATCTTGACAAAATTTATAATAACCATATACTGTGCACTTGAATCCACATTGGTTAAGATATAACATGATAAAATGTATCATGATGATACGCAAACATGCGGTATGCTCTAGATTTCCCATCCCCATTTACCTGACTATCTGTCCCAAGTTATAGTTTCTAGGGTCACTATTAACCTATTAGTTTTCATGGGCTTAGTAATAATCTATTTAATTCTTTATGGATTTCCTATCCACTTTCATAATTTCATAGGATAAATATGAACTAATTGGTTTCTACCAGTACTATCATCCAATCATAGCTTTCATTGGATCACTATGAACCGATTGATTTCTACCAATACTATCATCTAATCATAGTTTTTATGGGATGACTGTGAACAATTGATTTCTACCAATATATCACCCAGTCATAATTTTCATAGGATCACTATGAACCTATTACTTTCCACCAATAACATCTCTCATTTCATAGTTTTCAGGGGCTGTCTGTAAACCTATTGATGACTCTCAATAACTTATTCCGGACATAGTTTTCATGGGATCACTAAGAGCTTATTCGCCACCGCCAATAATAATTTCCATAACATAGTTTTTATGGGCTTACTAAGAACCTGTCTACCAATAATCCTTTGATCAATCTTGGGTATTCTATATACTAGTCTATTTGACCTCCTAGATGCAATTCTACTCACATGGGAGTTAAATTAAATATATACAAAGTCACTATTGGGCCAACCTAGCCTGTTATTCTTAACTTACCTAAAGATGCGTTATGGGTTATAAATAATTGAATATAGTTACATAAGCATTCTTGATAACTAATCAAATAAGTAACTATATAAACATCCATGGTTAAATTCCTTGTAATCATTTTTCAATTGAAATAGTTAAATGCCCTTAACCCACTATCTTTATTAAGGAAAGATTACTCTAAAACCCATAGTTAAATGCCATTTCATAACTCTTTCATATTGCCATGTGCATACTTTAAAAATGAGATTGGATTCTCAAATTTCAAAACTAAGGCTTTCGGCTATATCCTTTGTATAATTACTTAAAACCTTAGATGTTCTCTTTCGAAACCATCCAACATATCTTTCGAATACTTGGAACCATTCCATTTGAAACATTGAAAAATATAACTTTTGAAACACTGAAAAGTGTACCATTTGAAAGACTTAAAGAATACCTTTGAAAGCAAAGGGTTAAAGTAAGATTTTACGTATACATAGCTTTAAAATCATTTAAAAGTATTCCTTTCAAAGCCATTGGGTTTAACATTTAGTATAACTATAAGGTCAAAATGAACAAAAGCAAAAGTAACCCTTTTGAAAGCATTGATCTCAAATAAAAGAATTGGGGAAGAGGATAGCTTCAAAATCATCCTTTCGAAACCATTGCCTCCGAAAATCTAATTAATAGTGGCTAAAACAACCCTTTCGAAAGCATTGAGGAAGCGGCTTTAAAATTTAGAAGGACAAAAGCTTTCCTTTCGAATACTATAAATAAAAGAAACATTTAACTGATTTGAAAGGTATGAATGCGGCAACTAGGTATCGAATAAGTTTAAAGCGATAACTATTTCGAAAGCTTCTTTTAAAACCAAATACAAGTTGATTGATTCAAATGGTAATAAAAGTGGCTTTAACCCCTTCGAAAGCATGCCTTCGACACTGTCCTTCCGCCTTTCTCCAATCCATTATATACCTAATTAATTGATAACATATGCATTGGTTTCGAATGGGTGCTATGACGACCCAAAAACCCGTAACCTTTGAATCGACAATAAACCACACATGTCCGATCTAAAAAGCACAGACTGATGGAAAGTCAAGAGAAAGAAAAGAAGAGAGAAGAAGTGAAGAGAAGAAAGAGAGAACATAGAACTGAAAAGAACAATATAGAATCTCACATCGCAGCGGAAAATATATATAATATCATATCAATAATCTTTACAAAACAGAAACTGTATATATATACACACATCAATCAGAGTTCAACAATCAAACAACAGTTATCAGCCTGAACAATTATAATAACCTGTCCGCACAATTGCTGATAATACAAACAACTAAGCATAGCGGATAGTTAAAAATCAAAACAGATACTCGTATACGAAATGAAGATCTCCAGCTCTCCTGCTGAAGCTCCAAAAGCACCAAAGCATAACCTGTAAATATACTCGGTCTGACTCGATCATTGAAAGGGAAGAACGCCCGGATCAGTTTGGTAAACCAGCGTGAGAAACACAATCGACTGAATTTATTAAATTACCAATCTTTTCCATAGTTTCAAAAACTAAAGTATCTCGTAAGACAAGTCCACACATAAACACGGACATTTTTTTTACCTTATGATAACCAAAATATTTCTTTCATATCAAATCCTCTTATATTATACTAGTGTCTATTATATACAAATAATATTAATCATAGTCGAAATGGTTACCCATATAGCATTTCGAGGCTATTCATTACGCCTTTACAAACAAAATCGCAGCTCGTAGTGGGGTTTGGATTTCCATACAAATGACCAGGTGAAGGGACTACCTTCTAGTAGTACATCTCTAAAAGAATATACCGAGAAACCATCAAAAAGTTTCTCCACAAACACAAAACCGTCCCACCTCTATAATTAGATGGTACCGAATATGTCATCCTCCGATCATTACCGACCTTTACGGAGGGCCCTCTAGCATACAAACCATAATAATTAGATACATGACGTCATAGCGTGTAAAGATATATCTAGAATAGGATGATCATACCCTAAATGGAGCGACCCACTTAGCCTAGCCACATCTAACCATGTTTTGGTCATTTCCGGTTGATGAGGCCTGACGAGGTAACGATTACCTTTCAATCACATATCACAGCACTTTGAATGCCACACGGCCATTTCCGTTGACTACTAATTTCCTTCCACAAAAAAAACAACCCTTAAGCTCATACGTCTCAAGGAGGGTGTTAAGCTAAGAGAAGTTGCCTTCTCTGCCACCGATGATGTACGTTTGTAAAAACCAATGTACGTAATCTTTAGAAATGCAATGTTAGACAAACATCCTTACAAGTTGTAAAGGAACAGGACAAACCGAAGGTACTTTCCTATCACATCCTGTCGGGAAATCCTAAGGATTAGTAGCGAATAGTCCTTGCATTGGATATTTCATAATGTAGAGACCATTGCTACTGGATGTATATTGGGATTTAAACCCCAAACGATTAACAAGTAGTCCCCCACTATAAAAATCCGGAATATCAATATAAACATAAGCAACCTGCACAATCTTCGCATATATGTTGGTCCGAAATGGTTTTTAGACAAATCTGATCTCGGTCTCTTCGCACTAACAACGCAAAAGCGTTTCTCAACCTTACACAGAAACTAAGTCTCATAGACTTATCACGTTTCCAACTTTCAACTTGCTATCCATTTGGCCAAGAAGGAAGCTTGATAGATTGGAGTAATGCTCTACACTATACGAATCAACATCCTCAACAAAAACAATAATCAAGCCCACATAGAAGGCTATGTACTAAGTGTACGACTAAATAGTTCCCACATCAAGTCGAGGAACTAAAATTTGGCAAAGTTTGATAGTCGGCTATTTAACTATCAAAAAAAACAAACAAATATTTAGCACCATATACAACCACTAGGCCCTTTTATTAATCTTTTATTGATTAAATCACTTGCCAAATATTCACTTTAAATTATCTTCAAAAAACAAAATATAAACCCAAAACCCTTTCAATACTGGGAAACATTTTCATATACTTATTTCAATAGTATAAGCAATCACTTAGAAAATATTACATATACTAAAATAACGATTAAGTGTATATTTTACTCTTTAAGGAAAACATACTTTTTAAATACATTTATTTAGGTCAAAACGAATGTTGCATAAAGCGTCGTTACGACAACCCAAAATACTATTATAGGGATTCGAAAATAAGATAGGCATATAAATCCAAAATACTATACAAAACATTTCCTTTCGAAAATCATTTACTATAACAACAGTGTTATAGTCCATCATTTCCTTACTTTTCAAAAACGTCTATTTCAACAATGAATGTCGAAATCTATGTATTCGATACTTAACAATTTTTAAAACATCTTTAAACCGTTTTATTCCATTTAAAGTATTACTGTCCAAAACATTTCTTTAATATATTATTCACCGTCAAAAATAATGAATATACATCGTTTACCAAATTTAATATTATTTCAAGATTTAATTTGAAGGATAATTCACTATCAAAAATCGTGAATAAAATTCCTTTATATAAACTTCTACATTTAACTTATCAAAATCAATTGAGTTTGGATTTATAAAACAATGTTTATAATTCACACATATATTTTATAAAAACATCAACTTATAAACTCCTTTTGTTTACCAATTCCATTTACATCTCATTTACATCCAAAATCCAATTTATAAGTTAATTCCTTATAAATTACTTATTTACAATTTTCATTCTTTTATAACTTCACAAATCCACAAATCTTATTCACTTATAAAATCCATTTATAACTTCATTTTAACACTTATAAAACTCGTTTTATAATTCCGATATTTTAATTTATAAAATATAAATTTTATAAAGCTTCTATATAAATCATTTATAATAAATTAAAAATTCTCCATTTATACTATTTCAAAAAAGAGTTAACTTCATATTTGAAAAATCAGATTTCAATTATATTTCCCAAAAATCATAATTTTTATGACATAAAAATTATAACATTTATTTACTTAAAATGGTTTCCTTCCTTTATAACAATTCAAATCATATATTTTTCAACTCGCTTAAAAATCCTTTTTTATTTGAAGTCATCGCTTTAATATTTTTTTAAATTCCAAAATAGGCCCAATGCTGCAGCAGCACTAAATACATCAATCACGACATCCAAAGCATCATATATCATACGATAATAGCATATATCACAATATCTGTAAATAAATCAATACTGGTGAGGAATCTAGTTGGATCCATCCAACCTGTCACCTGCGACAAATATACATATTAGAATATGTATACAATGTCCGTTTCAAGGTAGATGCGCGTACAAAGGGTCATCCTCTCATACATGGAAACGTACAGGGTCATCTGCTCCACTAGGCAGGTATATATCCAAATACCAATCATAATATCATATATCATCCAAACAATCATCAATCATCATAAACAATATTATTTCTCACTTATAAAAATACCAATGAGTCAGAAAGAGTGAGTTGTACCCACATTGTTTGTGGTCGTTGCGTTAGCGATTTATTCCGATTAAAATTAAACAGGCATTTAATTTCAACCAAAATTCACACTAGCTCCAATAAACTCCAACCTAACTCGAAAACGTAGTGCTCGTAAATATGGACCTAACGCAATTCATTTCGTGCGAAACGGACCTCGTATGAAAACGTTATGCAGTTTTAAAGTTTGTACGAATTATAATATAAATTAATTAACATTTTATTTCTATTTTTTTAAAACCTTACACTATATCGTGGCGTTTAATTATACTACACAGATCTGGAATGCGATTTTTCTTTCTTCTCTATTCGTTTATATGCGCATGAAACAATCCCACTGTCGCCCTTTTGCCATGAAATTTTGCACCAACTACGACAACTCCAACGTCGATCAGAGACTTCCACACAAACACCCTTGAGGAGAGCTATCCATGGCGATGAGCATGGCAGGCTCGGTCCCGTCGTAGCTTCGATTTTCATGCACAACTTCGGCCTTTCGAATAGAAATATCCGTCGATTTACTCAACAAAAATCGATCATCACCGTATAGATTTAAAGCTCTCATCCTTCTCTATAATTTGTTAGTTGAACGTTTCTTCTAATTGTTAGTGGATTGAGAGGGATTGAGGGAAAGGGAAACGAAAACTTCGGCCATTTAAATTGAAATGGCGGCCTTCCCTAATTGTTGCTAGGGTTTGTGAAAAATAAGAAAAATGATGGCCATTTATAGAAAAATACGCATACTATTCATCTGAAAATTTTCCGAACTCGAAACGAAGCATGCCGCCTGGCATTTATAATGTTTACCCCTATTCCGAACGCAATGGAATGTATATCAGAAGCCAGTTCGATCGTATTTGGAAGATAGGTTTTCAAATCGACTATTTAAATTCAAATTTTACATAAACAGATTTATACGCCTTTTAGCTTGCCCTGGACAAACCGTAAATCAGGTTGACACGAAATTTGAAACCTTGTAATAATATAACATTACGGATCCAATGAAACTAGTTTCGTCAAAATCAAAGACGGTATGAAAAATGTATATTTTCACTCGTTAATTAAATATTAAAATATTCAATTTCTGCAAATTAACTTTAATTAAATTTTAAAAGTTCTCTAGCATCATTCTAATTCAAATATAATTTAATATAACTTTAAAAATCATTTTTATTCATTTTAAATCCAAATGTCAATTATTTCTATAATTTCAAATATTAAATCAACAATTTAATTATCCAATTAGCTTGCTATATTTCAAATATAAGTTATTCAGCTTATAAAATTTACTTGTGAATATTTAAAATCAGTTAAATATACGAATTTCAAATGACTGAAATTCTGGGTCGTTACATTCTCCCGTACTTAAAAGAATTTCGTCCTTGAAATTACCAAGTAAGAAAAGTCACAAATTTAATTAACTTTTCAAAATAATTCGTTCAGATTAGATTTACCAAATCTATTTAATGTTTAACTTTTTCAAAATCCATTCGTTAAACATCTTATAAAAACTTTAATAAGTTTTCAAATCATACAGAGTTATCTTTTAAAACTAACTAATTTCATTTAACTTTCAACTTAAAAACAAAATTTAGTTTTCACAAATTTTTCCAATTTTTCCAAAAAAATTCTAGCGCCTTAAGTTTTCAAAAAAATTCGCCAGCGTCTCCTTTGCGCAGTTCGATCCCAAAAAAAATAGCAATATATATCACAAATATACATCTCATCTTAGTGATAAGGCATCCCGCAGGGAAAAAAGTGTAAAAGTGCGATATGTAATCCGAGATATGTACCTTAAATATTATTAGCGAGCATATACGGCTAATATAGCGTGAAAGCGAGCTCCAAATGCGAAGCAAGCGCCATCCGCACCTACTAAACACTCAACAAACAAATGAGAAACATGTATGTAAAAAGTAATATCAATATACAATATATACCAACAACTATATATGCCAATATAGCAAGTGAAATAAGAAACAACAAATCCAACTATCAAACAACTATCATCCAACTAACATCCATAACCAAATCACTATACATCCACTTCTCATTAATATTTACTGAACTGATTTTCAATTTAATCACATTTGTTTCGTTAACATTGGATTTACTAACATTCATCCATTGATATTCAATAAATTTATGTTCACTAATTTACATTCAAGTTGGTTCACTTTCGATTCAAATTATTTAGCTTTTAATTTGATTAATTCAATTCTGCATGAATTTTCTATACAATCAATTAACATTCATCTAACAACCAATGTATACCCAACATTAGCAAATTAATTCACTTTACTTATATTCAATTTGGTTTAACATATTTAATTTCAATTAGTTTAATATCAAATTGACTTTCATTCAATTTTCAATTTCTAATTTCGTTAGTTTTTAAAGAATTAACACTTGCATCCACTATTCCATGTCAATTTCCTTACATTCAATTCATATTTCATTATTTCAATTTCTAGTTCAATCTACAAATAAAGTTGAATTTCTTTATATAACTCAAATTCACATTCATCACTTCATTTTATTAATTTACATATTGATTTACTTTGATACCAAAATCAACTTCATTTAACATCACTCAAGTTATGTTACATTTCAATTTCATTTACCTTCACTTTCACTATACAACTTAAATTCATCTCTAATTCATTTCAAATTCTATTTTATTTAAATTTTACTTAAGTCAAATTCATTACTTATTTAAAATCATATTTTGTTTTGACAAACAAAATTGTTTAACTATTTTAACAATTTGTTTTACTTACATTTTATCATTTTATAAGTTATACAACTTATTTATTCAAACCTGCCAATCATATTATACAATCACTTACCAGTTTAATTTCCATTTCAATAACTGAGCTAATCTGGTTCAAATCCATTTCCTTTTATTTAACTTTCCTTTAGTTAAATTTCAAATCACATATTTTATTATGCAACTCAAATTTATTTAACTTAACTAAAATTACATTTTCATTTCATATTATAAGTCCAAAACTTATATTACTTATATTTATCAATTTTTTACAACTTGGTTTTTAAATTCAATTTGTTTATCAAAACAAAACTTCAATTTCAATTTACTATTGGTAGCAAATCCATCGCATAGAAACTCAAAAATGATATTGATGATGCTGCAGTCATCACCCTTGTTATTTCCCAGTAACAGTAATGAATTCAGTGCTTTATATTCTTTTTTAAAAAGTTCATTTTATCCATAAATCACATTTATAAGTCTTTTACTTATATAATTTCACTTATTTTCTATTTATAATAATACAACCTCTTTAACTTTGAAAATAACGTCCAAAATCAACAGGATTCAAATTCTTAGTTTAAATCCATTTTTATTTATAATTTATATTTATAAATATGCTCGTTTAGTTTCATTTCTTATATATAAGGTTAGTTCACAATTGTAAATCATATTAATTATAATTTCATACTTTATTATTCATTTGCTTATATAATTTATTCTTTGACAATTGTTGTTTCCATTAAGATTATTCAAACAACTTTTATTAACCGATATATATTTACATTTTCAAACAACCAAACAATTAGTTTATATACACTTTAATTATTTTTTGAAAAATTATTTACCTTATATATAAAATATAATTAAGGTAAAATTATTGCATTTACCTAATTTAAAATGATATTATGTCAACTTGTCTCGTTTAAGTGTTTACAAATCCCTATCGATAATATGGCATCCCACATACCGACCAGAATTCACGAACAGCTCAACGGATAAGCAAACACAATATAAAATATTTTATATTAATTAACAAATACGCGCTCATATATATAATACACATAAACTCAATCTAGGGTGCTACTATTCCTATCTATACCGAGTACACATCAAAGCTTAGGAATATACAAAATCTAAGCTCTGATACCACATGTGACGACCTGAAAATCCATACCTTTGAATCGACAATAAACCACACATGTCCGATCCAAAAAGCATAGACTGACGGAAAGTCAAGAGAAAGAAAAGAAGAGAGAAGAAGAGAAGAGAAGAAAGAGAGAAGATAGAACCAAAAAGAACAATACAGAATCTCACATCGCAGCGGAAAATATATAATATCATATCAAAGATCTTTACAAAATAGAAACTGTATATATACACACACATCAACCAAAGTTCAACAATCAAACCATAGTTATTAACCTGGACAGTTAAAATAACATGTCCTCACAATTGCTGATAATATAAACAATTAAGCACAGCGGATAGTCAAAAATCAAAACAGATACGCATATACGAAATGAAGATCTCCAACTCTCCTGCTGAAGCACCAAAGCATAACCTGTAAATATACTCGGTCTAACCCGAGCATTGAAAGGGAAGAACGCCCAGATCAGTCTGGTAAACCAGCGTGAGAAACACACTCAACTGAATTTATTAAATTACAAAACTTTTCCTTAGTATTCAAAAACAAAAGTATCTCATAAGACAAGTCCACACATAAACACGGACAAGTTTTAACCTTACGATAACTAAAACATTTCTTTCATATCAAATCCTCTTATATTATACTAGTGTCTAGTATATACAAATAATATTAATCATAGTCGAAATGGTTACACATATAGCATTTCGAGGCTACTCATTACGCCTTTACAAATAAAATCGCAGCTCGTAGTGGGGTTTGGATTTCCATACAAATGACCAGGTGAAAGGACTACCGTCCGCCAGTACATCTCTAGAAGAATGTACCGAGAAACCATCACAATATTTCTCTACCAACACAACACCGGCCCACCTCTATAACTAGATGGTACCAAATATGACATCCTCCGGTTGTTACTGACCTTTACCAAGGGTCCTCTAGCATACAAACCACAATAATCAGATACACGACGTCATAGCGTGTAAAGATATATCTGAAAGAGGATGATCATACCCTAATGGAAGCGACCCACTTGGCCTTGCCGCATCTAACCCTGTTTTGGTCATTTCCTGTTGTTGAGGCCTGACGAGGTAACGATTACCTTTCAATCAAATATCACATCACTTTGAATGCCACACGGCCATTTCCATTGACTACTAATTTCCTTCCACAAAAATACAACCCTTAAGCTCATATGTCTCAAGGAGGGTGTTAAGCTAAGAGAAGTTGCCTTCTCCGCCACCACTGATGTATATTTGTAAAATCCAATGTACGTAATCTTAAGAAATGCAATGTCAGAAAAACATCCATACAAGTTGTCCAGGAACAGGACAAACCGAAGGTACTTTCCTGCCACATCCTATCGGGAAATCCCTAGGATTAGTAGCGAATAGTCCCTGCATTGGATATTTCATAATGAAGAGACCACTACTACTGGATGTATATTGGGATTTTAACCCCAAATGATCAGTACCCCCCTATAAAAATCTGAAATATCAATATCCTTTGGGCCTAGAAGGAAGCTTGATAGATTAGAGTAATACTCCGCACTATACGAATCAATATCCTCAACACGAACGATAATCAAGCCTACATAGAAGGCTACGTACTAAGTGTACGACTAAATAGTTCCCACATCAAGTCGAGGAACTAAAATTTGGCAAAGTTTGATAATCGGTTATTTAACTATTGAAACAAACAAATATTTAGCACCATATACAATCACTAGGCCCTTTTATTAGTCTTTTATTGATTAAATCACTTGCAAAATGTTCACTTCAAATTATCTTTAAAAAAATATAAATCCAAAACCATTTCAATACTGGAAAACATTTCCATATACTTATTTTAATAGTATAAGCAATTCACAAATCAATTTATTTTCAACACTTAGAAAATATTACATATACTGAAATAACGATTAAGTATAATTTTATTCTTTAAGGAAAACATTCTTTTTAAACAGATTTATTTGGGTCAAAACAAATGTTGCGTAAAACATCGTTACGACAACCCAAAATTACCAGTGTAGGGATTCGAAGATAAGATACGTATATAAATCCCAAACACTATACAAAACATTTACTTTCGAAAATCATTTACTGTAACAACAATGTTACAGTCCGTCATTTCCTTACTTCTCGAAAACGTCTATTTCGACAATGAATGTTGAAATCTATGTATTCGATACTTAACACTTTTTAAAACATCTTTAAACCATTTTATTCCATTTAAAGTATTACTGCCCAAAACATTTCTTTAATATATTATTCATTGTCCAAAATCGTAAGTATACATCGTTTACCAAATTTAATATTATTTGAACATTTAATTAAAGGATAATTCGCTGTCAAAAATCGTGAATAAAATTACTTCAAATAAACTTCTATATTTAACTTATCAAAATCAATTGATTTCGGATTTATAAAACAATGTTTATAATTCACATATATATGTTATATAAAAACTTCAAGTTATAAACTCCTTTTATTTACCAATTCCATTTACATCTCATTTACAGCCAAAATCCAGTTTATAAGTTAATTCCTTATAAATTATTTATTTACAATTTTCATTCTTTTGTAACTTCACAAATTCACAAATCTTATTCACTTATAAAATCCATTTATAACTTCATTTTAACCCTTATAAAACTCGATTTATAATTCCGATATTTTAATTTATAAAATATAAATTCTATAAATCTTCTCAATACACCATTTATAATAAATTAAAAATTCTCCATTTATACTATTTCACAAAAAAGTTAACTTCATATTTCAAAAATCAGATTTCAATTATATTTCGTAGATGACATAAAAATTATAACATTTATTTACTTAAAATAGTTTCCTACCTTTATAACAATTCAAATCATATATTTTTCAACTTGCTTAAAAATCCTTTTTTATTTGAAATCATCGCTTTAATATTTTTTTAAATTTCAAAATAGGTCCAATGCTGCAACAACGCTAAATACCGCAATCGCGGCATCCAAAACATCATATATCATATGATAATAGCATATATCACAGTATTTGTAAACACATCAATGCTAGTGAGGAATCCAGTTGGATCCATCCAACCTGTCACCTGCGACAAATATACATATTAGAATATGTGTACAATGTCCATTTCAAGGCAGACGCGTGTACAAAGGGTCATCCGCTCATACATGGAAACGTATAGGGTCATCTGCTCCACTAGGCAGGTATATATCCAAATACCAATCATAATATTATATATCATCCAAACAATCATCAATCATCATAAATAATATTATTTCTCACTTATACAAATATCAGTGAGTCAGAAAGATTGAGTTGTACTCATATTGTTTGTAGTCGTCGCGTTAGCGATTTATTTCGATTAAAATTAAACAGGCATTTAATTTCAACCAAAATTCACACTAGCTCCAATCAACTCCAAACTAGCTCTAAACATAGTGCTCGTTAATATGGACCCAATGCAATTCATTTCATGCGAAACGGACCTCGTATGAAAAAGTTATGCAGTTTTAAAGTTTGTACGAAATATAATATAAATTAATTAACATTTTATTTCTATTTTTTAAAACCTTACACTATATTGTGGCCATTCAATTATACTACTCAGATCCGGGCCGCGATTTTTCTTTCTTCTCCGTTCGTTTATACGCTCATGAAACAAACCCATTGTCGCCCTTGTCCCATGAATTTTTGCACCAACTACGACGACTTCAAATCGATTAGAGACTTCCACACAAATGCCCTCGACGTGAGCTACCCACCGTGATGAGCACGGTAAGGGTTTGTGAAAAATAAGAAAAATGATGGCCTTTTATAGAAAATTATGCGCACTATTGATCCTAAATTTTCCAAACTCGAAACGAAGCATGCCTCCTGGCGTTTATAATATCTTACCCCTATTCCGAATGCAATGGAATATATATCGGAAGCTAATTCAATCGTATTTGGCAGATAGGTTCTCAAATCGACTATTTAAGTTTAATTTTTTACTTAAACAGATTTCTATGCCTTTTAGCTTGCCCCGGACAAACCATAAATTCGATTGACATGAAATTTGAAATCTTACAATAATATAACATTACGGATCCAATGAAACTGATTTCGTCGAAATCCGAGACTGTATGAAAAATGGCTATTTTCACTTGTTAATTAAATATTAAAATATTCAATTTCTGCAAATTAACTTTAATTCAATTTTAAAAGTTCTCTGACATCATTCTAATTCAAATATAATTTAATATCAATTTACAAATCATTTTTATTCATTTTAATCCAAATCTTTTTTGAAATTTCAAATATTAAATCAACAATTTAATTATCCAATTAACTCGCTATATTTCAAATACAAGTTATTCAGCTTATAAAATTTACTTGTGAATATTTAAAATCAATTAAATATAAGAATTTTAAATGACTGAAATTCTGGGTCGTTACAGGTGCGAAAGGTCTACTAGGCATGGTAATGGAAGCAAGCAAATAGAAGTAGTGAAGTTGTAATTCAATATAAAACTGATTTTATGCCTTTCAAAGTAATTCCTTTTTGCCCGACTTGCCTAATTTATCCAAATATGACTGGTTGCTAATTCTTTATCAAATTTCTTTTCTAAAAACGTTGTCAAATTCAACCATTAACAATTGAAATTGCTTTATTAAAGCTCTTCCCCTTAACAAAACAATTCAAACATTTAAGTCTTTTAACTTAATAATTTTAAAAACCATAGTAAAACAGTTAGGAAAATTGCTAAAAATCATAATCATTCATTTTTAATATATTTTCTATCATATAGAAATTTCTGACACAAAAACATTCCTTAATTGCCTTAAATAATTTAAACAAAAATTAACTATTTCTTTTCATTAAATATCATAATAAACTCTCCATAGCTTGGAATATTATGAAAATTTAAACCCATCTCTAAGATAATGTTTTACATAATATATTCAAACATCATGGCATTTAGAAAATCAATTTATACGGTTTTAACCTTAAAATCTAATTAATTCTCCCACAAAAAGCCTTCTTTAAATTATAACGTGGCATATAAATCAGAGCATATCATCATCCATCCAATCAAATGGTTTTAAACCTTACACCTAATTTAAAACATTCAATATGACTTATATGAGATAGTTTATATCGTTATTCACCTTTTTAGATAAAGAACTTGAGATTTGTTCTTGCTTTAATATTCCTAGCCTATATTTAACTTCTAATTGGATTTTGCACTTTTTCTTCTTAGGGTTATGGCCAACCTTGTTTTCCTTTTGTTTATGATTTTGTTTTTGTAAGAATGTAATGAGAATGAAAAGGTTGTGAGGGTATTAGGGGTCATGGGGTTCGGCTATTCCCATATTACCCTTGCCTTATTCTCTTAAGTATTTAACTTAACCATTTTTGTAAATCCATTTAGTTAAGGCATGACCATAATTAGTTTTCAATACTCAATCCATATATCACTCTAGTATCGACATTATTCTATTTAATTTATCTAATTGAATCTCCTAAATAATGCTAATAAAAATTAGGGGTGTTATAGACCTTCTACAAATCTCTCCTCATCATGGCCTTCTCAAAGCACCCCTCTCAAAGTCTCACTTATGTATGACAATTTCTAGAGTCTCACCCATCATAATCTTCCCTCGGTGTATCACCCTGCTATGCCTGTCTCACAGTCCTTCTTTGCTTTGGCCTTCTCAAGGAAACACCCAAAGTCTCACTTCGGTTAGATCATTTCTAGAGTCTTACCCCATCATTGTCATTCCCGAAGTCTCACCCCTCCACGACAGTCTCATAGTCACACTTGAACACATGATAACTCACTTAATCAACCTCTTATGTTAGCGCCATCTCATGCCACAATCAGATCCGACATTCTTTTGGATATCTATCTCATAGGTACTATCCTCTCAGGACAAGCCAAACCGCCTCATGGTCCAGGGTACACAGATGAACATCATCAATTACCCCTGCCCCAAAGAACAACCATCATATCTAGAGTCATCAATAATACATGCAGCATCACAACTCGATTCGAAGTGCCTCATGCTCCCCTACCTCTTTTCCTATGCTCTTTGGGCATCACATGCCCCAAGGACATAACTATTGGTCTAGCACATCTAACGAGATCGATACGAAACACTATCCCCATGTAGTGGTAATCTTCTCACTTCATCAAATGTGTCCGAACACACTCTAGCTACAAGCAAGATTATATAACTCACCATATGGGATATCTAGCAAATATAGAAAACTAGCCATCACCTTATCATCATATAGGCAGCCAAACACTACTTTTCACTCATTATCTGTCCTTATGAACACCAATGGTCTCTCACAATCCACCACCATTTTGTATGCCTTTAGCCAGTCAATCCCCATATTATTATATCAAACCTAATTAAACCCAAAAAATGATCAAAAAAAGTAACCATTCATGACTCGATAATGTAAAGTCTCGACATACCATGGATAGGCTGGCTGAGCCCCAACAAGGTTCATCACAAGTAAAAGGTAGGTCAACAATTTTGAATCTCAATCCAATCTATATAAAAATCACTAGATATAAAGGAATGTGAAACCTCGAAGTAGAATAAAACACATATGAAGCATCATAAATGGAAATCATAGTCTCAAATGGTCATTATCTACAACATATTCTCTAGAGTGAAATTATGAAAGAAGGAGTAAGAGCATTAATGGGGATCAGAAGGCATTAGAGTGGTTTTTATAAAAATTAGATAAGACTTTTGACAAGAAGATAGTAGTATTGGCAAAGCCGTTCGAAATGGCCAAAAGGATGGTTCGGCAATATTTTAGATAAGCAAAGAGCCTTCGACAGGGTTGAAGGATACCTTTCAAAGGCAATGAGTAGCATACTTTTTGCACATGCGCCAAACTATTCGAAATGATTGGTTACGTCTTCGTTTACATCATTAGAAGAATATTCGGCAAAAATAACGCTTTAGAAAGCATATGATTGCATTATGAATTGGTTAGAACCATCCTCTCCTATAAAGGGAAAATTATTCATTTGATAACACCAAAGGATGAGCAACTGCACAAAGCAAGGAAGGAGCTTTCGAATGGAACTTCTACAGCAAAGCTTTTATGATGTTTCGACTCATTTGAGGCCCACAAAACACATGTTTCGACAGCCACGGAAGCCATCACCTATGCAAACTTACATAGCACATAAGCAGCTAATTGAAAAGCACACATATACACCTTTCGATGAAATTAAAAGCCATCATGCAATAACTTATGACAAATTAAGAAGCAATCAAGCAATGTACCTTCTGACAAAGTCGAAAAGAATAAAGCCAGAAAGAAGGATGCCCAGTGTTCAGCGACAGTGGAAGGTTGACCATGTGATCCTTGGACTAGGTCGAAAGCTATAGTTCAAAGGATGCACACAAAAGAGTGGAAGCAAACCTTTCGACCATGTCGAAAGCAAGGGGTTGAAAGGCGCCGACCCGCACCTATAAGTAAGACCCTAGGGGTTTGTATTATAGGATCCGATTTCTTTCATTTCTCACTTGTATCATCTAAAAGTCTATAAACCCTAATTTCAAAATCGAACTGGGGATTTGACCAGTTTGTACATCTCAGATCAGCAAAAATAATGAAATTTTTTGTTATGTAACTGTGTTGAGATTCTTATTTCGTGCTGTTATTTATACCGGATGTCGATCTAGTCGGAAGGATGCTCTTCGGCTATGTCGAAACCCCTAGCATGCACATATCCTTTGAGCTTTTACCTAAGTCCATAATAAATTTGGAGCATTCCCTTTCGACGAGGTCAAAACCTACTCAATCCAACCAGTTTCCAAAACCAAGTCCTAGCCTTAAGCCACTTCAACTACTTCGAAAGGCGGTTCCGGCAAAGTCATAGCCTAATCAAATTCGAAACGTGTTTCAAAAGTGAGATTGTCCTTTCGGCTGAAGCGAAAGGTATAAAAGGAAGTTTTTCAACCATATTAGTGTGAAGTACCTTTATTTATTCAAAAGGAGGATTCGAAGGGATAACTATTACTTCAAACTCCACTTTAACGTGTCGATAAGTTTTCTTGCTAACATTCTTGGCCTAGAAGGAGGGCTTTAACCTCCGATCCTCAAAAAAATTCATCATAGCTTAATTGCATAAAGTTCTTCATTCGAGAGGATAAAATGGTAAGAGCAAGGAATAATAAGAACAATCTAAATGATGAAGTCGCGTCACAATCAACTTTAGAAAACAACATGGATCCAAAAGTTTAACTTTGAGAACATGGAAATTAGGCAACCTTCAACCCTTAAAAGATTGGAAAACAATGAGATTAAGGTTCAAAATCTACAACAAATGATAGCAATGAAAGAACTTCTTGAAAGAGCTCCATCTCAAGGATTATCGAAGATTATGGAAATAGAAGATGAAGCGCAATCTCCATATGAGGAAAAAATGAAGTGTTAAACTAAGAAAGTCAAGTTAAAGTGTCCCCTGAGCACCGAAACAGTCCAATCTAAGGAAACAACAAAGGTTGCCACAAAAGCGAAGCCAACCGAGAAGACATCTTACACCAAATGGAAATGCATAAGGAAAAAGGAATTCTCGATCTAGAGAATATGTTATCCTACAAAAGACTCCTTTTTTAGAAGAAATAATGGTAGTTAGTCTTCCTTCTCCTATTCAAATTTCTCCACTAAATATGATGGAACGACTGATCCATAAGCTCACCATGTAGCTTTTGAAAATTGGATGAACTTATATAATGCACCTGAGCCAATTCATTGCAAACTTTTCCCAACTACTTTTCAAGAAGAAACAATCAACTGGTGCAAGAATCACCAAGCAGAAACCGTCTGTTCTTGGGAAATGCTTTCTTATGATTTCATTACACAATTATCTATATTCAGAGTCTCGACCATGGATTTAGCTAGTTGGCTACAATCAAACAAAACCAATGAGAATTGCTTGGCGAATACTTGAATAGATCCAGTACAGAGGCATTAAACGAAGAAATTACAACCGAGAGAGAAAAGCTTATGGCAGTTCGATCAGGATTGACTGAACAAACCCCTTTCTGGAAAGAATGTTATGTTAATGGATGCAAAGATTTACAACATTTCTATCTTCAAGATAAGAAGTTTATAAAAATGGATGAAATGCATTATTCTATGAGAAAATTTCATCGAGAATGCAAAGAAAAAAATTTGACTTTAAGCATCTCGAAAAGAGACCAAGGAAAAGTGGAAACCAGAAGGGGAGTCGAAAAAAGATTTTTGAATCCAATCAAGTAGTCCTAAACAGGCCGCTTTCTTACATATTCTCCATGGTGAAAGATATCGAAAATTTTCCTGTTCCTTATCAGATCTAAAACATTCCAGAACCAAATAAAGGAGGTAGTTATAGGGATTACCATAAAGCAAATGGAAATGAAACCGATGAATGCTGCATTTTAGCAGAAGCAATTTAGGGCATGATTAAGTCAAGATTCCTAAGGGAGTACATTAAAGAAGCTTAAAAAAGGATCTTATTCAAGCTAAGAAGAAAGCAGCTTAGCAACATCAAAATGCGAACCCCTATCAATCATGCAGTCTTGCAGCATTAGTTCAACTATGAACTCTCTTCTCTCGTATCTTTTGAACTTGATTTATACTTTGATTTCTACTTAGATTTCTATTGAAAATTGACCATTACTGATCCAAAAGTCGAATGTCATTACAGGTAAAACAAAACCATTCCATAGAATTTAACATACTCTTGGAGCACAACAAATTTCTAGCTACCTGAAAAAGACAGCTCAAATGCTGGTACAAGATGACTATAAATATTTCAATCAATGCAATACAATGGCTGGTTTTAAAGAAATCTCAAACCACTATTAATCCTTCTCTAATTTATGAGTAAAACTATGTACACCAACTTTATTTTTGGCAAATGGTTTTAAAAGAAATTTCTCAAGCATATTTTATAGAAAACTATTTTCAATTACCCCGCAACCTAGGGATGACAATTGTCTATCTAATTCAAAAATTGATTTGTGTAATCTTCATAAGATTTTATATAGCTTTAGTGAACGCACAAAAAGGATTTCAAACTAAGCAATTTAATATTTCGAAAGTTCTTAAAACCCTTGGCAAGGAGAATCCTATTCATACTTTTTCAAGAAAAGTTAAAAACATCAAATTATAGAATCCTATTCTTGAATAAAAGACTATTGGTTCATGAATCATAACCTTCCAGTCTCCTAATTGAGATTCATCACTCTATTATGAGAATAGCAAGCAAACCCTTGCAAAAGGCAGCATCGAGAAAAGATTCTTTTATTGGAAGGATTCATGTATCCAAACTCATTTTCAAAAGATAACCCTTCGATATACTAAAAGGTTTCAACTACAAAACCTCTTTTTCTGAAAAGATATTCTTTTTCTAATTGGCCAAAAATGATTTTCATATACAAATATCAAAGCCTACGACGCTATTCCGTAGCACCTCCTAGAGGGAGGGACATAAACCTATGAAATTCTTCCGTAGCACCTCCTAGAGGAAGGGACATAAGCCTACTATGTTCTTTCATAGCACCTCCTAGACAAAGGGACAAAAGCCTACGTAGATCTTCCGTAGCACCTCGTAAATGGAGGGTCGGAACCTCTAACATGCAGTTCACCACTTAAAGGAAGGGTTAGGTCAAGTACGCACCAAAGAAGCCCTAACGTTCAAATCACCTCTTAGGGGGAGGGTCGGGTTAAGTACCCATCAGCAACCTTTTTGGAAGGAGGTTAACCTAACATACACTAAATCCCCAGAATCAAGAAAAGCCCAGAAGAGGCACTAAAAAGATGAAGAAGGACAAAGATATCTACAACTCAAATAAAGGTCAAAACCAGAAAGAACAAAGGTTTAAAGAAAGAAATCTATACACCGTCTAAGGCAAAGATGAAACCAAAGAGAGGGGTACAAACGAAGGCAAAAGGGTGAAGATGCCCAACGCCATGATCGAAAATAGAGAAGGAATCCAATATCATAATTAAAAAAAAGAATAAAATATGAGATGGAAAATTTTGGTACGTCCAAAACCTGAAGAATGGCTCTCAAATCAAGAAATTAAGAAACTTGCATTCAGAAAGGAGACACAGGATGAGAAAATGGATAAAGAAATCTGTAACATGATATCAAAAGCAAACATCTGTACAAAAGCTATAGGAATGGAATATATAACAATTTTTGCTACACGATAAAAGCGAACTCAACTAAAGAATAGATTGAGTAAACCACTCCTGAATCCTTAAAAATAAGGTTACCCTTTAGGATAGAAGAGTCAATATATTATATATATTAATGAGTTATTTGGACAATCGCACCGCTGAGCGGCCAAGCAATAGTATGGAACTTGCACTGCTGAACAACCGACTAGTCAAACGGAGCTTACACTGCTGAATGGCTAGTCAACTAAATGGAACTACCAGCTAAATGGTTGAACCGCTGCAAAGCTGAACAACCGAATGGAACTATCCGTTCAACGGTTGGCTGGTCCTACAGAACAACTACTCCAAATGGCTAACTGGTAGGACAGAACTACTATTCTGAATGATTGCATAGCTTTATGAAACTACGTGGCACCAATATAATAATAATCTACAAACTTATAGGCACTTTAAGAATTACACATCTATTAATAGGATACTTTCCTTTGAATAACGAGAATCCTCATCGTTACTCAAGGCACAAGTTTTAAATAAAACTCTGGCATAGTATTTTAGGAATAACTTTAAAATTAAGGCTAGGTAGGCTTAGAGGTCTTTTGCTTAAACACACTAAGCCTATCATTACTAGAAAGCTCTCTGATTTTATATTTATTTTGAGTAAAATTTTAAGTAGTTTTTATGTTAGATGAGATACTGACAAGATTTTGGTGGAATTCCTTATTTTGTGAAACTTAAATTCCCATTTTTCTTTTCATGATGATATTTTTTTGATCTCCTCTTTTTATGAATACTTAGTTTCCTGACTTCTTCTTTGAATTTCCATGATGATATATTGGCTTCTTATTGAATTTCTGACTTTGTAGTAGTATTACCAAAAATGTTGTGCAATTTGTTTGACAGGTGAGATCTTGGCAAATTAATGGATACATTCACGACTTTATGAACTTTTAATTTCTTTATTCTTTTCCATAAAGATTTCATGTAAATTTTCCAAATTATAAATTTTTTATCAACTTCAATGATGATCGGTGAATTTTATATTCGTGGCTTTCTTATTGAATTTTTGATGATCTCTTATTGGACTTCTAATTTCATGAATTCTAAATACCCATGTCGATTTTCATGATGATTTGTAAATTTCATATTCTTAGATTCTGTATTGAATTCTCATGATGGTTTCCTACTGAATTTCTGATTTCATGGATTTTAAACATCCTGATTGATTTTTATGTCTACTTATGGATTTCACACTCCTGACCTCCTTATGTGATTTGCATAGTTGTTTCTTATTAAGCTTCTGGTTTATGAATTTTTGATCCCATTATTCAATTTCTATAATGATTTGTGAAATTCCATTGAATTTCGAATGTTGAATTCAATACAGATTTTCTCAATATCAAATGGGCTTCTGTCAAAGGTTAGGGGATAAAAACGAGTTATGGTGAAGATACATGGTGAAGCCACTTAAAACAAGAAACAAGTACCTGATGGCTGAAGAAAACATAACCCAAGAATAGGGGATTTAGAGTATGCAATGGCCTTTTGGGAAGGTTTATTTATTTAAATTAACGAAGGCGTACCAAGTGACATCATTTTATATTTCTATTATCAGAATTAAAAATATTTGGTCATGAAATTATTTGAATGCTCTGCCCAATAAAACTACCAGATAGTGTCTTAAATCATATGGTTACCCATTAGGGACTCATAACAAGGTCATGACCCAAATAGGAGTTAACATCTGTTTTGCAGAAAGCAAAGAAAGAGATTCTTTTGAGTTTTTGTACTAAAAAACAGAAGCTTCTTTCATACTAAGGGCTAAATGTTATCCAAAAATATTCTCAAGAGTGAAAGTATGAAAGAAGGAGCAAGAGCATAAATGTGGATCAGAAGGCATTATAGTGGTTTTTGCAAACATTAGATAAGGCTTTTGAAAAGAAGATAGTAGCATTAGCAAAACCATTCGAAGAGGTCAAAAGGATGCTTCAGCAATATTTTAGATAAGTAAAAAGCTTTCGAAAGGGTTGAAGGATACCTTTCGAAGGCAATGAGCAGCATACTTTCTATGCGTGCACCAAACCATTAAAAACAATTGGTTTCATCTTCATCTACATTCATCAGAAAAACATTCGGCAAAAGTAACCCTTTCGAAAGTATATGATAACCTTTTGAATTGGTTTGAACCATCCTTGTTTGCACAAAAAATGGGCAAACACCTCCAAGTCGTGTGATTCAGTTGATTTTATGTGATTCTTAATGATTTAGATGAGTTATGTAAATATGAAAAAGGCAGCGGATGAAATGTAAAAGACACACAGATTTATAGTGGTTCGGCCAGAACGTGCCAACGTCCACTTTATATGTTATTATCTTCTTTTTTCATATTACAAGTACAATGCTTGGTGTACAAGTGTATGAAAGTAGTTTGAAAGTTCCTTCCGTGCTTGAGCTCTCAAACTTGTCTCCCATTGTTGTACCCCTGCCCCTCTATTTATAGAGTGAGGCTGGGGGCAGGGGTCCTGAATGTATATAGCTGCCGGTGGGCCCGGGCTGAAGCAATCTGGCCTGGTAGTTATCTGGTTCGGCGAGCCTCCGTTCGGTATGGAGCTTGGACCGGTGATGGAGCGAGATGGAGGTTCATTCGGTGGTGAGGTATGTGGTTGGCTCGGTGCTTGTTTGGAGAGGAAGTTGGTCCGGTATGGTTTTCTGGTTCGGTGGAGACTATGAGAAGAGGCCGGTCCGGTAGTGCTTGGTCCGGTGGTGGCCTTGTTGTCGGGGTTGGTTCGGCTTGGGACAACCTTTCTCTGGTTCGGTAGTAGGAGGTTAAGGATGGAGCTTGGACCGGTGAGGCATGCCGAATGGCCGTGGATGCTTTGCCGAATGAGGTATATCTTCAAATGCCGAATGTGCTTTAAGCTGGGCCTTGCCGAATGAGCATGTGACCTTAGTGCCGAACGAACTCGTAGGCTTGCATAGCCGAATGAACATGTGCTCCGGATGGACCTTCACTGCCGAATGGAACTTGTTCCTTTGAATTACCGAATGGACATAGGAGCTGATGGAATGGAGGTCGCAAACCCGGGTGAAACTGACACTTCTTGGTCTTGAGGTCTTCTGGGTGAAAATTCAACCAACATTTGCCCCCCAAAGTGGGGCACGTGCTTGCATGTGTCGCGCTTTGCTTCTCTGTGGTAGGAAGGCTTGTTTTGTAACGTCATGGGCTGAATGTTCGTATCCTGTTGATGTCCTGCAAAGGGAATTTACAGTTTTAGTGTGATTTCATGTAACGATCGTTCGGGATTGACATATTCGAGATGAAGTAAACTGTGTCGTTCGGGACGAGAGAGTGTGCCCCGAGGGGGCTTAGTATTATCGATGCCAGGTTCACGTTAGAGTGGGCCCCTGGATCGTTTGCTAAGGTGGTTTATCGCCAGCTCAGAGCATGCCTAAGGATCGTTCGCGACCCTGTACATGTGTAAGTGGCTTAGACATTTCCTAATTATCAGAATCAAATATCCATTTAACTGATGAGCTTAAAAAGGAATGTCAAAGTGCAAATTCTCACGACGATAGGGTTAATAGTCATTCAGAGCGCGCCTATGGACCGTTTGTGGTCGCGTACACGTGTAAATGATTAACCCACGTTGGTGGGAGATTTACGACTCATTCATTGTTATCATATTCTCTACTTTATTAGTAGGTCCTAGAGTTCGGTACTTATCTGATTGAGGCGCTCCGTGTGCCCCCTGTTTCCGGCCTTTGCGGGTAGGGATGGTTTCGTTCGGTTTCTTAGTTGGTCCGGTATGTTGGTATTGGTCCGGTATTCTGGTCCGGTAGGCCGAACCAGTTGGTTCGGCAATCTTGAGCTCGCCTATATATAGAGGCTACACCCCCCTTCGTTTCTTCTTACCGAACCAGAGAACCAAATCTTTGCCGAATCAACTGATCACCGAACCAAACCTTTGCCGAATCAAATCTTCACCGAATCAGGTATATACTCTTTTGCCGAATGATTTTTACTACCGGATGACATTATGCCGAATGCACGCGAGGTGTCTTAGTTTGCCGAATGACATGTATACCGAATGTCTCTTAGCGCCGAATGACATGTATACCGAATGTCTCTTAGTGCCGAATGACATGTATACCGAATGAACTAATGTATTTAGACTTTGAGCGGAACTCTGGACTTATGCATTCTTTTTCGCTTATATCTTTGTACTCTTTGTCCTAACAACTTGTCTTTTTGCTTCTATGTATGCAGATAAAATGTCTCGCAAGGCGGAAACACGATCAGACAGACGGAAATCCAAAGATGGAGGCGAGTCTTCCTCCGTGCCCCCAGCCCAATCAGGATCTGGGCAGCATCGACCTGTTCCGAGGTCGTTAGTGGACGGATACGGTCCACAGGAACTTCTGGTCTCCCCGCCCGATTGCTTTCCTAGCTCCCTAAAGGAGGAGCAACTTGATGTCATCTCTCGTTCATTTGGGATAGACAGGGCTCTCATGCAGCTGCCGGGAGAGGGAGTGATGCCGTATAATCCCCCCGAAGGTTACTTCGCTTACAGCAGGTACCATTGCATGTGTGGTGCTATCCCTCCCATCAATGCCTGGATAGTCAGCTTTACCACATATTTGAAAGTAGCTCCATTCCAGCTTCAGCCGAACTCCTATGCCATTCTGGTAAGCCTCTTCGTCATCTTCCAGAGGAGATACGGGCGCCCTCCTTCTAACCGGGAAATTCGGTATTTGTATAACCTGAGGGGCTACAAGAAGGGGTCTCCGTATATTAGTCTGGAAGCGGCCGTTCCCTTCAAACCGGTCTTGGACTTATATTCAAAGTTCACCATGTTCAAGAAGGAATGGTTCTTTGTCAAGGACGATTCTGTTTCTTTCCGCCTTTTCACTTCCGGCTGTAAGATTAATTTCATTTATATTTTCCATGTTCTGACTATAGTGCTTCTTCTGACGCGCTTCTATTTCTTGCTAGCGAAAGGTGGCATTGCCGTCGTGGAAGATGATTCTTTGGCGCAGATGGCTGCTGGAGTAAAGGCCATTCCTGCGCGGGACAGGTCGGCTTCGTTCCTGATCAGGAACGCCACCCTCCTAGAGTACAATTTGATCCAGCCGCACCAGTCCATTGTTAAGCAGAGGTACACGGCTGAGGAGAAGGCTGCTAAAGCTAAGGAGGGGGTCACGGTGAAGAGTGGCAAGAGAAAACCCTTTGCACAACATCCCGTCGCGGGGGGCAAAAAGCTTAAAGAATCGGAGGGCCCCTCTCCCAGTACTTGCCCGATCATTCCGGAGGAGGAAGGTGCGGAAGAGGGCGAAGGAGGCGATATGGAAGGAGAGTCGGAAGGCGGAGGAGATGGAGATGGTGAGGGTGGTAGTGGTGCTGGTGCCTTAACTTCTGGGCAAGACTCTGAGCTGGATGAGGCCATCCGCCAGGCCTTCGGGGAATCGGAAGGGGAATCGGGAGCGGAGAAGGCGAAGGAGACTGGCAAGGTCGGGGCTGGTGCCGATCTATCCCCCAGGGGTTCCTCAGCCAGGGTGACTTCGGCGGTGCAAGGTGAACTTTTGTCCTCTGTCGATTCCATTTTCGATAAGGACTTAGAAATATTTTATGGTTCACTCCCGTCCTGGAATGAGATTCAGGACTTATTGCAGTATCCCACTCCTCCGCAGGGTTTGTATAATAGACGCGCCTTCACACTTTTCTCTCTTTTTACTTAACATGTTTCCTGAATTGTGGGCCATTGTATGTTCGTAACACTTGTTCTTTATTCCAGGGGCAGGCCAGGTGGTTAAAACGTCAGACGTTCGACACCGCCTCGAACAGTTCAAGTTGATGAGAGCTTCTGCGAAGCCTCCCACTGGTCGTACTGGGGACGTGGTCAAATACCGTCCTCTTCTTGGGGTCATCGAAGAGGGCATTCAGAAAAAGAAGAGGAGTCGTTCTTTGTTTGAGCCTTCCCCTGGTCCGCAGCTTCCTGTTCAGCCTCCTCGTGATGCTACGGAGGAGAGCACGGAGTTTATCCCCCATCCACCTCCTTCCAAGAATCCTACAGTTATCCGCATAAGGCGTCCTGACGTGCCCCGTGACCCCTTTGCCGGTCATCCTGATTTAGATCCAAGCTCTCGGGATGTTTCATTTGATGAGGCCACGGGTGAACACCTCCTTCCCCGCAACCCTATGGTACGAGTGTTTGACGAGGCTAAGTCTCTAGATCTTGATCTGCTTACCACTCGGGTAGTTACCATGGGAGACGAGGCCAAGGCTAATATTGATCGGGTGGCTGAGGAGACCAAGAAGTTAATGAAGTATCATGCTCAATTGGTCAAGGCTGGGGAGGAGATTGGAAGTGCTAATATTCGGTTGCGGCTGAAGGTTGCTGATCAGGCCGAACAGCTTGCCGGTCAAGCCGTTCAGATTTCTCGGCACGAGGAAGCCTCCAGGCGTCTGAAAGAGACCATGGAAAAGGCTAATAGGGCGGAATTACGGAAGATGGAGGCCGCCTGTAAGGAGCGGATTGACATGGCCATTGCGACAGTGGATGAGGTTCGGAATGCGGATCTCGAGCAGGTAGAGGAGTTGTCTGGAAGGCTTGAGGCCGCGGAGATGGCTCAAGTCAAGTTAAAGGAGAAGATGGAGGAGATGGAGGAGATGAGGAGGTCTCTCCAGGCTGACTGCTCGAGATACCGGTCAGAGAGGGATGTCGCTGTCGCCAAGTTGCAGGCTTTCGAAGCCCGGGTGAGGGAGTTCGAGGAGAATGAGGGGATGATGGACGAGATGCTGCAGGACATGTACTTCCGCACTTGGAAGGAGGGCAGCTTGTCTTGGATGGATGATTATCCCCGGGTCATGGCCAAGATATATCTCCGGGCTTTAGAGGAGGCCAGGGTCGATGCGGGTAAGGAAGGTGGAGCGGCTTTTAGCCTGGATGTGGTCACCGCTCAGTTCTCGAAAGAGGAGCAAGCGGCGGTGAAAGAGGGGATGCGGTTGCTTGCTGCGGAGGAAGCGGGTGTGCAACTGGAGGATGAAGATCAAGCGGCGGACGCTGGTGAGTCATTCTTCTCTTTTCCTTTTCTTTCTGGGTTTCCATAACCTGATCGTTTATCGTTTGTTTAATGGATTCCTCCTCTGAATTGGACAGGTGGAACTTCCGATCAACATGCTGGGGGTTCCGGCCCTGCGGCCAAATAGGCTTCGGAAGTTGGTGATGGAGTGTGGACGCAGCTGGTTACTCGTCTGAATTCGGCTGCTTTTTATTTCTTTTTTTTACTGTTGTTTACGTTAGTCCAAAACATTGATATGACTGTAATAATATTATTTGCAGAGAATAACTTGGTGTGATTTCATAATATAAGCTGATTTTGTTATGTTTAAATGTTGTTGTCATTTTGATGTGCTGCGTGAGAAGTATAACCATGTATATGCCTGTGATTTTAGTTGTGTTTGATGTTAAGCCTTTGCTTGAAATATAATTTTATGTTTTGCAATGTTGGAGTGACATATGAATAAGCTATAGTTATGCATCTATGTACGAGAGAAGAGAGTACCGCCCTTCATGTTTTATTTGCAGGCGGTAGTTTTGAGCATCTTGTATAACTGATCATGAATATATCTGAGTAACTTGCCACCCAGTACGCGGGCTTAGATTCTCATGAGTGAACGCTCCCTATTCGGTTTCCTGTACTTTAGAGTTTGTTATACAGGATAGGAGAAAAGTATTTAAATGAAATGGTAATATAGGAAAAAGTAAAACTTCCAGTCACGGAAGGCCGTCGATGTGCTTAAGTTCGTGGCAAACGGGTTTTGTAGTCACTTTCCCTAGCTGTGGGTCTTGGAGACATTTGTCACCCATCTTACGCCTCCGCGGGGAGTTTTCTTTTTTACCACAGCCGCACTTAAGACACATCGGAGCCGAGATCGCGCACGGTAACTACCCGAACCATTATGGTCCGTAATCGTGGGTATTATTCGATTTACCGTGGCCGGCTAGCGTGGGTGCCGTTGGCCGTGAACTACCCCTGGCTGGCCACACCTTATGTTGGGGCTTAAAGTAGGTTCACAGTTACCAGCGAGCCGAACGCCGTAATGAGCTGCCATCGGCTATAATCGGCCTTTATGATGACTTATAATCGGCTCATTACAGTTGGTTTTGAGGGCAAGCGCGAGCAATGAGTTAACCCGCAGCAGAGGGATGCTGGAGCAAAAGAGTCTCATTGGCGAGTGCATAGAATCGTAGCTTACCTGTTAGGCCTTGTCCAGATGAGGCCGTGGTGCGTCTTGAGTGGAGATGCCATAAGATTTTGTTCAACAGAAAAGGATAAAGCTCAACAAGCAGCCAAGATATAAAGGAACAAGTTAAAAAGAGACAAGATTTTTTAAAGTGGTTCGGCATGAAAATGCCTACGTCCACTGATTCTCTTTGTTAATTCACTTCATATGGGCAGTACAAGTTAAGAAAAGTATCGACGGAGGTGTCGGATGTTCCATGCCCTCTGGAACACCTCTCCGTCCACTGTTGACAAAATATAAGCTCCGTTGTGGAGATCTTTATGAATTACATATGGTCCGTCCCAGATGGGGTCCAGTGCCCCGGGGCGCGGAAAGATTCGCCTGAGGACAAGATCTCCTTCTTGTAAAGTGCGATGCTTGACTTTGGAGTTGTATAGTGCTGCTACTTTTTGTTTGTGAGCCGCTGCTTTAAGTGCTGCATCATTTCTCCTTTCCTCAATCAGATCCAAAGACATGAGGAGGAGTTCTTCGTTTTATTCTGGATTGTAGTGGATCCTACGGTGGGAAGGAACAATAGTCTCAACAGGGAGCATTGCCTCTGATCCGTATGCCAAAGAGAAAGGAGTATGTCCCGTTGATGTTCTGAAAGATGTGCGGTAGGCCCAAAGTGCCGTAGGAAGTTCGTCCACCCAAGCGCCTTTTGACTTTTCAAGTTTCTTCTTGATTAGGGTTTTGAGAATTTTGTTGACAGCTTCGACTTGTCCGTTTGCCTGAGGATAAGCTACTGACGAGAAGCTTTTATGAATTCCATGCTCTTGGCACCAGTCGGCGAATTCTTCGCTGTCAAATTGGAGTCCGTTGTCTGATATGATCTTGAGTGGTACTCCGTACCTGCACAGAATATTTTTGATCAAGAAGTTGATAACTTTTGCTGAAGATATTTTATTTAGGGGTTCCGCTTCCACCCATTTGGTGAAATAATCGACTGCCACTATAGCATATTTGGCCCCGCCCCTGCCCGTTGGCAGTTTGCCAATTAAATCAATTCCCCATACAGCAAAGGGCCAAGGGCTGGTCATTTGAGTAATCTCATTTGTGGGTAGTCGAGGAATCTTGGCAAATTTCTGACATCTGTCGCATCTCTTGACGAAGTCTAAGGCGTCTTTGTTTAGTGTGGGCCAGTAATATCCGTATCGGAGTATCTTCTTCGCCAGAGTCTGCCCTCCAGTGTGATCTCCGCAACTACCTTGATGGATGTTGAATAATATTTCCTTGGCTTCCCTTCCAGCGACGCATCTGAATAAGGGGCTAGAGGAGCCACGCCGATAGAGGATGCCTTCTTGTATTGTGTAGTGGGGAGCTTTCCTCAAAATTCTCCTGACTTCATCACGTTTGTCTGGTAGTGTGCCGTCCTGTAGATATTTCCGGATAGGAGTCATCCAAGTTGCTTCTTCAATTGCAGTTATCAGATTCACTTGTTCAAAACTTGGGGCTAGCTGCCTTGAGATGGCTAGTGCTCCGGAAATGGTGCTATTCATCATACTAGCTTGCTTTGCTAGTTCATCGGCCTCTTGGTTATCTTCTCGAGGAATGTGTTTGATTAGATAATGGTCCAATTGGTCGAGCAGCAGTTTGGTTTTCTTTAGATATGCTGTGAGTCGTTCTCCTCGTGTCTGGAATTCTCCTAGTACTTGGTTTACGATAAGTTGAGAATCACTATGAAGACATAACGAATTGACTCTAATCTCTAAGGCAAGCTCCAATCCCGCTATTACTGCCTCGTACTCCGCATCGTTGTTAGTGGCCGCGAATTCCAACCTTAATGCATAGTACAGCTTTCTTCCCCTGGGGGTGATTATCACAATACCTGCCCCCGAGCCTTGTTCGTTTGATGCTCCATCTACAAAGAGGTTCCACTTGATGTTTTTTGCTATTTCAAACTGATCCTTGCCTTCGTTGGTGGTGAATTCGGCAATGAAATCGGCCAGGGCTTGCCCCTTGATAGTAGTGCGAGGATGGTAGGTGACGTCATACTGACTTAGTTCAATGCACCATTTGAGGAGTCGTCCAGAAGTGTCGGGACGATGGAGCACCTGTCTTAGTGGCTGATCGGTTAGAACTCTGATGGAGTGAGATTGGAAGTAGTGTCGTAGTTTTCGTGACGTGATCAATAAACAATATGCCAATTTCTCAAGTTTAGGATATCTGGCTTCTGCCCCTGTAAATCTCTTACTTATAAAGTATATCGGGCGTTGTGTGCGGTCTTCTTCTCTTACCAGGGCAGCGCTTAGAGCATGAGATGATACGGCGAGGTATAGGTATAGCTCTTCGCCTTCGTTTGGAGTCAAGAGTACTGGTGGTTTCTGAAGGTGTTCGATCAGGTTAAGGAAGGCTTTTAGGCATTCATCGGTCCACTCGAACTTTCCTTTGTCTTTCTTGAGAGCTTCGAAAAAAGGGACGCACTTGTCAGTTGCTTTGGAAATGAATCTGCTTAGGGCGGCTACCTTTCCGTTTAAGCTTTGCATTTCTTTTCGGGTGGAAGGTATCCTTATTTCTTTTAGAGCCCGGATTTGTTCAGGGTTTGCTTCAATTCCTCTGGAATGGACAATGAACCCTAAGAATTTTCCCGATGACACTCCGAAGGAGCACTTTAGAGGATTCAGCTTCATTCCATATCGGCGAAGTACCTGAAACATCTCGCTCAGGTGGCTTACATGATCGTCGGCTTTCCTGGACTTTACCAACATGTCATCCACATATACTTCCATAGTTCGTCCTATTAATTCCGCGAACATCTTGTTGACGAGGCGCTGATAGGTGGCTCCGGCATTTTTGAGTCCAAAAGGCATGACTTTGTAACAATATAATCCCCGGTCAGTGACGAAGCTAGTGTGGTCTTGATCGGGAACGTGCATGGGAATCTGGTTATATCCGGAGTATGCGTCCATAAAAGATAAAAGTTTGTGCCCAGCAGTGCTGTCCACAAGTTGATCGATTCGGGGGAGCGGGAAGCAGTCCTTCGGGCAAGCGTCATTTCAGTTGGAGAAATCAATGCATGTTCGCCACTTCCCATTAGCTTTCTTTACTAGTACCGGGTTAGCTATCCACTCGGGGTAGATGGCTTCTCGTATGAAGTCATTAGCAAGTAGGTTCTTTACTTCCTCGTCGAGGGCTGCTGATCGTTCTGCTCCCATGCTTCTCTTTTTTTTTTGCTTTATCGGTGTCCTGGTGGGATCGATGTTCAGCATGTGACATGCTATGTCTGGGGAGATTCCTGTCATATCGGCATGTGTCCACGCAAATACATCTAAGTTGTGGCGGAGAAAGTCGACGAGTTGATCCTTCAATTCTGTTTTTAGCTGAGATCCTATTTTTAATAGTCTGTTCGAATCATGTTTGTCTACAGATACGAATTCCATGGCCTCTGCAGGCTCAGCGGTAGCCTCCTCCTCCTTATCCCTGGGGTCTAGTTCATTGAAAGGATCGCTGGTGTATCGAAGAGGAGGGGCTTTCTTTAGTTGCTATGCTTCCAAGCTTTTCATGCAGAGAGTAGTCTCTGCATCTTTCCCTTTATTCTTTCTATGGTTATTGCGAAGTTCAGTTACATAGCAATCTCGAGCGGCGTCTTGATCTCCTTCAACTTCTCCTATTCCGTCATTTGTTGGGAATTTCATCTTTAGGCACCACGGGGCTAGGACAATTTGGAAGTCAGACAAGGCTGGTCTTCCCAAGAAGGCGTTGTAGGCCGAGTGGTTTTCTATTAGTACGAACGTTTGTTTTCGTACAACGGAGCGGGGATGACTTCCTATTTCGACGAAGTGGTCAAGTTGCCCGAGGGGCATTTTCGCATCTCCAGTGAAACCGTGCAGGGGTTTGTTGCAGGGAGACACATCCTTCATTGACAGCTTCATTTTGTCGAAAGCATGCTTGAACAGGATATTTACGGAGCTTCCTGTGTCTATTAGAATTCGGAAAACTTTAGCTGGACCGAACCAGGCAGAGATGACCATAGGATCCATATGCGGATACTGTCTTCCTTCTAAATCACGCTTACTGAACACGATGTCCTCACTCTCTTTCCGTTTCGGGTGGCATTCTTCCATAATGGAGTTAACATAGCCTTCAGCATTTCTAAGTGACTTGCCGTATCTTTCCATCTCTGCCCAGCTTCTGTCGGCGATGTGTGGTCCTCCCGAGATGGTATGGACCACTATCTTCTCTTGACCAGAGCCACTGGTGTTGCGATTCCCTCCGCTTACTTCTGGGAGGGGTCGCTTTGAGCTCTCATTGGCAGGAGTTGGAGTCCTGTTCTGACCTTTCACATAGCGTTCCAGCCTTCTTCTCCTGATGTGTTCTTCGATCAAGTCCCGGAGATGGTGGCATTCATTGGTGTCATGTCCGTGGGATTCGTGGAAGCGGCAGAACTTTCCAGACTTGAGGGCGTTATCAGATTCTTTCTTGTGCGGGGGGCGCTTGTATCCGAGTTCACCCTGAGTGGCTAGATAGATGTTTTCGATGGTTTCATTTAAAGGAGTGTAGGAGTCAAATCTCGGTCCTGGTCGATATTGGCGTTTTTCAACCTTCTTGCCCCCAGCATTGTCTCTAGATTCATTTCTTCGAATGTCCTTGGTTGCAGCGGGAATCTTGTCCGAAGTTGTCTTACCTTGTTGCCCTGACTGCCTCTCAGTGGCGGCGTCTTCAAGTCTCATATACTTTCCAGCTTCATGGAAGAAATCAGGTAAAGTAGCTGGTTTTTCCTTAGTTAGTCTTCTTGCGAACTTGGTATCTGGATGTACACCGCTACAGAGGGCCATTAGGGTGAGTTTCTCATCGGCATCTTGGACTGCGGCCGCTGCGGCGTTGAAGCGAGTTAGATATTGTTGCAGTGTCTCTCCGGATTTCTGTTTAACATTGGATAGAGAATAAGCATCCTTGGGTTGTTCTACATGGATGCGGAACTGGCTAATGAACCTTTCTTTCAACATCTCCCATGAGCTGATAGATCCTTGGGGTAGATGGCAGAACCAGGAGGTAGCTAGATCTGCTAGGAATAGCGGAAAGCATTTACACAGCGCCCCTTCTATTGTTCCGCTCATGAGCATATGCTGGGTGTATCTTTGTAAGTGTACGATGGGGTCGGAAGTTCCCTTGTAAGGTTCCATGGTTGGCATTTTCCATTCCCGGGGGGTGATGGCAGTTTCGATATTGCGGGTAAAGGGGCTGGTGACCCTAGCGCCTATTCCTCGGTCCCTTTGCTCCCGTTGGACGCATTCTCTGAATAGTCGTGCCATTCTTTCATCAGAATTTGGAGCGGATAGAAATGAACTTGGTTCTTCCCTGCGAGATCGGTCTCGTCCAGATGACCTGTAGGGATGGTATAGTCTATCACTTCTGACGTGATCCAGTGGTTGTCTCTGGTTGCTCGGATGCATGTTAGGACCAGCTACAGTTGCCCCCTGCCTTGATCTTCCCCTGTGGGGTTCTGTTTCGAGCATTTCCATGGGGTCAACTTCGGGCTGGGTTCTAGCTCGGCTCCGTTCAGCGGGGTTTCTATGATTAGGTGGCATGACTGGCTCAGCCACATCCGACCCTCGCCTGGCGCCTCCCCCACTGGGTTCGGTTCCAAGTGCTTCATCGAGTCGGAGTTCGGGCTGAGTCCGGGCGCGGCCCCTATCATTGTTGTTCCTGTTGATGGCTTCCTCGAAGAGGGAAGACCTTTGCTGTCTCCGAGATTCTCCAGACTGAGATTCATCCCATGATTCAGTGTTGCGGTTGGATTCTTCGACATCCCTCAAGCGTGACATGAGTTGGTTCACCAAAGCTTCTTGTTGGGATGGAAGCGGTTAGTCACTTCCACCACAACTCTGTCTAGGTCTGCTCTAGTGATTACTGCCGGTTGTTCCGCGGCAGGGGCTGTTGGAATTGCCTGATCTACATGTGGCACTACTGCTGTAGTGGGATGGTTCTCTTGATCTGGATCTACTAGATTTGGAGCGCTGCTAGTTGCGGCGTTCTTTCCCTTGTTGGCGTCTTTTCTTGGCCTGGAAGTCATGTTTCCTAGGCAATGAAAGGTGCTATTGGGAAAGAAGGTTGAATGAGCGAAGCTGAAGCTTCGAGTTCGAAGCTCTCAATGAAAGCACCAAAAATGTTTGCACAAAAAATGGGCAAACACCTCCAAGTCGTGTGATTCAGTTGATTTTATGTGATTCTTAATGATTTAGATGAGTTATGTAAATATGAAAAAGGCAGGGGCTGAAATGTAAAAGACACGCAGATTTATAGTGGTTCGGCCAGAACGTGCCTACGTCCACTTTATATGTTATTATCTTCTTTTTTCAGATTACAAGTACAATGCTTGGTGTACAAGTGTATGAAAGTAGTTTGAAAGTTCCTTCCGTGCTTGAGCTCTCAAACTTGTCTCCCATTGTTGTACCCCTGCCCCTCTATTTATAGAGTGAGGCTGGGGGCAGGGGTCCTGAATGTATATAGCTGCCGGTGGGCCCGGGCTGAAGCAATCTGGCCTGGTAGTTATCTGGTTCGGCGAGCCTCCGTTCGGTATGGAGCTTGGACCGGTGATGGAGCGGGATGGAGGTTCATTCGGTGGTGAGGTATGTGGTTGGCTCGGTGCTTGTTTGGAGAGGAAGTTGGTCCGGTATGGTTTTCTGGTTCGGTGGAGACTATGAGAAGAGGCCGGTCCGGTAGTGCTTGGTCCGGTGGTGGCCTTGTTGTCGGGGTTGGTTCGGCTTGGGACAACCTTTCTCTGGTTCGGTAGTAGGAGGTTAAGGATGGAGCTTGGACCGGTGAGGCATGCCGAATGGCCGTGGATGCTTTGCCGAATGAGGTATATCTTCAAATGCCGAATGTGCTTTAAGCTGGGCCTTGCCGAATGAGCATGTGACCTTAGTGCCGAACGAACTCGTAGGCTTGCATAGCCGAATGAACATGTGCTCCGGATGGACCTTCACTGCCGAATGGAACTTGTTCCTTTGAATTGCCGAATGGACATAGGAGCTGATGGAATGGAGGTCGCAAACCCGGGTGAAACTGACACTTCTTGGTCTTGAGGTCTTCTGGGTGAAAATTCGCCCAACAATCCTCACTTAGAAAGGAAAGATTATACATCTGACAACACTAAAGGACGAGGTTTCACACAAGCAAATGATGGAGCATTCGAATGGAACTTCTACAGCAAAGCTTCTATGATGTCTTGACTTTCTCAAAACCCACAAAACTCATGTTTTGACAGCCATGGAAGACAATGACCATGCTAACTTACATAACACATAAGCAGCTCATTGAAAAGCACATCTATACACATTTCGATGAAGCCGAAAGCTATCAAGCAATACCTTGCGACGAAGTAAAAGAAATCAAGCAATGTACCTTTTGGTAGAGTCAAAAGGAATAAAGCCAGAAAGAAGGAAGCCCAGTCTTCAATGGCAGCGGAAGGGTGACCATGTGATCCTTTCGACTAAGTCGAAATCTAGGATTCGAAGGATGCACACAAAAGAAGGGAAGCAAACCTTTCAACCATGTTAAAAGCAAGGGGTAAAAAGGTACTGACCCTCACCTATAAATAAGAACCCACGGGTCTGTTTTAAGGATCAATTTTCTTTGATTTCTCATTTGTATCTTCTAAAAGTTTGTAAACCCTAATTTCAAATCGAATATGGGATTTGACCAGTTTGTACAGCTCAGTTCAATAAAAGTAGAGATTATGAAAATTTGGTTTTGTAACTGTCCTGAGATTCTTATTCATATTATTATGTCTACCAAATGTCGATCTAGTCAGAAGGATGCTCTTCGACCGAGTCAAAACCCGTAGCACACACATATCCTTTGAGTTTTTCTCTAAGTCCACAATATATTTGGAGCAGTCACTTTTGACAAGGCCGAAACCTACTCAATCCAACCAATTTCCAAAACCAACAAGTCCTAGCCTTAAGCCACTTCAACTACTTCGAAAGGCGGTCTCGATAGAGTTATAGCCTAATCAAATTTGGAAGGTGCTTCAAAAGCAAGATTATCCTTTCGACTAAATCGAAAGGCATAAAAGAAAGTTTTTCAACCATATTTATATACATAAAGAGTGTAAAGTACCTTAATTTAATCAGAAGGAGGATTCGAAGGGAACACTATTACTTCAAACTCCACTTTGACGTGTTGACAACTTTTCTTGTTAACAATGGTGATGCCACTTCCCTTCTCTTTCGTCGATTGAGCACTCGACGAAATTGGGTAGTCAATGCATATACTTACATTATCTAACCCTATCGAACATGTTTAGGACAATCCTTCACACTGGGCCTAGGCCCTCACATCGCAAATCCTTTTCAATCAATTTCTCGAAGCTCTGGTCCATCCGACCTATCAATCGCTTCCTAAAATGATCACTCAACCCAATGATATAAGCTTCATCCTTTCTATGCGAAGAATCACTAAAAGGTAGACCGTACTTTGATAGAACATCGAATTCAGTCACATGCTCCAATACGAATGTATCACCTTACTTCAAGTCCGCGAACTACCTAAACAACATTGACTTCTGAAAAGTCGAGATAAATTTTCTTCGAAGCGAACTATGAGCTAATGGAAGTAAAATGGTCCTCACAAATCGAAGCTATAAGGGAACTTCGCAAGTTCATTGTTCATCCTTAGAGTTATCTAGAGGTTATCTTCTACATCATTACATCATCTACTCTAAGACATCAAAGTCCTTTTGCAAATATTCATCCCATCAAACATCTCAATATTCGACCCCGTTCCAAGGAATGGTCTACCTCTTAGACTCACGTAGGCCTTAAACGGTGCAACAAAGTCGACTCTTGGAACTTTCACTTAAGCACCATAACTATTTGGAGCAACTAGAGCTTTCCATAATAATGATTTTGTACCATCTCTAAAAACATATTCTATAAATCGAGGCTAGGGATCCTTGATCTTGCCTACTCTCAACTCCAGAGATGGAGTCAATAATAGAATTCCTCGTACGCTAGATCATTCCTAATGCATAATAAGAATGATCGGTCTCTCATAGAGAAAGCTGCATCAATAGTGCTCATGTGTAATACAAGTTATATACTACATATATATTGTACATAGATTTAAAAATCAAAATATATAACAAATACAAACTCTCTCGGATATAAATATACTCTCGGTCCAGTCTAAGGCGATGACACCTACCCTATCTCTACTGAACCACGGTATCCACTCAGGTTAATCTTGTAATCTAAGCTCTGATAACAACTAAGACGACCGCCTTATACCTACGATGCTCATGCAACCGAATAGTGCGTTGTTGGAGCATTCGATCGATGTAGAATGGTTATCAAGGGAAAGAAAAAAATAAAGATGAGGAATAGAAAAGAACAGAAATGAGTAAAAGAAAAGAGAAGGAAATAAAACATTACACAATCACATAACCTATTGTATATCTCATGCACATCAAATGAAATATAATAGTAAACATCTCAGATATAAAGCAAACAAGACAGTAGTAAATGTATTAACCAAATAATAAGAGTACACATACTCATATAGTTATACAAAATAGTAATAGAGTTTATACAACTGATGAATAAACTTAATTGATAATCTATCTACAATAATAATAAGTGAACACTGCTAAGGCTGCGTAGTGTCACGCAGCGAAATAAACAATAATAACTTAGAATATAAATATAAGAAAACGTCGCCAATTGTTAATTCATCTACATAGCTCTAAATTTATTTACACCTACTATCCAATATACTCATTTAAGAGCACCCAAGATAATATGTAATAAAGCATAAAACCTCAAGTTGGACAATAGTCTTGTGTGAGAGATAAACGATCTCAAAACACTATAAAATTAGTCATAGTAAATGGAATAGGGGGTATAAAGAATCATACCAGACCTGTCCTTGCATCCACAGTGTTAGCACATAATGCAGGATATATTCCACTCTATGTCATAGTCATCATGGGTGTACTATACATCTAAGTACTAGTGGGTGTTCGGGTGTGTATGTAAAAGATAACTACATCAAATGACATCTCTAGAGTGATATAAGTAATGAAAACAAACATGGCATCCATCGCCCTTACACACATTACTCACTCGGTGAGTTGGATAAATGATACTCATATGATCTCATCAAAGACTACTCAATGTCTCGGTTTCTTACTCGAATCCAAGTGGCTCAGTAAGCCAAGAACAAGACTACACACTCTGTAACAGTCCAGGGTGAATGGATCTCATCACACAAATCCTTCCTTTAAGAGTACACATCAAAACCTACGAATATCAATGACCCTTCTACAAATGTTATTTATAGTAGAGTACATTCTAGAACCGTCTTTACGACTCTCGTCAGAAGTCGTCACGGTTGGGAACCAACCTAGACCATTGTCATCTCTTATAGAATATCACCATGCATCCCATACCATCATTCAATAGCTCCTTTAATACAACTCACAGTTCATAACTCTAAGTCTTAGAGTACGACCATCCATCATTGAAACCGTCCCTTCCCGTCATGGAATCATCATCGTCGAACCGTGAAGTCATCATGTCGAAGCATCATATCTTCGCTCCATTGCCAAAACCACTCATTAAAGAGAAGTTATACCAAAAACGAATGTCAAATAAACGAATAAACTATTGCATCATGCTCCATGTGGAGTCTCCATCGTTTATGTCAAAATAGACCAAATCAACCATCATTAATAGTGGTAGATATCGACCACTCTAGAGTGGTCGACCAATTTGGTCGTTTACTTAACCAAAAATGGTTAAATACAAACTAAATGAAAATGTCTGATAGTTATCTCAAAATCCGAAGCACGTATCTAATTCCATCTTCTGTCTTTTCATCGATCGATTTTCACGATACACCGTACACGTTATCCTATCCTATGGGATATATTCTAATACTATATCATCTTCGAACGACGTTTTTCGCTAAAACAACCAAACTAGCATATACATCTAATGAGCATGTAAACATCCATAATAGTATAGTATAATATGTATAATCCATAGTATAATATGTATAATACGTCCATATCAACCAATATGGGAAATCATATCAATAATAGCTCATGTCTAATAATTTCCTAACCATGGCACATCAATGGAAAATATGTGATATTCTTTATAAATCATTTTTCAAATAATTTTATTGCCTTTTATAAAAATCAAGTAGGTATATAAGTATAGGAAATTCTCATTTCAAAATCAAAAATCATTTCCGAGCATCAATCTAATATTATACAACCATTCATTGTATAGCAAGAGCTAATATCACTCACCTTAATCAAATCTGTTCAAATCATGTCTATGTCATATAGCTTTCCATCACGGGTGCAACGCAAGAAATGGCGTCCAAAATGGACCTCGTACGCAAAAGATACGCAATGTCTAAGTTTTAGGGTTATTTAAATAATTTTGTTAACTTAGACAATTAGTTTAACTAATTACCAAATTAAGCGCTAACCCCTTTCTTCCCTAAACCCATACATGCATAAACACACCAAGATATAAGAAAACTTAATTTTTCGTGTGCATTTCTTCAATGATACGCACGAAATCGAATGTCGTCCACCCAATTTTTAAGGTCGGCATACCAGTACTAAAATCACAGCGCCCACTACCATCACGTGAAACACGACTTAGGATCCTCCTCGGCTAATCAAAAAATCATGGCTATCAAATAATGATCGAAAGCCATGATTTTGGTATAGGGAGGTGCGAAGAGAAATTCGCCAATACCAGTCGTTTCACCCCTGGCTACCTATATCCCTGCTAATTTGAAACCCAAATTTGGCCGCGAATATGTCGATCTCGACTTTTATGATTGTAACCTTCAAAATTGGTATAGGATCGAAGAGATTTTCGATGGGTGTTCAATGGGATTTGCTTTGTAATTTTTCATGGAGTAGGTTGCTCGATTTATAATTCTGAATCTAAGGGAAATAGGTGGCCATGGTTTTCCTTAACTATTCAATGGAATAGTGACAAAAGAATGAGGAGAATGGATACTGGTTCCGATTTATTATATTTTTATTTTTATTTGAATTCCCAAGCGATTGGCAGTGTGTTTCGAGCTCGCACGATTAAAGGTTCATCTGATCGCCATTAAACTCGTTCGCATGCATCACCTCATTCTTTTGGTCTCGATGCTATAAATTTTGTTGCTATCTAAAACAACGCTTCAGGATGATAATTTCATGCTTTTGAGACCTTTTTGGCTATCAGATCGTCTGATCTCCAAATATGATGATCCATATCCTTATTATCATTCAGAACATATATAAGAACTCAATGGAAGTGGTCTTGAGTCCTAATTCGATCGTATGAGAAAATTCATATTTTAAGACTATTAATTAAGATTAAATTTTTAACCGGTTATTTAATTATAATATTTTCAAGAATAATGGGCATTACAGATACATTAGTAATATGGTAATTACATTATAAATCAATATGTTAGGGTCATTGGTCTTTACCGTCAGAGACGATTGACTAGCGATTACATTACAGAGGACCCGCAGGAAGATGTGAAATAAAGAATGCTTAGATTCCCAAACTTCAAAAGTTTGGAAAAACCAAATTTTATAAAAAGTAGGATGGGAAAAGGTTGTTGCAAAATCACGGACCACTATCCTTATGCCTTAAAAGCTAAAATTTATAATTAGGCTTGTGTATCATTGTTCAGGAGTAAAAGGAAAGTTTCCAAAGCTAGGATTAATTGCATAGTGCTATGGTTAATTATATGCATTAACTCATTGATTAAGTTTCAAGTGTGATAAGATGTAGCTTGATTTGTTTTAAGTATGTGAAGACAAGTGTTTTGAAAAAGTTATGCTAAAATGCTTTTGAAATTTTTTGTTTAAATTATTTTAGAAATTTGAATTTTCAAACAATTTGGCATGTTTGATTGAAGATGGAAAAAGTTTTCTTTTAAAATGGGAAATATTTTGATTTTTAAATGCTACATGCCTAACGTAGGGAGCGTCCCTACGTCGATGTGTTAGTAAATATGAGTTTTGTTGTCCAACAAGGGTGACAGTATAGAAAACATAAGGAATAACAAAAGAAAAAACTTTTAGCTTTGGAATTTCTATTTCCATACCTTGTTGACAGTAAACAACACTTGCGTTTAGGATAATTATGTTTTAACATCCAAAAATAAACCTGCTTATGCGAATTATGCCTGGAAATGTTGGATATGGTTTTGGGGGCAAAAGAGAAGGTCTTAAGGTATAATGGAATTGGTATCTAGTAGAAAGGTGCAACATGAAATTCTCCATTTAAATTCCTTTTCGGCATAGGAATATAGATTTAGAAAATCTGATTTTCAAAATTTGGACAACAAAAAATTGCGTGTTAGCTTTTAGATGGTAGGGTTTGGATGCAAAAATGGTTGAACCATACACCTACTTGAAGAAGTACGAAATTTGTTGTGTGAAAAGTATTTTCAATTTTAGAAAACTTCATATATATAGAACTGTCAACATATATAGGTTGTTTGCATCATACTTTCAAAATATTTTTAAACGAATGCATCATATAGGAGGTGCCAATTTAGAACCACTCGGTATGGATGTCTTATATGTTGTGATGCATCATGCACTTATATACACATCTGGCTGCAAAATTGGTTGTACATTAATTGGTTAGATAGCTTAGATTGGTTGTGTGTTATGTTACATGATTCAATTCTTGGGGAATTTCAGGAACGAAATTCTTTAAAGGGGAGAATGTAACACCCTATAAAATTAACAGTAGTTAATAAATAAATAATAAGGCCCAAAAATGGAATTTGAGAAAACACAAGAATTTGGCCATAAAAATTGCACCATTGCCCGTGGTGATTTTCTGAGATTTCATATTTGGAGTTTCAGGATTGGATCTCAGACGAAGAAGTTATTAGCATGTGAAGTTACAAAACAATAACAGAAAATAAATATTATTATATGCGGACCTCAACTCGAACCTCTACCTTGGGTCGGTCGACCGATCTTAAAGTGACGGCTTGGGTTTGAACCTTGGCTACATAGCTTAGATTTAATTATTTTAACCTAACAGATACTGTGGACTTGAGCGCCTATAAATAAAAGCCTAACCCTTCACTTCTCTTCTCGTTTTTATGATCAAAGTAGCGAACTTTTGCCATTTTCCTTTCTCTAGTATTTCTACCGATTATAAAATATTATACATACACGCATAAATTAGAGAAGAGCGGAAAATAAAAGAGAAGAAGAGGAGAAGTGAATCAGTGTTGCGAATGAAAGGTAAATTTCATAACTATAAATCTATATTCCCTTTAGCCTCAAATCTATATTCAGATCCATAATTCTAATGGCATGTATGTACCTTGTTATACATATTCTTTTGGATTAGAATGGCAAAGGAGTGAAATAAAAGAATGGATTCGGATTCGAAATATTTTGAAAGCTTGAGATGTGAGCGGGAAATTATATGATTTATTTATAACACTGAAATTTATATCATTGAATTTTATATAATATCATGCCTATATAAGATTTGATGAGTTGTGGGCATAGAAGGAGCATGGGTTAATGGGCGTAGCCAAACATTAGGCTTAGGATTACTGGTTTGGCTATGGGTTAGGATGCGAGGGCTGTAGATTCACAAAACAGAAGTATGCCCTTCCCCTAGTGGCTACTAGCAGTTGTGTCTAATTACTACTAACATGGGACATTTCCAACCATAGGACACATTGGAAAAGGATATGTAACTGCTTATATGTAGGAAAAAATATACCAGAGGTTCACCTAGGATTTGAAGTATTAAATGATCCATTTTTTTAGGGAAATGGGTCTTCTTCATTTATGATAAGAGGTATTAAGTAATTGGAATGGTTATTTTCCTTAACTTGCATTAGGTTATCTGAATGAGACTTCGGCCGTGGGAAGTTGACGGGCTATATTAGTATCGTTGTTGAACTTATGTTTAGTAGTAAGGCTGGCATATAGACTATGATCACCGGCGGTCCCGAGCGGTCGACAACAAAGACATGGGTTATTCCCTGATAGATTTCGCTTCCTACCTCGATAGAGTCCATATGGGATATGCATCAACCTCAAAGTTTAATTAGTAAGTTGTTTATTTGTTGGAGATGGGCAAGTTGACACTTAGATAAGACTTAGAGATACATTAGTCGTACGGTAATTAAATTATAAAGCAATATGTAGGGGTCATCATCTCTATAGCTAGAGCCGATTGACTAACAATTATGATATAGAGGGCCCACTTAAGGGTTGAGGTTTTATATGGCCATTAGGTCTACCTTCTCCCTATTCAAGAAGTATTAAGTATACAAGATTTTTGGGTAGTGCATAGTTTAATATATATATGTATATAGGCATTGTTGATGCAAAAAATAGACCAACACCCTGGTTTGAGTTTGAAAGCACAAGCCCTGTTCTTACAGAGCAATATCACAGATAACAAATATATGAAAAGAATGGTAAAAGAAAGTAGACAAAGAACTTTTATAGTGGATTGGCTGTTAATGTAGCCTACGCCCACTTTATTGTTATATTATAGATTGATTGTTGTTTACAAGGCTTTGGCTATTTCCTAGCTAGATTGAATCTTTAGAGTTAGAATCCACTGGAGAAACATGGTGTATTCCTTTTGAGATCGTTCTAGCAAAGCTTCAGCAACCAGTCCAGAGCAGATCCCTTTTGTGCTGCAGTTGGCATGATATTTATAGGGGTGGGAAGCATTATGGGCCAGGCCCATCATTATTAGCATACAGCAGGGACTACAGGCGACATAGGAGTTTCTGGGTCGCCAAATGAGCCAACTCCATGGGTCGCCGGCGACCCAAGGACTTGGTTCATTTCGTGAGCCAAGTTTTACCTCCGTCCTTTCTTATTTGTAACTCGTTTGTTTGGGGCTTTGAGGAGGTGCATGGGTTGTTGACGATACATCCACAGAGGACTTCCTGGATTTTGAAAGTAGAGGTGTTTTCGAAGACATTAATCGTTGTTGTCATGTGCCAATGGCAAGGCACTAGCCGCTTACGTTCAAATAAATTTTGGGCTGCAAGGATGCTAGTCTCTTGGCTTCATTGATCCTAATCATCGCCTTAACCGTATAGCTTGGACCTCATCGATATCTAATCGTAACCTCTCTGGTTAAGTCTTGAACCATCTTGCCAGCTTAAGGTTGTCTTGATTTCTATTGGTATCTACTGGAGTAAAAACTCGGATAGCATTTACCCCCCAGAGTATGTCTTCGTTGTAACAAAGCGTGCTCTGGAAATTATCGATTTCCATATTCATTTTCCAACTTTAAAGTGACTGCATCGAAGCTCTATGCATATGTTAGCCCAACGTCATTGTTTATTTTTCTTTGGTTCTGACTGCTACTGCTTGCCACAACGTATCACATTTTGCCCATTTCTCGGAATGCCTTGGAATGATGAACAATTACAAGAGATCGAGTTTGAGAAGAATAGGTGAAGTTTCTTTTCCTCTCTTCTTTTCTTTTTCTTCTTTCTTTCTTTTTAGGGGTGGCTAGCGATCCATATGGATGGGTCACTATCGCCTAGCTGCATAGGAGAATATTTAAATCAATAAAGTTAAGTCGGGTCGCTGGCGACCAATGATAGGTCAGGTTACTGGCGACACGGTTATTTAAGCAAAAAAATTTGCTTTTCTGCTTGCCTGCTTATACTCAAACCGATCTTATTCGCTCATTCGGCCGACGATGAAGCTATGTTTCATCTCGAACGACAGTACATCATCCTGGAGCGAAGGCTTACTCTTGGTCTTTAACTTCTTCTTTTTGAGAATTTGGTTCAGTTCCCATTTATATTTTCGAATTCCAATGCGATCATTTATTCCAAATTCTAATATACTGGATGATTCAATCATATCACTCTTCCTATTTCTTTGTTCTAGTGATCTTGAAAAGAAAAGCTTCCCGCATCGCTTTGGACAGTGGCTGTGTTGTCGACCGTTGATCGGTAATGGGTAAGTGTGGATGAGATAATTTCAAAGAACGATATGGATTATTTTTCAAATGTAAGCAAGCTATCTACACTAAATTGTTTGTTTGCAATATTCAAGATACTGGATGCTTCCTATGTAGATAACACACTACATCTGCCCCCGGTCAACGCTTAAAACTCGACTGGTCAATATACGCCGACTTCCCTTGGATTCCGAGCTTTGGTTATACGAGGATATCATTTAAAGTAAAACATACCCGACAAGCTCGGATGCCAAGTTTTTTTGTTGAAAATGACATTTTGGTCATCCAACCTTTAGTCTGGTGGAGGTACCCCACTCCTCTAGAAGCTGGGTCCATCACAACTTAGGCTTCGCTTATTATCCCTATCATATTGGGATGATTGATTACGGTTAAATTACATGGTATGGTTGCTCTTGTAGAGTTGTAGTTGAAGTTGTATTAGGCGCACCTTTAGTCTTCAGAAACTAGTGCATGAGTTATTCGATCGCGGATATCCTTCTTTTGTAGTTTTTGGAATTCGATCTATACGCTAGCTTCTATCTCAGAGGACTTTTGGCTTGCTTCCCCGGCTTCGAGAATTTCTTTTTATTCAACTTTGACGTAGCTTGGTCTAGCCAATTCTATGGCTATTCCCTACTTATGCTCAAATGAGTTCGTTTCAATAAAGTGTTGGTGTAAATCCCTTAGTCTGCTGGGCTGATTACTTTGACTATTTAACCATCACGTTATGCGAGACTAAATCTCTTAAGAAATAAGTTCGACTGCGATAGCTTGATTGACACGATAACTCCTATCTTCATAAATTAGGGACTTTGTTGCTTGATCCTAAGATCTAAGTTTTTGTGATGATGCTAGTAGGCATGATAAAGATGCATTACTAACATCTTTTGCTAAAGTAAATTCTTGTAAGCCCGGCTTAAGATCCTAATCATGTGATGGTTTCTATCTTCGCAAACTCATGTACGGATGACTCAAACCTGTGGATTTTTCCTTCATGTATTGGACCTTTAGATAACGTAAGATTCCAGAAGTTAGGATTAAAGAGTCGATCAAGCTTTTGCTTCTATTTCCAAACGCCGATGTATCAATAGTTTCATTCTTAGAGTTTCTTCTAAGCACCACCAAACTTCGGGTAATGGCACATTCCTACAAGTTGGAACCAAATGATCTAGTTAGACCTTGAGTAGGTCATCAATCTTTCCCATTATTGCCATACTATGAGCGACGATTGATTTCTAGCGTTAAATCCTTCATTTCCTTTGTTGGCGATTTTGTTTCCAGAATGATCTGTTTTGCGATACTGAACCACCATCGAACCAACCTCACGGTTATTCGTGTTTGGACTTCGAAACATTTAATTCAATCAAGTATCTGCGCGTTTGTCCCTTCTTGAGGGACTAGCTATTTCGAACATCTATATTTGGGCAATTGTGAGAGATGGAAATTTGTGGAGCATATTGCTCAATTGCCCCCAGTTTGGCTCTCAATCCTATTCGAGAAATGAGGGAGTTCAGGGATTTTTTTTCCAAACTTCCATGACTGCTCCTGCTTATCCGTGGCCATGCATGCTTTTCTTGGTTGCTGCCGTCATCACAGAAGTTTTGCTCATATGTCAACTCCTATCTTTATGAATTTCTAATCTGGCTGCTTGGCTTTGAACAACATCTTCTGAAGGCTTCCTATTTTTTGGTAGCATCAAAATTCTTCCTAACTTAAATTTAGGAAATTCAGTTGTGCACTAGCTTTCATCCCTAGAAATTAGCACATGAGTAATTCAACACTAGGATTTCCATTCAACGTTGCTTTATTCCTATGTAGTTGATGATTCCAACGATGCCTGGTTGATCCATATGATGAACCTATGAAAGGTTATGTCTTCCTATCGTTGCCTATCTATCGGTAATAGTAATTTTCCAAAACTAAGGATAGAACTCAATCGAGAACTAGCTGCTATCTCCAGAAGTTAGTGCATTGATGGTTCACTACGGCGAATGTTTCTCATCAGCCTTGTAGATCATAGTTTTCCCTGCATTACCGAGGCGACGCCGGCACTTAGTAAATAAAAAGTTTCCCAGAGTTGTTGGGACAACACAGGTACTTATGAAATTGAAAGTTTCCCAGCGTTACTGGGGCAACACCGGTACTTAGTGAGTAGAAAGTTTCCCGGAGTTGTCGAGGCAACACGTGTACTTGTGAAATAGAAATTTTCCCAGTGTAGTTAGGGTAACACCGGTACTTAGTGAGTTTGAGATCGATTTTCCCATCGATTCGGCGGTACTTTTAGTCCAGTTGGGTTCTAATTTCGGTGTTTGAAAACTAGCATTTCGATGGTTGGATTGTAGAAGTATTTTTTTGAAACACCCTACACCCCTTAACATGACCAAAAGGACACATTAAAAGACGTGGTGCGTTGTAGGTATAAGCGAAATAAAAGAGACTAAGATTCATAAGACAAATATATAGATAAAAACAGTGAAAACTTAACGTAAATAACTTAAGTAAAAAAAGCTTCATAAATAAGTCAAATACCAAATACTACGTACAAGTCCAAAAATCCAATACCTCTCATGAAACAAAAAATCATAGTCTCAATATCAGAGTACATAATAGCCCACAAAATAAGCTAGTACATAGAAAGAACAAAAGCTGAAATAAAAGAAATACATAGAAGAAATCTCCTCCTTTAGAATGCAAGCTGCAGCAACCTACTGACTTCATCCTTGATTACCTAAGGGGGAAGGGAAAATAAAGGAGTGGGTCGGACTAAAAATCTGGTGAATGATAGTAATTACTAGAGTCTTTAAGAAAGATAAAATAATAGACTCTACAACAGTTCTAGCATTAACAAAGGTAGCAACGTTAATAGGAAAGAGATAAATTGGAAATAAGTATGATTAAATATTGTTCAATTTGTAAGACAGGTTAACTTTAGATTGCTTGCATTTGTCCTTGATTTCTACTTTGATTAGGTTAAATTCCTAATCCTATCATTAGGATGTGACCCTAATTCTACCCTTTTTGATCGGCCTGCTACTCTACAGTACCCTTCTATGGACTAGCTGCTATATAACTCTCTACACAAAATGTTACTATGGCCAAGACGAAAAATATAGCTCCCTACACAGAAGGTAATGGTGTCTACGGAAGACACCACACTAAGAGCTTGGAACTAATAGCTATTACAGAGCACCTCAATGGAAGTCGCACGCGTAACTGCCACCATGCTCATGCTACCTTTTGCTCCACCTATTAGGTCTTCTTATTACCTCAACATCCAGCATAAGCATGCCCCTCATCCAACTTTAGGCTAAGGTGAGATCACCGTGTATCCAGAATCTATATGGGAAATGTTGTTTGTACTGGCCCTTTATCCAAACAATACATAGTCGCACACCTTATCCAAATCCCCCGTGACTTGGACTTCTATTTGACCAATTATTACCATTCATAGTATAAGCGTGCCCTCATCTCGCTTCAGGCTAATGTGAGACCACCGTTTCACCTAATAGGGAATGGTATTTGGTATAGGTCATACTTTCATCTTTGCTTATTAACTTAGATAAATTATATAAATAAGCCTTTATTATCATCTTTACTTTCTATGCTTATTAATTATCCCAAGTCTTAAACTAAGCCTCATTCTTTTCTTTTTCTTATTATAACCTATGTTATAATCATGCTCATTACTTAACCCAAGGTTTAAGTATGAAAATAAGCTTCTTTCATCTTTTAGTTACAATCCTACGTTATAACTAAGCTAATTAATTAGTTCAATTTTAAACATAATTAGGCATAATTTCAGTCTTAATTCCATTTTATTACAGTCTTTATAATTCACATATTATCTATCGTTATTTCAAAATTCTTATAATTTAATCCAATTTCGAATTAATTTTATTCTAATCCATACGAGAATAAGAAGGAGAAATAAAAGAAAATTGAAAATAGAGGAAAATCGAGTGCGTAGAAAGAAGATGTAAATAACGCATAAATAATAGTAAATAGATTAAGATACTGTAAATAAACTATAAATAAGTGGAAAATTTATAATCAATAGTAATAAACTAAAATTACTGAAAGGAATAGGTGAAAGGATATAGACTAAAGATAATTCTAAAAAATGTAAATAAACTACTGAAAAGGTTATTCCAAAAAATCATATTAAACCTACAACTATTGGAAACACTATTGTTTTAAATTACTTTAAGAAATCTTAAAATAACTACAATCACTCTCCTTCGATCCTAAGCTTTTCCTTTGGTCAACCCAGATCCACTTGGAGTTGTTAAAATATTTTTACTAAAAAGATTCTCTCCTTGGAAAATTATTCCTTTTAGGTTCCTTCCTGAAAAGGTGAACCCAAGCGGAGAAAATCTAGAATGAGAAAAGGCGCTAAGCCTACGGTCTTATTTATAGGGGTAGAAGTGGATTTTAGACCATTGGATTTGGAGATTGAATAGGATGCAACCATGTCATAGGCTGAATATAGTCTATCGGATGTAGAAACGGAGGGACCAGATCGAAATAATTGATGCAAATGACGTGTTCGTTGGCCGCTAATTCGTTCAATCGAATTTACGTTCATTTGCTTGCCAAAATGCATGGCGAGTCGATCGCCCTCTTGCCCAAGTCAACCTGACCATATATATATATAATGTTTTATTTCTGCATATTTTGTTTATTTTGAAACTTGGTCATATTGGCTCGGTTTCTGACGTTCTATATATGGAAATTGACCAAAAAATTACTACAGACACAGCAGTACGACTTCCATGGCTCAAATCTGACATTTTCACAATGTGTATTTAATTAATTAATAAATCAAATGGATTAAATTTTGGATTGTTACATTTTTTATTCTTAAGGGATTTCATCCCCGAAATCTCTAAGGACAAAAGAATGTACAAAATGTTTTCATCCACTTCTACAACCAACTACTCAATCATCAACCATTCATTGATTGTTCTTAAGTTTTTCAAAGGCAATTTATGATATTTATGCAATTAATGTTGTGTAGATGTCCCAAACTAATGCAAAAGATCAGGTGGTCCACTAATTCAGTTGACCTCTTTTTCATGCAATCATGCTCGTGATATGTATGCAAATGAATGCAAAAATTTCCTAATGATAACTGATAGTTCTATATGCTTGCTACAAACATCACCCAAGTGCAACAATCAAGTGATAAACATCCATTTATAGCAACCATGTAAAAAATTGTGCACACATTCATATGCATATGCTCTAGTGTCCTAATTTGGTCGAACCCTATGGAATAATAGTACCTAGGATACCTATATGCGTCCATAGCATCCACTAGCAAACACTTGCAACCACTAGCATACATCATTCATAACATGTTCTACTAACATGTTTACATCAACTCCTATATCCATATGTTACATCCTAAGTTCTACCCTCCCAAAGGATAATAAAGGAAAGAACCTATTCATATCTAAACATGAAAAAAAAGAATTCTAGAACTTACTATCAAAAAGATGTGGATAGGAAGTACGAATCTTCTCTTCTGCTTCTCAAGTGGTTTGTCTGCAACATCATCTCCCCATTGCACCTTCACCAGTGGAACCTCCTTATTCCTTAATCGACTGATGTCTCTTCCAACAATCTTTATGGGGATACGCCAAACTGAAGCTTCCCTTTCTACCTCCACCTCCTCCAACTGACTAGGCTCCATAATCTTCGTCGATTCATGAAAGCACTTTCACAAGTGCGAAACATGGAAAATGTTGTGCACTCCTGCGAGCCTATCAGCTAGCCTTGCTCGGTAAGCCATCTTTCCAACTCTCTCTGTGATAGGAAATGGTTCAACAATTCTAGGGGCTAACTTTCCATTTGATCCAAATCTTACCACCTTCCTAAGCGGGGATAATTTAATGAAAACTAAGTCTCCAACCTCAAACTCTAAGTCTCTCCTCCGCTTATCCGCATAGGATTTCTTTCTGTCTTGTGCCCTCTTCATCCTTTGCCGAATCAAATCCACATTCTCAGAGGTTTCCCTAACATATCGGGTCCAAACAATAATTCTCCGTAGACTCTACCCAACATGATCGGGAATTACATGGTCTCCCATATAAATCCTCAAGTGGTACCATTCCTATAATTGTTTGGGAACTATTATTGTACGCAAACTCAACTAATGGAAGATGCACCTCTTAAGTACCTCCAAAGTTCAAATTCACATTTGCAGCAAATCCTCAAGCATCCTATTTACCCTCTCCGTTTGGCCATCAATTTGGGGGTGATAGGCCGCACTCAACTTAAGTTGCACCCTAGCGCCTCTTGTAAGCTTCTCCAAAACTCAGTAGTGAAAATGAGATCTCTGTCACTAACAACGTTAGAAGGAACTCCGTGTAGTTGAATTATCTCTCGAATATACAATGATGTCAGATGTGAAGCCCTACGCTTAATCTTAACTGGGATGAAGTGAGCACTCTTGTTCAATCTATCAATAATCACAAATGCTAGTGTTCCCTTTCCTAGAATGGGTTAAACCATCAATGAAATCCATAGAAATACTGTCCCACTTCCACTCATGCATGTCTAAGGGCTGAAGTAATCCACTGGGCTTCTACTACTCTGCTTTTACCCTTTGGCATATGAGACACTTGGCTATAAATTCTTCCACGGCCTTCTTCATACCTCCCTAATAGTACGTCCTCTTCATATCCAGAACATTTTGTCACCACTTAGATGAATAATCATACAGGAATGGTGCGCCTCTTCCAAAATAGCTCGCAACAAGTCACTGGCGCATGGAACACAAAGCCTCCCATCTCTCCCAAGCCACCCTTCGCTACAAATAGAATAGCATTGGAGATGCCTCGAGTCCTCTTCTCGGCTAATCTTATCCATAATGTCCATGAGCTCCAAATCCTCCCGCTTCCTTGAGCCAATCTGCTCCATAAGGTTAGGCCTCACCACTAATGTCGCCAATAATCCATGAGTAATGTCCGTAGAAGGCTTAAAATTAAAAGTAGAAATAAACTCCAAGCCCTTACAGTCTATGAACAAAGGACTAAGGTTCGCTTTCTTTCTACTCAATGCATCTGCAATCACATTACCCTTGCCAAGGGTATATGCTGTCTCAAAATCATATGAGGCTAAAAACTCAATCCACCTTTGTTGCCTCAAGTTCAAATCCTTTTTCAAGAGTAAGTACTTCAAAGATTTATGATCCGTAAAAAGCTCAAACCTCACTCCAAGAACATAGTGCCTCCAAGACTTGAGTGCAAAATCTAAGGCAGCCAACTCCAAATTGTGGGTAGGGTAGTTCTTCTCATGCGTCCTCAAACTACCTACTACCATAACAAACCACCCTCCCTTCTTGCATCAACACTGCTCCTAGACCCGTTCCACATGCATCAGTGTATATAGTGAAAGGCTTGGCTCCATCGGGTAAAACTAACACTGCTGCACTAGTAAGGGCTCTTTTAAGTTTCGTGAAGGAATCCTCACAATCTACGTCCCACATAAAAGCTTTATCCTTCTTCGTAAGGCGTATGAGTGGTGCCGAAATCTTGACAGTGTCTCTAATGAACTTCCTATAGTAACCAGCCAATCCTGGAAAGCTCCTAAGCTCGGTAACATTCTTGGAGGGCTTTCCAATCTTGCATTGCAATAATCTTGGCAGGGTCAACAGCCAAACCTTCCTTTGAGACTACATGCCCTAAGAAAAGAAATTCCTCACACTAAAAATGACACTTCGAAAACTTAGCCCTTAAATGATGACTATGAAGTGTGCGAAAAACTTCTTCCAAATGCAATATGCTCCTCCATATTATTGGAAAATGCCAAAATATCATCCACGAATACCACAACAAACTTATTTAAGACATCCCTAAATATGCGGCTTATCAAATCAATGAAATAGTCTAGGGCATTACTAAGCCCAAAAGGCATAACCAACCACTCGAAGAATCCATTTAGTATCCTAAAGGCAGTCTTATATATATTGTCATCAGTGATTCTAAGTAGATGGAATCCCATGAATAAATCAAGTAGAGAGAAAACTGAAGAACATACCAAGTGGCCAAAGAGATCATCAATCCTAGGAAGTGAATATCGATTCTTCTTGATTAGCTTATTTGATTCCCTATAGTCCATGCAAACTCGGATCGAACCATCCAGCTTAGTGGCAAAGACGACTGCCGCTCCCTACTCAGATATGCTTCTTCTTATGAATCCCTTTTCCCAAATCTCACGCATCTTCTTTCTCAATTCTTTCCTCTCCCTAGGTGCCATGTGCCTCACAGGTAACACAATCAGCTTAGCGTTATCGGTTAAATAAATCCTGTAGTCATTCTCTCTACTAGGGGTAATCCCCTAACCTCCTCAAAGATGTCTGCAAAATCTCTGACGATAGGAACCAAATGAAACTCCAGTGACGATGAATCAAGTGAATAGAGAAAGCTCAACATGATTGACCCTTACAAGTCATAAGATACCTCTAGAGTCCTACCACTGCAAGTCTCAAGTCTAACGACTCTCCTATCGTAGTCTAAGATAGCTCCGTAAGTGGATAGCCCATCCATCCCTAAGATCATCCCATACCGCAAGAATCCCAAAACATAGGCGTCGTAGTCAAACACTACGCCTAGGATAAAGATTTTCAAACCCTTACAAACCATAGATAAGTATGTCGATCTTCCTATGGGGTTTGAAACAATAATGGAGTCTATTATTAATAATAGGTTCAAGTGCAAACAATCTACTAGAGAGCTAGAGATAAAAGAGTGTGATGCTCCAAAATCAAATAAAGTCCGAATGGGAAAATCAGATATAGAAATCAAACCTTCAACTGTGACTTTCCTACCTCAATTTGGAATGCTACCAGGAGGTGCTATGTCTAATGCCTGAATCTGTGCAGCAGGTGCACTTGCTCCCTGGGGACAACTCCTACTCATATGACCCGGCTGCCCGCAAATATAGCACATACCCTTCATCTTCTCCTTCCAACAATCCTTGACCATATGTCCAGCCTTCCCACAACCATGGCACTTTATTCCCCTCTTAATCTTCTTCTGAGGATCATTACCTTTCTTCTTCTTCTTCTTATTCTTATCCTACCACTTCTTCTTTGGACTTCAGACAAAACCTCCTCTTTAGCCTCTCCCTTCTTAACCGTATCAAACATAAGCGCTATCTCGACCGTAGAATCATACATGGCTCCCATCGGTACATGAGTCAGTAGTAATCCCTAAAGGGGTTGATTCAACCCCTTCGTAAACTTCATTGCTTTCTTATGTTGTGTGTTCACCAATCCATACCAAACTGCAACAGCTCATTGAATTAATTGATGTATTCTTTAACAAACAAATTCCCTTGCTTCAAATTGATAAACCTCTCCAACTGAAAATTCTCTTCTTCCTGAGATAGAAACTTCCTACCGAATCGCTCCCCGAATCGATCCTATGTAATATCCCTTCCCTCTAACTCAATCACCTCCTACTAATAAGATGCCCCATCCTTTAGCTGCCAAGTAGCCATCCGAACTCGCTGTTGTCCATTCAACCCCAAAAGATGAAAAATTCTCTCTGTGTCCTAAGCCATGATCTCGCCTCCATAAAAGTATCCTTGTGTAAACTCACAAAATCTTTACAAAGCTTAGAGAAATTGATGACGGGAAGTGGGTTTATGTGATTCCCACCCGCTTTTATAGGATTGGGCACTGGCTCTTGCACTTCTAGAGTCGTGGGTTGTAAGTTCCTATGAAACCAGGTTGGGATTGGAATGCCATCGGGAAGGTTCGAGGCATCCCCATTCTACGAAAAGAAAAAGGTAGTTTAGAAACGAGTTTCAAAGGGAAATTGAACTGGACTTACAATGGGATTTTTATAAAAACTCTTTTATACTCAAAAATCATTTTTAAAAGTTCTTTTCTGAAAATAGCTTTAAAATAAGTTATTTTGAAGAAAATTCTTTACTTTTGGAATCTTGTAACCTTAGGCTTTGATACCAAGTGAAACACCCCACACCCCTTAACATGCCTAAAAGGACACACTAAAGGACATGGTGTGTTGTAGGTATAACTGAAACTAACAGAGACTAAGATTCAAAAGACAAATACATAGATAAAAACAGCGGAAACTTAATGTAAATAACTTAAATAAAACAAACTTCATAAATAAGTCAAATACCAAATACTAACTATAAGTATAAGAATCCAATACGTCTCATTAAACAAAAACTCATATTCTCAAAATAAGAGTATATGATATCCCACAAAATAAGCCAATACACAAAGTGTATCATCCCTCCTTTTCGGACAGTTTAAAATCGATGATAAACCACACACGTCGAACTCAAACTAAACAGAAGGGCGGATTGTTATTGGGGTGAATAAGAAAAGCAGAGAAAGACAAAAAAAATAGAATCTCGTAGCGGAATGACAAAATATAATAATCAAATAACAGTTCATGGAGCTGTTTACTAAACATTTGATTATACTTATACAACATAGTATCAGGGTTACACATATCAGAGAGAAATAAATAATAATGCAGCGAGATAGTATGATGCAGTGAAATAATATAGTAAATAGTAGTACACATCTTCATCTTTATCCTTCGGAATAAGTCTTCAAATCCTGAAATGCTCAGGCTGACCCGAGAGAATTGAATAGATAAAACACTCGAGTCAGAAATAAAAGATCTTATGTCAGTTAAATCAACGGTAAATAAATATGAGTGGAATGGTGTCAGAGATGTTTATGGGGTTTGACATCTACTATCCAGTTTCTAACGTGAGCGCAGTAACTTAAGAGGTGTTCGAGATTCACATCTCCTAAGAATTCGTTAAACTATCTACTATGTAGTACAATACGCTATTATAATTTGTCTACGGTAAAGTCAAAGTATTAAAATAGCGTTAAGGCTTTACATTTTCCACCTTAACACATTTTATATATTCCCATAGTCTATACAGTACCGTAATCCCACCCATACTGGGTATCGTCAAAGGGCACTCCATATGTATAGTACAAAACAAACTCGTGGAAGGCGCACTAGGGTAGGTGACATGGCACAACTAGGCAATGCCAGGGAGATATACCAATTACACTTCCAGACTGTTGGTAACGCATAGCCGCAACTACCACCCAACTCGAAATGCACTCCCAAGTAAAATCGAAGGGTGGCCACAAAATAAATCAAAAGTCAGAATATAATATTGATGGAGTGTGCCTGATCGGAGGAGCTACCTCACTTGGCCTATCAATTGCTCCTGTTTTTTCTACCTTAAGCCAACTCATGGGAGTCGGGTCCACGTATGTACCTCATATAAGATCGTTGCCACCATCCTACTTCATTATGAATCTCCACCGCGCACACAGTTTTCAAAAAGGTTTTTGGTATTGGCAGAGAGTATGACAACATCTGATCTCGGTCTCTTTAACAACCAATCGATTATTTCACACCGGTTGGTTCTTTTACATTTCCAAAATTATCTCATAATTGATATCAAAATATCATATTCACTTCAAACCATATCACTTTCGAAATTATTACTTACTTTGGAAATCATATTCGCTTTTGAAATCATAGTTCGATAATTCTATTTCCATTCAAAGTCAAATTCACAATTTATATCAAAATATCGTATTCTCAAAACTATATCACTTTCAAATAATTACTGTCCCCAAAATCATGGTTTCTTTCAAAAATCATACTTCCAAAATAGGTAAAATCCTCACTCCATAATCATCATATTCAATTAGTTATAACTTTAAAATCCCAACTTAGGTTATGACATCATTAACCATATTCACTTTAAAATTTGAGAAATTTGAATATAAACCCATCAATTTTACTTGGTTTGGAATTTGGAAGAAAATGTTTAAATAGTTATAAATAACTAATATACATTTAAAATAGATTAAATATAATTAAAATAGATTGAGTATCTTTAAAATAGATTAATTAGATTTAAAATAAATTAAAATAGTTTAATTAGTTTAAAATAAACTAAATTGGTTTAAAATAGATTAAAATAATTCATATAGTTAATATTAGTTAAATAGTTTAACAAATATTAAATCTTAATAATTAGAAATTTTAAAATAATATATTTTTAAAACAAATTATATTAAAATATGACTTTGAAATTAATACCAAATTAAACTATTCTTTTCATTTCAACATATTTGTATCATTTCAAATTTCCAAATCGACAAATGAAATTTCAATAAACTATCGAATTTCATGTCTTTTCAATCTATGTTCAAAATATCAATACGGATCACTCCAATTTCAAAATATTTCAAATTTATTTTCAAACAATTTGAATAACTCAATTTCGATAGAATTACATTTATACATAAAAGTTTAACTTTAAACTTCCGATTTAATTTCTTAAAGACGTTCCTTTTTAAACCAATTCGCATTTCAAACAAAAGTTGATTTTTCTATAATACTTCTACTTATATAAATCAAATTTTATTTAAAAACATCAATTGATTAAATTTAAAATTTAAGGATTTCAAAATCATTTAATTTAACCAATCCTATGTCCGTATATATATTCTACCCAAGGGTCAAGTGATACGGATATTTATCATTTCAATCGCAATTTAAAATTTTACGATTATATGTCATTTCAAACCGCAATCCCAAAATTAATGAAATCCATAAAATCGATTGAGTCTATCATTTCAATCCATAACGATTTTTCCTATTCTATAGATCATTTGGGTATATCATTTCAACCCATAGTGAACTTGTAGTTTATAACGATATAAAATACAACAATCATTCAACCAATATCAACAATCAATATCCATTACAAACATCATTCAAATCAATAAATAAATATCAATATAGAACTGATAATCAATAACAGGTATTTAACACGCAGTTTAAATTCAATAATAAATTAAATAAAGATTTAATTCAAATAATTCAAATTAACTGAGATGATGATTAAAATTACACTAAACACCGATAATTAAATTTCTAATCACATCATAAATTAAATTTAACAAACATAAGAAATTTTAGAAGTTGTGAGTGGGTTAAAACACTCACCTTTGATTTTTAAATCGAATTTAAATCCAATTTAAGCCCAAATTTTGAACGATCTCAAAATTCGTCCAAACAACCTTCAAAATGTTCGAAATTTTGATATGATCCTAGTGGATGAAACCGCATGCAAATCCAAGCCCATATGCAAGAGTTATGTTAGTTAGATCAATTGAACAAATTAAAATTTGATTAAATATAAACAAAATAAAATTTTCCAATCTTACATGTCAACATGTGCAACCCTAGGGTACGCGAGTACCTCGACAACACCCCATACTACTCGATTGACCATCGTGCTGCTTTGACTAGCAAAACCCACAGCCAACGACGCTATGCCCAAGATCCATAAACGCCGACGAACCCAGCTCCCCAAGCCGCACCTAAGAGCTGACAAGCGCCGCCTCCAGCTCACTGAAGTGACAGCCGCCGCGACTTTAAACCTCGACTGCGGCGAATTCTGATGCGGACATAGCAAAATAAACCCATGGATCTGCAGCTCTCGGTCCCCTCTACACTCCCATGCATCCTGATCGAACCATCGCCACCGTTGAACAAGATGTCACACAACGTGCGGTCGAAAATATCCTAGCCAATTCCAGCCACATAGTAACCTAGATCGAGAAACGAATCACATAATTGACATGCGCTTTACGAGAGCTTCTGATGATATATAATTTGATAGGGTTTGAGGAGCTTGAATTTTTTATTTGGTTTTGAAATTGAGTTTGAGGTTTTGGGAGTTATGTTTTGTCTGCTATTGGAATGAGGAGTTGATAAGGAGATCTACGTATATACAATAGAAATAAGAAATGATCTAGGGTTTATAATGAGCTATTTATTGGCAGATGATAAATAGAATGAATGGATCCGATTGATTTACATGTTGAATGAAAAATAACCCGAAAAGCCCGTTCTGACTCCAGAATGAAAATGGGTCAACCCATATATCAAAATAGATGTTTTCAAATATTTTAAACCCAATGGAACAAGTTTAAAGTCGTAATTCCATGGTATGAATAATTTAATCTAAAATCAGCATATTTGAAATTGATTTTAATTAAATTGATTTTTAGGCATTTCGTGCCCGTACGATCAAATGACAAGTCCGATCATTACGAAACTTGAAATCCTATAATAATTCACCATTTCGGACCCGATGAAACTGGTTTCATCGAAATTTGAGTCAGTGGCCAAAATGGCTATATTTCAGCTAATTAAATAAATTAATATTAAATTAATTAATCACTTTTCGATTCAATGTTTAATAATTTACCATTTCCATCACTTTGAATTACTTAGTGATTATAGTCCTTTAAAACAAATTCCAATATCAATTCACTATGGAATATTTCACAATTACAAGGTTTTAATTTCAATTTCAATGTATTCAGAAATTATAATTTACATTTCCAATAATTCAATTTAATTGAACTTTCATCCAATTATTCAACCCATTATTATTCAATGGATGAAATTAACATTGGTTCATATCTTAGCATATTAATATTCTCCAATTCTATCTAAATTCAAATAACGTAATATTTAATTTCATTTAATTTCAATGATTCCCATTTTCAATTCAACTAACTGAATAAACTGGTAACTTAAAATAATTATCACTATTTGCTTTTAAATTACCTTTATAAGTATATTACTTACAATAAATGTTACCACTTGTTTCATAACATAAATTTCTTTCAATCATTATTAACAATTTAAATATTTACATTTGTTTCCATATATTCAATTTATAGCTAAGTAAACAATCTAAATTATTATAATTAATTGGAGTTTCGTACACCTTGTTAATAATCAACTTATATTAACATTGTTACATTTTATTTTAGTGTTCATTTCATTATTAAATTATAGATTTTTATTTCTTCGCTATTAAATTACCAAAATCTTATTAAATTAACAAATTTAAATCATCATAAGTTTACGGTTCTTACAGAAAGAAAAAAAGCTGAAATAAAATAAATACATAGAAGAAATCGCCTCCTTCAGAACTCCAAGCTACAACAACCTATTGACTTATTCCTTTATTGCCTAATGGGAGAAGGGGAAAATAGAGGAGTGGGTCAAATTAAAAGTCTGGTGAATGATAGTAATTACCAGAGTCTTTAAGTAAGATAAAGTAATAGACTCTACAACAGTTCTAGCATATAAAGGGTAGCAAAGTCAATAGGAAAGAGATAAATCGGATATAAGTACAATTAAATCTTGTTCAATTTATAAGATAGGTTAACTTTGGATTGCTTGCATTTGTCCCAGATTTCTGCTTTGATTAGGCTAAATTCCTAATCCTGTAATTAGGATGTGATCCTAATTCTACCCTTTTTAATCGGCCTGCTTCTCTATAGTACCCTTCTATAGACCAACTGCTATACAACTCCCTACACAAAATGTTAGTATGGCCAAGCGACATACATAGCCCCCTATAAAGAAGGTAATAGTGTCTACAGAAGACATCCACACTGAGCGCTTGGAACTCATAACTATTACTGAGCACCCGAGTGAAAGTTGCACATGTAACTCCTACCATGCCCATGCTACCTTTTTCTCCACATATTAGGTCTACTTATTAAATCAACATCCATCATAAGCATGCCCCTCATCCCACTCCGGGCTAACATGAGATCACCGTATGTCCACAGAATCTATAGGGAAAATGTTGTTGGCACAGGCCCTTCATCCAAACAATATCTAATCACGCTCCTTATCTAAATACCTAGTGATTTGGACTGCTATTTGACCAATTATTACCATGCTTAGCATAAGTGTGCCCTCATCTCGCTTTAGGCTAATGTCAGACCACTGTTTCGTCTAATAGGGAATGCTATTTCATACAGGTCATACTTTCATCTTTGCTTATTAACTTAGCTAAATTATTTAAATAAGCTTTTATTATCATCTTTACTTTCTACGCTTATTAGTTTATCCTAAACCTTAAATAAGCCTCATTCTTTTCTTTTTCTTATTATAACCTACGTTATAATCATGCTAATTACTTAATCTAAGGTTTAAGTGTGAAAATAAGCTTCTTTCATCTTTTAGTTACAATCCTACGTTATAAGTAAGCCAATTAATTAGTTCAGTTTTAATCATAATTAGGCATAATTTCGGTCTTAATTCCATTTTATTACGATCTTTATAATTTACATCTTATCATTCGTTATTTCAGAATGCTTATAATTTAATCCAGTTTTGCGTTAATTCTATTCTAATTCATACGCAAAGAAAAAGGAGAAAAAAAGAAAACTGAAAATAGAAGAAAATCCAAGGCGTAGCAAGAAGATGTAAATAACGCATAAATAATAGTAAATGGATTATAATATTGTAAATAAACTGTAAATAAATAGAAATGCTATAATTTGCAGAAATAAACTAAAATTACTGAAAGGAATAGCTAAAAGGAAATAGACTTAAAATAATTCTTAAAAAATATAATTAAACTACTGGAAAGGTTATTCCAAAAATCATAGTAAAGCTACAACTATTGAAAACCATATTATTTTAAATTACTTAAAGAAATCTTAAAACAATTACAATCACTCACCTCTGATCCTAAACATTTCCTTTGGTTTTTTCGGATCCACGTGGAGATGTTAAATTTTTTTTATTAAAAAGATTCTCTCCTTGAAAAATTATTCCTTTTAGGGTCCTTCCTTAAAAGGTGAACCCAAGCGGAGAAAATCAAGAATGACAAAAAGTGTTGGACGCAGGCTCTTATTTATAGGGTTAGAAGTGGATCTCACATTCTTGGATTTGTAGATTGAAAAGGATGCAACCACGTCATAGGCTGAGTATGGGCCATCAGATTCAAAAACCGAGGGACCAGATCGAAATAAAGGATGCAAATGATGTGTTCAGTGGCTACTAATTTGTTCGAACGAATTTACGTTCGTTCGCCTGCCAAAATGAAAGGCGGGACGATCGAGTGGTCGACCGCCCTCTTACGTAGGTCGCCTGGCTGGTCGACTTGACCATATATATATATATATATATATATATATATTTATTCATTTTATTTTTGCTTATTTTGTTACTTAGTCATATTAGCTTGGTTTTCGACATTCTATATATGGAAATTGACCAAAAAATTACCATGGACATAATGGTGCCACTCTCGTGGCTCAATTTTGATAATCACAAAGTTATTTTATTATTTAATTAATTAACATATTAATTATTACAGGTTAAATTTTGGGTTGTTACAATTTTCCTAGTGCTGCCTATCTTCGGGTAGTGTTAAAGTCATGTTAGTGAGGGTTGAATCATCCATCTGATCCTGTAGAGTGGAGTAGATTCCTTTTAACCCACTGTGGCTATTTTCCAATGCTGCTTAAATCTAGGAGATGCCGTGTTCTAGAAGGGTGAGAGTCCCCAGGCATTTTCAGCTCCTAGCTTTGTTTATAACCGTCAAATATTACCCTTAGAGATGCAAGGATGTTGCTTAACCAACTCCATTGTTATTCTCATTCATGAAAAATCAAACTTCCTCCCACAGTTTTTGTTATGATCTAAAGACTATCTGTGGTACCACTCATTCCGGGGCAGAACCCTTCATTTTAGGCGTCAAACTCCAAGTTCTTATAGGAAATATGAAATTATGGAGCAAGTCATTACATTGCCCCCGGTATGACGACATTCACTCCTATACTGGTCATGAACCAATAGAGTGTGGTAGTGCTTGTCTTGAATCGGTGGCACTTAATCTTGTTTGTTTCAAGCCATATGCATTACGTTAGGCCGATAACATAATTGCGGATATCAACCTTATTCGTTGGTTCGAATCTTCGAGAATCAATGGTTTAGCTGCTCAATTTTGAGCGTTCCCTCGTTGCCATTGTCTATCTTCGGATACAGGTGGCTTTTTGCAAGTTAGGTTTTTAGACCTCAATCGAGCACCTGTTTCTATCCTTGGAAGCCGGTGGTTAATGTTTTGATTCTGTAAATGCACTATGTCGTCGTCTACCTCTGTACGACAGTAAGTTCACCCTTTTATTGCCATTTGGAGCGGTCATTTATTCTGGCCGAGTGTTAATGTGTTATGTGCCCCCTTAGTCCATAGGGCTGACTATTCTGAACAACTGATGCGAGACTTGATGTTTTGGCCAGCTCCCTGGATGCCCCTAATCAAAGGTACGTCGTAGCTCCAATCTCTGGGAACAAGTGACCTAGGTGTCTTGAATGACATTTTGTACATTAATTTTGGTCAAAGATCAAAATTCTTTACTGACTTCTTGGTTTGTGAGCTTTACGGCACTACCGAAGCAATGTCAGTTCTTTCTGGTAGTGGGGTTGATCCCCGTTAATCTTGCAATTGAAATGTTCCCGGTATTGTCGGGACAACACCAATACTTAGAATATTTTCACGGTTCATCGATGATGTCAGAGAAACATCCAGCAGTGTTTGCACTGCTTTTTGTGCTCCTTGGCATTGCCTATCTCTGAGCAACGCAAAGAGCGTTAGTTTTGATGGGCGGTTTATGAGATGCACGAATTTTGGTGCTCCTTAGCATTACTATCTTCGGGCAACGTGAGGAGAGTAAGTTTTAGATGCTCCTCGGCATTGCCTATCTCCAGGCGACGTGAGGAGTTTGTCTTCGATGCTCCTCGCGTTGCCTGTCTCCGGGCAATGAGAGGAGTTTGCTTTTGATGCTCCTCAACATTACCTATATCCGGGCAACGCGAGGAGCTAGTTTTCGATATCCTCGTCGTTGCCTATCTCTATGCAATGCACGGAGTTATTTTCGATGCTCCTTGGCATTAACTATCTCCGGGAAAAGTGAGAAGTTAATTTTTGATGCTCCTCAGGGTGCGAGGAGTTAGTTTTCGATGCTCCTTGACGTTGCCTATCTCTGGGCAAAGCGAGGAGTTTGTTTTCGATGCTCCTCGAAGTTGCTTATCTCCGGGCAACGTAAGGAGTTTGTTTTCAATGATCCTCGACGTTGCTTATCTTCGGGCAATGCGAGGAGTTAGTTTTCGATGCTGCTCGGTGTTTCCTGTCTGCGGGTAATGCGAGGAGTTATTTTTCGAAGCTCCTCGGCGTTGCCAATCTTCGGGCTACACGAGGAATTTTTTTCGATGCTCATCGATGTTGCCTATCTCCAGAAAACGCGAGGAGTTTGTTTTCAACGCTTCTCTACGTTTCCTATCTCCAGGAAACGCGAGGCGTTAGTTTTTGAGTGCTTCACGATGTTTGCTAGGGCAACACCGGCTCTTAAAAGGCAAGGATCGGGTTCAACTGATTCAACGGTTTGATTTGATTTGACCCCGTCTACTCAGCAGGTTGCTTATATGAACACAATTTTATTGGTTCAAGAAGCAAAACAGCTTTAGGTTCAGGTAACCATGGCTTGGATGATCCTTTTGTGTTATGGAAGATGTGCACGTCCAAATAGATCAGGTTGCCATAGTATAGAGATCTATAGCTGACTGGGTGAAGATGGATTGAAGAAAAAGCCTATGGGAGTTCAAGGCTTGAATTTTAGCTCATGGTCCAAACTGCCTTCAGAGTATGGGTCTTTGACTGGCATATGGTCTAAGAAGACGATGAATTAGTCTCCAAGACGGGTAAAAAAGTAGTTAGAAAGAAGTGGCAAGTATTATGCTAATATTTTGTTTGTTGCACTAGCTAGGTCATTAGGTCTGTGGTTGTTAGAATGCTAGAATTTTTGATCGGGCATAACAGAACTCTAATATGATTAGTATCGACCTTTCCTTTGGCTATTCAACTGTGTGTCGTGCCCCCTATGCCACAGAACCATTGGCGCGCTTGAACAGGAGCCATGGTCTCTCCACAACTCATTTGGTTGCCCCAGTCCAGTGGGTATGGTTTTCCCAGGTGTCGAATCTTGGCTTGATTTGAGTTAGCCTCTAATTGATTACGAGGTTGGTTTAGTTTTAGCTTAGTTCATTTAAGCGACTTTGAAGCTCTAGGGTTTAGCATTGTTTGTTTCATCGGTCATTTGATTATACTGAGTGACTGATATGATTGTCAATTTGTGGCCTTGGCGCATGGCTTCATTGACTCTAGGAGGCTCTAAATCAGATGATTATTGATCTTCTAGTTCAATTTTGTGGATATCAATGGTACATAAATTTTTTTGATCTACCGGTACGCCTTTACGACACTTTATTTCATGAAAGGCCTTCACATTAACAAAGGCTTTTTTGGAATAGATGATCGTTGATCTACTGGTTAGCCTTTACGATGCTTTAGTTCATTGAAGACCTACACGGCCGTGAATGGTTTTTTGTATCAGATGAGCGATCGATCTACCGGTTTACCTTCATGATGCTCTAGCTCATGAAAGACTTTCGCATTCACGAAGGGTTTTTTGGATCAGATTACCACTGATCTACCGATGTACCTTCATGACGCACTAATTCGTGAAATACCTCGCATTCGCAAATTGTTTTTGGATCAGATGACCGCTGATTTACTGGTGCACCTTCACGACACTCTAGTTCATGAAAGATCTTTGCATTCGTAAAGGTTTTTTTTGGATCAGATGGCCGCTGATCGACTGGTGCGCCTTCACGACGATCTAATTTGTGAAAGACCTTCGTATTCCCGAAGGGTTTTTTGGATTTGATGACCGTTGATATACTGGTGCACCTTTACGATGCTTTAATTTATAAAAGACCTTTCATTTTACGAAGGGTTTTTTTTGGATCATATGATCGTTGATATATCGATACACCTTCACAATGCTCTAGTTCATGAAAGTCCTTCGCATTCGCGATCAGATCACTGCTGATTTATCGATCCACCTTCACGACGCCCTAGTTCATGAAAGATCTTCACATTCACGAAGGGTTTTATGTGGTCGGATGTTCAACGACCAGTTGACCTTGGAATGATAATTTATCAACTCCAAGAGGAGTTTTGGGTTGTGTGTCCGACAGCCCGACAGCCCTAAAGCAATGATTCATCGACTTCAAGAGGAATTTTTCAAATTCAGCTCGAGGGTATACAATTTGATCGGCTCCTGTAGGCTAAGGTGTTGGATCTATTTGTTCGACGATCCTTTGGATAAGATTTCTCGACGCCACCGGCAATGTCGGTTCTCAAAGGGGGGATTGACATAACTCTTCAAAGGCATATAAGCATTTCTTTCGCCATGCTATCTACAATACCCCTAGTGTCCTGCCGTAGCTCATTTGGAAAAGGTGAGTACACAAGGATGGATAGAAGGCATCGCTTTAGGTTGCTATCTCACCCCTTAGTTGCTAGCTAGCTAGAGTGTTATTTGAGAATCTTTCTTTCGTCTAATTTCTTCCGTTAGTTGGGGCGCTTTCCTGATGGGTCTTAGCAGCCTTGCTTTGGCAGAAGGTCCTTGGGGTCGTGTAGCTCCTTTACCGTTTGGTATGTTCTTTGGCACACTGTCGAGTTTTTCTTCTTCTAATGGCATTACATCTAATCTTTAGAAGCGATTTGTACTTATTTTCCCGATTTTAGGTTGGAATTATTGGAATAGGGAATGGTTGAAACACACTCATCGTTTCACGGTGTTTGCATTCTAGTCTGCATTACGTGGACTTTGAATCATTCTCTGAGCATTCGACTCACATTCGATATGTGTTTATACTTCAGTTTGCGCTCCGGGGACTCAGAGTTCTTCGGCACTCACACTTTCGCCAAATTGTTTGTACTCCAGTTCGAAGTCGAGGACTGGGAGATTTCTATGAATCGTTTATAGTCTAGATGTAACGACCCGAATTTTTCAGCATTGAGTTTGGAATATTCAAATGGGTCTAAATATTTAATTTGGATTTTAATTGATTTTGAATATGACAAGTTTGGTTTTTATTCAATAAAATAAATTCAGAATTTAATATAGCGGTTTGTTGAATGATATAACTATTTAATTTAATAATTGGGAATTGGGTAAAATATAAAATCTGGAGTTTCGACCTTGTTAAAAATATTTTAAAGGCTTGTAAAATTTGTATTGATAGTACTAAAGATAGTAAAAGTGTTAAAATTGAATTTGGAAGTGTTTTGTTCAGTTTTGAAAACGTATCGTTTAAATTGAATTTAAAAATAGCCTTTTGGGGCATAGTCTTTGAACGCGACGAAACAAGTTCCATTCGATCCATAATATTGCATTATTATCGGGTTTCAAATTTCGGAGTGTTTGGAGCTGTCGATTGGTCGTATGGTAAATAAATGCATTAAAATCTATATCAAGATGGTTTAAAATTTAAATAAAAATATATTTGTCTAGTCAAATTTTCTTTCAGCAGTAAATCTGTCCACATTAGCTGTTTCTTTTTCATTCTTTCAAGTCTTGTCCCTTACCGTGTAAGGCGCTCCTTTCCCCTTTTGTTCGAATCACCCAACCGAACAAACAGTAAATAGAAAAAAAGAAAAAAAGAAAAAAGAAAAATCAAAAAAATCAATAATGGTCGAGTTTTGAAATCTCCTCCTCAAAATCAAATCGATTCAGCCAAAAATTAATATCGCGATTGGAATTGGAACTGATTTCGCATGGGCATGGCGATGTCGAGGTGATGTAGGGTTGCGCGATTTCTGGAGGACGTCATGACATCGTGCAGCATGATTTCATGAGTGAGGAATCAAGTTCGTTGTCGCCATGGAGTGAGGCTTGGTTTGGGTCGAACGGGCCTTTGTCGATTCATGCATGTCGAAGTGAATCTTAGTCTAAAGACATAGTCGCAAGGTGAGTAAGCACTAGGGCATCAATCGACGGTGTGGCGACCGTGTTTCGCGTGCGCGGCGGCGAAGGAAGGGTATGGTGAAAGTCGCGACTGCCACTTGGTGGTTCGAGTGGATCTCGATCAGGGCGGCGCTCGATGTGTGCGGCCACTAGGCAGTCGTTATGGCTTCCAGTTTGTGGTGAGGTTTACAGGTTACTTCTTTCAATTTTGATTTATTTAAAATAGTACATAAATGAAACTATAAGTGAAAGCAGAAGGAATTTGCAGTAAAATGTAAAACTTATTCTAGTTTTAATTACATATATATATATATATATATACATGTTTGTAGGCCGAAAAATATATATATAATATGTAGTTTTCAGTTTTAATATGCAAGCAGAAAAAACAAAATAAAAATTTAATTACAGTAAGGATATTAAATGCAGTTTATTTATATATATATGTGTGTGTGTGTGTGTATTATAAATGTAGTTTATTTAATAAAACCTATTTAATTATTTTTACAAAAGATTATCTTATTTAATTTAGTTTTGAAAGTTAATTTTTAGTTAAATATTTTATTAAAGAGAAATTAGTTTAAAACTAAAGCATTAGCTAATTAGGTTACTTAATGGTAAGTGATTTTTCAATTAGTTCAAATATTTTATTTAAAAGAAAATTTATTTATAACCAAATTGGTAATTAAAACCAAAGTATTAGGAATTAATTGATCAATTAATCTAGATATTAATAAATCTGTGTAATTGTTTATACAAGGTCCAAATCGAAAGAAAAAAATAGTCGAGATGGAAATGGGTTGCAAACGACAAAATAAAAGGTGAGTTAATTTCGCTCATCTGGGTAATATTTAAATTTTAAATAGTTAAATTTAAATAATTGGTTGAATGATTGAATTGATTTCGTGTGCGATATTATATATAGTAGCATATGTATAGCATATATTGGAGTGATTGATTTCCCGCATTGTATAGCGGACGAGAACCTATGCATCGCATAATAGCGGATGATACTATATTGATCCCATATACCGCGATATTCCACCTCGAAGTAGTATTGGTATTGTGCTAACATCTGTGGATGCAGGGAAACAGGTTGGAGGGATCCAACTGGATTCCTCCAATTTATTTAGATTGTTTAATATTCTATGTTATGAATATTTGATAGTCTGTGATGAATATTATTGATAATTGGAATATTGAATGCTGTGGTTAGCTTGAATATATTTCGGTACACTGAGTTATCAAAATATATAGAATTGGATTTTTAAAAGAAAATAAAAGAGTGAATTTTTAAGTAAATAATTATAGAGAATTCAAATAAAAATAAGAATGAATTGGAAAGAAATAAAAGTGATTTTCAAAATCCTAGTAAATAAGTTCCGAATATGAAAAAGGGATCTTGAATAAACAAAAAAATAATGAATTTTAAACTTAAGTGATATTATTTAAAGGAATAAAGAATTTATTTTAAAAATTCAAGTTTTAAATTTATTGAAATAGATAAAGAAGGATTTTTTTTTGAAACGGAGTAAATTGGAAATCACTTTGGAAATTGATTTAAGTGTTTGGAATTGGAAATTTAAAGGAGAATGTGACTAAGAAATTTATAAACTGGGTCTATAAAAGTGAAGCAATATATCAGTGGATATTTGGAAGAATAAATTCATGGTGGGAATTTATTAAAGGAAAAGGTAAATTTGTTTAAAAATAAATAGTTATTTATTTTTAAAGATGTGAAATAGAAGCGTGTTTCCCTAGATAGCCAAGTACGTTTTCGAAGCAATTTTTAAATATAAGTTAAAAGCTTTCATGTTGTTTTAAAAAGCATGTTTTAGAAAATTTATTATTAATAAATGTTTAAATTCTAAAGTAAGTATTTTTCAAAACTATTATCGTAGTAATTATTTAAAAGTGACTTGGTATTTGTTTTAAAAGAGAAAATCTAGTTTTATATTTTATAAAGTAACCTCATCTTAAATATTCCAAAAGTATATATTTTTAATCAAGTATTAAAGTAGTTTTTAATTTAAATGATTTGAAGTATATTTTATAATAAAGTGTTTTTAAATTATTATAAAATCTAAAGTATTTGTGCTTGATGTTTTCAGTGGAAATAAATATTTGGGAATTCATTCCATGAGGAAGTGTAGTTTGAAACTGTTTTCAAAGGGGTTGAAAATGGAAATATATGTTGCAAAGATATTCTGAGGTTAATAAATAATTCGGTGAAATTATTTATGTTGGATGGTTGTTGTGGATGTTAATTTATAGTTAAATAACCGACTATCAATATGGGACAATGCGTTGATCATTTCGAAGAGACCGGAATCGGGATTAATTTCTTGAAGACCACTTCGATCCGGTTTGTATGTTTTCATGGAAAAACGAGTTCGGAGTCGAATATGGAGTAGTGAAGTGCAAGGACTAGTCGCTACTAATCCTGAGGATGATTCCAAAATGGATGTGATAGGAATAGTGCCTTCGGTTCCGTTCGAACCAGGGACGGACTTGTATGGATGAATGCTTTCGGAACATCATCAGGTGGACGATGGGCGTTCTAAGTGAAACATTCTAAAAGGTAATGCTTAGCCTCAAGCCTCATCAACCAGGAATTACTAAAAATCAGGGGTTATGCAGCAAGGCTAGGTGGGTAGCGCCCATTAGGGTGAGGTCATCCCTGTCTAGATGTCCCTTTTTATTCGGCTTAGTGGTACGGTTGCTGATCCCAACCGTGGGGCGATCTTACTTGGGATTATCCAATAAGGGGTAGTCTCGGTCTTGTGTTGCAGGGGATTGGGAGTAATCCTCGGTACATTGATCTAGGCCAAGTACTATGACAGGTGGTACCCAAGTGCCTAGTCATTAGTTGGAAATCCATTCTCCCTACGTGCTTTTACGGTTTTGTTTGTATTACCCACGACTATGGCTAGTAGCTGGAATTTAGTGAATGTAACAACTTCGGCTATTTTAATAAGTATTTGTAAATGGACCCTATTATAATATCAGAGGATTTTAATTAAAAAAAATTTAGCTATCGTAAGGTAAAAACCCAACATGTTTATTTATGGCGTGGTCTTACGAGATGTTTTGATTTCAAAGGATTTTCAAACTTTAATAATCAATTGAGTGTGGTTTTCTCATGCCGGTATTCCAAACAGACTCGGGTGTTATTAACTATAATGCTCGGGTCAGACCGAGTTTTATAGAATACAGGAAATGATGCTGTGGATCTCAAGAGACGAGCTGGATGGCGATACGTACTTTCTTACTTGTTTTAAATATTCCGTTGGTTGATTTGCTGTGTATTCAGTTTTTTGAGGACACGTTATGATTACTGTTCAGTTGGATGTGATGTGTACTCTGATGATGATGTATAAACAGAGTTGCTTTTGTGTAAAGATCATTTATTATATATTATATTTTATTCCACTGTGATGGTTAGATTCTGATGTTGTTTTCTATTTTCTTCTTCAACCTCTTCTTCTTTAACCCTCATGGTTCGGTTTTTATGGCATCGGAAAATCGGATCGTGACACTAGACCATGCGTCAAGGACTAAGATTACTCTAGTCCGCACTCCGAGGACTTAAAGATTTTTGTGAATTGTTTATACTATACACTGTGCTCCGGGGTCTTAGAAATTTTTGTGAATCGTTTATACTCCAGTCCATGCTTAGCTTTTGATTCACTTTGTAACAAAGACGATCCAAGGTCGTATGAGGCTCTCAAGCTAACTAGCTCCCAAAATCTGTCTATAGTCTGATTCCCTTCATTGACGCCATCAGTATGATATCCTCACTGGGATTTCTCGTTTTAGCAATGACGACGGCGACATTGAATCTCTATAAGAAGTCTATGAGTGGCTCGCCTAGCATCTGAAATAAATCAAATAATGATATTGCATCATTGGTGTGAGTTGCAAGCATTCTAAAATGCTTGACAAACTTTAGATCCGGTTGATTGACTGAGGAGATAGATTTGGGTGATAATTCCATAAATCGCATGATTGATACACCTTCAAAGAATACAGGAATTCATGAGATGTAGTATAAGGTTTCTTTTCCCTGAGTAAACTGATATGATTGGTACATTGATTCTCTTCATATATATTGCACACTGAATGCTTCAATGAATAGGCTTCGACCAATGGTGATGCTTCAGTCATCGGGAATCTGATTTGTTTTTAAGTTACAACTACTTGTTAGGCTTGTGAATGATGTATGCGTCCCCAAGATATGAGCAAAGCAAGATACGCCGGTTGACAAATCAGTGATAAGTTACTTTGAGTCTGATTTCTAGTTGCTTAGAGTTAATTGTTATTTTTCTTGGAGTAACATGGGTGTTACCCAAATTTGGCTTCGAGTCAGGACTGAAGTGAATTTTTCAATGACCATTTTGATGATTTTTGATGATTTTTGACGACAACCATTCGTAGTTCGACAATAGGAGCTCCATTATAGGATTAGAAGCTGATCAGTTGGGAGTGGTCACAATGTACAATGGGAGCTTGGCATTGTAATTAATCTCGGTTTATATCATATCTGCTTGGTTCTCCTACCTCTAGGAGTATCGTTTGAGTAGCATTTCCTCGTCCTTTGATTAGCACTGTGCTACGACATGGGTTTTAGAGATCATCTAGCATTTTGCACATCGACATTTTCATCCGATCTGTTTTGCTAAAATTTTCTATCATCTTTAGAGCAATAGAGAGTCACCATTATATCCTTCCATGGGGTTTGGGTTTTCACCCCTAATTTCGGTCTGTAGCCTGTGGTTTTGCAGTAGGTGGAGTATTAACATTTCCTTCCATCCTCTCTTCTTGGAGCTCCGTCAATTGCTTCCTTTCGACTATATCCCCTTCGAACGACCCAGATGGCCATCTTTCCCCCGAAGTTCATGGTACATGTTAAAAATCATCATGAACCGAGCTGACTTCATGGATCGCTAGAGATCCATATCTTCTGGCTTGATAGCGGCCTAATAGTAGTGTGGGTCGATGGGTGTGGATTCCCGACGATCTATAGTACATGGATTGCTGGCGACCCATATTACATGGATCGCTGGCGACCCACGGTACATGGATCGCTCGATCCATGTACTTAATTGATTTTAGTTTTTTTCCTTCTGCAACTTATGGCGGTCTAGTGAAAAGGTATGGATCGCAAGCGACCCGTAGTGCATGGATCGCAACCCATGTACCTATGTGATTTCTAAGCTTTTCCTTTGGGATCGCATCTACTATCTCATGTCAATGTTCTCCTTCACCTTGGCATGTATTTGCTTGCTTTTTCTCTAATTCTTCTTCGTTGGGTCTTCTGTTCTCAACAACAAACCTTCTAAGAAGAGATTGAGGATCAAACTTCTGAACCAATCTGAACCAAAGTAGATAGCTAGATCTAAGCCTGAGTTGGTTTCTCATTGAAAGCACCAAAATGTCAACCCAAAAAATGAACCAACACCTTGGTTTGAGTTTGAAAGCACCGGCCTTGTCCTTCCTTCGTTTTTCGTAACTCGTTTTTTTGGGGCTTTGAGGAGGTGCATGGGTTGCTGGCGATCCGGCCAAAGAGGATTTTCCTGGATTCCCAAATTTGAGATGTTTTCCCAGACATTCCTCGTTGTCATCACATGTCGATGGCAAGTCACTAGCCGCTTATGTTCAAATACTTGTTGGGCTGCAAGGATGCTAGTCTCTTGGCTTCACTGATCCTAATCGTCGCCTTAACCTATAGCTTGGCACTCATCGATCTCTAGTCGTAACTTCTCTGGTTAAGTCCTGGACCATCCTGCCAGCTTAAGGTTGTCTTGATTTCTATTGGTATCTGCTGGGTTAAAAACCCAGATAACGGGCATATATATAGTTATACCTAGGAGGAGGTTAGGCACATCATACATGCACATAGGATTGTATGGATAAGTTGTAATAATATATATAACATATAAATAGGAATCAATCGGCATAAATTAGTCTTGTGGATAAATTATATGATTTTCCAATGACAAAAACATTATTCTGACCCCCTTCGCATTACAACCAATATGATAGATATAAGGATAGACTTTTGGTGCAAGACGGGAACTATAGATGGAGAAGTCTTCGTACTCATTCTTGATGGAAAAAACTAGGTATCTGAGGAAAAATATCGATTCAAATGTAGTAGCCTTAGTCGATACCTATGTTTTATTACATTTTTCAATTCCATTGTGAGTTTATATTGATCGCTCTATGATATGCTTATGTTTATTATTGGTTACCAAATCCATCAATCTGTACCCTAATGAACTTAGGTTTGGTTTTAGCCGAAATCTGGGCCCATTAAGATGCGGGCTGTTACACCAGGATTAGATGTTACCCAGTTACTTCTTGTGAACCTGATCGGTAGTTATGCCACTCGTTGGTTGAGGTGCGCTAACCTAGAATTTATCCTATGCAGCCATTTATTTTTGCGTAACCCATTTTTGATTGACTTAGAGGGGTATGGAGTAATTTTGGTTAATAACTGGTTTAGAGAATGAGGCCAAAACTTATCGAACTGAGAGAATCATTGCTCCATGGAAGTTGAAAGGAAGAGACATGATCTAAGTATCCTAACCAAGAAGAAAGCAAAGTTAGGGTTTTCAATTTATGCGATGGAAAGCCGTAAGGTGAAGGCGAATAGGATTTTGTTGTTCGATAATTTGCTGATGTTTTTAAATTAATAGTGATTTTACCTCCAAAAAGAGGGAATGAGTTTCACCTTAATTCGGTGCTTGAGGCACAGCCATTTAGTAGACTGCCTAATAGAATGACACTAAGGAGATGGAAGAAATGGAGAAGCAATCTGTGGAACTTGATCATCAGAGTTTTATAAGGCTGAACAGTTCATAATGGGGAGCTTTGGTTGTATTTGTGAAGATATCGGATGGTTCGCTTTGGATATGTATCGACTATAGAAAGTTAATGCAATAGCATGCCCTTCATAACACCCAAAACTTTCGACGTCTTACATCAACGTCCGACTTTCGAATACCATAAAAGATAATTTATCGAGAAAAGAAAGAAAGAAAGAAAGAAGAAACAAAATATAATATCCAGGACAACGACACGGTCACACATTGGAATGATAACGTATAAAATACCGAATATACATGAACATAGTAGGTTGAACAATATATAAGAGGCTACACTGGTGGAAATAATTGATAAATAAAAATTAGTACAAAGAGTCAAAATAAAATATCTAATACACTAAGTCTCATATAAAAAACCTCTATCATGCACTACTACAATCTGAAGTATAAATATCCGACTATCGTCTTCGCCTCCAAAGCTTCAGTTGTGCCACTCTGCCAGCATATCCCCAAAAGCACTTACCCCAAAACTAATCAATCAAGTAACTGAAAAATTTTATGACATAAATAGATAAAGACAAAATGTAGGACAGACATAAAGCCTAGTGTGAAGGGTCCTATCCTAAAATATTGTATATCAAAACTATATACAAAATAAAACAGGAACTACATAGGCACATCTAGTCCTTTCTATAAACATGATTCAAGGGTAATCCAAATATACCACATATAAGTAAAGGGAGCCCATCACAAGAGATAGGAATCATACCACAACACGCTCTTCTCATGAACTCAACAACTAAGCACAACCAATATATTGTGAGTGAAAAGTAACAATCATGCTATGATACAAGTAACCCAATATCCAAAAGTAGGGTAATCATAATCTAAGTCTATCGCTAAGTACAAAATGATAGTAAATGCCGTAATAATAACAACAGTATACCAATAACAAACATAACATAAGAAAAGAGAGATAATTAGGAAATACGAATCAATACCCGTCCTCAGAAATGGGTGAGGTCAACTACAAATATAAATCATGATCCAATGATTCCTTTTGAGAGTTTAAGACATATAGGTTCAATATCTAAATATAATATAGACGCCGAGCCACGGGACTCGTGTAGATCTCACCATACACCTATAATGAGCATGATTTATGATCTACTCTATATACTCGAAACCTAATCCCGATAGTAAACAGAATCACTGCACCCGTATAATGAGCATAAGTGTCATATGATCTATTCTAAAAACCTAGTAACTTTACGGATCCCACAATAGCCATATAATGAGCATAAGTGATCTAGGATCGCGTAGTAGATGATTTTCATCATCCCCATCTAGAAAATTAAGGATTTCTCAAATAACAATTGGGTGCCTCTCATAAAAAGAGAACGAAGGACGTGTCTCGCGTAATACGCTATTGAGACCACAAATGAACACTGATATCCTATAAATATGCACACATCAAATCTTACATCACGAAATCAAATATGTCCATTGCAAGTGAAGACCGATATCTCATCATCATCTATCCATATGGATGGTTACTACTAAAAGAAAAATAATATGTAGGGTTGTTAATATAAGGCCAATACAATGTCTGATCATAAATACAAGATCAATACAAGGTACGGTAAAAATCATAAAACCAATACCCTTCACTAAATATATCTACCTCATGGTCAATGCCAAGGGGCACGGACTAACTCTACTCAATCTTACACACTCACTGTACGTGACCTCTAATCAATCGCTACATTGGTATCGTAACCAATCATCATTAACCGCACATGTATCACTATACATTGCATCACCTTGCATCCATGTCTGGATTCCATGATTTTCCACACATCCTACTTTTTCAAGTAGCCCAAAGTCTTTCTGAACTGGGAAGCAATTCCCCAAAGTTATTCACAGCCCCAGTATTAAGTCGTCTTGGCTTTTATTTCAGTCGAATAAGGTTTATCCCCTAGTCTTCTGTTTTGGGAATTTTCCTTCGGGAATTTCCACACTAATTAAGTTAAATGAATTTCCCATTCAATCGACAGAAATTACCACGCTCGGGCAATGAATATAGGTCAGGGAGAAATCTCCAAAATGGACATCATTCCGCACGCCGCTTCTTCTGATGCTTCGCTCGATGAGTCGTCTTGCTTCAAGAGCCTACGTCTATTCCATCGGACCTCTAATTGGGTTAATTTGTTGACATTTTGGAAGTGGATTCCATAGTTATTTGAAACTGGTTTTGATACCTAAATCCACTCTTTGCATGAGTAGAGTTCAATGGGGGATTACAATGACCCGGCTTCCTCTAACACACCAAAATGACATATCAGGTCTCCTTGCCTTATGCGTAGAAAAGACATATGTCATTACACTCATCCATACATGCTTATGCATACACGTTCACACAAAACACATTAGCTTCATAAATCATGTTTTCAACTTCATTGGAGAGATTACTCGACTCGGTATTTTCTCATGCAACTTAGCGTGCCCGGTGGTTACTATGGCTATATGAGATTGCTTGCAGCATGATTATGCACATATACAATCAATCATACAAATATAATCTTTCATTCACATATACACAACCATTATAAGCTCCCAATTATAATTCAAAGATTTTGTTTATTATTATATAACTCCAAATGCACGTATATGCAAACTTTACCATATCCATATGCATATACGTATATTTGGACAACAATTCAATTATTTAATAATCGAATCATACTTCTACTCATCAAATCTTTTCTGTTAAAGATCAATATCGTTGTCTACTATTTTATAAAATTATCCCATAATTCTGTAAAATGCAAAAGCATATAAATTATTTTAAACTCTTGCAATACTTAATTCCTTCATTAAGAATTAAGTATTAAGTATTCATCTATAGTTATCTTATAAAACCATACAACCACTTTATGAAATAATTCCTTCTTGCTAATTTATAAAATCTTATACTTTTATAAAATACTTCTTTATATTACTTTATTAAATCTCATACTTCTATAAAATACACCATTTCTACTATTTTATAAAATCTTGTTTTTTTTTATAAGATACCTTTGTTACTATTTTATATAGACTCAATCTATTTTGTAAAATACATCTTCATTCTTATTTTATAAAATCTCATTCTATTTTATAAAATACATCTTTTATTTATAAAATTATTTCACCTAAAAAATATTCATAAGTGCTAATTAAGCTCGTTAAGTCTCTAATCGCTTTGACAGTAAATGCAGAGCTCACAACTCAACTTAATTAACATAAAAACTTTATCTTATAAAACTTTCCAGATTTTCAAAAATTCATTTCTTCCATATATAACATTTATAAACACTAATTAAGCATCAATTGGCCTCTAATCACTTTAATAATAAGTGTAAAGCTCCAAACTCACTTAATTAGCTTACTAACTTCTACAAACATCATTCAAACAGTTTGATTAATCTTTTCTGATGACGTGCATATATTAGTCTGCTATTTTCCAACCTTTGGTTTCTAATATAAAATGATAACTTTGACCGGTGAAGTAAAAAAAAGGATTGTTGTGTGATTGATACAAGAAAACAAAACAAAAACTATCTATTTGTCTTTTACAACTCACAATGGAAGGAATATGAAATATAACGGTCAAATAACACTATGGCCTTTCAAAATAAATCCATACATAGTTTTCACATATCATTGGTATGTACAATTACAAACTCAATCCATACAATATGCCAAGTATCTTGCATATATACATGCCATCACGTACGCACAATATAATACGTAACTTGCCTTCATCACCCAAGCCTCCGACTTCATCATAACCCGACCTATCTTCATCAACCTATCACATATCATAAATAGGGAAAACATAGCGGTGAGGGGGGGGTCACACACAAAGTCTGATTTGTGAATAGAACTCAATTCAACATTTACTATACTTGTTTCATTACACAACATTATCAAAAATGATAAACTATAATTTTATTACACATTTTAAATTCATATTCAACTTATATCAAATCAAATGTATTATTCATTTTCACAAAGTTTTATATGGCCATATTACTATATTCTATCCAAAATGAGATGATTAAATTCACACTCTTTAGTATAGTCCTATCAAGGAAAAACTGGACAAACCACCAACCTCGCTATTCCCATTGCATCTTGCAGCTAACAATATCCCGAGTCATAGCATCCTATCAATTTTGACTCTATTCCTATTCGGTAAGTACAAAGTCTTAAATTTCATAAACATCGCCCTACGAAGATATGCGATGTCTGTATACTAACATGCATTGCCACTTAGGATAGGGTATGTCTTCTACCCCTTCACTTGTGTCCAATATACTCAGGTAATCTGGCAAGAACCTTTAGTTATATATATTTTATTGCCTTAATCAGGTTATAGGTTCATATTATCAATTTTACTCGGTGACCAATGCACCAGTGGACACATATCGGTCGATCTTTGTGCATGCAAAATAAATAATTTTGGATTTTTGTATGCTTTTCTATATTTCTATTTTTATTTCTTTATTTTGATAATTCATTAGCCTTATGACTTCGTACATATGTAATACACATTCATAGTATAACTTACTATATTTTTCCACGATTTCTTTGATTGTGTGTCAATTTAAAATTGTAGTTTCATTAAATCCATACATTAAAATACACTATATAAATCCATATATGTAGCTAAAATTCAAAATAGAATCATGTTTCTGACTGAAATTTATGCACCTAACTTCCAAAAATCATGCCTTAATTTTTAGTCCATATTTGACGTGTATAATTCATATATACATTTTATCCCGATTTAGTGAAATTTCACTAAATAAATCATACCTCTTGAAATATATCTCTATAAATATGAAATTTAATTTCTATATGCACATATACTTATATTTTAACTTAAAAATCATATTTGCACCATTCTCTTGAGATTATACATTCCAAATAAATTTTGTACACAACCCGGCCAATTTTCATCCGTTATGAAACCATATTTGTATAAATTCATATATATTAAATTAAATTTCATAAAAATACTTTTTAGATCCGATACCATTATATTAAAGTTCAGAATATAATTTTATATCGATTTGACATGATTAAATGTCCTGAATCATTTAAATATAAATTCAAGTCTACTTTTCATATATTACATTACATGTGTGTGTTCATATAAAATGAAATTAGTTATATAAAAATAATTTCTAAATTTGAAATCATCATATCTGATGTCAGAAATCAATTCCATACCATTTTCACATATTTAAAAGTCTCAAATAATTAAATTCATAATTTTTGCATGTTTTTGCATAAACATGAAATTTCACCATATTATTTCGTATAAATTATATAAAAATGTACAAAAATTATATTTAGGTTTTTCAATACCATATTTCACCTCAAAAATATTCACAAAAAATTAACTTGATTTATACGTCATTTCTATATGATTTTTCTCAATTGTATGCCTCATTTTACCACTGTTTACACAAATATTTTATATAAAATTCATTAATTTGTTTATTTACCCAAAACTCGTTTATAAATCAAATTAGGAAAGGGTACTAGAAATCAAAAACATTAATTTTGAATTATTCCCTTAATTGCCGAATTCAGTTATATTAAATTATGGAATCAAGCAAGTAGACATCGAATTTAGGCAAACCCACTCACCAAATCAATTTTTCTCAAATTCAAGCCTCTAGCCTCACTTTCCTTCGATGTCCAAAGATCCAACTATTAGAGCCTGCAGTTTTTGTTTCAATGATAACAACTATACAATCATTTATGTACACGCACACACATTTTCAAGATTACATGTATATGTTACAAGAAGGCACCATGCTCGATCATATTAAGACTCAAAGAAAAACAAAGATCTATCGGTCATAATATAGTTAGTAAGGTTATTCTACTATAAAAGAGTGTTTGATAAAATATTTTTAAGGTCTCCTTGAGTATATACGCGTACACAATAACACACTATTTTATATGCATTGAAATTAAGTTGAAAAATTGTTTTTACTACTCACAGACATTAGAGGTAAAACAATATAGTCTGTGACTTTCCTCAGGTAATTATTATCTAAAGTCATAGATGTATGAGGTTTTACAACAGGTGTCGTTCATACGAAAAACTCCAAATTTCGAAAAGACACTTCTGTTGTGACAAAAAGAAATTACCCTTCATTGAATGGTGGCAGCCGTTAAAGTGAATAGAACTTCTTTAATAGTAACTACTCTTCATCTGCATTATTTTGAGTCTATAAATACTACTTTGATTAAGATGTAGAAATTAACAAAACTTGAATTAGTTAAATCTTTTCTCTTTTGATTTCTTTTCACCATATTTTGCATACATTGCTTACATACACTCAATCTGTTAAAACCAAAATATTTTTTTGGTTAAACCACTTCCTATAACTCACAGCATTCACAATCATGTGCTCAAAAGAGAGGATAGGAAGATGTGTACTATAAGTCAAAAACTATGTTATTTGGAACACAAGATTGTCAGAGATATACTTTTGTATTAGTATATACCTCCGGGTGAAGCGAGGGTCAATTGGTTAAAGGAAATATCGAATGGGAGCTTCAGGACAAGACATAGTCAGTAATACACTACACACACACACACACACACACACACACACATATATATATAAGTTGCATTATTTATGAAGATCTTATAGATTTTCAATTGGTATCAGAGCAAGGTCATTTCAATCTGTAATAACACATAATTGAAATCATTAAAATGGAAAGTATATTTTAAGAAGGTCAATCAACCGCTCGTCCTCCACTATTTACTGGTTCTAATTATGCTTATTGGCCAACACGCATGCGAATTTTTATGGATGCAAATGGGTTAGAAATATGGATAGCAACTCAAAACAAATATGAAGCACCTGACACTGATATTGGAACATAAGCTAATGCACAAAAAGTAGAGGCATCTAACAGTGTCAAAGCTATAAATGTATTATTTTGCTCACTTGACAAAATAAGAGTTTTCATGTGTCATGCTCTGTAAGACTGCATATGATATGTGGTGCACTTTTCAAGTCACACAAGAGGCACAAATAAAGTCAAGCAAACTATAATTTCGATTTTACAAAACAAATTCTCATCTTTCAAAATAAAAGCAAGTGAATCAATTATTGATATATATATGCATGATTACAAACCATTCAACATGATCTCATGGAACTTGGAGTCAAATTCACAGATTTCGATTTAGTCATGCGAATTTTAAACTATTTGACAATTGACTAGGAAAGAAAAGTTCAGACATCGAAGAAGCTAATGATCTTTGTCACCTTCGATCAAAGAGCTAATAGGAAATTTGATGACATATAAAGCTAACTTGTAGGATGGAAAGGATCAAAATCATGAAAAGAAAAACATAGCATTCTAAGCAAGTAACGAAGCTTCAGACTTAGATGAAGAGGAGATTGTCTTTTTTACCAAAACTACAATAAATTCAAGAAGTTCAAGAAGATGACCAAATTTCAAAATGGCGGCAAACCAAACTCTTTAAATCAAACATCGATTAAATGCTATGAATGTGAGGAATTTGGCCACATGAAGAAGGATTGTCCATAGCTCAATAATGACAAAAAGAAAGAAAATTCTAGAAATTCAAAAAAAAGCTTATCAAGTAACATGGGATGATTTAGACTCGTCTTCTTCTTCAGATAGTGATAGTGAAAGCAATTCGAAACAAAGAAATGTGTGTATTATAGCTAACACTAATGAGGTACATGACAAGCACCATTGTCCAAGTGGTTAATTGATCGGCTTGGTGCAGGATGTCACAAGTTCGAAACTTGCTTTCGAACGTTTATTTGACATGGGATATGTTGTCCCATTGATTTGTTGTATATAAAGTACCAGTTCAAAAAAAAAACACTAATGAGGTACGTCCTGAGATTGCTTATGATGAATTAATGGAAACAAATATTGAATTAGATGATAATTATAGAGAAACAAAAAAAATAAAATAAAGAATATGTAGTAAAGTTAACTAGAAAAGAATTAGAAATTGGAGTATCAAAAGATGAAAAAATTACCTTAAAAGAAGAATTAGAAATTGGTTAGAAGAAGTATGCAACACTATTATCTTAAAATGACATATTATTAAATGATTTAAAAAATTATAAGTTAGAAAAAGTTAATATGGAAAAATAAAAATTAGAATTATAAGCAAATTTAGATCCTAAAAACAATGAAATCTGTGATCTTAAAAGTAAATTAGAAAAAATAACCAATATTGTGACAAAATTCAACAAAGAAAAAAAAATTGGAAAATTTAATTATGATATCTAAACCATCTAGAAATCGAAAAATGGATTAGGTGTAAAAAAAGAAAGGCCAAAGAAATATAGCACATTATACACAAAATTCAAAAGCCAAAATTAAAAACTACGTTTAAAAATTCATATACAAATATGGTCAAATATGGATTCCAAAAACAAATAATAAACTAATTAGACAAAAATATATTGAGGAATATTTACAAAAAGTTGTATATAACAAAAATTACATTTCTAAGGGAACCAAATCATCATGGATATGGCTACATACATCCTAACATGTAGGATCCTAAGCAAAGAAGGTGGGTACCAATTAAAATTTTCTTATTTTACTGGTCCCCAAAATTAAAATAAAAAATAAAGAGAAATGGACACTCGATAGCGGTTGTTCTAAGCACATGACAGGAAATGCTATTATGCTATCAAATATACATATATCGATGGTGGCACCGTAACATTTGGAGATAACTCAAAAGGATTTGTCTTCGGCATTGGAGAAGTCATCAATATCGGTATTTCTAATTCTCCTATAATTACTAAGGTCTTATTGGTAGAAAATTTAAACAATAACTTATTATGTATAAATCAATTATGTGATAAAGAATTTAAAATTGATTTCAAGAAAAATAAATGCAACATTTTTATCAAAATAAATATTTTATCTTCAAAGGATTTAGAGATCGAAACATATATGTTTTAACATGAATGTCAAAATAATACAAATTTATGCTTAGCCGTGAATCATGATGACCCATGGTTATGGCATAAAAAATTTTGTCATAAATTTTAAGAATATCAACAAATTAGCTAAAAATGAATTTGTAAGAGGATTACCTAAAATCTACTACAGGGTTAAAAACCTATGTGATGCTTGTCAATTTGGTAAATTAAAGAAAAGCTCCGTTAAATGTAAAAAGGAAATTTCCACAAAACAAACTCTCGAATTACTCCATCTAGATTTATTAAGACCAACCCAAGTACGTTCAATAAATCATAATAAATACATTTTTATAGTTGTTGATGATTTTTCAAGATATACTTGAACATTATTTTTAAAATAAAGTGACACTTTTGAAACGTTCATAATTTTTGCTAAACGAATAATTTTTTTAATGAATTTAAAAATTAAAAATATACGAAGTGATCACTTTGGTGAATTTGAAAATGAACCATTTACCAATTTTTGTAACAAAAAGGGAAATAATCATAATTTTTTGTTTCCTCGAATACCACAACAAAATTGTGTTGTAGAAAGGAAAAATCGAACTTTACAAGAATGTGCACAAACTCTACTAAATAGTAGTAACTTACGAAGAATTTTTAGGCTGAAGGCGTTGGTACTGCTTTTTCCATATTAAATCGTGGACATTTAGATCAATTACTAAAAGTACATGCTATGAAATATTTCTTAACTAGAAACCAAAAGTTCCTTATTCATATATTTGGGTCAAAATGCTTCATATTAAACACTAACGATAATCTAGGAAAATTTTAATTCTAAAGTTGAAGAAGGAATTTTTGTTGGCTATTCAGATCGAAGCAAAGCATATAGAATTTTTAATAAAGTAACAAATATTACACAAGAAAGTCTTCATGTCTCATTTGACGAAAATTTTAACGTAAAAAAAAAGACGATGATGAAGAATTAATAAATAAAACTTATATACCTATACATGAAAGTAATAATAATGTCGATAACAATAAACATAATATGATAACATCATCACCTATAATATTAAGAGACCATCTTATTAATAATATTATTGGAGATTTAGATACAAGAGTGTCAACCAGAAAACAGTTAATCAAATCAGTCATGTTGCATTTATACCAAACTTTGACTCGAAAAATTATAAAGAAGCATCCAAAGTTGATTTTTGGATTATTGCATTACAAGAAAAACTTAATCAATTTGAAAGAAATGATGTTTGGGAACTTGTACCGAGACCATACAATCAATCTGTAATTGGAACGAAATGGGTTTTTAAAAATAAAGCAGATGAAAATGGAAATATTGTAAAAAATAAAGCAAGATTGGTAGCTCAAGGATATAATCAAGAAGAAGGAATTGATTATGATGAAACATTTTCTCATGTAGCACATCTCAAAGCAATACGAACATTACTGGCTTTTGCATATCATCATAATTTTAAACTCTTTCAAAAGGACGTAAAAAGTGCATTTTTAAATGGATTTATAAAAGAAAAACTATATGTTGCATAACCTCCTTTATTTGTTCATGAGAAATATTTGATCATGTATTTAAACTGAAAAAGGCCTTATATGGATTAAAACAAGCACCTCGTGCTTGGTAGGAAAGATTAAAAACTCATTTAAAAAGTTCCAAATTTTAAATTAGTAAAATTGATTGCACTTTATTCATAAAACAGATTTATAATAATATTTTAGCCGTACAAATATATGTTGTCAAAATTATATTTGGATCCACTTGGAAAAATTATGCACTGAATTTTCTAAAATAATGAAAGATGAATTTGATTTGTCACATACGGGAGAATTAAACTGTTTCTTAGGATTACAAATAATACAATTAAATAATGGAACTTTTATAAATCAAGAAAAATATTTTCAAGATTTATTAAAAAAAATTGGAATGGAAAATATATCAAGTAAACCAACTCCAATGAGTACAACTCTACACTCAGACAAAGATGAAAATGGAAAAGATTACGACCAAAAATTATATCGAATTATGATAGGATCTACGTTATACTTAACAGCTAGTGGACCAGATATTATGATGAATGTATGTTTATGTGCTCGGTTTCAAGCACAGCCAAAAAAATCACATCATCCAGCGGTAAAATGGATCTTAAGATATTAAACAAACACTAGAGATTACGGAATTTTTTAACCAAAAGGAAGCTTCGAACTTGTATCATATAACGATGCTGATTTCGGCGGTTGTAATTACAACGGATAGAAAAAGAACAAGTGGGATATGTCATTTTATTGATCAGTCCTTAGTTTCGTGGTTTAGTAAAAAAGCAAAACTCTGTTTCGCTCTCAACATGTGAAGCCGAATACATCTCGGCGGCTTTAACATGTGCAAAAGTAATATATATGCAACAAACTCTTCTAGATTTTGGTAAAATTATTATAAAATCTCCTATATATTGTGATAATACTAGCGCCATAAATTTATCAAAAAATTCTATTAACCATTCTCGAATAAAGCATATTGATGTTTGTTATAATTTTCTAAGAGATAATGTGGAAAAAGGAATTATATAACCGGAGTTTGGAAACAACGAAAATCAAATAGATGATATTTTTACTAAACCATTAAGTGAACTAACTTTTATTAAGTTAAGACGATATCTAAAATTATGTTCGTACAATGAATTGATTAACTAAATTTGTAGAAATAGTTTTGTATGCTTAAATTTTTTGTAAAACAAAGCTCATGTAAAACTACACAGAATAAAATGTATGCACATTGATTAATAAAAATCACATAAAATTTAAACTAATACTAACCGTATGAAACCTAACTACTCTGTGTAAAATTTATATCGTTGAACTCCTTTTCCTCAACCTACTCTCTACGTATAGTAAAAAATCTTATAAATCGGCTTATATTCTTCCTAAAAATAAATAGATTATTAAAACAAATAATATGCAAAAAATGTCTTCTACTCACAACTCCACCTATTCAACTATCGAATATAAATCTCCCTCATCGGATAGCACTTAAGTTTCACCAACTAAATCCACACCTACAACAATTTGTTCAACCTCTCTGAACATTGTTGCATTGCCTACACACCACACTGGCTTTTCTCCTAAAGAAAGATAAACTTTTAATTGATCTAGAATCAACATCTCTCGCTGACAAGGTCGATGAAATATTTCACTATCAACAAGAAATGATGAGAATTCAACATGAAATATGTTATGAACAACGACGTTAAGGATCTCGTCTAAATTTTCTTTAAAAGTGTATTATAGCAATTTGTGGTTATTCATTAAAAGGAGCATCATGGTCCTCCTCCAACTAATACTCCTCGGCACAATTACTCACCTCATCCTTCACAATAACCTACATCCTCTAGTCACGTTGCCGAATATTATTCGGATTCTGAAATACAAGAATCCCATGTTGAAACAATGCAAAACAAATCTCTTCATGATTTGACACTTAAAAACCAAAAGATAATCATGGCTAAATAGTGAGCCATAAACAAAAAGATGACTAGATTGGAACGTTCTTTCTCAACAAGGATGAAAAAAATGGAAAAGACTTTAGACAAAGTTATTTCCACTTTAGGGAAGATTATGCAAAAAGTACATGGACGATCATCCTCTCAGCTCATCATCCTCGCCTTCATCTACACCACCACCTCGGGCTCATACACCAATTTAGCACCCTCAAGCTTCTCCCGAAGGAACATCTCACGATAGAGGTGACAGAGGAAAGACTCATGTGCAAGAACAACCTAAGAAGGAAGAAGAATATAGTGATGACATGTAATGTCCGATACTCCATATTTCCAACAACAATCGACTATGACATTTCAAGGTCTCTCAATTCAAGAAGAAAAGGAGTACAATGACCAAACTCAACGGCCGGGCACATATGAACAGAATCCTTCATCTTATTGGAAATACTTTGAGAGTTATGGTGGATTATCTTACTTTTCAGACCAATAAAATTAGCATTTCATTTTAGTTATCTTTTTAATATTTTTCAATTTTCTATGCTTATGCTTGTCTGTTTAACTATTTAACACTTCTGCTACATTTAACTCTAATTTTATTTGAATTTCCTTATTTAGTTTAAATATTAATGATATTATATATAACATGCTATTAAATGTCTATTTAACATTTATGTATCTTATATCATTCCTTCCATTTTGATAATGACAAAGGGAGAGGAATTTCACGCATATACATAAGGGGAGACAAATATAATAATTCTTCCATTTTTGATTGTATAGTTGTTATCATCAAAAAGGAGGATATTATTTGAACCTCTGGTTTACGTTTCAATGATAACAACTATATAATCATATACACACATACACACACTTTATTAAGGTTGCGGGTATGTACTACAAGAAGACACCATGCTCAAAGATATTGAGACTCAAAGAAAAATGAAGAACTATCGACCATAATTAGATATAAATACAACATTACTCATTTGATTCAATCATTCTTCCATTTTTCATTGTATGGTTATCATCATCAAAAAGGGCAAGATTGTTAGAACCTCCAGTTTATGTTTCAATGGTAACAACTACAAAATAATTTACATATTTACACACATAAACACACTTTATCAAGATTTTAGCTATAAGCTACAAGAAGACACCATTCTCAAAGATATTAAGAGTCAAATAAAATGAAGATCCATCGACCATAATACAATTAGTAAGGTTATTCTACCTGAAAAGGGTGTTAGATAAAATATCGTTAAGGTCTCCTTGAGTATATATGCGTACACAATCACACACTATTTCATATGCACTGAAATTAAGTTTAAAAACTATTTTTACTACTCACAGATGTCTGAGGTAAAACCACATAGTCTATGACTTTCCTCAAGTAATTATTTTTTGAAGCTACAGATGTCTAAGGTTTTACCACTGACGTGTGTCATATGAAAAACTCCAATGTTGAGAAGACACTTCTGTTGAGACAAAAAGAAATTACCCTACATCGAGAAGTTGTAGCCATGAAAGTGAATAGAACTTCTCTAACAGCAATAATTCTTCATCTGCATCCTTTTGAATCTATAAATACTACTTCGTTTGAGATGTTGTGTCACGACCCAAATTTCAGCGTTCGAAAAATCGACACCAGTACCTCACTTGTACTTGAATGCCGCAAGTTCAATCGTTGAAATCCAACTCATGCCAGAGCTTATGACACATTAAGTACAACAACACAGCGAAAGAAATGAATATATCATTGATATACAATAGTTGATTACAACAATGATACACATGATATCAACATCAGAGATACAAGATAACAGCGGAAAAATAACACAACTAGATGGTCTGGATATTGCAACCATCAACAGTGGAAAGATAACTCCAATAGAATTCCAAGCGAGAAAGCGAGAATGCAATATCTAGCGACTCCATTGCCAAAGCTCCAAAGCTAAAAAGACTCCAAACCAAAAGCAGTTATATCCAGACCATAAGCTCGAACCACCATCACGATGACTTAAGCAAGGTCAGTCACCTTGAACAAATGCTATCGCCGAATCCACGCTATCGAATCTACTCCTACTTTTTGGTTATCTGAAAAATCCAACTCCAGACTGCCTGTATGGAAAACTGTGGGCAGCCATAGTTTAGAAAGGGAACAATAAACTCCAGGTCAGTCATGGGACTGGTGTGAGCAAACAAAAACAGTTTTCTCTTCTAAAACAATCAACAAAAGAAGTTGAAGAAATTCTCTATGTTTTTGGAAAATGAAACTTCCACAAGGCCTCTCGCCACACACACAATGCAAGCGCAAACTTGGAGGAGATTTCTCCTTATGACAGTCAAAAATGCTTAATACGCGAAAATCCTTTTGATATTATTATTAGTGCATAGTGGAAAATATTTGCAAGTATAATATTAATCTTAGCCAGCATACGTACCATTATAGTATGCCTACTATAGCTACCATAGTAGATGGTAGGAACTACAACTAAAACCGTACAAGGCGTGTATTGGATGATTGGGTTTCCAGCAATGGTCAGGCAAAGGAACTTCCCACACCGAATGGAACGTCTCTGGAGGGATGCTCCCGAGAACCTAACCGGATCTCTGCCAACACAAGGCCGGGTTACCTCTGTAACAAGGTAACTACAGACACGAGTATGCCACCCCTCGGTCGTTACCAACCTTTATCTGAGGCACCTATCAACCAACGACCACAAAGCAATAAGTTTTGTAACAACCACAAAGTTAAGTATCTGAGCTCCATACCATGATACCACTTATAATCCAGAAGGAAATGGACATACCCTCAGGGGGCGCTGCCCCCAAATAACCTTGCTTCAACGATTCTTGTTTCGATCATTACCGGATTGTGAGGCTTGACGAAGTCTCATCCACAAAGCTACACTTTTCACAAATCCATGCTTTGATCAACAAATGATCAGAAGCACTTCATATGCCACATTACCAAATTGGGAATGTATCACTACTAACCATCAACTACATAACCTCTGTAACATCCCGTATTTTTAAGCCATGGAATTTGAACATTTAATTCGTTTTAAATGTTTAATGTGGGTTCTTAATTGATTTTGCAATGAATGGATTCGGGTTCAATCAGTGAAATAAGCTATAATTTTTATCTATAGCAATTCCGGTTGAATTTGAATAATGGGAAAAATATAATTTAGATATTCGGAATTGAAATAAAAGTAAATCTGAATGTAAATAGTGATGAAAATGGTTTTAAAATTTTTATTTTGAGTTATTTGAGTATAAATAGCGTGGTGGGAATTTTAGATGAATTTTAAAGTTGATAAGTTAATATTTGGAATTTTATATTAATTTTGAAAATGAATTTAAATATTTTTAAAATGCAATTAATCGGATTTTGGTCTGGAAGGAGCCAGAATGATTTTTATGGTGTTTATAAATTTTATATGAATTGTTATTAAGTTAGTAAAAAATTTAAAAGTAAATTTTTAAGCGTTTTCGACAATTTTGAAAATCGCTTGATTTAATAGACGAGTGAAAATAGCCTTACGGGGCACAGTCTCGGAATTCGAAGAAACCAGTTCCATTGGATCTGTAATAGTTAGTTATTATCGGATTTCAATTTTCGTAGCAATCGGAGTTGTCGTTTGACCGTGGCAGCTCGAAACGCATCGAAATCGTTTTAATCGGTTTAAATTAAAATTGATTGTTTAATTCCATAACTCACACGTATGACCGAATTAGCTAACGGAACCTGTTCCATTGTGTTTGGAACGCGGAAAAACCCTAGGAACGCCTGTTGGTACGTGAGAATTGGAGTCCGTTTGCGTAAGTGGTTAATTGATTGGAACGAGATTAAAATAATATTTAATAATATTATATATATATATTCACGTTAGGGTTAAAACCCTAGATATAAACGGGCCGCCGTTCCTTTGTGTTCAATGGCCGAAATCGCTTCTTCATTCTCGCTCGATTTTCACGCAATCCAAGCGACGATTTCAGAAATTTTCAACTAGAGAATCGAAGAGGGCCTTGAGATCTACGATGTGTACGGTGGTGATGGAGTTTAGCGCAGCGTGGAGAGGGTAGGGAGGCCGCGTTCGAACGTGTTTCGTGCTCGAATTTCGTCGTCGTGGGGGAGCCGAGTTTGGCCGCTTCCTGACCATGGGCGCGCGCGGGGTAGAGCTTTGAATTGGAAGCGTTCGATCGACGTCTCGACGATAGGTGATGATGCAGTTTCGTGCCCTAATCTCATGATTTTGGGTTCGGTTTTTTGCACTGGAGCGACGACACAAGGAAGATGAGAAGCGGCCTTCATTTTGCTATCGTGGCCGTTCATTATTTGGTAATTAATTAAAATTATTAAATAAAATTGTTTTAAATTTGAATTCATACTTCAAAATTTAATATCTCGCTCATATGTTATTGGAATTTGACGAAACAGGGAACGCCGGAATCGCAGCGACGAACACAACGCAGTGGTGCAGTTCGGGAATCATTCCGGGCAAGTAGAAATTTGGGTTAAATCGAACATCGTTCAGTTTAATTTAAATTACGAACGCTCGCCGAAACTCAAGGTGAGTTATTCTCACTCACATCTGGATATTGGCTGATTTAAATAATAAATATTTAAATATCTGTGTGATTGGTTGCATATTATTGTTATTATCAGTCTGGATTGATATTTATCTATGTGATGTACTAATCTTTGTGGATGCAGGGAAAACAGGTTGGAGGGATCCAACTGGATTCCTCACAATGTAGTAATATTTTTATAGTTGATGCTGATGCCTGTTATATATTGTGATTGATAAATTTGGAATTTAATTTCATTGTGATATTGTGGGATAAACTATAAGCCCAGGATGTTAAATTATAAAGAAATTTGGAGTTTTAATTATAAAGAAATTAAATTGGGTTTTAAAAAGGAATTAAGAAATTAATAATTAAGAAATATAAAAATTTGGAATCTGCTTGGATGGAAAACCGAAATAAAATTGTATTGGAATATTGCTGGGTAAATTATAAATCCATAATTAATTATAAATGGATAAATTGAATTTTAGAGAAGTAAAAGATATTGTTAAATAACGAATTTCAAAGAATTAAAATTTGAAATCCATTTGGAATGAAAATTGTAAATTAGTAAATATGGAATGATAAACAAAGAGAAAAGTTATTAGTTGATAAATGGGAAAATAAGATTTATGTTATTAAAATATAAACCTGAATTGAAATAAATTGACAGAAATTGTGAGAAGGATTTCTGTGATGTTTAAGTGGAAATGAGTTCCCTAGGAAAACCAAGTTCGAGTTTAAACTGATTTTATAAAAAGGAAGTTTTGAAAATTCAAACTTGTTTAAAAGTGTTTGGAAATTATTATTTTAAAATAATTATTAATAATTAGCAATAGTAAATTTTATAAATACCTTAATAATTATTTTTACAAATGGATTTGTTTAAAAGACTAGTTTTGGACTTAAGTCATTTGAAATTAGCATTTATCTTATTAAAAACACTATTTTAAATTTAGTTTATTAAAAAACCTTATTTAAAATCAAAGTTTATATCTTAATAAATGGTTTTCTGTACATATGTTGAAATTATATTTTGAGTAAATAACTAGTAGTAAACTTCCATATTTTAAAAGTATATTTTGGAATTAAGTGTTTTTAAATTGTTTTTAAAATCTAAATGTTTTGAACTTGGTTATTTCCAATGGGAATATATGGTAAAGGATTTACCTTGTAATGGAAGAATTTTGGAAAATTGTTTTCAAATGAGTTTTGAAACTTTGGAAATATATCTTGTAAAGATATTTGGGTAAATAAATAATATGGGGATTATTTATTGTGTGATGGATGTTTATGGATGTTTATGAATATAAATTGATAGTTAAATCACCGACTATCAATATTGGACAATGCGTTGATCATTTCGAAGAGACCGGGATCGAGATTTATTTCTCGAAAACCACTTCAATCCGATTTGTACGTTTCGTGCGGAAAAAAAAAACGTGTTCGGAGTCGAAGATGGAGCAGTGAAGTGCAAGGGCTAGTCGCTACTAATCCTGAGGATATTTCCAAAATGGATGTAGTAGGAGTAGTGCCTTCGGTTCCGTTCGAACCCGGGACGGACTTGTATGGATGAATGCTTGCGAAACATCGTCAGGTGGACGATGGGCATTCTAAGTGAAAACGTTCTAAAGGTAACGCTTAGCCTCAAGCCTCATCAACCGGGAATGACTGAAAATCAGGAGATATGCAGCAAGGTTAGTTGGGTCATGCCCAAGCAGGACAAGATATTTCCCCTGTCTAGATGTCCTTTATATATTTTCGGCTTAGTGGGTGGTTGGTCGCGCCAACCACGGGGTTTATCTTGTTCGGGACTGTTCAGTAAGGAATGGTTCCGGCCTTGTGTTGCAGGGGATAAAGGGAGTAGTCCTCGGTACGGTGATCTAGGCCCCGTACTGTGACAGGTGGTACCCCAGTGCCTAGTCATTGTTGGAAATCCATTTTCCATACGAGCCTTGTACGAGTTTTGTTTGTATTACCCACTTTTGTGGCTAGTAGCTGGAATTTAATAGATGTAACAATTTCGGCTATTTTATAAGTATTTGTAAATAGACACTATTATAATATCAGAGGATTTCTATAAAAAGTGTTTTAGCTATCGTAAGGTAAAAACCCGACATGTTTATTTGTGGCGTGGTCTTACGAGATGCTTTTGTTTTCAAAGGATTTTTGAAACTTTAATAATCAATTTGGATGCATTATTATCAGCTGGTATTACAGACTGACTCGGGTGTTATTTCATTATAATGCTCGGGTCAGACCGAGTATTATATGTTCAGGTTAGGTTGCTATGGAGCAGGAGAGGAGCTGGAGACCGAGACGTATATATGTATATAGATATATATTCCGCTGTTGTTATTGTATGGTATGTCTGATTGGTATTTGATGATGTATGGGATACTCTGATTTTGTGATGTATAAACAGTTATAGATGTCATTTTGTGTAAGGATCTATATTTACTATTATATTTTATTCCGCTGCGACTGTGAGATTCTGATATTGTTTAGTTTTCTTCTTCTTCTATCTCTTCTTCTTTAACCCTAATGGTTCGTAATTCTGTGCCACTTGAGTTAATAGAGGTAGAATAGTGTTGATTTAAGGGGTACGGATTTGCGGGTCGTCACAACCTCTGAGCTCGTACGTCTCAGAGATGGGTGTTAAGCTAAGAGAATAAATTCTCCGCCATCAAACAGAAATGTATTTGATAGAAGCCAGCTTTACATGTCAAAGTGTAACGTCAGACACACATCCATACAAGTCTGTTCCGGGTTCGAACGGAACCGAAGGCACTTCATGAAGAAGCCCTTGCAAATCCGGATAATCCCTAATCACGTCCAGACTATCCATCAAAAAGGGTGATCAAATCTCTAAAAAGGGGACCAGTCGGTGTAGAGATATTCGGCGAGTTATCCTTTCGCTTTCGAAAATATTCGGTCTTCACTACCGGTCTTCAGATGTAATCCATAACGTCGTATCATTATTCAGAATGGGTTATACGACAAAAGGTCATCTCCCAGCTAAACTGAGTAATGAACGCAATATTTAAAAACATATGGATATTGGGATCTCACTTAAGTCATAACTTAGAACCCAAAACTTTACTTTCAAAATGGTTTAAACAAATTACCATTTACAAATCTTTAAACAAAAAGATTCACTTCACAAAGTTCACCAATCTTTTCACAAAGATTAATTCACAACTTTTAAAACAATTTCCCTTTCAAATTGGATTAACTCATCCAACTTTTAAATCAAAGATTCAATGCATAGCTTTCAAAAACATTTCCAAAGATTCATAACTTTCAAAAACAATTCCATTTCAAACCTTTTATACAAAAGATACACTTTTAAGATCGTCTTCAATTTCAAAACAAGGTTCAACCATCTTTCACAAAGATTCATTCATAGCTTTCAAAACTATTCAATTCCGTTTCAGACATGAAATCTTTCAACACAAATTGGAAATCCTCTCTTTATATGAAAGCTATTCTTATTTGAAAACAAATAGTTTTTGTTTCGGAAAAATCCGATTACATTTGCACAAGTTAAACTCTTTCAAACTTGGGTTAAATTTAAATTTCCAAAATAATACTTTTAAAAATGGTTTAAAATCCATATAAACACATTTATAACTTGTATTACCTTTTTAAACCATAATTTCCAAACATAGAATTCAATTTCAAATCTTGAATTCAAATAAAATTATTTAAATTTTAAAACTTTATCAAATTATTCAAAATAACTTTTATCTTTGAAATTCCTTTTCAAAAGCTTTTCCATTTCCAAAACCATTTGGATTCAAAATTCAACTTTAAAACCATTTCAAAAAATCTATCATTTAACCGATTTCCTCATGAAACCCATATTTGTGTGTGTATGGTGTAGTCCAGGGATTTCACAAAATAGTGCAAGATCATCAATCGTCACAGATTCAATCATATCAATATCGATAAGCGGTATAATCTGTAACGCTTATCTTCATTCACAGAATCACAGATAGAAAATACAAATTCATCACAGATAAATAAATAAATTACATTCATCACAGCTCAACTCAGATCATAAAGCATCACAAAGTAGAGATATCAAACAATTTCAACATTCAATGGAGTCCAAGCATTCATAAGTAAGATTAATTAATCGTATGATTAATCGAAACCAGATTAATCACTAATCCTGGTTAACTAACATTAATTAATTACAAATCTTAACTAGTGATTAACCTTTAATCATTTATTAAATAACCTTTAATTATTAATTAATCAATCTTAATTAATAAATCAATTAACCTTTAATCATTAAATAATCAACCATTAATTATTTAATTATCCTTTAGTTAATTGTCCTTAATTAATTACACTAATTAATTATCCCTTAATTAATTATCATTCCTTAATCACCTTCATTAATTAATTAACCTTAAGTTAATTACATAATTAATTGTCCCTTAATTACATTAAGTAATTACAAATTAATTGACTTTAATCATCAATTAATCAACCTTTAAATTACTAAGTAATTAACCTTTACTCACTTAATAAATCTTTAAATTACAATTTATTAACCAACCCTTAGTAAATTACCCCTTATTAAGTAATTATCCTTTAATAAATCTCATAAACTAATCCTTCTTTAAGTAATAATCTTTTAATTTCTTTTATTAATAATTCATCATTAATTATTTAAGAACTTAATTAATTAAAAGATAAAACATTCTATCTTAATTAATTACTTCACCTTGTTTAATAATCTTGTAATTAACCACCTTAACTTAAACCTTTAAATTAAATTAAAGATTCAAAACTCTTCATTCTTTCATTATTTACTTAATAACGAAATTAAATTTATTTATAAAAAAACTTAACTTTTCAAAGATAAAGGTTATATATTAAAAAAATTTAACTCAAATAATTTTATCTTTCAAATCTTTAATAAATTCCATCTTAATTTAAAATATTAATTATTCTAAAAGAAATGGTTAGAGAATTATTTAACCTTGATTAAGTTTAAATTCTTAAACTGGTTATAAAATCAAGATTTGGAAACTCGGACCAAACACTTAAATACTCTGGCCCGACTACGAGTCTTCCTCCATCACCTTTTACTTCGAGTCATGCATGGTTCCATCACCAGATCCAACCCAAAAATATCACATCTTCTCCAACACCTCGGTAATGCCTGATATATAAGTCTACGCGTGCACCTGCACCACTGTTCCGATCATTACTGACCGATGCCGCGACCACCCACGAGTCACCCTTGACCACCTCGACGAACTCCATCACCCAGTTCTGACTGATTCATCCAGAATCAAAATCGAGCACACAAGAACCAACTCGAACAATTTTTTATCGAAAGAACCGCCTCTGGCCACCACCTCCAATCACTTGAGTTTGCATCATTACGTCTAGAGCCTAGCCATTCAACCATGTACTCAATCCCCCACCTACAATTCATCATGGATCACTATCGACAGTGCACTATTCCGGAATCCCAAGTCGACCATTCAAGGTGATTAAACCCTAATTTTCTCGTGCTAGTTCACCACGGTGGTCGAGAATTTCAATCACCATTTTTTGCGTTGACCACTGGGCTGTGATCCTCCTCTGGCCACAACCACGTCGACCAACACCTCCTCGTTTGCCGTGAATTGACAAAAATGAAAATTGACCAACTCACAAATTCCCATCAATTTCAAAATTAATAATCTCAATATTTTCATCAAAATTCATAAAATTCAAATACGAATCCAGTCATATAACTGAAACTCGAGATCATGATACTTGAAGTTCTGATAAAAATGTTTATTATTATAATACTCAAATTTTAAAATATTTATTCCATAAATATATTTGCAACTATTTTTAAAATTGGTATTACACTGTTATGATCAACTTTCATTTAGAAATCATCCCCGAAATCTATTTATAATCTGAGATACAAAATTTTTTCTTGAGTTTAGCTAACCTGTTACTAAACAGAAACCTATCAATACATAGACAGGCATGCACATCCATTTCATACATATTCACACATATTCATATTCATACCAGAGATTTTCGCAGTATCAACATCAAGCATTCATCACAACATCACAAAATATCAACAAAAAGATAGTTTGCTCACCTATAAAATGAAGATAGATGACCTGGAAGCTCAAAACTGGAACTTGCTTGATTATTTGATCTTTTTCTATGATTTCTGTTTTGCTCTGGATTTGATTGTTTTAATTTCTGGAATTTTCCTTGAATCTGATCTTACTTTATTGAAGTTAGACTTTGATCTTTACTTGACACTTACTTTAGTTCCTTCAGGTTGTTTTGATTTCTTTGGTTTACATTTTGTTTCCCAGATTTTACTTTTGAACTTTGCTTTGATTTATAGTTTTATTTTGTTTCAGGTTTCCTTTTTCTTTTTTGATTTTGGATTAGCTTGAGATGATTTTGCTTTTGCTGATTTGAATCTAAAGTTTGATTTATTTTCAGATTTGAGAAGTTTAAACTGATTTCTTTTCTTATGCATGTTATTCTAAAAATTAATTTAAAAGGAAAAAAAACTAAATGCCACTAGTTAATTTACTTGCAAATTAAATGAACACTTGTTCAATTCATAATTCTTTAACGTACACTTGTTAAGTCCTAAAATCTCCGCCTTACAAATGTTAATATGTAATTAAATTTGTGTTTAAATCCTTATGTTAAATAATTTTTATAAACACTGCATTTATTTTATTTTCTAAACCCTCTTAGCTTTATATTTACAAAACATTCCTTTTATAGTTGCATCATACATTATATTTTATACTTATATAATTTTAAAATAAATGATTTGAAATCAAATTATTCATTATTAATAAATATTAATATATATTAGTTCCATAGAAATAATAAGTTAATAAATCAAATTTTTATCTTCAATGCATTTATTAAAGAATTTCAAACCAAAATTATTTCTACAATTTATATGTATATATATATATAAATACACTTTGATGGATTTCCAAATCAATCCAATTCTATTTAAAATATTTATTTTGACCTTCAAATTCAAAACTTCGAATTTTAAAAATCTATTTATATATGTTTTCCTATTAATTTCCAAAGATATAATTTAAAACTTTTTATTAATTCTTAGAATTGGAAAACAAATTATTATTAATTTCAAAATATAAAGTTTTAAATCCAATTTATTTTAAAAACACTTATCTTTAAATTTCTAAACCAAATTCTATTTATAATCAATTTATATACACATATGTTTTCATTCTGGAAATTTTCAAATAAATTTACCAATAAATTCACAACTTAATTTCAAAAATTAAATTAATTACGTATTAAATTTGATTTAAAAACATGAATGTTACAGATTCCCCCTTAAGAAAATTTCATCCTCGAAATTTGCAAGAAATTGAGACAACAAAAGAACAGATAAGAAACGTTCTTCAGATCAATCTGACTATCCATTCTGCATTTGGCTCACCAAATTTGGATATCACCAATAATTGTGGGGACAAACTCATTCAATATTTCACGAAGTATTCGGGTCACTCGGTCTACGAAATATGGAAGGCACTGGTTAGTTCGAAGGATAACTTAACCATTCGTAGATTGTATTTGGACCTAAAAAAAGGGAAAAATAGATTCAATTTTCCACAGTTCTCAAACACTAGGTATGGATTTCAAACTCAGGTCGGAATATCCCAAGGTATACACTATCTTGTCCCTCCTCGGACTTGAATTCTCACAAAAATTATAATAGAATTCTCAAATTTTGTTTAAATCAAAATCGTTTTATCGACACAATCCAATTTAACTTCATATTTTAGTTAACCAATTTATTTCAATTTTAAAATCTCAAAATCACTAAGGTTATAAACGAAAATCTGATAGGGTACCGACGAAGAGAATATGAAATAGAAACCTATCTTCAACGATTCGCAGGGCCACCACAACACCAAAGCTCCTTCTCGTACCGGCCACGAAGCAATCAGAGAATTGAAATTGAATCAAAGGAGATTGAGAAGAATTGTTTCCTTGTTGTTACAGGGTATTTACCATTTTTAGTGGTACTTCCCTATCCCTTATCTCGTCCTCTTCTTGCACACATACTCACTATCAATAGATAGTAAAAGAATTTACTGAGGCATACGAACAGATACCTTAGGGAACACTCATTCTAAGGTATACTTCACCCTATCTCTAATTAGTAACCTAATGTGTTATGCCCCTGAGCTAAAGTTCAACCTTCAGCTCTGATACCAAAATGCCACGGCCCAAATTTCAGTGTTCGAAAATCGACACCCGTACTTCACTTGTACTCGAATGCCGCAAATTCAATCGTTGAAATCCGACTCGTGCCAAAGCTTATGACACATTAAGTACAACATAGCGGAAGAAATGAATATATCATTGATATACAACAGTTGATTACAACAATGATACACATGATATCAACATCAAAGATACAAGATAATAGCGGAAAAATAACACAACTAGATGGTCTAGACTTTGCAACCATCGACGGCGGAAAGATAACTCCAATAGAATTCCAAGCGAGAAAGTGAGAATGCAATATCTAGCGACTCCATTTCCAAAGCTCCAAAGCTAGAAAGACTCCATATCAAAAGCAGTTATATCCAGACCATAAGCTTGAAACACCTTCACGATGACTTAAGCAACGTTAGTCACCTTGAACAAACGCTATCGCCGAATCCACGCTATCGAATCTACTCCTACTTTTTGATTATCTGAAAAATCCAACTCTAGACTACCTGTGTGGAAAATTGTGGGCATTCAGAGTTTAGAAAGGGAACAATAAACTCCAGGTCAGTCATGGGACCGATGTGAGCAAACAAAAACAATTTTTTCTTTTAAAACAATCAACAAAAGAAGTAGAAGAAAATCACTATGCTTTTGGAAAATGAAACCGCCATAAGGCCTCCTGCCACACACACACAATGCAAGCGCAAACATGGAGGAGATTTCTCCTTATGACAGTCAAAAATGCTTAATACATGAGAAATCCTTTTGATATTATTATTAGTGCATAGTGAAAAACATTTGCAAGCATAATATTAATCTTAGCCAGCATACATGCCATTATAGTATGCCTACTACAGCTACCATATTAGATGGCAGGTTTTACAACTAAAACCGTACAAGACGCATATTGGATGATTGGGTTTCCAACAATGGTCAGGCAAAGGAACTTCCCACACCAAATGGAACGCCTCCGAAGGGACGCCCCCAAGAACCTAACCGGATCTCTGCCAACACAAGGCCGGGTTACCTCTGTAACTAGGTAACTACTGATATGAGCATGCCACCCCCCGGTCGTTACCAATCTTTATCCGAGACGCTTATCAACCAACAACCACAAAGCAATAAGTTTTGCAGCAACCACAAAGTTAAATGTTTGTGCTCATACCATGATACCACTTATAATCCAAAAGGAAGTGGACATAACCTCAGGGGCACTACCCCCAAATAACCTTGCTGCAACGATTCCTGTTTCGACCATTACCGGCTTGTGAGGCTTGACGAATTCTCATCCATAAAGCTACACTTTTCACAATGCCATACTTTGATCAACAAATGATCAGCAGCGCTCCGTATGCCACATTACCAAATTGGAAATGTATCACTAGTAACCATCAACTACATAACCTCTAAGCTCGTATGTCTCAGAGAAGGGTGTCAATCTAAGGGAATAAATTCTCTGCCACCAAACAGAAATGCATTTAATAGAAACCAGCTTTAGATCTCAAAGTGTAACGTCAGACACACATCCATACAAGTCTGTTTCGGGTTCGAACAGAACCGAAAGCACTTCATGAAGAAACCCTTGCAAATCTAGATAATCACGTCCAGACTCCCCATCACAAAGGGTGATCAAATCTCCATACTAGGGACCAGTCGGTGTAAAGACATTCGACGAGTTATCCTTTCTCTTTCGAAAATATCTGATCTTCACCACCGATCTTCAAATGCAATCCATAGCGTCGTATCATTATTCGGAATGGGTTATATGACATAAGGTCCTCTCCCGGCTAAATCAAATAATGAGCGCAATATTTAAAAACATGTGGATATTTAGATCGCAGTTAAGTCACAACTTAAAAACCAAAACTTTTCTTTCAAAATGGTTTAAACAAATTACCATTTACAAATCTATAAACAAAAGATTCACTTCATAAAGTTCACCAATCTTTCACAAAGATTCATTCACAACTTTCAAAACGCTTTCCCTTTCAAATTGGATTAACTCATCCAATTTTTAAATCAAAGATTCAATTAATAGCTTTCAAAATCATTTCCAAAGATTCATAACTTTCAAAAACAATTCCATTTCAAACCTTTTATACAAAAGATACACCTTTAAGATCCTATTCAATTTCAAAACAAGGTTCAACCATCTTTCACAAAGATTTATTCATAGCTTTCAAAACTATTTCAATTCCGTTTCAAACTCGAAATCTTTCAACACAAATTGGAAATCATCTCTTTATATGAAAACTACTATTATTTGAAAACAAATAGTTTTTGTTTCGGAAAAATCCGATTACATTTGCCCAAGTTAAAGTCTTTAAACTTGGGTTAAATTTAAATTTCTAAAATAATACTTTTAAAAGCGGTTTAAAACCCATATAAACACATTTATAACTTTCATTACCTTTTTAAACCATAATTTCCAAACATAGATTCCATTTCAAATCTTGAATTCAAATTCAAATCAAATTGTTTAAATTTCAAAACTTTATCTAGTTATTCAGAATAAATTTTACTTTGGAATTCCGTTCCAAAAGCTTTTCCATTTTCAAAACCATTTGGATTCAAAATTCAACTTTAAAACCATTTCAAAAAAATCTGTGACTTAACCGATTTCCTCATGAAACCCATATTTGTGTGTGTATGATGTAGTCCAGGGGTTTCACACAATAGTGCAACATCATCGATCATCACAGATTCAACCATTTCAATATCGATAAGAGGTATAATCTATAACGCTTATCTTCATTCATAAAATCACAGATAGAAAATACAAATTCATCACAGATAAATAAATAAATTACATTCATCACAACTCAATTCATATCACAATGCATCACATGGCAGAGATATCAAACAATTTCAACATTCAATGGAATCCAAACATTCATAAGTAAAATTAATTAATCATCCGATTAATTGAAACCGGATTAATCACTAATCCTGGTTAATTAACATTAATTAATTACAAACCTTACTTAGTGATTAACCTTTAATCATTTATTAATTAACCTCTAACTATTAATTAGTCAACTTAATTAATAGATCAATTAACCTTTAATCATTAAATAATCAACCTTTAATTATTTAATTATCCTTCACTTAATTATCCAGAATTAATTACATTAATTAATTATCCCTTAACTAATTATCATTCCTTAATCACCTTCATTAATTAATTAACCTTACGTTAATTACATAAGTAATTGTCCCTTAATTACATTAAGTAATTACAAATTAATTAACTTTAATCATCAATTAATCAACCTTTAAATTATTAAGTAATTAACCTTTACTCACCTAATAAATCTTTAAATTACAAATTTATTAACCAACCAATAATAAATTACCCCTTATTAAGTAATTATCCTTTAATAAATCTCATAAATTAATCCTTCTTTAAGTAATAATCTTTTAATTTCTTTTATTAATAATTCATCATTAATTATCTAAGAACTTGATTAATTAAAAGATAAAACATTTTATCTTAATTAATTACTTCACCTTGTTTAACAATATTGTAATTAACCACCTTAACTTAAACCTTTAAGTTAAATTAAAGATTCAAAACTCTTCATTCTTTAATTATTTACTTAATAACAAAATTAAGTTTATATAAAAAAAAACTTTTCAAAGACAAAGGTTGTGTATTAAAAACATTTTAAACCCAAATAATTTTATCTTTCAAATCTTTAATAAATTCCATCTTAATTTAAAACATTAATTATTTTAAAAGAAATGGTTAACGAATTATTTAACTAGTTATAAAATCAAGATTTGGAAACTCGGGCCAAACGCTTAAATACTCGGGCCCGACTTCGAGTCTTCCCCCATCACCTTTTACTTCGAGTCACGCACGGTTCCATCACGAGATCCAACCCGAAAATCTCACATCTTCTCCAACACCACGGCAATGCTAGATATACAAGTGCACGCGTACACCTGTGCCACTGTTCTGATCATCACTGATCGATGCCGCGACCACCCACGGGTCACCCTTGACTTCGTCGACGAACTCCATCACCCAGTTCTGATTGATTCATCCAGAATCAAAATCGAGCACACAAGAACCAACTGGAACAATTTTCGATCGAAAGCTCCACCTCAGATCACCTGAGTTTGCGTCACCACGTCTAGAGCCTCGCCATTCAACCACGTACTCAATCCCCCACCTGCGATTGATCCTGGTTCACTATCGATGGTGCACTATTTTGAAATCCCAAGACGACCATTCCAGGTGATTAAACCCTAATTTGCTCGTGCTAGATCATCATGGTGGTCGAGAATTTCAGTCACCAATTTTTTATGGACCACTGGCCCATGATCCTCCTCTGCCCACAACCACGTCGACCAACACCTCCTCGTTTGCCGTGAATTGACAAAAATGAAAATTCCGATCAACTCACAAATTCCCGTCAATTTCAAAATTAAAAATCTCAATATTTTCATCAAAATTCATAAAATTAAAATACGAATCTAGTCATATAACTGAAACTCGAGATCATGAAAATTGAATTTCTGATAAAAAATGTTTATTACTATAATACTCAAATTTTAAAATATTTATTCCATAAATATATTTGCAACTATTTTTAAAATTGGTATTACACTCTTATGAACAACTTTCATTTAGAAATCAACGCCTAAATCTATTTATAATCCGAGATACAAATTTTTTTCTTGAGTTTGGCTAACTTTACTAAATAGAAACCTATCGATTCATAGACTGGCATGCACATCGATTTCATATATATGCACACATATTCATATTCATACCAGAGATTTTCATAGTATCAACATCAAGCATTCATCACAACATCACAAATCATCAACAAAAAGATGGTTTTCTCATCTGTAAAATGAAGACAAAGGACCTCGAAGCTTAGAACTGGAACTTGTTTGATTATTTGATCTTTTTCTTTGATTTCTATTTTGATCTAGATTTGATTGTTATAATTTCTGGAATTTTTCTTGAATCTGATCTTACATTATTGAAGTTAGGCTTTGATCTTTACTTGACACTTACTTTAGTAGATTCAGGTTGTATTGATTTCTTCGGTTTGCATTTTATTTCTAAGATTTTACTTTTGAACTTTACTTTGATCTATAGTTTTATTTTGTTTCAGATTTCCTCTTTCTGTTTTGATTTTGGATTAGCTTGAGATGATTTTACTTTTGCTGATTTGAATCTAAAGTTTGATTTATTTTAAGATTTGAGAAGTTTAAACTGATTTCTTTTCTTATGCATGTTATTCTAAAATTTAATTTAAAAGGAAAAAAAAACTAAATGCCACTTGTTAAATTACTTGCAAATTAAATGAACACTTGTTCAATTCATAATTCTTTAACCTACACTTGTTTAGTCCTCAAATCTCCACCTTACAAATGTTAATATGTAATTAAATTTGTGTTTAAATCCTTGTGTTAAATAATTTTTATGAACTTTGTTTTTTTCTTTTTTTATAAACCCTTTTAGCTTTATATTTACAAAACATTGCTTTTTATATTTGCACTCATACATTATATTTTATACTTTTATAATTTTAAAACAAATGATTTGATATCAAATTATTCATTATTAATACATATTTATACATATTAGTTCCTTAGAATTAATAGGTTATAAATCTAATTTTTATCTTCAATACATTTATTAAAGAATTTCAAACCAAAATTCTTTCTTCAATTTATGTACATAAATACACACACACACACACAAAAACACACGCACACACAAACACACTTTGTTGGATTTCCAAATCAATCTAATTCTATTTAAAATATTTATTTTGACTTTCAAATTCCAAATTTCAAATTTTAAAAATTTATTTATATATGTTTTCTTATTAATTTCCAAAAGGTATACATTAAAACTTTCAATTAATTCTTATAATTAGAATACAAATTTCTATCAATTTCAAAATATAAAGTTTTAAATCCAATTTATTTTAAAAACACTTATCTTTAAATTTCTAACCCAAAATCTATTTATAATCAATTTATATACACATATGTTTTCATTCTGGAAATTTTCAAATAAATTTACCGATAAATTCACAATTTATTTTCAAAAATTAAATTAATTACCAATTAAATTTGATTTAAAAATAGGAATGTTACATAAAGAAATTAACAAAACTTGAATTAATTGAATCTTTTCTCTTTTGATTTCTCATCACTGTCTTGTGCATACATTGCTTACATACTCTCAATTTATTATAACCAAAATATAATTTTGGCTAAACCACTTCCTACAACTCAAAGCATTCACATTCACATACTCAAAGGAGACTATAGGAAGTTTTGTACTATCGGTCAAAAATAGGTTATTTGGAACACAAGTTTGTCGGAGATATACTTTTCTATTAGCCTATTCCTCTGGACGAAACGAGGGTCAGTTGGTTAAAGGAAATACCAAAGAGGAGCTTTGGGACTAGACATAGGACGGGTGTCCGAACCAGTATAAAATATCTAGTGTGATCGTTTCTACAATTTATCTTACATTCAATTATTGTACTCTGCTTGTCATAATTAGTAATACATGCATACACATATATAAGTTGCATCATTTACAAAGATCCTATAGACTTTCACCAACTACTTTCAATTTTTTGTTCTAGTGCTACTAGTGCCCTCTATGTGCTTATACTTGCCTTCCGCTTGAATTTGGAGTTTTAATTTCTTAATTTAAATCTTTACTTTAAGAATTAGGTTTTGTCAGAGCCTTTAGGGAAGGAGAAAGTGAATGGAATTTTGTTTTTTAAATGAGAAAGTGGAATATGTATGTTTATTTTAAGTTAGGTTAGTTAGATAACCATCCAACCGTCTGACTACTTAATTTCAATTTTGATTTTAAACTCATAGCGCCCGTTTGACTCGATGATGTTTTCAACCATTTCTTCTTTATACAAGATCCAAACGACGTAAATAAATGTACTGGTTAACAAAAAAATTCTAAAGATTGCAATGGAGGTAGCTTCATTGCCAAATTACATCGTTTGTAAAAATGACTATATTACTCTTTTTCTAAAAATGACAAAAATACTCTTATAATAATTTATTTTATTTACCCCTTAATGACACTATTTTTGATATATTATATCATTATTATTTAATTAAAATATTACTTGAATTTTTGGGGTATTACATGAAGGTCTATACTATAACATCATAATAATTTTCTAATTAGCTCCAAATCAATTCTGGGTCTAACCAACTTTCCAAAACTTGATCTTAAAGTTCCTAATAAATAATTTGATGATCCAAACATGTTTAAGGCATAAACAGATGCCTAATTACATTATTAGCATTCTCAAAATCATTCCAAATTACTTAATAATCACTAATTAAAAAATATATTAAGTATAATAAGTAAATTAACAAGAGAATCATCCCGCTCACTATTCTTCGCTAAACCAAGCTCCAAATCACCATAACCCAAATATGAGATTACTTTAAATTTGAGATCTCCATTTAAAATCAACTTCACGCTAATTCCTTCATGGGTTTTGTAGAGAATTGGGTGAGAGGAATTACGGTATTTTTTATTTGAATTTAGAATATTTATTTGAAGAGTTTAGGGCTCGAGGGTTAAGGAGGGATTAAGAGGATATTCGGAAAAGATTAGGAGAATAGGAAGAAAATAAATGTGAATGAGAGAATGAAATGAAAGTTGGAAGAGATTAGCCACTTATAACCTAATTTATGGGCTAAGCCCAAATTCATTCATTTCTCCAAAAATCAATATTCACACAAAAAACTCATCGACTCCAAACATGGTTGAGTTTATACACATTTTTCTCACGTCGAAAAAGCGGTCTCAACTACGGGTGTCTAGAGACACAATTCCTCCATCTTTGAAAATTGAGTATAATGTTCATTCCGTCGATTAAGGATAAATTTTTAAATAAATCATTTAAATATTCAGTCGTTAAAATTGTCGGGTGTTACATTCTCCCATCCTTAAAAGAATTTCATCCTCGGAATTCCTATGAGTAGGAGAAAGTAACAAGACTAACCAAAAAATTCCTAAGTCTAAACGTAGGAAAATCCCAATAGTACTTCCCTTTCATAGCAAACACTGTGGAGATTCCCAAATTGAAATACATCTCACATCTAGTGACTACGCTATAACCTATATTATCCCACATTTCCCATTGATAAATACCTCTTTTTGAGAAAACTTCTCGCCGTTTAAATGCAAATTTCAAAAAATAAGCATTTAAATAGTTATATTTTAGCTATTAAGTACCTAACTGTATTATATAAAGTTTAATTTTTAGCGTATTAACCGATAATACCACCTTAATGCATGAAAATCAATTGCACAGTAAACTTAACCAAGTCGATATCTATATATTTGATTGACTCTGAGTCACAACAAAAGGCAACAGAATCTTATGGATCCTCTCTTGACCCCAACAATGGGGATGGATGACAGGATCTAGATAGCTATCGCTATCACTCTCTTCCGAATACTTTAATAGGAAATTTAAATTAAGATACAAACAACCAAGAAACAACAAGCAAAAATCAAACAATGGAAAATAATGATAACCAACAATAACTAGCATACAAACAGTCAAACATGCAGAAATGCAATAAAATCAACAATCAAAAATAAATATCAGCGTACAATCATCACATAAACAAATAATCAACAAGCAGTAATGGCTAATATATAAATACCAATCATACAAAACGAGAAACAATAATAAATCAACAACAATAAAGATCAATCAACAATAAACAACTACAAACAATAACAACCAAAAATAAACAATAATCAAATAACAGCAAGCAATTATAAACAATAAGCACACAAAGTAATGAAACATACCAAACAATCTATACCGACATGCATGGTAACCAATCAACAGTTAAACATGTATGGCGAAATACAAGCTCCAATGAGTCTGTTCGACATTCAAGATGAATGAACTTCTTGGGCGGTGTAACTCTTTTGTGAATAAAATACATGAAAGACTAATACCTCCGACTATAAAGAAAAAACTTCTTTGATATGCTAGATCATCGAGTCTCAAAATTCCTGAATGTATCCAGCAACCTAAGTTTTAATTTTCCTTTCCTTCTGCATAGAAGTCATTCTCCAAAGTAGTAAACTTTACTAACTAAATTATCATTAAAGGAATATCTACAATTACTTGGGTTTGCTTGGGTCCAAATTCCCCTCAACCTCTCAATGTTAATAATGTAATATACTAAGTGCACTACGACGCTCGCCTAGGCAAGTACAATCTTGTCACTTAGAAGATTATCCGAAACGCCACAAAACTAGTCGAGAAATCCTTCCCTGAACTTTTCCAAAAAACTTTAACTACATTATATTTATAATTTATAATGACTGAGAATCATCCAAAATGAGATGATGCCCGTTCCAGCCCTTCAATTGCTTGCAAGATTTCTTTTTTAAGTTAGGGCCAACCTTCTGACTCTTCTCATGTGAACTCTAATCTGGTTCCTTGGTCCGATTACCGAAATTCCTTTGCATGGCAAGTGTTGTGCTTCGGAAATCTCCCTGCCAACTCAAAAATCTAACTCACGTGCTTGGCTTTAAGAACCCAATGGAAAACCCTTGCCCAACTCGCTCAAATCGCCTAAACACCTTATGCTCGAACTGGGATTGGAAAATGGTACGTGAACTGACTAACCCTTAGAAAGTACCTTTTCGCATAGGATTACTCCCATCGACTAATGTTTACAAACACAAGGATAATAATTCAAACATGACAGACTCCACGCAAAGTGTTAATAAGTCGCCCGCTCAGTTTTTGCATGTTACCGAGCGGCCATTGAGTTATTCTTGGACGAAAATACAAGTTACACTTCCTCGACCGACTCCACTCAACTCGAAAGCTCATGCATCAAGTTAAATGATAGTACTCTTGGTTGTTACATGTGATAACTCAGATTTTTAGACATTTGTTAATTAGCAATTAACAGGGTTAAATTTATTGAAATACTAATTTGTAAAATTGAGCATGTAAAATTATGATAAATGTCTGGATATCCCGGAATTTTAGGCAAATTAATATGTAATAATTTCTTTTATAAATCATTTATTATAATCTGAAATTTATTCTTTTCCTAAGGAAGTAAAATAAGTATTAATTGAATATATATAAGTAGATTTTATAAGGAGAATTTGGATTTGAAATTCAAATGTAAATATCTTGTAAATAAATTGGGTTTTAAAACTTATATGTACATATGATTATTATTAGTATATAATTAGTTCTATATCATTATCTTTAAAGGATTTTATAAATATAAATAAAGGATATATTAAATATTATATTTGTATAATTATTTTTAAATATATATAATTGGGTTTTTATTTCATTTTCTTTCAAGTTTTATTTAAGTTAAATAAAGAGAAGTTTAAATATTAAAAACACTTAAAACATTTATAAATATAAAACTAAATGGAAAATATTATAAATATATATATTAAAAACATACTAATATACAAAATTACAAATGTAAACTAATTCTTTATGCTTTATAACAAATGTAAACAAATTATAAAATGTAACGACAAGTGTAACTTGATTTTAACAAGTGTCCTTAATTTCTTTTTATTTTTAAATATAATTAATAAAAGATAGAATAGGTTATATAATCCTCTCCATCTCCCTCTCTCAATTCTTTTATCAGTTCATTTCCTCAGACAAAACAAAGAAAAACAAATCAAAGAAGATGAAAAAAACTGTAACCTGACCAGGTTTCATTCTCCACTTGGAAAGGAAATAAAATCGAAAAGACTAGTGCAAACTTGATCAAGCAAAGCAAGGATTAAATATTCAGACAAGCAAATTCAAACCCAATTCAAAATCAACTATGAAGATCCAGATTTAAAATCAAGGAAGCATGTTCCTCTGTTATTCTCAAAAACAGGTGAGTAAAACTATTTAAGATTAAATCCATCATGGTTACTTGTGAATGATAAATAAAGATAGAAATATGTCTTGGACAGATTTATAAAAGTATTTTGCCTAGAAATTACAATGTAATTGCTGATGATCAACTGCATGTCTGTGTAAATATATATACAGCCTCTGTTCTTGGTTTACAGTCTCAAAATTCAATTCAAAAATCAATTTCCTTTGCTTTAATTTCCTTCAGATAATGATCATTAAAAGGAAACAGATTGTATTAACCAAATCTTGTTTTTAAAAATGTTTATAAATATAATTTTTAGGTAACTGACCAAGAAATAGAAATTTACAGTGGAAAAATCAATTCAATTCATAATTTGATTATTAAATTTTCAAGTCTAGATTGTAAAATTGGATTGATGATTTAAAATCATAATTTTTAATATAGATTTCGAGATTTTTATGTATATGTGTGAGGTGATTTCACGAGATGAATGGTTTTTGGTTGAATGGGAAATTCTGGCGATCGAAAGGAGGTGTGACTCGAGGTCATGGTTGATGCCTGCTCGTGGATCAAGGAGCGTAGGAAAAATAATGGGAGAATTTATGGAACGTCGTGGTGGGGTGAAGAGTCTAAACTAGGGTTTAAGACTGAAGTTTGGTTGATGTCAAATTTCAGGCGATTGTGTTATCATCGTTGCATCGGTCTGGGTCGGGTAGGTGGACTAAGAGCGTAAAGCTCCAGCGAAGGTTCGGGCTTGAAGTCGTGGTGTCCGATGGTCAACACGGCGATGCTAGGCTTTTCGTCTGAGATTAGTTTTTCCTGTAGGTGTTCTATGGTTCGATTTTGTTCTATGGTGATGTTTTAGGTCCTAGATGGTCGGGTCGACTCTAAGGCAGATCGTTGACTTGTGCATGTACGGAGTAATAGTCGGAGGTGGACTGGTCGTGTGAGCACAGGCACGAGATTTTTGTAGTATCTGTGTTTTACCGTGTGTTGTTGAACTCGGGAAGAAGATGATGAGTGCTCCGGTTCGTGTGCAAGTCCATAGGGTTTTGGCTCGAGTGAGGGTTCGAGGGTTTTTGTCTTTGGCATGGGTTATTTATAAGATAACATGATTTTAAATTGTGTAAGTAAACTGTTACCAGTTATAAATTTTAAACTAAACTAAGTTTTAAAGAAGGAAAGGGAAGTTATCGGGTTTATCTCGGAATAGGCTCCGTTAGAACTCGAAGTAATTTATAACAAAGTTTTAAATTAAATTGAAAGGCGTGTTATGAAAAAAAATTAAAAGGTAAATCAAGTTTAAACTAATTTTAAAATCAATTTCTTTATATGATTTATATGATAATGTTTTAAATACTTGGTTTAAGAAAAGTTGTATGTCTTATTTAACTTAAAATTAGTTAAGTTAAATTCTTAAGTTATTTTAGCTTAATTTAAAAATATGACTAAGTGATTAATTAAAAGATTAATGTTTTGTCTTAAATTAAATTAAGATTTTAGGGAATTATCGATGAATTAAATTAATTAAGTAATTAAGGAGAAACTAATTAATTAATGGTTAAGGATTAATTAATAATTAAAGATTATAAGTTAATTTATTAAAGATTAATTAAGGTAAGTAATTAGAGATTAATGACTTAAATGATAACTACTTAATGTAAGTAATTAAGAGATAAATTTGTTAAGGATTAATTAGTTTAATTAGTAATTAAAGGTTAAATTAATTAATAATTAAAGGTTAATTAATTGCAGATAATTAACTTATGGGATAATTACTTGATGAAAGTAATTAATTAAAGGGAAATTACTTAATGGAAGTAATTAACGATTAATTACTTAGTATAATTAATTAAGGATTGATTAATTAAGGATTAATTAATTTTGGAAATGAATCAAGGATTAGTTAATTAATGGTGTGACTAATTAAAGAATAATTAATCAATGAAAGTGATTATCGGATAATTAATGTGAGTAATTAATTAAGGATAAATGTAATTAATGTGAATTGGTGGAAGTTAAATTAATTTGGGTAATTGAATAAAGGCTAATTACTTAATGTAATTAGATAAGATAATTAAGGGATGATTAATTAATGGTTTGTAATCAATTATTGTTAAGTAAGCAGGATTAAAAATGATGAAATTAATTAATTTAATTTTTAAAATTAATTAGAAATGGTATGACTAATTAATCTTGCTTACGAATGATTGGTTGATATTTCTGATATGAAATGTTTTGCGATAGGATATGTTTGGTTTAAACAGTGATAATGTGGTTATCTATCGATGATGAATTATCGTGTAAAAGTTGGCATCCTATATTTAAAATTTAATTATATTCACTTGAATAATTTGGGTTAAGGTAACATGGGATTCGAAGAGACCAGGGTCGGGTATCAGTAAATATCCGAAACCACTCCGATTAGAAATTTTCAGTAACTCTTTATAGATTTGAGTTTAAAATCAAATAGACTGGAATGGAATAATTTAAGTAACTGGACCATTTAAACTAAATTTGGTACTTAGATATTGGTGCGTGAAATAAGTGTTGGCTTCAACAAGTTAAGAACTCGTTGTAAAGTACGAGTTACCCCGGGTTTTAAATAAGTTTATGTATTGGTATTTCTTATTAAATGGGTTTACTCACGCTGGTTTCCACGCTGACAAGGGTGTTACTTTGATGTAATGCTCGGTTTAGACCGAGTATTTCAACTTTTCAGGTTGGGACGTTCCGGAGCTCAGGAGGCAAGCTGGATGGCAGGAATGTATGGAGCTTACCATTGAGTATTATTGTTTGTATCTGGGACAAGTTAATTTAAACTGTCCAGCATTTGTGTAATGTTGTAACTCTGATGAAATGTATGTAGAGTAATAATTACAGCTTTCTTTGTAAATGCTATTATTTCTTATTATATTTAATCTGCTACGAATGTAAGATGCTGCTATTTGTATTCTTCTTCTTCGTTCTTTCTTCTTTTCCCTAACAGTCCGGAATTTTCGGAGTCGAAAATTTCAGTTCGTTACATTTGGTATTAGAGCTGAAGTTAAGAGAGAACCTTGGCTCTGGTGGGTGTACTAATTAAGGATAGGGTCAATAGTACCTTAGAATGAGTTGAGTGTGGTATATGAGGGCGTATTTGTTATTTTCGTATAAAATAATTTTAAAATTGATTTATATATAAGTTTTATACCTTGATATATATAAAGCAATAGTTTTTCTAATATATTAAGGTAACTGGATGTTGTATTATTTGAATTCGAAATAATAGTAAAGAAATGTTTGTTAATGAGTAAGCAAAATGAAATGTTTTTGGAAGTAAACATTTAGGTAAGTATGAGTTATAAATTGAAATCGAAAAGGGTTTAAATTGTGAAGTTTTAAATCTAGGTCCAGAAATTTGAAAACTATTTCAAAGTGATAAAGAAATCGTAAATAATATTATTTAATGTATTTAAATGAAAGGGTCATGTTTCAAACAAGAGTTGTTTGAAAATTTAAAGGAATTTGTTCTGAATTACAACCAAAGGTGGTTTGAAGTTTAAGGATAACTTGGTGTGCAAAGGAAATAAATATGTATATATGAGGGATATACATAATATCAACGATGGTTTGAAACAAACTCTAAGTGTTGAGTTATAAATTTTTACTTGAAATGTGATGTGAAAACTCAAAGTGATAAGTTTTTTAACTTATAAATGGGATTGGATATTAATATGAGGTTTAAAATTTGAAACGGGAATTCAAATTAAGTAAAGTTGACTGGTTAAAGTTAAAGAGAATTTAACTTAAGGAAAGTTAATTAAGTTTAGAACAAACAATCTGAATTGGAAATTTCAAGATGATATTGAAATTTAACTTGGGAAGTTAAATGGTTGATTTAAAATGTGAGTTATGAGTGATCTCAAAATGGATTAGAGACATGGAAATGGAAAATGGATGTTGTTGCTTGGTATTTGGATGTTTATTTTTCCTGATTTCATTCTATTGTTACAAATAATCTATGAAACTAAGAATTAGTTTTGAAGTTAAAATTGAGTAATAAATTGGATTCTGATGATAAAATTGCCTTAGAATTCTTATTTGAACTTTGAAATAAGACAAGTAAAGGCAATTTAAAAATGGAATTTGAAATTTGGACTCAGAATTAAAGGGGTTAAAAATTCTAAGTTGTTAATTAAATAATAAAAAATAGAAAATATATATATGTATATAAAGGTTGGTTTGATTTAAAAGGATTAAAGGGCTGGTGATGGTGTACAATTGAGGATTGAGGATTAGAGGGGATGCATAGATGGCAATGCACTGGGTTAGAGGTGCTGCTGTATAGTAGCAGTATGGAGCAGAGGGTCAGAAGGGGTGTTCTGGATGAAGTGGATGGTGAAGGAGTTTATTATGAGTAGTGATTCAAGGTATTGGAATTCAGGAGCAGTTTGTGGTGATGTAATTGTTGTAGTGGAGGTTGTTGGATAGATACAAATGGTGATGTAAATGGTAAGACAGTGAGCAGTTAAGGGTAAGAAGTAGTGGTATTAACAGAGATGAATGGTAGTAGGGGATGTTGGCAAATCAAAGCAATGACTGGAGTATATGATGTTGAAATTAGGCAGTAAGATTTGAAGCAAAAGTAGTGACAACGATAGGTTTATATCACTGTGCAGAGGATAGTAATCAGAGAGGAAGGCCAGAGAACGGTGAATAGTTATGTAAACAGGCAGTTTTGAAAATTCAAGTTGAAAATTCAAAATGTAAATGGAAAATTTGTAAATGAAGTTGAATATGAAATGGAATATTTTTTTATAATAAAATAAACTAACAACTAGAAAACAATAACAACACTCAAACAAAAATGCAAACACAAATCAAACTAACACACAAGATTTTTTTTACGCAACACACACAAAATAAAATTCACACAAAAATCGAACAAACTAATAAATCAAAGAGTAGAAAAATAAAATCAAAACAACTCCCCGGCAACGGCGCCAAAAACTTGTTTATCGACTATACTTCTATCGAGTTAGAAATTAGTCGAAAATTTTCAAATTAAATTTTCCGTAAACTCACGGCGTACACTTGAAGTACGTGGCGAATACGGGTCGATCCGTAGGGAGTCGTTAGAGTTTTAAAAATCTATTCAATCAAATTAGACCAAATGGAGGAGAAATTGTTGACTAGAACTAAAATGAAGCTAAACTAGAATTAAAATGTGATTAGCAAACTATTGAACTAGAGAACAATTTAGAGGCAAATCCACTCTCATATTTTTTTAAATCAACAACAAACAATTTATGATCTCTAACTTTGATTTAAGTGAAATATTGTTGTATTTATCATAAGCATGGTTTGTTTATGTTATTAATTAACATAACTCAAACCATCAAACTATAATGCAACAAATACCCACTTATAATTCTCATGAAAATGAAGCAAAAGCAAAAGCTATTTTAAGCATGATCTATTTACTATTGTATCTAGTAATATAGATCATCAAATTTCATTTTTACTTTAATTTCACAATCAAAAATGGATTAGCAAATGATGATGCAACTTGTGTTTATGTTGAATAAGAATAGCTCATTTGCATAAGCAATATAAGCTATCAAACTTACTTGTATAAACTTGCATCGAAATCCACTTCATGAAGCATAAACCAAATGAGATCATAAATCATAAAATGTTGAAATTACATAAAGTTAGAGAGCTTCATCACCCCTAAATTAAAGGGGTTTAGCTACTCATTTGTGGCATTGAAGCAACACAAGTAAGTTTCAACATTAAAAAGAAAATAAAATAGAAAATAAGCAAAGAAAGCAAAATAGATTAGCTACTAACTACTTGCATAAATGTAAATCTAAGCTATGAACATAAGGAGGAAGAGAGCATAGAAATAAACATTAACAATAAAACAAAGAAGAGCATGTAGAAAAGAGAGAAGAAAAAGGCTTGGAAGCCATTATTATTTCATAGAACATTGAGCTTACACTTTGATTTCTTAATTTCCTAAGTAAAATGGAAGAGTAGATGATAGTTTCATATACATAAGTGGGCTATATATGTAACATTCCTGAAAATTTATCAAGTTTAAATTGGCAATTTAATTTATTTTTGAAAATATAATGAGAATTAATTAGAAAATTTTCTAGAATAAATAAATAATTTTGATCATAAACAGAAATTTAATAAGAAATTTAAGTATAAATAGCTTAAAAATAAATATTGGATTTTGGAAAATAAGATGTATATTTATACAAATGAATTACAAAATAGAAATTTGAGATTTATAGGATTTCAAAATAAAATGTATTAAAAATAAATTAGAAATTAAAAACTTCAAAAAAAAAAGTTGAACAAACAAAATAAATATAAAAAAAATGTATGAATGTAAATTGTGTTAATATAAATTTTAAATAAGTGTATAAACATGTTGAACAAAAATTTAATGTAAGTACATATACATGAGTTTATATTTCAAGTTGAGATTAAAAATTTAATTTTTATTTAAAATAGATGTTTCTGAAAGCAAGTAGCATTAAAAAAAAAGTTATTAAGATGTAATGTATATGTTAGTTAGATTCTTTCAACATTGAACATATATGTATACATTCAAAAGAATAAGGATATACATTATTTTTAAAGTGTATAAGTTATAAAAGAAACATTCTTTTGTCTTTAAAAAAAATTAAAGGTAAACATATACAAACATGCACATGTGAGGATGGAGTACAGTAATCACCAAAATCTAAAGCTTAAGATTGTTTTTAACAAGTGGCATTCATTTTGTTTAATTAAATAAAAAAAATTGCAAAGAAACTTTTGAGTTCCCCATATGCAATTATAATAACATCTCACCAAATCTGAAACTACAGTAACAAAAGATTTTGTATCTGAAATCTCAACACATATGTAAGAGAAGGAAACTAATTCTCAGTTCATAATTTTTAAAATCTGAGAAATCAATTCGAAAACAAAGCACATCCTCATAAAGAATATCAAGTAAAACAAATACAAGGTCAAAGAACAGAAATTCAAAACAGATTCAAAGCCTGGGAAAAACATTCAAGCTCAGGAAAACAAACTCAAGCAATCAAAGCAAAGTTTAAATCAAAGTTTCAAGACTTCAACCTGGAAAACAGAATGAAAACCAAGAAAAAAAATGAAGAGCAATGCAAAAGAAAACTGGAAGCTTTAAAACCCATTCAACAATCAAACAGAAAGATCAAAAACCCAACTGAGATCTGGAAAACCAAATTCTGGGAAATCAACCTGAAGTTAAAGCAATAAAGAAAATGGATGCTACAGTTTTTTGCCAGAGCAGTGCAAGCTCTCTGGAAAATAAATAAAGGTAAGTGAAATTTCTTTTCTTTTTTTAAGAAAAATTTGAATTTTATGTTGATAATCAGTAAATAAAACAAACATTTAAAACAACCTTATTTAACAGTTGCAGGAAGAAACTAGGTTCAAAGATTAAATTCATTCCAGGATTTCAAGTGGAAGAGAAGAAAAAAAGGAAGCTTCTTGTATATAACAATATTTCAAACCTGTAAGTAAATAAAATTGTTTGTATATAATAAATTAAGTACAACAAAGATTTGAACAACTTTGTAAATCAGTTCAGGAAACAAATCAAACAAATTCAAAGTTTTCAAAGCACTTGAACAAATCAAAAGGGAAATGCAAAGCAAACAAAGAAAGAAAGAAAGAAAGAAAAAATGCAGGCTTGTTTCCTCTCTGTTCTTCTCTGGTACAAATACCCAGGTGAGCAAACTCACTTTTCCTTGATTTTACCTTGATGATTCATGAACTAGGATAACGAGATGTGTTTGAATGATGTGTATATTGGCTTGCATGTTTGTATATTTGTGGATGACTGAGTGCATTTATCTGTATATATAGAAAAGTAAGTTCTGTTCATAGTTCACCTCTTAGTTACAGGGTTCCAATCTAAGCTTTGAATTCAAAATTCACATTGTGTAATCAATATTAAGCTTAGAACTTTGAAAAGAAAATGTTTATAACAGCATAAACTTATTTTTAAAAATAATTACGAGTTTTAAAAATAAATAATTTGTTACAAATCTTTGAATTTACAGTAAAATATAATTTGGGTCAGGATTTTATGATTTTGATTTTTAGTTTTGATTTCATAATTGAATGCAAATAGTAGACCATGATTTTTGAAACTTGTATCATGATTTTTAGATCAGTAATTAAAGAGAATTGTCGAATTTTATGTTTTGGCCATTTTGGCCAATTTATGGCGATCGACGACGAACGGAGTGTCGCGGTTGAGCATGAAGGTCATGGAGGAGACAAGGATCATGGGAAAAATACTTTGGGATTTTATTATTGATTGTGTTCGCCAGTAATGATCGAGATGGGGTTTAACACCCTGTGTTTTGATGTCGAAGTCGACCGGAGGCGATCGCAGTTGGTCCTGGTGATGCTGGGGAGAGGGGCGGAGCTACGGCTAAGGTGGCGGGGTCTCTCGAGGTTGGTGTTGCCGTGGAGGGGTGGTTTTCGGTGATGGTGGTTTCGAACAGTTTGGGTTCGATACCCATATTTCGATTCTCGATAGTATGGGGTATTCTGGGCTTTGCAAAGTGCTGTAGTGGTCGAGAGCGTCTTGTTGAGGCCGCGGCGATGGTCGATGGTGGATGGAGGGATAGTGCATGGTGCACGCGGGGAGATCGTGTATCAGGGGATTGTGGAAGTTTGGGAAGATGAAGGCTTTATGGAGATTGCACTCCTGAACACGTGATTACAATGGTGATGGAACTGAAAACTGTATAGCCAAGTTTGGATTTGTCAAATTCGTTATTAAGTTAAAAGTGTTACAAATTGTTTCCAAATTATCAAGTTAAAAATGTTTTAAAATTTATATAATCTTTGGTTTTAAAAGTTTATATAAAAAGACAAACTTTGAAATTCAAATTGAAAATAGTTTTTCAAACTATTAATTGATAAATATTTAAGCTATTTAAGATTATTTTTTGATAACTTTAAATTTTTAAAGATGAATGATTATTTATATTAAAGCTTAATTAATTATTTAACTAAGATAATTTTAAAGATTAATGGGTAATTATGTTAACGATAATTAGGATAATAACAAGATAATGTTTATCTTAATTAAGGTTTTAATATCTTAATTTGATTGAGTAACTTAAAGAAAATTACATCTAATTAATTAGTTTAATTTTAAAGGTTTGATTAAGAAATTTGTTAAGGAAAAAAATTTACTTGATTAATGAATGGTTAAGGATCAAAGGTTAATTAATTTAAGATTAACTAAATTGTAATTAAAGGATCATTAAATGATTATTAATTAAAGATTAGGGACTAATTTAGAAGTTGTTAAGTGGTAATCAATTAATTTATCAATGGTGATTAAGAATCAACCAAATGGTAATTACGTATTGATTAACTCGAGATTATTAATCAATTGTTAAAGAATAATTAATTTATGAAACAAAGGTTAATTAAATGATAATGAGGTCAATTAAGAAGTGATTAATTAATTAAATTATTGTGATTAATTAATTATTGGTTAGTTAAGCAAGGTAAGATGATTTATTCTTAAGTAATTAATTTAATTTGAATTAATTAGAGATATGCTTGCTTATGAATGATTGTATTGCTTTGCATTGATTGTTATCTTGGACTATAATATTCTGTGATGTGAGATATGCTGTGTATTGATCTGTGATATGCTTTCGACTTTTTCGGTAAAAATACCCTTGGCCGTAAAACGGCGTTTGAAATTCGATGCGACAGGGAGTCGGATTCCAATCGGTTATCCGAAACCCACATCGAATCATATTAGTTAATCTTTGTGATTGATATTTTACTTTATCTATGAATCTGTGAATATAGATAAGCATTATGGGTTATACCGCTTATCGATATGATTGAACCTGTGATGATGATGTTGTGCACTATTGTGTTGAACCCCTAGATCACACCTATACACACACAAATATGGATTTCACGTGGAAATGGGTTAAGTCACAGATTTAAAAAAAAATCGTTTTAAAATTGAATTTTTCTAAAATAGTTTTGGAATTAGAATTGAAGCTTTTGAAAATGAGTTTTCAAAATAAAAGTTATTTGAATAACGTGATTGAGTTTTGAAATTTAAATAAATTAATTTAAATTTGAATTCAATATTTGAAATTGAATTCTATGACTTGGAAACTATTGTTTAAAAAGTTATTCAACTTACAAATGAGTTATATGGGTTTTAAACCTTTTTTTTTAAAGTTGATGTTTTGAAATTTAAATTCAACTCAAGATTTCAACTTGTATAAATTAGATTTGCTTTCTCATAAGAAATGGACTTCCAAGTTGTGTTAAAAGGATTTTTAAGTCTAAAAAGGAAAATTGTTTTCCAAGTTATAGATAAATCTTTGGAAATGGGTTTGAAAGCTATAAATCTTTAATTTTAAAGATTTAATTTGGGTTAATCCAAATTTAATGGGAATTGTTTTGGAATCTATGGGCAGATCTTTTTGAAACTGGGTGAAACTTTGTGAAATAAATCCTTTTGTTTAAAGGTTTAGAATGGTAATTTGTTAACCATTTGAAAGAAAAGTTTTGGATTTTATAAGTTGTGACTTAAATGAAATCCCATATCCATATATTTTTAAATATGGCGCTTACTATTCGGTTTAGCCGGGAGAAGACCTTGTGTCATATAACCCATTCTGAATAATGATACGACGTTATGGATAGCAATTGAAGACCGGTGGTGAAGACCGGGTATTTGTGAGAACGATAGGATAACCTATCGATTGTCTCTCCACCGAGTAGCTACAGTATAGAGATTCCCTAAGTGATGGGAAGTCCGATCGGGATCGTGGATACCCGGATTTGCAAGGGCTTCTTCGGAAGTGCCTTCGGTTCTGTTCGAACCCGGAACAGACTTGTATGGTTGTATGTCCGACATTACACTTTGAGATATTAAACTGATCTCTATCAAACACATTTCTGCTTAGTGGCGGAGAATTTATTCTCTTAGCTTAACACCCTTCTCTGAGACGTACGAGCTCAGAGGTTATGTAGTTGATATTTATCAGTGATGTATTCCCAATTTGGTAATGTGACATGCTGAGTGCTGCTGTGTGGTGATGATCATTTGTTGATCATTTGTGATCAAAGCATGGCTTTTGTATAAAGCGTAGCTTTGTGGACGAGACTGCATCAGGACCTCACACCCCGGAAATGGTCGAAACAGGAAAGATGCGGCAAGATTATGAGGGTCGCGCCCTTTAGGGTATGTCATTCCCTTTTGGAAAAGGGTGGTATCATGGTATGGAGCCCAGATACTTACTCACGTGGATACTGCAGATCTATTACTTTGTGATACATTGTGGTTGTTGTTGCGCGCGCTCGGATAAAGGTCCCAAAGGACCGGGGGATGGCATATTCGTGTAGTAGTTACCTAGTTACAGAGGTAATCCGGCCTTGTGTTGGCAGAGGTCTAACCGTAACGTTAGTTCTCGGGACGTCCCGCCAGAGGCTATCCCATGTGGCAGTAGGAAGTTCCTTAGCCTGACCATTTGTTGGAAATCCAATCAAAACACTACGTGCCTTGTACGGTTTTAGTTATAGAACCTGCCATTTACTTATGGTGGTCACCACTGTTTAGATGGTAGCTATAGTAGGCATAGTTCGGAATGTCTATGCTGGCTAGGATTTATATTATACTTTCGAATTGGTTTTCCAACACTTTGCACTTATAGCAATAATATTCAAGAAATTTTCTCGTATCAAGCATATTTGACTATCATAAGGAGAAATCTCCTCCAATTCTGCGTTTGCATTGTGTGTGTGGCGAGAGGCCTTATGGTAGTTTCATTTTCTAAAAAGCATTGCGGTTTTCAAATTTGAATTCTTCTGCTTTTTTTAAAAGACAAATGTTTTTGGTTGCTCATACCAGTCCCATGACTGACCTGGAGTTTATTGTTCATTTCCTAAACTCTGGGTGCCCACTATTTTCCCACACGGGCAGTCTAGAGTTGGGTTTTTCAGATAATCGAATAATAGGTGTAGATTCGATAGCTTTCAGCCTTAGGATTTGGCAATCGCATTTGGATCGAGTTGCTTCTGTTCATATTGATTGGGAGTTCGAGCTATTTCTGGATTGGTGCTTTGGAGATGGAGATTACCGATGCTAGAGTTTCTTCCTTAAAGACTATTGGAGTTTTTGTTCCGCTGCTAATGTTATCTTTTCTTTCCGCTGCTATTATCATGTATCATATCTCTAATGTATATTCATTATATCATTCTGTTGTATCATATTGTATCAAATATTGTATCAAATGTTGTATATTGATGTATTCGTTTCTTCCACTGTGTTGTTGTACTTAATGTGTTATACGCTCCGGCGAACAGGATTTGACGTTTGGATCTGCGGCATTTGAATACGAGTGTCGTGTTCGGTGCCGAATTTCGAAGGTCGTCCCAGGGTCGTTATAATATATACATGCATAAAACCCTAATTCTATTTTTAGGGGGCTACCTAAAATGCCCTTTAGGAAGTGTGGCCACCAAGTAACCATTAACCACTAATTAATCCATCGTTTGTTGTGCATGAAGCTTTATCCTCCACTTAGTTGTCTTTTAGCTCATAATTGTACATTTAGGTTAGTGGGTGGGGTCCTCCATGATCTTGAACTTGAATTATTTCCTCTTCATTCCTTTGTATTTCATTTGTTCATGTATCTTCATATAAGCCTCTTCCATATACATCCAAATTCCTACAAAAATTATCAAAAAATGTCAAAGTAAAAATTCTTAAATTGACTCATGCACAAAAATGACCATTTTGCCCCTTAATGAAGATGAAAATATGACGGTTTGAAAATAATCGAATTTTGTTTTAAACATGTTAAAATGTCCAAATATGATGTTTATTTAAATAGAAGGAGATAAAATATGGATGTAAATATATTCACATTTACGTGCACATCAAATACACCCAAACTTATCTTTTTATTCGTCCTCGAATAAAGAAAAACTAAGATAAATCCGTTTTCGTAGGGAGCATGATTGCATTAAGCGTATGCAACAAGCCGTTAAACCTCTGGGTGTCCCCAGTAGGACGAGTGTTGCCTCGTGAGGGTTTTCAGCGGATACTACCCACAAAATCCAATGCAAAGTGAAAATATTTACAAAATGCAAGATTTATTTTCAAAGACATGAATGCGAGTTTTTGGAAATATTTACAAATGAATGGTTTACTTTTAAATAGACACAAATAAGTTAAATACAAGTTTTTGTCATTGTCTTGAAAATTTGAGTAATTTACTCGTCAAAATTTCAAATAAAATCAAGTTCTCATAACAGATAGACCATAGTTTGGCTAGTTGTTTCGGTTGATAACACAATGTAATTATGAAATGAATCCTAAGTTGATTATCAAAGTTTATTAAAGTGTTATTTTCATTTCTTTTCAATAACAACTTAAATCAAACAAGCTAAAATAATGCTAGGATTTCAATTGCTTGCTCTCTCATTATTTGCAAGAAAAATTACACACCTAGCTCAGGTAAACTGAGGCCAGATATACCACCCATGCATTGCCATTCGGGCTTATGTAGGGGGAGTATAGAGCATGGCGAGTGCACACACTTTCGTGCATATACCTATCGACCGTAGGCGGTTTTTATTAAGTTTGTTCGTTTTTTTTGGCTTGTGTTCCATACATGCATAACCGTGAGGACTTTTAAATGAGTATGAAAGCACATAATCAAAGATTCCAAGTAATTCACCCATGCATAACCGTGAGGACTTTTAAATGAGAGTGAATACTTGGATTATTATATATTTTTTTATATTTTTTTTAAGAGAAAGAGAGAGTTTTGCAAGATTATCTTAGCGCCATTTTACTTAGAAGACAAAAATGTTATATCCTTTACTTTAAATTCACCACTTTTTAAACAAAGATTTTCAATTAGAATATACTTTATAATTAACATAGATGAATCTTCCTATATGCTAGTTAAACCATTGTTATTTGTAATCAAACTTTATTTTTATTTTTGTTAAGACAAATAAATTTTCAAAAATTTCAATTTATTAACCTAAACTTATACTAATCCCATTGTGTTTCTTCAAAAATAAATCAAATTGGTAAAAAGAAAATGTTTTTGAGATTTTTTTTTGAAGTAAGAAAATAAAATTTCAAAAATGCCATGAAAAACTAAAAATGAAAATGAGACTCTCCCCCACACTTAATTTTGACTGTGTCCCCACAGTCAGTGCATGATATAATAAGTGTAACGGGGAAAATATGTACATATTTACAAAAGAGGGTTAACATTCTTACTGGGCGTAGCTTGGCTCATGAAGGATCATGAGCTCCTCCTCTTGATTATTTGGCAATTCAAAGAAAGGTTTCAAACGATGACCGTTGACTTTGGAAATTGATCCATCCTTGTGGTTTTCTATTTCTATGGCACCATGTGGAAATACAGTTCGTACCACAAATGGTCCGGTCCATCTTGATTTAAGTTTCCCCGGAAATAAATGAAGTCTTGAGTCATATAAAAGAACTTTCTGGTTAGGCGAAAACGTTTTCCTTAGGATTGACTTATCATGAAAAACTTTGGTTCTTTCTTTGTAAATTTTCTCATTTTCATACGCATTGTTCCTAAGTTCTTCTAATTCGTTGAGTTGTAGTTTTCGCTTTTCGCCAGCTTTTTCAAAATCAAAATTTAAGTTCTTTATTGCCCACAACGCTTTGTGTTCAATTTCAACAGGTAAATAGCAAGCTTTACCGTAAACTAAACGAAATGGGGACATCCCAATGTTAGGTTTAAAAGCAGTACTATATGCCCAAAGCGCGTCATTCAATTTTTGAGACCAATCTTTTCTATTTTTGTTAACAGTTTTCTCCAAGATTTGTCTTATTTGTCGATTTGAAACTTCAACTTGACCACAAGTCTGAGGATGATATGGAGTGGATAACTTGTGGGTTATCGAGTATTTTTTCATTAAAGTTTCAAAAGAACGGTTGCAAAAATGGGTGTGCCGAACCTTCACTGATTATTGTGCGAGGTGTGCCGAACCTCGAAAAGATGTTTTCTTTGAGAAATTTCACAACAATTCTATGGTCGTTGGTTTTGTAAGAAACGGCTTCGACCCATTTTGAAACGTAATCGACAACGAGAAGGATATGCAAGTTTCCAAAAGAATTTGGAAAAGGTCCCATAAAGTCGATACCCCAAAAATCAAAGATTTCGATCGTAAGAATGGGGTTTAGATGCATCATATCTCGTCGAGAAATTCGTCCAAGCATTTGACATCGATCACAAGTTTTACAAAATTCGAACGAGTCTTTGAAAAGAGAAGGCCGATAGAAACCACACTAAAGCACCTTTTCTGCAGTTTTTCGAGGACCAAAATGTCCACCGCACGCTTGATCGTGGAAAAATGAAAGAACACTCCGTATCTCATTATTCGGAATGCAACGTCGGATGATTTGGTCGGGACAATATTTGAAAAAGTATGGATCGTCCCAATAGAAATATTTCACTTGGGACATGCATTTTCATTTGTCCTGTTTGGACCAAGATGAGGGAGTTTCTTTAGTGACTAAGTAGTTCACTACGTCGGCGTACCATGGATCGATAGAAATCGAAAGAAGTTGTTCATCGGGGAAGTTTCCACTGATCGACAAGGAAGATGGTGCGTTCGGAAGACGAGCTAAGTGATCAGCTATGACATTATTGGATCCTTTTTTGTCCTTGATTGTAAGGTCAAATTCTTGAAGTAAAAGGATCCAACGAATCAAACGAGATTTAGCATCCTTTTTAGCGAAGAGATAACGAAGCACTGAATGGTCAGTGTAGACCGTAATGTGTGAACCTATCAAGTAAGGTCGAAACTTTTCAAACGCAAAAACGACAGCTAGAAGCTCTTTTTCGGTTGTTGTGTAGTTGAGTTGAGCGTTGTTCAAGGTCATACTCGCGTAGTAAATGACGTGAAGGATCTTGTTGATGCGTTGTCCCCAGACAGCACCAACGGAAAAGTTCGAAGCATCACACATTATTTCGAAAGGAAGACCCCAATTGGATGCACAAATGATTGGGGCAGAAATGAGTTCGCTCTTAAGACGTTCAAAAGAAGAGATACAATCAGAGTTAAAATCAAAAGGAACGTCTTTTCCAAGAAGGCTCGTCAAAGGACGGGCGATTTTGCTAAAGTCTTTCACAAAACGACGGTAAAAGCCAGCGTGTCCTATAAATGATCGAATGTCCTTAACTGATTTGGGAATGGGTAGATTTGCAATGACATCGATTTTTGCTTTGTCTACCTCAATGCATTTATGTGAGATGATATGTCCAAGGACTATGCCTTGTTTGACCATAAAGTGGCATTTTTCCCAATTTAAAGTCAAATGTTTTTCTTTATATCAATTCAGAACCAACTCGAGGTGATGTAAACATTGAGAAAAAGAATCAACAAAGATAGAGAAATCATCCATAAAAACTTCTAGAAAGCGTTCAATCATGTCGGAAAAGTTGCCAACCATGCATCGTTGGAAAGTCGCAGGAGCATTACATAGTCCGAATGGCATACGTCGATAAGCAAAGGTACCGAATGGGCATGTGAAAGTTGTTTTCTCATGATCTTCGGGAGTGATTGGAATTTGGTTATGACCCGAATAACCATCAAGGAAGCAGTAAAATTCATGGCCGGCTAAACGTTCGAGCATTTAGTCGATGAAAGAAGGGGAAGTGATCCTTACGTGTTGCGGCATTTAGTTTTCGATAGTCAATGCAAACACTCCAACCTTTTTGGGTACAAGTTGGAATAAGCTCGTTTGAATCGTTCTTGACAACGGTTAGCCCAGACTTTTTCGGTACAACGTGAATTGGGCTAACCCATGAACTATCAGAGATTGGGTAAATGATTCCATTGTCGAGAAGTTTAAGAATTTCAGCACGCACCGCATCTTTCATTTTTGGATTAAGCCTTCATTGCGTGTCACGAACAGGCTTGGCATCATCGATTAAATGGATGCGTTGTTGAACCAGAGCGGGACTAAGTCCTTTTATATTGGAAATCGACCATCCGATTGCTTCCTTATTTTTCGAAAGGATAGAGAGAAGAGAAGCTTCTTGGTCAAGAGAAAGATTGTTAGAAATGATGACAGGACAAGTTTTGTTTTCACCTAAGTATGCGTACTTAAGGTGGTCGGGAAGCGGTTTGAGGTCCAACTTTGGGAGTTTTTTGATCGAAGAATAAGGTTGAGATTCGGACCCAACTGGAAGTGATTCAAAAGGAAGAGTGTATTCAATATCGTTGGGAATTTTGTGAAACAATTTTTCATACTTGGACTCATGTTCATCGTTAAGATCAAGTGTTTCGTTTTCAACATTTTTGTGAATGGCACTAACTTCCAACGTTTGGTCACAAAGTTCATTCGATTGGCTTTCAAGATTGAAAATATTAAGATCCAAAGTCATGTTTCCAAAAGATATTTTCATTGATCCGTTACGACAATTGAGGTGGCTAAGAATGGTCGGCCTAAAATCAACGGAATTTTAATCGAGGGATTCGTCATGGGTTGTGTTTCGAGAACGATAAAGTCATTGGGGAATATAAATTGCCCTACTCGAATGAGCACGTCTTCGATTTCTCCCACGGGCTTCTTAATGGAACGATCGGAAAATTGAAGCGTAACTTTCGTGGGTTTGAGCTCACCTAAGCCTAATTGTTCATACATGGAGTATGGAATCAAGTTGACACTCGTGCCTAAGTCTATCAAACATTTGTTAATCATCTTGTCTCCAATTGTATACGAAATCGTAGGGCAGCCAGGATCTTTGTATTTAACGGGCATGGATCGGGACAAGACTTCACTCAAACTAGCGGCTAAGAAGACTTTTTTGGGCACTTGAGTGTGTCGCTTTTGGGTACACAAGTCCTTAAGAAAATTCGCGTAAGTGGGGACTTGCTGAACGATGTCAAGAAGTGGAATGTTCACTTTTACTCATTTAAAAATTTCCAACATCTTTTCCATTTGGTCCGAGTGCTTCTTTGGTCGAAGACGATGTGGAAATGGAAGACGATACTCGGTAGGCATGTCTACTCGAGTAGAAGAAGAAGAATTTTGATTGTCGTTCGATTCGAAGTTTGGCTCCATGTTCTTATCTGAGTCGTTCGTTGTTTTAGAAGCGTCAAGAAAAGTTTCCGGTAAATCATTTGGATTAACGACTTGATTATCAATTTGTTTACCAGAACGGAGAGTTGTGATAGCATTCAACTGGGTTACGTTGCTATCTTGAACAACATGGGCTTGATTTGAATTTGCGTTTTGATTTCTGGGATTTGGAAGGGGTTGGCTTGGGAATGTTCCTTGTTCACGTTCACTTACAGACGTGGCTAATTGACTCATTTTCATTTCGAGTTTTGCAATCGATTGGTTTGTGTTTTGCATATATGAAGTCAATAAATTTTGCAAATTGCTGTTTGATTGAAGACTTTGAGTGGTTGCCTTAGCCAACGTTTCAAGAGTTTTCTCAAGCGAAGTTAAACGCTTATCGACTTATGTAGGATGAGCAGAATTTGGTAGAAAATTTGGTTGTTGCGGTTGATTATGAGACGGACCCGCAAGATTTGGTTGAAAATTATTGGGCTGAAAGGGAGGATTCGAAACATTATTTGAAAATGCTTGAAAATTGGGATGAATCGTATTCGTATTGGGATTGTTTTGGTTCCACGCAAAATTCGGATGATTTCTCCATCAAGGTTGTACGTTGGAGAAAACGGGTCGTTTTTGGTTTTATTGAAAGCACTGATTTGTTTAACGGAATTGGGACACTGATCGGCTATATGATAAGGATCGTTGCATTTATAACACATTGGTTGGGAAGCTTAGTTCGTTTGATTCAATGAGAAAACGTTATTGAATTTTTTAATCATTGCGTCGATCTTAGCTTCCAAAGCAACAAAAGATCCTATCAAGTGTGCACTCGATCATGAGTAGATTGATCTTTCATTCGAGCATTCCCATTGGGATGACTTTTCAGCGAGGTTTTTAAGAAATTGCCAAGCATTATCATGATGATGGACAAGAAAATTACCTTGGCACATTAATCCGACATCGTTCGTGAGCTGTTTTCGAGTCCATCGTATAATATTTGGCAAATCGTCCATTTTTCAAAGTTATGGTGTGGACATTTTATCAGAAGTTTTTTGAATCTTTCAAAATATTTTCCAAATGGTTCACCCTTGAATTGATGAAAATTTACAATTTCGTTTCGAATTCTACTTTTTTTTTCCAAGGGGTAGAACTTTTTTAAGAAAGCTTTTGCAAATTCTTCCCACGTTTTAATTGAGTTCGAAGGAAAGCTGTACAACCACTTTTTAGCGTAATCCGTAAGAGCAAATGGGATTAATCGAAGTTTAATTCTGTCATCAGAAAGTTGTTGGAGTTTAATGGTTGCACATACTTTTAAGAATTTAGTCAAAAAGATGTATGGATCATCGTGCTCGAAATTGCCAAATTTTGGAAGCGTGGCAATATGGTTCGAATGGATTTCGAAATGGTTACCCGTAGAGGCGGGTAGCGTGATACAAGATGGAATAGAAACTCTATCGGGAAAGATTATATCCATAAGAGTTCGAGGGGCGTTTCATTCGCCATTTCAGGAGGATCGTCCGTTCGAGTTAAACGGTTTGTAGAAGGGTCGCGAGTCCAACGATTCGTTGTTGTGTCACGAGTCCAAGTACTCATGCACAAGTGAAAGTCGAGAAGAGAAAGGAGTTAGAATTGAGTTTAGGGAATGAAAGAAGATTTGAAAAGGTGTTTTTGTTTTTTTGTTTTTTTACAAGGGAGAAAACTATTTAACAAGTGAGATTTATTTTCAAAAGAAAAGTTTGATTTTTTTTTTTTGGTTTTTTCAAAAAAAAAGTTATTTTTTTTGTTTTGTATTTTTTTTGGTTTTTTGTATTTTTAAATATTTACCAAAAGGATTTTTGATTTTTAAGAAATGGAAATTGATTTTTGTCTTTGAATTTTTAAATTTTTTTCCTTTTTAAAAGATTTTATATTTTTTTTGGATTTTTGTTTTTGATTGAAAATTTTCAAAGGAAAGGAAAGAAATTTTTTGACTAAAAATTAGGTTAAGTAAAATTTACAACTTTTCGTTTTTTTTTGGATTTTTTATTTTTTGTTGTTTTTTTTAAATATGCATGAACTAATGCAGCTAAATGAATGCAAAGGACTTAACTACAATTTGTTGTCCTTTGTAGCTCCTAAACCAAAATTGTATAATCACACTTTGTCTTAAATCAACAAAAATATTTCTCAGCCAGGTAACGGACAGGGGTTATCGGTGCACCACGAATCACCGTAGCAATGCAACCGAAGATTTAAGTACCTTCAGAGGAACAACAAGTATAATATTTACGTATCAACGTAATTTTTATACCTGGTTATTACTCTGCCGTAACCTAGACACCAAGAAATAAAATCGTTCAAATAAAACAATTGTGAAGATACAATTAAGCCTTAAGTGAGCTCGTGACACCCTTAGGTCTAACGTCTAACCTTTATTATTAGTCAAATTCTACGGTGAAATGCGTTTGTGGGCTAAGGAAATGGTGATGAAATCCCTCACCTTATGTGAATTGGGGTACTGCCCTTAGAAAAGAAAACCAAGATGAGATGAATGCAAAGCAGAAATTAAACGTGAAATTACAATGCAACTAAAATGAAGTTTGTTTTTGTTTTTGGATTTTGAATTTTTTTTTATATATACACAAATGCAAATGCAAGCAACCAATAATGCAATTCAAAAAACAAGGAAAAAGGTGCACGAAACCAGAGCGTGCAGATTATATAGCAATATACGTATGTGTGTGTATATATATATATATATTTTAGCGGCGATTTTTCTTAGCAAAGCAAAGTAGTTTATTTGTTGGCAAGCACTTCTCCCTTTTGAATTTCTGCTTTGGGAACCTAAAATGAAGAACAAGATATATTTACAATTTTTTTTTTTAATATAAGGATGAAACTTAAAAGCAACTTGAAACGAGACAAAACAAATTTACAACTAATATTTTTTTTAACTAAAATAAATGGAAAACAAAACAAATGAAACAAAATAAACAAAAAAAATGAACAAGATATGTACAATTTTTTTTTTATCAATTTTTTTTGAAAGATAGACTTTAAAACAAACTAAAATGAAAACAAAACAAGTGAAAATGAAATAAATGAAAACAAGACAAACTTCAAACTAGTTTTTTTAAAAGGATAAATCAAAGCAAATCTAAAGAAAACAAAGAAAATTAAGCAACTTTTTTTTAAAGGATGGGCTAAAAAAATGAAAACAAAACACTTTAATCAAAAGCAAATAAATTAGAAAAACTTATTGTAATTGGCCGTTCTAAAACAAACCCACCCAACCCAAAATTAAAACAAGAAAAATATTTTCCCTTTTATCAATCAAACGAAACACAATGCTGCAACTAATCACCCAAATTAAAACCTGGAACCGAAAATTCGACTTGCTAGTTCGCGAATGTTAGAAAAATGAAGCAATTTTTTTTACAATATGATGGTTTGCGAATTTATAGAGGCTGGAAGCGGTTTGCTCGATTGTTGATGAATTGGCGATTCAGGGGATTGAGGAGGAATTCCAGAGGCGATTCGTGTTGGAGGAACGGAGTTCGCAGTCAGGTGATGGCTCGAGGAGGAGCGGTCGTGAACTGGTAATGGAGAGGAGGCTGTTGAGTGGTGATTTGGGGAAGACTGACCGTAGAAGTAAGGGGTGGTTTGTATAGTGAAAGATGATTACTGCTGGAATTACGTTCGTGCAGTGATTACTGGTAGATGACGGTTGAAACTGAAGGTGGAGATGAGTTTATTGTTTGTTGGGGGAGTGTTGTAGTGATGAAACTGCAGAGGTGACAGTAGTTCAGTGGTAAGGTAATGTTGTAGTTGGATGTTTTGGTGGCTGAAGTATAGTGTAATGTTGTGAATTGTTTGTAGTTGTATCAGTGAAGTGGATTACTGTTAAGGATATGTCTGGTCAATGGCAGAACTGGTGGAAGGGGATAGTTGAATGAACTGAGCAGTGAAGGAGTGGACAGTGATGATCAGGGCTGAATGGTATGACTGGTATGATGATGAATGGATGTGGCAGTGGTATGGGTTGCTTCTGAGGTGGTCGCGGCTAATGTTGGGGCATACAGTGGAATGATGGGTGTAATTGAAGGTAGGTGATGTTATGGAGATGTTTTTTTTGATATGGGGATAGGTAGTGGGCGATGTTGAGAAGTTGTAGTGGAGAGGGAAGAATGTGGAGTACTGCAGTGGTGACTGGTTGTTTGCAGTATTGAGTGGAATAGCTTGTTGTCAGAGGTGGTTAGTGGAACAAAGTGGAGTTTGATGTGGTGAAATGTGGTATTGGCAAATGGTCACTGTTAAGTGAAGTGGAGATTGATGTGGTGAAGTGAAGTCGATAGAAATGAGGTATCTGTGGTGCTCAGCATGAAATGAAGACAGTGATGGTGGTAGGAAAATGATATGGCACTGTTAGTGTGATGGTGGCCAGAGAGGTTCTACAGTTGTGATGGTGGTAGATGTTATGAGTGGTTTGTAGTTGATTGTTGATGAAGGTGGTTGTGATATGGGCTGGTGATGGTGTATGATTGAGGATTAGAGGGGATGCATAGATGGCAATACACTGGGTTAGAGGTGCTGCTGTATAGTAGCAGTATGGGGCAGAGGATCAGAAGGGGTGTTCTGGATGAAGTGGATGGTGAAGGAGTTTATTATGAGCAGTGATTCAAGGTGTTGGAATTCAGGAGCAGTTTGTGGTGATGAAATTGTTGTAGTGGAGGTTGTTGGACAGATACAATTGGTGATGCAAATGGTAAGACAGTGAGCAGTTAAGGGTAAGAAGAAGTGGTATTAACAGAGATGAATGGTAGTAGGGGATGTTGGCAAATGAAAGTGATGACTGGAGTATATGCTGTTGAAATTAGGCAGTAAGATTTGAAGTAAAAGAAGTGACAGGGATAGGTTTATGTCACTGTGTAGAGAACAGTAGACAAAGAGGGAGGCCAGAGAACAGTGAATAGTTTTGTAAATAGGCAGTTTTGAAAATGCAAGTTGAAAATTCAAAATGTAAATGAAAAATTTGTAAATGAAGTTGAATATGAAATGGAATTTTTTTTTTAAATGAGATGTGTGAATGTTTTTTTATAATAAAATAAACTAACAACTAGAAAACAATAACAACACTCAAACAAAAATGCAAACACAAATCAAACGAACACGCAAGATTTTTTTACGCAACACACACAAAATAAAATTCACACAAAAATCGAACAAATTAATAATTCGAAGAATAGAAAAATAAAATCAAAACAACTCCCTGGCAACGGTGCCAAAAACTTGTTTATCGACTAAATTTCTATCGAGTTAGAAATTAGTCGAAAATTTTCAAATTAAATTTCCGCAAGCGCACGGCGTACACTTGAAGTACATGGCGAATACGGGTCGATCCGTAGGGAATCGTTAGAGTTTTAAAAATCTATTCAATCAAATTAGACCAAATGGAGGTGAAATTGTTGACTAGAACTAAAATGAAGCTAAACTAGAATTAAAATGTGATTAGCGAACTATTGAACTAGAGAACAATTTAGAGGCAAATCCACTCTCATATTTTTGTAAATCAACAACAAACAATTTATGATCTCTAACTTTGATTTAAGTGAAATATTGTTGTATTTATCATAAGCATGGTTTTGTTTATGTTATTAATTAACGTAACTCCAACCATCAAACTATAATGCAACAAATACCCACTTATAATTCTCATGAAAATGAAGCAAAAGCAAAAGCTATTTTAAGCATGATCTATTTACTATTGTATCTAGTAATATAGATCATCAAATTTCATTTTTACTTTAATTTCACAATCAAAAATGGATTAGCAAATGGTGATGCAACTTGTGTTTATGTTGAATAAGAATAGCTCATTTTCATAAGCAATATAAGCTATCAAACTCACTTGTATAAACTTGTATCAAAATCCACTTCATGAAGCATAAACCAAATGAGATCATAAATCATAAAATGTTGAAATTACATAAAGTTAGAGAGCTTCATCACCCCTAAATTGAAGGGGTTTAGCTACTCATTTGTGGCATTGAAGCAACACAATTAAGTTTCAACATTAAAAATAAAATAAAATAGAAAATAAGCAAAGAAAGCAAAAGAGATTAGCTACTAAGTACTTGCATAAATGTAAATCTAAGCTATGACATAAGGAGAAAGAGAGCGTAGAAATGAACATTAACAATAAAAAAAAGAAAAGCATTTAGAAAAGAGAGAAGAAAGAGGCTTGGAAGCCATTATTATTTCATAGAACATTGAGCTTACACTTTGATTTCTTAATTTCCTAAGTAAAATGAAAGAGTAGATGATAATTTCATATACATAAGAGGGCTATATATACATGCAAAAAACCCTAATTCTATTTTTAGGGGGCTACCTAAAAAGCCCTTTAGGAAGTGTGGCCACCAAGTAACCATTAACCACTAATTAATCCATCATTTGTTGTGCATGAAGCTTTATCCTCCACTCAGTTGTCTTTTAGCTCATAATTGTACATTTAGGTAAGTGGGTGGGGTCCTCCATGATCTTGAACTTGAATTATTTCCTCTTCATTCCTTTGTATTTCATTTGTGCATGTATCTTCATATAAGCCTCTTCCATATGCATCCAAATTCCTATAAAAATTATCAAAAAATGTCTAAGTAAAAATTCTTAAATTGACTCATGCACAAAAATGACCATTTTGCCCCTGAATGAAGATGAAAATATGGTGGTTTGAAAATAATCGAATTTTAGTTTTAAACATGTTAAAATGCCAAAATATGATGTTCACTTAAATAGAATGAGATAAAATATGGATGTAAAAATATGCACATTTACGTGCACATCAATATAACTATTTTTAAATCTATTTTTCCTAGCTAGTTACTGTTACAACTTTTCTTTTTAAAACCTAAAAATATCTTATACTTATTTTACAATTACTTTTGGAACTATTTAACTATCTTACAACTATTTTATAAACTAGTTAACAACTATTTTAAAATTATCTAATTATTCTACAACTATTTGACTATTTTACAACTATCTTAAAATTACTTAACTATATTACAACTATTTGCAACTAATAACTATTTAATAACTACTTATCTATTTCAAAAAAATTCAAGCATTTTTCTTAGTACAAGTTAGTCAGAGTGCAAACTGTTTATGATTAATTACCAATTGAGATAAGAATTGAAGTAATGACCCAAATGGAAATTGGGAGAAATTATGGATTAGTGAATGGAATTAAAATGTAGGTGAATAGAAAAGAGAATTGATTTAGCTAATGATCATTTAAGATAAATACGCAGGATGTATGTATATTATTCGCCGAATGATTTGATCCAGATTCGAGCACAGAATATCAAGATAGTATATCGATCTGAGTAGGGATTTTTCACTCGATTTTCGAAGGCGAACCCTGGATATGGATTTTTGATTGATTCTGGGAATTCTCTATCATAGTTAGGCTATGTAAGGAGAATGATGGTTTCTGATCAAGAAACCAGATCTGAGTCCACACTAGGAAGTCGGGTGGACGATACTAGTTCCGAAGTGAAATTGTGCGATCGAGTGAGCGATTAGATTGGATATTGCGTGGTATATGTACATCGTACATGCTTAAATGAAATATATATTGAAATTTTGAAAGAAATGGTAAAGAGTTTTGAAAGGAATGGTATATTTTGAGAAATATATATGAATAAAGGTGGGAGATGGGTATTTTTCGAAATTCACTCTATGAAGTGTAAGTTATATGGTAAGTAACTTTATGAAAGTAAATCAAATTTGAATACTTGATTTGATATAAACAAAGTTATATATATATTTGTATAGATATGATAAACTCCCCCATGTTGAATCTAAAAAAACCAGATGAAAGGGTTTTGAAAGTATTTGAAGTATAAAAAGAGAATTTATCCAAATATGAAGCGATCCAAAGATTTTTCAAGGCTATATATATCTACATATATATAAATGGTTTTATGAGAATGATTTTGGGAAAAAGGTTTGGAACCTATGGATTTGGAAAAGGCTTTTAATTTTTGGGCAAAATCAATTTTGGAAATTTGGAAAGCAAAGTTTGGAACTATCGATTTGAGTTATCGATTTTGTGTAAAGGAGATTTTGATGTTAATCATAAAGGGTATGATTTGATATATACTATAAGTGTATAGTATAAAATGTTTTGAGATTGACTCTGAGGAAAAAGGCGCTCCCAATAAAATGAACTTCATTAGGAGATCCGCGGGGTGGGTCTGCCTTTAGCCCTAAGGGGGAGGCTCCAAATTGAATCCTGTGAGGAAGTCTTGACAAACTGAAGTTCCTGAGGATTATGTGTAGTGGGTAGCGAAAGTCGAGGGCGTTGATGCCTACAGAGACATTTGGGTTATGCTGTGACGACAGTGTAACTCGATGTCACTACGATCTACTATGGACCATAGCGAATGTGGTGTGTGCCGTGAGAGCCAACAATCTACGTTTGATTTTGCCGTGATGGCAATGTAACATCGGTAGACTGCGACCTATGGTGACATAGCGAAATTCGAGAGGCCGTGAGAGCCTAAGGCTACATTGGGACTTAACTGATGTATTCTGCGACCTATGTGGAAGTGGTGAAGTTTCGTTTGGCAGCGAAAATCGAGGGCGCAGATGCCTACAGTTACATGGAGTTTTGCTGTGATGGCAACGTAACCCAGATGTAACTGTGATCTGTGGCGGGTTCCATGGCGTAATCGAAGAGCGCGGAGTGCCTACAGTTATCTTCGGATTTTCCTGGGATGACAACATAACCATCGGGTTAACTGTGATCATGGAGGGGGTGATGATTTCCAAAGCATTCTCACCATAGATGTTTTCAACATTTTCAAAAATGTTTTCTAAATTTTTACCAAAATATTTTCCAAGCATTTCCACTAGATGCTGAAAACGGGTTTGCTAAGTACTTATAGATTTTCAGTCCTACGCCTGATCAACGTATGACCGAATTTCTGTAAGAACAAGGATGGACTTGTTGAGACATCGAGTTATAAAAAGTATTTTTATAAAGACTATTCCTGGTAACATTATATAGATTTCAAAGTGTTTTAAAAATGATCAAAGGGTGATTTATCTAATATTAAGTATTGAATAAATTCTTGCTTCATTCCTTTTCGAGGATGACAAGATTCAAAGGGGGGAGGAATGTGATAACACGGATTTTCGGACATTTGTTAATTGGCAATTAACAGGGTTAAATTTACAAATTTTTAAAATTGAGCATATAAAATTTTGATAAATGTCTGGATATCCCAGAATTTTAGGCAAATAAATATGTAATAATTTCTTTTATAAATCATTTATTATAATCTAAAATTTATTCTTTTGCTAAGAAAATAAAATAAATATTAATTTGAATATATATAAGTAGATTTTATAAGGAGAATTTTGATTTGAAATTCAAATGTAAATATCTTGGAAATAAATTGGATTTTAAAATTTATATTTTCATATGATTATTATTAGTATATAATTAGTGCTATATCATTGTCTTGAAAGGATTTTACAAATACAAATAAAGGATACATTAAACTAGTATATTTGTGTAATTATTTTAAAAATATAATTTTGGGTTTTTATTTCATTTTCTTTCAAATTTTATTTAAGTTAAATAAAGAGAAGTTTAAATATTAAAAACACTTAAAACATTTATAAATATAAAACTAAATGGAAAATATTATAAATATATATATTAAAAACATATTAATATTCAAAATTACAAATGTAAACTAATTCTTTATGCTTTATAACAAGTGTAAACAAATTATAAAATGTAATGACAAGTGTAATTTGATTTTAACAAGTGTCCTTAATTTCTTTTTATTTTAAATATAATTAATAAAAGAAAGAATAGGTTATATAATCCTCTCCATCCCTCTCTCTCATTTCTTTTATCAGTTCATTTCCTAAAGCAAAACAAAGACAAAAAAATCGAAGAAGAAAAAAAACAATAACCTGAAACGAGGTTTCATTCTCAACTTGAAAAGGAAATAAAATCAAAACGACTAGTGCAAACTAGATCAAGAAAAGAAAGGATTAAATCTTCAAACAAGCAAATTCAAACTCAATTCAAGATCAACTATGAAGATCCAAATTTAAAATCAAGGAAGCCAATTCCTCTATTATTCTCAAAAACATGTGAGTAAAACTTTAAGCTATTTATGATTAAATCCATCATGATTACTTATTAATGATAAAATAAAAATAGAAATATGGCTTTTATAGATTTATAAAAGTATTTTGCCTGGAAATTACAATGTAATTGCTGATGATCAACTGCATGTCTGCGTAAATATATATATAGCCTCTGTTCTTGGTTTACAGTCTCAAAGTTTAATTCAAAAATCAGTTTTCTTTGCTTCAATGTCTTTCAGATCATGATCATTAAAAGGAAATTGACTATATTAACCAAATCTTGTTTTCAAAAATGTTTATAAGTATAATTTGTAGGTAACTAACCAGGAAATAGAAATTTACAGTGGAAAAATCAATTCAAGTCAAAATTTGATTATTAAATTTTGAAGTCTTGATTGTAAAATTGGATTCGTGATTTTAAATCATGATTTTTAATATAGATTTCAAGAATTTTAAGTGTATGTGCTAGGAGATTTCGCGAGATGAACAGTTTTTGGTTGAATGGGAAATTCTGGCGATCGACGAAGAGGTGTGACTCGAAGTCATGGCTGAAGCTTGCTCATGGATCAAGGAGCGTAAGAAAAATAATTGGCAAATTTCTGGATCGTCGTGGTGGGCGGCGAGTTTAAACTAGGGTTTAAGACTGAAGTTTCGTTGATGTCGAATTTCAGGCGATTGTGTCATCATCGCTGCATCGGTTGCGTTGGAGTAGGTGGACTAGGAGCGTAAAGCTTTGGTGAAGGTTCGGGCTAGAATTCATGGTGTCCAGTGGTCAACGGCGGCGATGCGAGGCGTTTTCATCTAAGATTGGTTTTTCCTGTAGGTGTTCTATGGTTCGATTTTGTTCTCTGGTGATGTTATAGGTCCTGGGTGGTCGGGTCGATTCAAAGGCAGATCGTTGACTTGTGGAGGGACGGAATAATGGCCGAAGGTGGGCTGGTCGTGTGTGCACGTGCACGAGATTTTTGTAGTACCTGTGTTTTGCATTATGGTGCTGAACTCGGGAAGAAGATGCTGAGTGCTCGAGTTCATGTGTGAGTCCATAGGGTTTTGGCTTGAATGAGGGTTCGAGGGTTTTTTTTATTTGGCTCGGGTTATTTATAAGATAACAGGGTTTTAAATTTTGTAAGTAAACTGTTACTAGTTTTAAATTTTATACTAAACTAAGTTTTAAAGAAGGAAAAGAGAAGTTATCGGGTCTATCTCGGAGTAGGCTCCGGGTAGAACTCAAAGTAATTTATAAAAAGTTTAAAATTAAATTGAAAGGCAAGTTATAAAAAAAATTAAAAGGTAAATCAAGTTTAAACTAATTTTAAAATCAAATTCTTTATATGATTTATATCATAATGTTCTTAAATACTTGGTTTAAGAAAAGTTGTATGTCTTGTTTAACTTAAAATTGCTTAAGCTAAATTCTTAAGTTATTTTAGCTTAATTTAAAAATATAATTAAGTGATTAATTAAAAGATTAATGTTTATATTAAATTAAATTAAGATTTTGGGTAATTATAGATGAATTAAATTAATTAAGTAATTAAAGAGAAATTAATTAATTAATGGTTAAGGGTTAATTAATTAATAATTAAAGATTATAAGTTAATTCATTAGAGATTAATAAATGTAAGTAATTAGAGATTAATTACTTAAATGATATTACTTAATGTAAGTAATTACAAGATAAATTTGTTAAGGATTAATTAATTTAATAAGTAACTAAAGGTTAAATTAATTAATAGTTAAAGATTAACTAATTGAGGATAATTAACTGAGATAATTACTTGATGAAAGTAAACAATTAAAGGGAAATTACATAATGGAAGTAATTAAGGATTAATTACTTAGTGTAATTAATTAAGGATTGATTAATTAAGGATTGATTAATTAAGGATTGATTAATTTAGGAAATGAATCAAGGATTAGTTAATTAATGAGTGTGATTAATTAAAGATAAGTAATCAATGAAAGTGATTATTGGACAATTAATGTGAGTAATTAATTAAGGATAAATGTAATTAATGTGAATGGGTGGAAGTTAAATTAATTTGGGTAATTAATTAAAGGGTAATTACTTAATGTAATTAGAGAAGATAATTAAGGGATGATTAATTAGTGGTGTAATTAATTACTGTTAATTAAGCAGGATTAAAAATGATTAAATTGAATTAATTAGAAATGGTATGACTAATTAGTCTTGCTTATGTATAATTGGTTGATATTTCTGATATGAATTGTTTTGTGATATGATATGTTTGGTTTAAACAGTGATAATGTGGTTATCTATCGATGATGAATTACTGTGTAAAAGTTGGCATCCTGTATTTAAAATTGAATTGTATTCACTTGAATAACTTAGGTTAAGGTAACATGGGATTCGAAGAGACCGGGGTCGGGTATCAGTAAATAACTGAAACAACTATGATTAGAAATTTTCAATAACTCTTTATAGGTTTGAGTTTAAAATCAAATAGGCTAGAATGGAATAATTTAAGTATCTGGACTATTTAAACTAAGTTTGGTACTTGGATATTGATGTGTGAAATAAGTGTTGGCTTAAATAAGTTAAGAACTCGTTATAAGGTATGAGTTACCATGGGTTTTAAGTAAGTTTATGTATTGGTATTTCTTGTTAAATGTGTTTACTCATGCTGATTTCCAGCCTGATCTCGGTGTTACTTTGATGTAATGTCTGGGTCAGACCGAATATTACAGCTTTTCAGGTTGGGACGTTCTGGAGCTCAGAAGGCATGCTAGATGGCAGGAACGTACGGAGTTTACCGCTGAGTATTACTGTTTGTATCTAGGACAAGTTAATTTTAACTGTCCAGCCTTTGTGTAATGTTGTAACTCTGATGAATTATATGTAAAGTAACAATTACAGCTTTCTTTTTAAATGCTATTATTTGCTATTATATTTAATCCACTACGAATGTGAGATGTTGTTGTTTTTTTTCTTCTTCTTCCTTCTTTCTTCTTTTCTCTAACAATCTGGAATTTTCGGAGTCGAAAATTTCGGGTCGTTACATTACACCACCCTCAACACCCACCGCCCATGCACGTATATCTCATCTACTCGTCTTAATAGCCTAATGAAGATACCTTATTAACTAGCGGTAGAAATAAATCACAGTTTAGAAGGCAAGTGTTGTAAGAAATGTTATATATAGAAGAAAAACATAAGCACGCTCTCTCAACATATCTCTTTCTACCAGATTATTCAACTCAAACTGGTCTACTTGGTCCTGAGTGTTGAATCTAGGCTCTAATAACAAATCTAATAACCTGCCCTTCATAACACCAAAAATTCAACATCTTACATCAACTCCCAACTTTTGAATACCACAAAATATGACTTGCTGAAAAAAGAAAGAAGGAAGAAGAAACAAAACACAATATCTAAGCACAACGATGCAATCTCACATTGGAATGATGACATATATATAATGAATATACATGAACAATATAGGTTGAACAATATATAAGAGACTACACTAGCAAAGATAACTAGTATATCAGCACAGAGAGTCAGAATAAAACATCTGATACAATAAGTCTCATACAGAAAACCTCTTTCATGTACTACTAAAATCTCAAGTATAAATATCCGACTAACGTTATTGCCTCCAAAGCTTTAGTTGCACCACTCTGACAGCGTATCCTCAAAAGCACCTGACTTCCAAACTATTCAATCAAGTACACAAGAGTTGTTATGACAGAAATAGAAAAAGACAAAGCGTGGGTCGGAAATAAAGCCTGGTGTGAGGTGAACAAGTAAAGGAATAAGACCATGTTTTGGAGAGGACCAGTTGTGATTTGAGGAATATGTCACATCTGGTCTTCTCCAAAACATGGCTCAGGGCTAATCCAGACAGCCCATACACAAGTAAAGGAAGCCTATCACAAAAGATAGGAGATCGTAACATAACATGCTCTTCTCCTCAAGTCATTGAGTCAGGACGACCAATATAATGTGACTTAAACGTAACAATCATACTATGATACAAGTAACCCAACATCCAAAAGTAAGGTATACATAATATAAGTCTATCGATAAGTACAAAATGACACTAAACGCAGCAATAACAACAACAATGAACTAATAATGGACACAGCATAACAAAACCCATCCTCAGAAATGGATATGGTCAACCACGATTATAAATGATGATTTAATGATTCCCTTCAAGAGTTCAATATATATAGAGTGTTAGTATCTGAATATACCATAGACCCCAAGCCAGAAGTCTCATGTAGATCTCACCATACCCTTATAATGAGCATAAGTTATGATCTACTCTATATACTTGAAACCTACTCCCAGTAGTAAATAGAATCACCTTACCATTAGAATGAGCAAAAGTGTTATATGATCTATTCTAAATACCTAGGACCTTTGAGGATTTCACCATATCCCTATAATGAGAATAATGTTCTAGGATCCCATAATAGATTATTTTCATCATCCTCCTTTAGCACATCAAGGATTTCTCAAATAATAAGTATATTCCTCTCATAAAAAAGAGAATGAAGGTCGCGTCTCGCATAATAAGTTACTGAGACCACAAAGGAACGCTGATGCTGTATACATATGCACACATCAAATATAGCATTTTGTAATCAAATATACCTACCCAAATAAGGACTGATATCACATCATCATCTCCCCATATATATGTTCAATACTAAAAGATCAATAATATGTATGGCCACTAATATAAGGCATATATGATATTTTATCACTAATATAAGATCAATAGAGGGTACAGTCAAAATCATTAGACCGATACCCTTCATCAAATATATCCACCCCATGGCCAAAGTGAAAGGGCATAGACTAACTCCACTCAATCGTACAACCTCGGTGAATGGGATAATGTAATCAATCACTACATTGATATCATATTTGATCATCGTTGACCACACATGTATCGCTATACATTCCATCATCGTGCTTCCACATCTAGATTATGTTCTTGGACTTGCATCTGACTTTTTTGAGTAGCCAAAGCCTCTCTAAAGTCATGCCAAGACCCCATAAAGAACCTTAAATGAAAGGGGTTGAAATATCCCGAAGTTATTCGCTACCCTAGTATTCAGTCGACTGGGGTATTATTTTATTTCATAGAATTTAGTCGACTGAGGTTTACCCCATGGCCTTCTATTTTAGGGATTTCCCTCGCGATACCTTTCCATACTCATTCAAGTGATTGATCTTCCCATTAAGTCGACTTAAATTGCCAAACCCCGTAAATGAACCTAGGTCCCTAAGAAATCTCCTAAACAAATATCGATTCGCATGTCATTTTTTCTGATACTTCGTCCGATGAGTCGCCTTGCTTCCATAGCCTGCTTCAATTCCACCGGACCTCAATTGGGATACCTTTGTTGATATTTAAAGTGAATTCCATAAGTATTCGATGACCGATTTTGATAACAAAATCTACTCTTTGATGAGTAGAGTTCAATGGGTGATTATACCGACCCGTCTTCCTCAAATACACTAAAAGACAAACCCGACCCCGCTACCTTATGCGTAGCTTAGACGTGTGTTGATAGACTCATTCATGGATGTTAACGCACATATGTTCACACAATATACATTAACTTCACAAATCACGTTTTGAGCTTCATCGGTGCGATTACTCGACCCAGTATTCTCCCATGCAACTTAGCGCACCCGATTGTCGATATAGCTACTAGAATTTTCCATTACATTTCAAAACAGGAGTTCCATATTCTGATTACATGGTCCTAAATGTTTCCTAGGCAATGAAAAAATATACTGATTACATAACATGCCAAGAGCGACATATGAAGATGCCCCCTTTGATGATCAGAGTCATACAATTATAATTGACTTAATACATACACAGCGAAAACAAACAACCAAACAAAGAGTTGCAACTCCTAAATAGCTATTTGTTAGCCTCATGATCTCCTCTAGTAATTTTATCGCCATCCTACTAAACCTAAAAGAACCTCAACCCTCAGCCTAATCAAATCAATTTTGAGCGCCCAAGAGTTTTAGGGGAAAACATAAACTTCGAGTCATACATAAAGCCTGGTGTGAATAATACTACACATCCTGGTTAATAATGTTAAGTGAGACCACACCGCTTAATGGAACGTGTTTCCTCTCACTAACATTCTTTTAAAACATATCTTTTGCAAAAAAATTCCTACAACCCAAACCTCGTTAAAAATTTAAAGCATCATTATATTATGTAAACATACATATCAGGTAGCAAATGCAGTATCTGTCTGAACAATATAGTTTTGTTTGGCTTACTGTTAACCTTTAGCTGACTCAAGCCTACTAGATAATACAACAAAATAATCTAACATCTTTTAGACACCTCTTTTGTACGATCTTTCCTTAACTATCTATTATATACTTCTCTTCTGGACGGTCTGTCCCTAACTTAACATCTCCCAGGGTCACCTGATCCTAATGGTTTTGCTGGCTCACCAATAACATATCTGTATATAAATATATATTTCTTTCTGTGTAATCATAATTTTAGTCTTACCCATGACGAAGCCCTACACATTGAAATTTTGGACTTAATGTAACGACCCAGAATTTTGGGCAATATAAATTTAATAATCTGTGTTAATAATTTAATTGGTTTGATAATTTTTCTTTATAATTTTAATTTAAACTGATAAATTTATTCTTTTATGGTTAATAATATTTAATCTGATAATTATGATCGATATCTTTTTAACAATTTAAATGGATAAGATTTATTTTTTTCAAAGCTAATGAAATTTTATTCTATTTATAATATATACACTTGATATATATTGTGAATAGAAGAGCTTTTGTTTTAAATTTAAGATTTAAGTTTCAAATTGTAATATATATGTATGTATATGTTATAATTTGAGTTGTTTTGAAATTCAATTCAATCTATTAATAATTTATATATGAATGAATAGTAATTTTAAAGCTTTGTTTTAATTTATATTTTGAACAGTTAATTTAAGATTAATTCATTTGTTTTCAAAATATAAGTTAATTGTTATTTATTAATAAGATAGTTTAAAAAGGATTTAAACAAGTTTTGTTTGTTCTCTTTTAAAATGTTTAAATTTTTAAAATGGTTATAAAATACATGTATAAGAAATTTGTTTATATTTTAATTAGTTTTAAAACATTTTTTTCTTTTAAAGGTAAATTTATATTTATATATGTAAGCATGTATTCATAAAGTAACAAAAATATGTAAGTTATATTTACATTTAAATAAAATATATATACTTAAGTGCATGTGTTAATATCTTAAGTCATCTTTAACACATGTAAGGCATTTCGGCATTATGGAGGACAAATATAACTTTAAAATAACAAGTGTCTTTATTTTGAATTTCATTTTCTTCAATTTTAATAAATATTTTAAGAAGAAAACTAGTTTCTTCATAACACTTTTATTACTTTGCTTCAACTTAATTCAAAACAGAAATTTAATGTCCAAATCTGAATTTAAACCATAAAGCAAAATTTAAAAGCAAGATTAAATCCAAAGCTCGGGCAGAAATCTTTTTCAACCTGAATCTGCAAATTCAAAATTGGAATCAAATTTTCAAACCTTCAAATTTACAATCTGCAATTGCAAATGGAATTCAACCTGCATTTCATTTGAGGGCATCTGCAAGTTTAATCAACAATTGTAAAGCATGCATGCATCCATTTTCATCAGCAAATGCATTTTCTGAATTAGAGTTCAAGCCTAGAAAATAAAATACAAATCTGCTCTGCATATTTCAATAAGGTGAGTAAACTTCTTTAAAAACAGTTTGAATTATTTTTAACTATCATGCATGTGGTGTTATTGTCTGATATTGAAGTTCTTTAACTTGAATCTATATGAATTATCTCTGTTTTATTTGTATGATGCAAGTGAGTGTGTATGTTTATTTGCAGAACTCTGTATTCTGTTTCTTTGAACAGATTTTAAAAAAAATTCTTAATCTCCCACTAAAGAACAGTAATTGGACTTGATGATTGAATGAAAGATTTTGTATAAATGCTGAAGGTAATTCTAGAATATAGTTTCTGTAGTTTTCAATTTACAAATAATATTAAAAATGGAAAACACAGTAAATCACTAATACATGTTAAAAATCACTGTATTCAATTTATAGTTTAGATTGAATAAATGGATTCGTGTTTGTAAATCATGAATTTTAATACAAGTTTTATGATTTTTAGTTTAAGGAATCAAGCGAATTCTGAGTTTGAACATTTTGGGAAATTTTTTGAACTGCAGATGATTTAGTTAATAATTCGATTTGATTTTTCGGGTGAAGCTTGCTTGAATGTTAGATTTAGGGAAGAATACAATTAAAATTTTTAAATGATTGAATTTTTCGAATTGATTCAAACTAGGGTTTAGGCATGAAGTTTGTTCGGCTTGATTTTCCGAGGTGTTTTCGTCGTGTGTAGTGAACCGGAGTTGATCGCGATTGGGAATTGTGGGATCTATAGGTCTTGGCTTTGGATGATGGTGATGGCGAGTTCAACGGCGGCGAGTTCATCGGCCGAGGGTGGGTTTTGGATAGTGATAGCTGCAGTTGCTTTCGAGCGTAATGATCATATTTTGATTCGAATGGTTGTTGTTCGATTTGGGTGTTGGGTCGAGGTCGCGTGCGTGCGAGTGATCGTTAGCAATGTTCGCGATGTTCAACGGCGGCCAGTGGTGTTGTGCTTGGTGCACGGTGTATGCTCGTGTGCACTGAGAAATGGAGTTGGGGAAGTTTGTTGGAGAAGATGTATTGAGGCTCGGGGAATCATTCGTGTGGGTCGCGTGATCAACTCGAAGACGAAGGCATCTGGTTTTCTTCGGGAAAAGCACGAAAGGGTTGAGTGTTTTACTCGAGTTTTTTTTGGCGTAGTATTTTCTGGTGGTACTGTTTAAAATATAAGTTTTCTAATTTAAACTTATTGAATAAATTTAAAACCAATATTAAGTTATAAACAAGTTTTCAAATAAACGAAATCATGGCCTTTGAAGCAAAGTTATTGATCTTTTAAAAAGTGTAAATTGAAATTATTTTAAATAAATTGTTAAAAATATTTTCTTTTAAAAATAATTATCTTAATTAAAAATTTGAAATTTAATTAAAGGAGTGTTTTGAATTTAAATAGTGAACCAAAGTTTTAAAATAAATTTCTAAGTAATGTTTAAAACTAAGTTCAATTTATATTGTAAATAAATAGGTTTGAAATTAGATAATTTATAATGTTTAAATTTGGAAATTTATTTCTAAATACTTTATTTCCAAAAATAAATTATAATTATGTAAACAAAATTTGGATAACTTTGTCTTTAAGGTTAAGAAGATTTGATTAATTTCAAACAATTTATTTATGAAGATGAATATAGTTAAATTATTATTATATGAACTTAAGAATACTTAATTAATATGATTTGTTAATAAGTAAAGAGATTAATTAAGGTAAATGTTTTCTTAATTAACTAAGAATTTTGTAATATAAGAAGTTAATTAATTTATTATTTAATTAATTTTAAATAATTAGTTAATCATTTATTTAAATTTAAATAATCACTTAATTATGGATTAATTAAGTGTAATTACTTAATAAAGTAATCAATGGTTAATAATTTGAATATAATTAGAATGGCAATTACTTATGGAAGTAATTTGAGAAGTTACTCATGGGAGTAATTAAAGTGGATGTGATTTATGGGTAATCACTTATTGTTATCAATTGAGGAATTGATTAATTTAATTTTTTTTAAAGTTAATTGATTATGAAGTAATTAATTAATTAATTAATTAAGGATTATTTAATGATGGAATTAATTATTTGTAAGGTAATTAATTAAGAAAGTAATTAAGATTTATTAATGAAGTAATTAGAGATAATTACTTATGTAGGTAACTAAGAGTTAATAACTTAATTTATTTTAGTTAATTAATTAATGTGATTACTTAATAAATGTGATTAATTTAAGATTAATTACTAAAGTGTGTTAATTAAAATTTTAATTAATTAATAAAATAATTAATTAAGGATTATTTGTTAATGTAATTGAATAATAATTACTTAATGAAGAAATTAAAGATTAATTAATTAAAGTAATTAATCAAGATTAATATAATTGATTAAGAAGTTAATTAATTAATATAAGTAATTACAAACTGTTAATTATAGTTTAAGATTAATGAGATGATTAATTACAAGTTAATTAATTAATAAGAATCATTAATTAATGTAATTCATGATATTAATCAAGGTTGATTAATATAAGTAATTAATTCAAGGATGATTAATAATTGTAATTAATTGAGGTATAATGTAATTAATTATAGTTAATTAATTAATTAATGATCATTAATTATAGTAATTAATGATAGTAATTAAAGGGTAAATTACTGAATATGGTTAAGGATAATTACTTGAATATAATTAAAAGATAATTAACCAAAGGAAGATTAATTAAAGAAAATCATTAGAGATGACTAATTTATTTATTTGGAATAAATAAATGAAGAAGGTTTTAAGTAATCAATTTGATTTGAGTTAATCAATTCTGTTATGGATGAATGATTGATATTGAATGATTGGTTGATATTGGATGTTGAATGATATTGGGTGTTTGGTTGATACTAGATGGTTTGGATATCTATGAGATATGTGATGCTGATGTATAAGAAGAATGTTGTTATGAATTATCTATTGTGATAATGTGATTCATCTATTGTTTATATAATCCTGAATATAAGTTAAACCGATTAAACCCTTAAGTAGAACTTGGATGTTAAAATGGCATTTGGTTTCGGTGAGACCGGGATCGGATTTCCAAATTTGGATATCCGAAAACCACATTGATTCCAATTAAACGTTGGGACGTGTATCCAAGTGGAGCAAGTGAAGACTCGAGGCGTAAGGGCTATACGCCAGTATAACTCTGTGGGTGATTCCTTAATGAGTTGATGGAATAGTGCTTATAGATTCGAGATGGCGAATCAGATTGCAAGGGCTATGGTCGTTGACTCTGAGGGTGATTCGAATAATGAGTGCAACGAGATAGTGCCTTCGGTTTCGTTCGAACCCGGAACGAACTTGTATGGATTTAACGCTTCCAGAACATCGTCAGGTGGACGATGAGCATTCTAAGATAGAGGTGTTCTATAAAGGTAATCTTAACCTCAAGCCTCATCAACCAGGAATGGCTAAAACAGGGGAGGTGCAGCAAGGCTTCGCGGGTAGCCCCCACTTGAGAGTGAGATTTACCCCTGTCTAGAGGTCCCTTTCTATTTCGGCTTAGTGTGTGGTTGGTCGCGCCAACTACGGGGTGGTCATATTTGGGACTGTCCAGTAAGGGATGGTTCCGGCCTTGTGTTGCAGGGGAGCGGGCGCACTCCTCGGTACGTTGATCTAGGCCACGTACTGTGACGGGCGGTACCCCAGTAGCCCTGCCATTGATGGAAACCCATTCTTCCTACGAGACCCTACGGTTTTGATTGTATTACCCACTTTTGTGGCTAGTAGCTGGAATTTAATGATGTAACAATTTCGGCTATTTCTTATTTACTTGAAAACCCTAGACACTATTATAATATCACTGGATTTCCTATCAAATGTTTTGGTTACTGTAAGGGAAAAACTTTTCCATGTTTATGTGTGGAAGTCTTACGTGATACCTTTTCTTTCCAAAGGATTTTCTAAAGTTAAGCAATTTTAACCCGTTTACTCACACCAGACCCCTGTCTGACCCTAATGTTTATTTTCTATTTTATTAAACTCTTGGGTACTCATATTATGTATGAGTAGTCAAGTGATTAAGGTTTGCTTGACGAATTCTGGAGGAGATATGGAGCAGAAGGCTTCGACGTGTAGATATATATTGTTTCCGCTGTGTTTGTTGTATCTGTTTCTCTTGTATCTTGAGTTGTATACTTAGACAGATATTTGTAACTGTCTATTATCTGTTGTTTAAGTTGTGTACTCTGATGTAATGAGATACTATGTAATATTTTATGAGATATATTATATTTTATTCGTTCCGCTGTGAGTTCTCTGATGTTGTTCTGTTTCTTCTTTCTCTTTCTTTTCTTCTTCTATCCCTTTCTTTCCTCAAGATCATGCGATTTCCTGGAGGTAGGAAGTCGGGTCGTCTCATTTGGTATCAGAGCATTAGGCTGAGTGAATACCTAGGCTCTGAAGTGTGACTTTCTTTAGGGAGCATTAGGTTGAGTTAATACCTAGGCTCTGGAGTGGTGACTTTCTTGAGAGAGCGTACTTGTAATTTTTATATATAACTATATATATATATATATATATATATATACCTAATTTGTTGGGTTATCTTATCGGATTTTCTGACATAAATTTTTTGAGGTAGATGGAATAGTGGTGTGTGTGTAACATGACTACCACTAATGGATGAGGTTCCATTTGTTGTGGTTAGAAGTGTATTTGTTGAGACTGTAGACCTAATACTATCTCGAGGAAGATTTGTAGTTTGGAGTAAGTATTTCTCTGATGTCCGAAGGAAATTTTTTTTAAAGATTCGGAGTTTGTCTTTGAAGTGTAAGTTTGGATTTCGCTCGGGTTAGCGAATTTTTCTAGTGTTTGGATTTGTCGGAAGTGCAGAAATAAGTAATGATATCTTGGTAACTGCGTGATGAGATGCAGTATTCTTGGATATTTTCTGAGGGTGTTTTCTCTGAAACAGTTTTAGAAGTGGTTGAGGAGCAGTCTTTACCTGCTGTAGGGAAGACTCATTTGTGTAGAAGTTGTTTGGATCTCTAGCAAGGAGTTTGGCTGGTTTGGGATAAGAGGCTAAGGTCTATAAGTTATTTGCTTTGGCATGGTCTCATTTGTTATTCCCTAAGGAGAGTGAGATGTTGATGCTTGGTTCGGAGCCCGAGTTTCTTTTGTGACATCAGCCATCTTGATGGTCTTTTGTGTGGTATGTTGATGTGGAGCCTTTGGATCTTAAGTTTTGGTTAGCTGTGGTAGCAGTTTCAGTTCGAAGTGTTCGGTATGCTGACGAGGAGATCTTTTGGCTTCGCAGTATCATCGAGGTAGAGTTTGGAAGCAGCAGTGTGGCTTGTTTCTCTGATGGTTCAGGAATCTTTGTGGTTCTCTTTTAGCAGTCCGGGCTGAAGGTGGTGATGTTCCTTGAAAGGTTAACCTTGTTTGGAAAAGTTTAAAGCTGTTCTAATTGGTAAAGAGTGGACGGCTTCTTTGGAATCCGAACTAGGTAGGATCGCGAAAGTGACTTGCGATTAGTTTGGGAATTTTCTTAGGCTATCTTTTGTTTGAGGCTGAGGGTTGTCATGTGGATAGGAGCTACCGAGATGATCAGAAGTTTGTCTTCATATGGAGTTGAGTTCCATTTTGTTTTGGTTCCAGAAGTAATGCTGGTAGTTAGCCTAGTAGGATGGTTCTTGGAGAAGGAGAGTTGGTATAGCAGCTCAGAATTATTTCTAGAATTGGAATTAGACTGATCTAGCTTTTGAATAGGATTCTGAGGATGTGTGACCAAGTCAGATGAGTCACTTAGATTTTGATGGATTTGATGAACAAAGTTTCCCAGGTATATTGGGTAAGTTTGTACTCGTGTTCATCAACAAGTATTTCCATCTATTTTAGAATCAGAGTTGTGCAGCGGAAGCGAGGTAGCTGTTGTGCAAGGAAGAAGCAATTTCAATTTGCTATTGCTTGGCAGTAGAGCTTAAGTTCTGGATTTCGACGGATTTTGGAAGACTTTTCTGTTGAATAGGATCTAGAAACTATTTGCTTGGGTCTAGTTGTTTCCGGAAGTATCAGCATAGGTTGAGCTGATCGGGAAGAGATTGGCAGCTTTGGATTGTTTGCTGAGCTATGCAGATATGAGATAAGAAGTTTTGGAATTCGAAGTTGGAGGCTTCAGTTTTGTTTAAATTCTCTGGTTAAGAGAACAGATATTGGATAAGATTGGTTGGTTAGTGCTGAGAGAGATTTGAGATTTTCTTATCTGTGTTTTGATAGGATGAGATTGAATTGCCAGTTTGGATAACTGGAATTCATTGTATTTCACGTATCTCTGAGGGAATACGTGTATGATTCATCATTGGATATTGAATCTGTAGTTCAATTGGATTTGGAAGTTGGGCTAGACTTGAGAATGGACTGATGTTTTGTTTAGATTGAAGGATCTAGAGATAAGTGGAGCTCTGGATTTTGGTAGTGTAGTTAGTTTGTTGGCTTTTGTTGAGCGAGTCTCCCGATGATTTATCTTGGGAAACTCGAGATAGTATTAGAGATATATTCTGATTTGTGTCAGAATAATTAGTTAGGTTTGTTTGTGTGATTGATTGCTCTGGTTGTTAAGTATGCTTTGCTAATTTAAATTAAAATCTTTGCTGGGTTATTAAATTTCCTTTGCTTTTAAATTTCGGGGAAGAAATTCTTTTAAGGGGGGAGAATTGTAACGACTCGGAATTTTGGGCAATATAAATTTAATAATCTGTGTTAATAATTTAATTGGTTTGATAATTTTTCCTTATAATTTTAATTTAAACTAATAAATTTATTCTTTTATGGTTAATAAATATTTAATCTAATAATTATGATCAATATCTTTTTAACAATTTAAATGGATAAGATTTATTTTTTTCAAAGATAATGAAATTTTATTCTATTTATAATATATACACTTGATATATATTATGAATAGAAGAGCTTTTGTTTAAAATTTAAGATTTAAGTTTCAAATTGTAATATATATGTATGTATATGTTATAATTTGAGTTGTTTTGAAATTCAATTCAATCTATTGATAATTTATATATGGATGAATAATAATTTTAAAGCTTTGTTTTAATTTATATTTCAACAGTTAATTTAAGATTAATTCATTTGTTTTCAAAATATAAGATAATTGTTATTTATTAATAAGATAGTTTAAAAATGATTTAAACAAGTTTTGTTTGTTCTCTTTTAAAATGTTTAAAATTTTAAAATGGTTATAAAATACATATATAAGAAATTTTTTTATATTTTAATTTGTTTTAAAACATTTTTTTCTTTAAAAGGTAAATTTATATTTATATATGTAAGCATGTATTTATAAAGTAACATAAATATGTAAGTTATATTTACATTTAAATAAAAAAAACATACTTAAGTACATGTGCTAATATCTTAAGTCATCTTTAACACATGTAAGGCATTTAGGCATTATGGAGGACAAATGTAACTTTAAAATAACAAGTGTCTTTATTTTGAATTTCATTTTCTTTAATTTTAATAAATATTTTAAGATGAAAACTAGTTTCTTCATAACACTTTCATTACTTTGTTTCAACTTAATTCAAAACAGAAATTTATTCTCCAAATCTGAATTTAAACCATAAAGAAAATATCAAAAGCAAGATTAAATCCAAAGCTCAGGCAGAAAACTTTTTTAACCTGAATCTGCAAATTCAAAATTGGAATCAAATTTTCAAACCTGCAAATTTACAATCTGCAATTGCAAATGGAATTCAACCTGCATTTCATTCGAGGGCATCTGCAAGTTTAATCAACAATTGTAAAGCATGCATGCATCCATTTTCATCAGCAAATGTACTTTCTGAATTAGAGTTCAAGCCTGGAAAATAAAATACAAATCTGCTCTGCATATTTCAATAAGGTGAGTAAACTTCTTTAAAAACAGTTTGAATTGTTTTTAACTATCATGCATGTGGTGTTATTGTCTGATATTGAAGTTCTTTAACTTGAATCTATATGACTTATCTCTGTTTTATTTGTATGATGCAAGTGTGTGTGTACGTTTATTTGCAGATCTCTGTATTCTGTTTCTTTGAACAGATTTTAGAAAAAAAATCTTAATCTCCCACTAAAGAACAGTAATTGGACATGATGATTGAATGAAAGATTTTGTGTAAATGCTGAAGGTAATTCTAAAATATAGTTTCTGTAGTTTTCAATTTACAAATAATATTAAAAATGGAAAACACAGTAAATCACTTATACATGTTAAAAATCACTCTATTCAATTTATAGTTTGGATTGAATAAATGAATTCGTGTTTGTAAACCATGAATTTTAATACAAGTTTCATGATTTTTAGTTTAAGGAATCAAGCGAATTCTGAGTTTGAACATTTTGGGAAATTTTGTGAACTGTAGATGATTTAGTTAATAATTCGATTTGATTTTTCGGGTGAAGCTTGCTTGAGTGTTAGGGATTTAGGGAAAAATACAATTAAAATTTTTAAATGATTGAATTTTTCGAATTGATTCAAACTAGGGTTTAGGCATGAAGTTTGTTTGGCTTGATTTCCGAGGTGTTTTCGTCGTGTGTAGTGAACCGGAGTTGATCGCAATTCGGAATTGTGGGAGCTAGAGGTCTTGGATTTGGATGATGGTGATGGCGAGTTCAACGGCGGCGAGTTCGTCGGCCGAGGGTGGGTTTTGGATAGTGACAGCTGAAGTTGCTTTCGAGCGTAATGATCATATTTCGATTCTAATGGTTGTTGTTCGATTTGGGTGCTGGGTCGAGGTCGCGAGTGATCGTTGGCAATGTTCGCGGTGTTCAACGACGGCCGGTGGTGTTGTGCTTGGTGCACGGTGTATGCTCATGTGCACTGAGAAATGGAGTTGGGGAAGTTTGTTGGAGAAGATGTATTGAGGCTCGAGGAATCATTCGTGTGGGTCGCGTGATCTACTCGAAGACGATGGCATCTGGTTTGCTTCGGGAAAAGCATGGAAGGGTTGAGTGTTTTACTCGAGTTTTTTTTGGCATAGTATTTTCTGGTGGTACTGTTTAAAATATAAATTTTCTAATTTAAACTTATTGAATAAATTTAGAACCAGTATTAATTTATAAACAAGTTTTCAAATAAATGAAATCATGGCCTTTGAAGCAAAGTTATTGATCTTTTAAAAAGTGTAAATTGAAATTATTTTAAATAAATTGTTAAAAATATTTTCTTTTAAAAATTTGAAATTTAACTAAAGGAGTGTTTTGAATTTAAATAGTGAACCAAAGTTTTAAAATAAATTTCTAAGTAATGTTTAAAACTAAGTTCAATTTATATTGTAAATAAATAGGTTTGAAATTAGATAATTTATAATGTTTAAATTTGGAAATTTGTTTCTAAAAACTTTATTTCCAAAAAGAAATTATAATTATGTAAACCAAATTTGGATAACTTTGTCTTTAAGGTTAAGAAGATTTGATTAATTTCAAACAATTTATTTATGAAGATGAATATGGTTAAATTATTATTATATGAACTTAAGAATACTTAATTAATATGATTTGTTAATAAGTAAGGAGATTAATTAAGATAAATGTTTTCTTAATTAATTAAGAATTTTGTAATATAAGAAGTTAATTAATTTATTATTTAATTAATTTTAAATAATTAGTTAATTATTTATTTAAATTTAAATAATCACTTAATTATGGATTAATTAAGTGTAATTACTTAATAAAGTAATCAATGGTTAATAATTGAATATAATACTTATGGAAGTAATTTGAGAAGTTACTCATGGGAGTAATTAAAGTGGATGTGATTTATGGGTAATCACTTATTGTTATCAATTGAGGAATTGATTAATTTAATTTTTTTTAAAGTTAATTGATTATGAAGTAATTAATTAATTAATTAATTAAGGATTATTTAATGATGGACTTAATTATTTGTAAGGTAATTAATTAAGAAAGTAATTAAGATTTATTAATGAAGTAATTAGAGATAATTACTTATGTAGGTAATTAAGAGTTAATTACTTAATTTATTTTAGTTAATTAATTAATGTGATTAATTAATAAATGTGATTGGTTTAAGATTAATTACTAAAGTGTATTAATTAAAATTGTAATTAATTAATAAAGTAATTAATTAAGGATTATTTGTTAATGTAATTGAATAATAATTACTTAATGAAGAAATTAAAGATTAATTAATTAAACTAATTAATCAAGATTAATATAATTGATTAAGAAGTTAATTAATTAATATAAGTAATTACAAACTGTTAATTACAGTTTTAGATTAATGAGATGATAAATTTCAAGTTAATTAATTAATTAATTAAGGGGTTAATTAATTAATAAGAATCATTAATTAATGTAATTTATGATATTAATCAAGGTTGATTAATATAAGTAATTAATTTAAGGAGATTAATAATTTTAATTAATTTAGGTATAATGTAATTAATTATAGTTAATTAATTAATGAATGATCATTAATTATAGTAATTAATGATAGTAATTAAAGGGTTAATTACTGAATATGGTTAAGGATAATTACTTGAATATAATTAAAAGATAATTAATCAAAGGAAGATTAATTAAAGAAAATCATTAGAGATGATTAATTTATTTATTTGGAATAAATTAAAGAAGAAGGTTTTAAGTAACCCAATTGATTTGAGTCAATCAATTCTATTATGGATGAATGATTGATATTGAATGATGGGTTGATATTGGATGTTGAATGATATTGGGTGTTTGGTTGATACTGGATGGTTTGGATATCTATGAGTTATGTGATGCTGATGTATAAGATGAATGTTGTTATGAATTATCTATTGTGATAATGTGATTCATCTATAGTTTATATAATCCTGAATATAAGTTAAACCGATTAAACCCTTAAATACAACTTGGACGTTAAAATGGCGTTTGGTTTCGGTGAGACCGGGATCGGATTTCCATATTTGGATATCCGAAAACCACATCGATTCCAATTAAACATTGGGACGTGTATCCAAGTGGAGCAAGTGAAGACTCGAGGTGTAAGGACTATACGTCGGTATAACTCTGTGGATGATTCCGTAATGAGTTGACGGAATAGTGCTTATAGATTCGAGATGGCGAATCAGAGTGCAAGGGCTATGGTCGTTGACTCTGAGCGTGATTCCAATAATGAGTGCAATGAGATAGTGCCTTCGGTTTCGTTCGAACCCGGAACGAACTTGGATGGATTGAATGCTTCCAGAACATCGTCAGGTGGACGATGAGCATTCTAAGGTAGAGGTGTTCTATAAAGGTAATCGTAACCTCAAGCCTCATTAACAGGGAATGGCTAAAACAAGGGAGGTGCAGCAAGGCTTTGTGGGTAGCCCCCACTTGAGAGTGAGACTTACCCCTGTCTAGAGGTCCCTTTCTATTTCGGCTTAGTGTGTGGTTGGTCGCGCCAACTACGAGGTGGTCTTGTTCGGGACTGTCCAGTAAGGGATGGTTCCGGCCTTGTGCTGCAGGGGAGCGGGCGTACTCCTCGGTACGTTGATGTAGGCCACGTACTATGACGGGCGGTACCCCAGTAGCCCTGCCATTGATGGAAACCCATTCTTCCTACGAGACCCTACGGTTTTGATTGTATTACCCACTTTTGTGGCTAGTAGCTGGAATTTAATCATGTAACAATTTCGGCTATTTCTTATTTACTTGAAAACCCTAGACACTATTATAATATCACTGGATTTCCTATCAAATGTTTTGGTTAGCGTAAGGGAAATCTTTTTCCATGTTTATGTGTGGGAAGTCTTATGTGATACCTTTTCTTTCCAAAGGATTTTCTAAAGTTAAGCAATTTTAACCCGTTTACTCACACCAGACCCCTGTCTGACCCGAGTGTTTATTTTCTGTTTTATTAAACTCTTGGGTACTCATATTATGTATGAGTAGTCAAGTGATTCAGGTTTGCTTGACGACTTCTGGAGGAGATATGGAGCAGGAGGCTTCGACGTGTAGATATATATATTGTTTACGTTGTGTTTGTTATATCTGTTTCTCTTTTATCTTGAGTTGTATAGTTAGATAGATGTTTATAACTGTCTATTATCTATTGTTTAAGTTGTGTACTCTGATGTAATGAGATACTATGTAATATTTTATGAGATATATTATATTTTATTCGTTCTGCCGTGAGTTCTCTGATGTTGTTCTGTTTCTTCTTTCTCTTTCTTTTCTTCTTCTATCCCTTTCTTTCTTCAAGATGATGCAATTTCCTGGAGATAGGAAGTCGGGTCGTCTCATTTGGTTTCAGAGCATTAGGCTGAGTGAATACCTAGGCTCTGAAGTGTGACTTTCTTTAGGAAGCATTAGGTTGAGTTAATACCTAGGCTCTGGAGTGTTGACTTTCTTGAGAGAGTGTACTTGTAATTTTTATATATAACTATATATATATATATATATATTTATGTCTACCTAATTTGTTGGGTTATCTGTTCGGATTTTCCGACATAAATTTTTAGTGGTAGATGGAATAGTGGTGTGTGTCTAACACGACTACCACTAATGGATGAGGTTCCATTTGTTGAGGTTAGAAGTCTATTTGTAGAGACTGTAGACCTAATCCTGTCTCGAGGAAGATTTGTAGTTTGGAGTAAGCATTTCTCTGATGTCCGAAGGATTTTTTTTTTTAAAGATTCGGAGTTTGTCTTTGAAGTGTAAGTTTGGATTTCGCTCGGGTAAGCGAATTTTTCTAGTGTTTGGATTTGTCGGAAGTGCAGAAATAAGTAATTATATTTTAGTAACTGCGTGATGAGATGCAGTATCCTTGGATATTTTCTGAAGGTGTTTTCTCTGAAACAGTTATAGAAGTGGTTGAGGAGCATTCTTTACCTGCTGCAGGGAAGACTCGTTTGTGTAGAAGTTGTTTGGATCTGTAGCAAGGAGTTTGGCTGTTTTGGGATATGAGAGTAAGGTCTATAAGTTATTTGCTTTGGCATGGTCTCATTTGTTATTCCCTAAGGAGAGTGAGATGTTGATGCTTGGTTCGGAGCCCAAGTTTCTTTTGTGATGTCTGCCATCTTGATGGTCTTTTGTGTGGTTTATTGATGAGGAGCCTTTGGATCTTAAGTTTTGGTTAGCTGTGGTAGCAGTTTCAGTTCGAAGTGTTCGGTATGCTGACGAGGAGATCTTTTGGCTTCGTAGTATCATCGAGGTAGAGTTTGGAAGCAGCAGTGTGGCTTGTTTCTCTGATGGTTCAGGAATCTTTGTGGTTCTCTTTTAGCAGTCCGGGCTGAAGGTGGTGATGTTCCTTGAAAGGTTAACCTTGTTTGGAAAAGTTTAAAGCTGTTCTAATTGGTAAAGAGAGGACGGCTTCTTTGGAATCCGAACTAGGTAGGATCGCGAAAGTGACTTGCGATTAGTTTGGGAATTTTCTTAGGCTATCTTTTGTTTGAGGCTGAGGGTTCTCATGTGGATAGGAGCTACCGAGATAATCATAAGTTTGTCTTCATATGGAGTTGAGTTCCATTTTGTTTTGGTTCCAGAAGTAATGCTGGTAGTTAGCCTAGTAGGATGGTTCTTGGAGAAGGAGAGTTGGTATAGCAGCTCAGAATTATTTCTGGAATTGGAATTGGACTGATCTAGCTTTTGAATAGGATTCTGAGGATGTGTGACCAAGTCAGATGAGTCACTTAGATTTTGATGGATTTGATGAACAAAGTTTCCCGGGTATATTGGGTAAGTTTGTACTCGTGTTCATCAACAAGTATTTCCATCTATTTTAGAATCAGAGTTGTGCAGCGGAAGCAAGGTAGCTGTTGTGCAAGGAAGAAGCAAGTTCAGTTTGCTATTGCTTGGCAGTAGAGCTTAAGTTCTGGATTTCGACGGATTTTGGAAGACTTTTCTGTTGAATAGGATCTAGAAACTATTTGCTTGGGTCTAGTTGTTTCTGGAAGTATCAGCATAGGTTGAGCTGATCGGGAAGAGATTGGCAGCCATGGATTGTCTATTGAGCTATGCAGATATGAGATAAGAAGTTTTGGAATTCGAGGTTGGAGACTTCAGTGTTCTTTAAATTCTCTGGTTAAGAGAACAGATATTGGATAAGATTGGTTGGTTAGTGCTGAGAGAGATTTGAGATTTTCTTACCTGTGTTTTGATAGGATGAGATTGAATTGCCAGTTTGGATAACTGGAATTCATTGTATTTCACATATCTCTGAGGGAATACGTGTATGATTCATCATTGGATATTGAATCTGTAGTTCAATTGGATTTGGAAGAGGGGCTAGACTTGAGTATGGGCTGATGTTTTGTTCAGATTGAAGGATCAAGAGATAAGTGGAGCTCTGGATTTTGGTATTGTAGTTAGTTTGTTGGCTTTTGTTGAGCGAGTCTCCCGGTGATTTATCTTGGGAAACTCGAGATAGTATTAGAGATTTATTCTGATTTGTGTCAGAATAATTAGTTAGGTTTGTTTGTGTGATTGATTGCTCTGGTTGTTAAGTATGCTTTGCTAATTTAAATTAAAATCTTTGCTGGGTTATTAAATTTCATTTGCTTTTAAATTTCGGGGACAAAATTCTTTTAAGGGGGGAGGATTGTAAAGACCCGGAATTTTGGGCAATATAAATTTAATAATCCGTGTTAATAATTTAATTGGTTTGATAATTTTTCTCTTTAATTTTAATTTAAACTGATAAATTTATTCTTTTATGGTTAATAAATATTTAATCTGATAATTATGAACAATATCTTTTTAACAATTTAAATGGATAAGATTTATTTTTTCAAAGCTAATGAAATTTTATTCTATTATAATATATACACTTGATATATATTGTGAATAGAAGAGCTTTTGTTTTAAATTTAAGATATAAGTTTCAAATCGTAATATATATGTATGTATATGTTATAATTTGAGTTGTTTTGAAATTCAATTCAATATATTGATAATTTATATATGAATGAATAGTAATTTTAAAGCTTTGTTTTAATTTATATTTCAACAGTAAGATTAATTCATTTGTTTTCAAAATATAAGATAATTGTTATTTATTAATAAGATAGTTTAAAAAGGATTTAAACAAGTTTTGTTTGTTCTTTTTTAAAATGTTTATATTTTTGAAATGGTTATAAAATACATATATAAGAAAATTTTTTATATTTTAATTAGTTTTAAAACATTTTTTTCTTTAAAACGTAAATTTATATTTATATATGTAAGCATGTATTTATAAAGTAACATAAATATGTAAGTTATATTTACATTTAAATAAAAAAAATATACTTAAGTACATGTGTTAATATCTTAAGTCATCTTTAACACATGTAAGGCATTTAGGCATTATGGAGGACAAATGTAACTTTAAAATAACAAGTGTCTTTATTTTGAATTTCATTTTCTTTAATTTTAATAAATATTTTAAGAAGAAAACTAGTTTCTTCATAACACTTTCATTACTTTGTTTCAACTTAATTCAAAACAAAAATTTATTCTCCAAATTTGAATTTAAACCATAAAGCAAAAATCAAAAGCAAGATTAAATCCAAAGCTCATGCAGAAATCTTTTTCCACCTGAATCTGCAAATTCAAAATTGGAATCAAATTTTTGAGCCAGCAAATTTACAATCTGCAATTGCAAATGGAATTCAACCTGCATTTCATTTGAGGGCATCTGCAAGTTTAATCAACAATTGTAAAGCATGCATGCATCCATTTTCATCAGCAAATGCATTTTCTGAATTAGAGTTCAAGCCTGGAAAATAAAATACAAATCTGCTCTGCATATTTCAATAAGGTGAGTAAACTTCTTTAAAAACAGTTTGAATTGTTTTTAACTATCATGCATGTGGTGTTATTGTCTGATATTGAAGTTCTTTAACTTGAATCTATATGAATTATCTCTGTTTTATTTGTATGATGCAAATGTGTGTGTATGTTTATTTGCAGAACTCTGTATTCTATTTCTTTGAACAGATTTTTTATAAAAAAAATCTTAATCTCCCACTAAAGAACAGTAATTGGACTTGATGATTGAATGAAAGATTTTGTGTAAATGCTGAAGGTAATTCTAAAATATAGTTTATGTCGTTTTCAATTTACAAATAATATTAAAAATGGAAAACACAGTAAATCACTAATACATGTTAAAAATCACTGTATTCAAGTTATAGTTTAGATTGAATAAATGGATTCGTGTTTGTAAATCATGAATTTCAATGCAAGTTTCATGATTTTTTGTTTAAGGAATCAAGCGAATTCTGAGTCTGAACATTTTAGGAAATTTTGTGAACTGCGGATGATTTAGTTAATAATTCGATTTGATTTTTCGGGTGAAGCTTGCTTGAATGTTAGGGATTTAGGGAAAAATACAATTAAAATTTTTAATTGATTGAATTTTTCGAATTGATTCAAACTAGGGTTTAGGCATGAAGTTTGTTCGGCTTGATTTCCGAGGTGTTTTCTTCGTGTGTAGTGAACCGAAGTTGATCGCGATTGGGAATTGTGGGAGCTAGAGGTCTTGGCTTTGGTTGATGGTGATAGCAAGTTCAACGGCGGCGAGCTCGTCGGCCGAGGGTGGGTTTTGGATAGTGACAGCTGCAGTTGCTTTCGAGCGTAATGATCATATTTTGATACTACTGGTTGTTGTTCGATTTGGGTGCTGGGTCGAGGTCGCATGCGTGCGAGTGATCGTTGGCAATGTTCGCGATGTTCAACGGCGGTCGGTGGTGTTGTGCTTGGTGCACGGTGTATGCTCGTGTGCACTAAGAAATGGAGTTGGGGAAGTTTGTTGGTGAAGATGTATTGAGGCTCGGGGAATCATTCGTGTGGGTCGCGTGATCTACTCGAAGACGAAGGCATCTGGTTTGCTTTGGGAAAAGCACAGAAGGGTTGAGTGTTTTACTTGATTTTTTTTGGCGTAGTATTTTCTGGTGGTACTGTTTAAAATATAAGTTTCCTAATTTAAACTTATTGCATAAATTTAGAACCAGTATTAAGTTATAAGCAAGTTTTCAAATAAATGGAATCATGGCCTTTGAAGAAAAGTTATTGATCTTTTAAAAAGTGTAAATTGAAATTATTTTAAATAAATTGTTAAAAATATTTTCTTTTAAAAATAATTATCTTAATTAAAAATTTGAAATTTAATTAAAGGAGTGTTTTGAATTTAAATAGTGAACCAAAGTTTTAAAATAAATTTCTAAGTAATGTTTAAAACTAAGTTCAATTTATATTGTAAATAAATAGGTTTGAAATTAGATAATTTATAATGTTTAAATTTGGAAATTTGTTTCTAAATACTTTATTTCCAAAAATAAATTATAATTATGTAAACCAAATTTGGATAACTTTGTCTTTAAGGTTAAGAAGATTTGATTAATTTCAAACAATTTATTTATGAAGATGAATATGGTTAAATTATTATTATATGAACTTAAGAATACTTAATAATATGATTTCTTAATAAGTAAAGAGATTAATTAAGATAAATTTTTTCTTAATTAATTAAGAATTTTGTAATATAAGAAGTTAATTAATTTATTATTTAATTAATTTTAAATAATTAGTTAATTATTTATTTAAATTTAAATAATCACTTAATTATGGATTAATTAAGTGTAATTACTTAATAAACTAATCTAATAATTGAATATAATTAGAATGGCAATTACTTATGGAAGTAATTTGAGAAGTTACTCATGGGAGTAATTAAAGTGGATGTGATTTATGGGTAATCACTTATTGTTATCAATTGAGGAATTGATTAATTTTTTTTTAAAGTTAATTGATTATGAAGTAATTAATTAATTAATTAATTAATTAATTAAGGATTATTTAATGATGGAATTAATTATTTGTAAGGTAATTAATTAAGAAAGTAATTAAGATTTATTAATGAAGTAATTAGAGATAATTACTTATGTAGGTAATTAAGAGTTAATTACTTAATTTATTTTAGTTAATTAATTAATGTGATTAATTAATAAATGTGATTAATTTAAGATTAATTACTAAAGTGTATTAATTAAAATGTAATTAATTAATAAAGTAATTAATTAAGGATTATTTGTTAATGTAATTGAATAATAATTACTTAATCAAGAAATTAAAGATTAATTAATTAAAGTAATTAATCAAGATTTATATAATTGATTAATAAGTTAATTAATTAATATAAGTAATTACAAACTGTTAATTACAGTTTAAGATTAATGAGATGATTAATTACAAGTTAATTAATTAATTAATTAAGGGGTTAATTAATTAATAAGAATCATTAATTAATGTAATTTATGATATTAATCAAGGTTGATTAATATAAGTAATTAATTTAAGGAAGATTAATAATTGTAATTAACTGAGGTATAATGTAATTAATTATAGTTAATTAATTAATTAATGAATGATCATTAATTATAATAATGAATGATAGTAATTAAAGGGTTAATTACTGAATATGGTTAAGGATAATTACTTGAATATAATTAAAAGATAATTAATCAAAGGAAGATTAATTAAAGAAAATCATTAGAGATGATTAATTTATTTATTTGGAATAAATTAAAGAAGAAGGTTTTAAGTAATCCAATTGATTTGAGTTAATCAATTCTGTTATGGATGAATGATTGATATTGAATGATTGGTTGATATTGGATGTTGAAGGATATTGTGTGTGTGGTTGATACTGGATGGTTTGGATATCTATGAGATATGTGATGCTGATGTATAAGATGAATGTTGTTATGAATTATCTATTGTGATAATGTGATTCATCTATTGTTTATATAATCCTGAATATAAGTTAAACTGATTAAACCCTTAAGTACAACTTGGACGTTAAAAATGGCGTTTGGTTTCGGTGAGACCGGGATCGGGTTTCCATATTTGGATATCCGAAAACCACATCGATTCAATTAAACGTTGGGACGTGTATCCAAGTGGAGCAAGTGAAGACTCGAGGTGTAAGGGCTATACGTCAGTATAACTCTGTGGGTGATTCCGTAATGAGTTGACGGAATAGTGCTTATAGATTCGAGATGGCGAATCAGAGTGCAAGGGATATGGCCGTTGACTCTGAGGGTGATTCCAATAATGAGTGCAACGAGATAGTGCCTTCGGTTTCGTTCGAACCCGGAACGAACTTGTATGGATTGAATGCTTCCAGAACATCGTCAGGTGGACGATGAGCATTCTAAGATAGAGGTGTTCTGTAAAGGTAATCGTAACCTCAAGCCTCATCAACCGGGAATGGCTAAAACAGGGGAGGTGCAGCAAGGCTTCGTGGGTAGCCCCCACTTGAGAGTGAGATTTACCTCTTTCTAGAGGTTCCTTTCTATTTCGGCTTAGTGTGTGGTTGGTCGCGCCAACTACGGGGTGGTCTTGTTCGGGACTGTCCAGTAAGGGATGGTTCCAGCCTTGTATTGCAGAGGAGCGGGCGTACTCCTCGGTACGTTGATCTAGACCATGTACTGTGATGGGCGGTACCCCAGTAGCCCTGCCATTGATGGAAACCCATTCTTCCTACGAGACCCTACGGTTTTGATTGTATTACCCACTTTTGTGGCTAGTAGCTGGAATTTAATCATGTAACAATTTCGGCTATTTCTTATTTACTTGAAAACCCTAGACACTATTATAATATCACTGGATTTCCTATCAAATGTTTTGGTTAGCGTAAGGGAAAAACTTTTCCATGTTTATGTGTGGGAAGTTTTACGTGATACCTTTTCTTTCCAAAGGATTTTCTAAAGTTAAGAAATTTTAATCCGTTTACACACACCAGACCCCTGTCTGACCCGAGTGTTTATTTTCTGTTTTATTAAATCTTCGGCACTCATATTATGTATGAGTAGTTAAGTAATTTAGGTTTGCTTGACGAATTCTGGAGGAGATATGGAGCAGGAGGCTTCGACGTGTAAATATATATTGTTTCCGCTGTGTTTGTTATATCTGGATCTCTTGTATCTTGAGTTGTATAGTTAGACAGATGTTTATAACTGTCTATTATCTGTTGTTTAAGTTGTGTACTCTGATGTAATGAGATACTATGTAATATTTTATGAGATATATTATATTTTATTCGTTCCGCTGTGAGTTCTCTGATGTTGTTCTGTTTCTTCTTTCTCTTTCTTTTCTTCTTATATCCCTTTCTTTCTTCAAGATGATGCGATTTCCTGGAGATAGGAAGTCGAGTCGTCTCACTTAATTAGCTGGGGCCAATAGGTAATGTAAAGGGTGCGACCTTATGCCAGTCCCTTTTGGTATTCTAATGTCTGATACATTTTCATTCAGGGATACCTTTCCATAATTTTCCTTGAAAACCTTTTTCATCTAAAATCGATTTAAAACCTTTTAAACCAAACTCAAATCTATGTTTTTGTGTGTGTACTTTACTCAAATCTATGTTGATGAAAACCTTTAAGCATTTGAAAGCACTTTCGATCTTATTGAACGTACCCCTTTCAAAACCATTCATTTAAACATTCGGAACCATTGAAATTCCTTTTTCTTTGAAAGCTAAAACCCTAGGACATCCCTCTTTAAACTAATAAACAATGCCTTTCGGAACCATAGGAAAATTCTTTCCTTTAAATCATTCAAAATCATTGGAAAACCTTTCCTTTAGACCTTTCGATATCATTATGGAGCCTCCCATTCAAAATATTCATTAAAACCTTTTGAAGGTATTAAAACTTCAAACACTTTGAAGGGATTTAGGATTCAAATCAATGCAAGTGGAAAAAATAGTTTACGAAACCATTTAAGTCGAAACCATTCTCTTTCAAAACTATTAGGTTATTCTTTTAAAGAAAATCACTAAGGGTAACAAGCAATGGTGACGAAAGCTTAACCTTTCAAAAACTATTACTTAGTTAGGAAGTGATGATGTCGAAACCATCCCATCGAAAGCATTTAAGAAGTGGTTTATTTAAAAACAAAGTATACCTTTTGAAACCATTGACTTCGAAAGGTAGAGAGGCGGCAACTAGGGCTTTCCCTTCTTCAAAAGCTTTACATAAAACAAATGAATGCAACAAAGTCAAAACCATTCCTTTGAAAATATTTCACCCAGGAGAAAGCAACTAAGTTGAAACCTATCTCCTTCGAAAGCATATTAGGCTCTACCTTAATTTTATAACAAACGTACTCCAACCCCTTTAAAACCTAAGGTTTCAACCAAGTACCCCTTCACCTTTGTCCAAAATGCTACATCCTAAGTTGCTAGATACCATGCGTTTGGTTCGAAACAATGGGTGTGAATGATCTTGGTCGGAACACCCGTGCCGAAAGTGGCGGAATATGCTAAAATCATGTTATTTTTGTTTTAACTTAGAAAAGAAAACTTTTCAACTAATCTGCCTCTATTTGTCAAATTTTTATTTGTCGCTAAATACTTTTCAGAAAAGTGCTACCACTAATTTCAGAAATAATAATGATTTTATTTTTCAGAATACCCCTTCTCCTTAATTAAATATATAAAACATTTAAGTCCAATATCTTAAATAATTTTATGTATTCATCAAAACACTTAGAAAAAAGTCTAGAAAAATCCCAGAAAAAATATTTTAATATATTTTCTAACATATAAAAATTTCGAACCCAAATAATAAATTATTTTGCCATAAATAATTTATAACCTAATACATCATTTTCTTCGCTACAAAATTAATAAAAAATCCACCATAATTCAAAAAATTATGAAAATTGAAACCCATGTTTAAGATATCATTTCTGGCCTATATTTAAATTTTCTGGCACTTGGATGTTATTTAATAGGGTTTTCATATCAAACATATCATAAATAATTATATGAATATGCACAAGTCATCAACACGCATATATAAATTTTCATTCATTCAAAACATGGCATAATCATGTAAAATAAATACGGATTCACTTTAAAACCGAAAACTTATAAGAAAATGGGATGTAGTAATCATTCACCTTAGCTTTGTGATTAAGATGTGAGATTTGATGTTGAATAAGTTGATTTACTCCTTTCTCTTGAAAATCCTAGCTTTATCTTCTCTTGAGTTTGAAAATGGTAGCCGGCCTTAAAATATTTTACTTGGAATGAAATGAACGTGTGTTTGATTTCCTAAGGGTTTAGGGTATAAGTTCTATGATTTTCCTATTTTGCCCTTCCTTATTTCCTAACAATTATTTCCATCTTACTTCTTTAGTTCACTCTACATATAGGCACGGCTACCCTTGGTTAAATCAAATCTCAATCTATTAATCATCTTATGTTATTTTATTTTATTTAGCCAATTAAATATTCTAAATAATGTTATTAAAAATATAGGGTGTTACACTGATATTGCTCGCAGCATATTTGTACACATATATAATCAATCTTGCAAATATAATCATTCATTCACACATACAAAACTATTATTAACAATCCTATTTATAATTCAAGAATTGTATTTATATTATTTAACTCCAAATGCACCTGTACGTACTTAACTGTATCCATATGCATACTCGTATATATTTGGATAATGATTTGATTATTTATTAACTAAATCATACTTCTATTTATCAAATATTTTCTATTAAGGTTCAATATAATTGTCCACTGTTTTAGAAAATTTAGAAAATTACCCCATTATTTTCTAAATACAAAACTAGCTTATAAATCATTTTAAGCACTTATAATACTGAATTCCTTCATCAGGGATTAAGTATTCATCTATAATTATCTCATAAAACAATATTACCACTATATAAAATTATTTCTTATTACTATTTTATAAAATCTCGTACTTTTATAAAATACTTCTTTTATATTATTTTATAAAATCGCATACTTTAACAAAACACACTATTTATACTATTTTATAACATCTCATTCTATTTTATAAAACATATCTTTATTACTATTTTATAAAATATCATTCTATTTTGTAAAATACATCTTTATTCTTATTTTATAAAATCTCATTCTATTTATAAATATATCTTTTACTTATAAATTATTTCACTTAAATAATATTTATAAATTCTAATTAAGCTCGTTAAAACTCTGACCAATTTGATAATAAATGTAGAGCTCATAACTCCCTTAATTAACTTATTAACTTTATTTTATAAAACCTTCTATTATTTTATAAAATACACTACTTCTATTATTTAACATTTATAAATACTAACTAAGCGTCAACAGACCCCTAATCACCTTAATAATAAGTGTATAGCTCCTAACTTATTCAAATAGTTTGACTAATGTTTTCTAATGATATCCACTTCATTATACTACTTAGTTAATCACAAATTAAAATATGGCATCATGATAACCACCCAATTAGCGCCAAATTAATTGCAGGGCTAACTAACTTTTCAAAACATGGTCTATAAGGTTCCTAGTAAATAATGTAAAGATCCAAACATGTTTAAGGTGTAAACATATGTCTACATACATTACTAACATTCCCTAAATCATTCCATATCACTTCACAATCTCTAATTAAAAAATATATGAATTATAACATGTAAATTAAATAAGAGAATCATCCCACTCGCCTCTTCTTACCTAATCAAAGCTCCAAATCACCAAAACATGAATCCAAGCTTACTTTAAATTTGAGATCTTCTTCCAAACTCTAGTTCATGCCAATTCCTTTAATGTTTTTGTAGAGAATTGGGTGAGAGTAATTATGGTTATTTTTATTTGAATTTAGGAAATTTATTTAAGTGTTAGGACTTAGGGATAAGCAGGGATTAAGAGGAGATTAGGAAATGATGAGGAGAAGAAGAAAGAAAATGAATGTAAATGAGAGAATAAAATGAAAGTGGAAAGAAATTAGCCACTTACAAGCTAACTTATGGGTTAAGCCCAAATTCATTCCTTTCTCCAAATATCACTATTTACTCCAAAAACACATCGATTCCAAACATGGTCGAGATCATACTCATTTTTCTCGTGTTGGAAAAGTGGTTTCAACTATGGGCGGCTTGAGACCCAATTCCTTAACTTTGAAAAGTCGAGTATAACGTATGCTCCGTCAATTAACGATAAAATATTTTGTAACGACCCGAAATTTTCGATAACCCGAAAATTTCAGATAGTTATGGAAAAGAAGAAAAAGATAGAAGAAGAAAAAGAACAGAACACCAAAATCTCACATTCGCAGCGGATAAAATATAATAAATAATAACAGTTTACAAAAGGATATTTTATCTGTTGATTACACTTTAATACATCAGAGGTTCACATATATACAGTCACTGATCATATACAAATCATGTCTCGGATATATAATCATATAACTGCAGCGGAAATACTCTATACGTACTGGCCATCCAGCTCGTCTCCTGAGCTCCAGAACGTACCTACCTGAAAATCTGTAATACTCGGTCTGACCCGAGCATTACACCAAAGTAACACCCGGGTCAGGCTGGAAACCAGCGTGAGTAAACCCATCTAACATGTAATACCAAAGCATACAACTGAATTAAAACCCGGGTACTCATATCAATTCACAAAGCCATAATTTATTTTAGACATCACTTATTCCACACATCAATTTCTAAGTACCAAACTTAGATAAAATAATCCAATTCACTTAAATCACTTCATTCTAGCCTATTGATTTCACAAATCAATTTATAAAATTCAAAGTGGTTTCGGGTATTTCCCAATACCGGACCCCGGTCTCTTCGAAACTCATATCATCAACCCAAGTTATCCAAATGAAATACACAACATTTCATATCAGAGATATCAACTCATTCAAAGCATCCAATACCATTCAACCAATCATAAGCACCCTTAATCACACAGATCAATTCAATTGATTCTAATTGAATTTTCAAACCTCAATCACTTAGATTCCTTCATTTACCTTTATTAACTCCAAATCAATTTAATTAGTCAACCCATCATTATTCATCTTAACTTGCCTACTTGGACTACGTTCTCAGATTCATTAACTTATAATCACTTACATTGATTAATAATCCTTGAATTAATCATGCTCATAAATTTACTAACCCTCCCTAAATTTTGTTACACTGATAAAACAAGTAATTAATCCTCAATTAAGTAATTACCAATAATTACCCCCTTTGACTTATGATATTAAGTAATTTTCTTCGACTTCTTTTATTAGTAAATTCTATAAACTACATTGATTAATTACCTTAATCAATCATTGATTTTTTTCAAATTATTAATTACTCTAGAATTTAATTAACCTTTAATTGCTTATATTATATTAATTGTTCACAATCATTAACTACTCATCTTAATTAACTTCTTCGTTTCCATTAACAAACTCACTAATTTATCTATAATCTTATACCACATCCTCGATTAATCCTTCTGTGTGAAAATACTTCTTTAAAGTAATTTACTTAGTATACTCAACCACCATGAAAAGAAACCCATCAAATTGTTTATCAAATCGATGATAAAAATCTAACAAGTAAGGCCATTTTCTTTGAAACAAACATGTTCATTTCGGGCAGAAATGTAACCCGAGCTTGCACCTCAATTTCATATATATAGATGGCCGAATTCTTAAAAGTGATACAAACGAAAGTTATCACATTCTTCCTGCAGTTTCTAAAACTTTAAAAATTATAGGATTTGGGTAAGAAACGCAAAAGTTATGCACAAAATACTAGCTCAGGTTTGCACAATCAACTGGACAGCGAGTTTGAAAGAGCTTTTTAAACATCTTAATCAACGAATTTCAGAAAATGATAAAAACAAAAGTTATAGGCCTTTCCGTTAGCTTTCCAGAATGACCTAGATCATCAAATTTGGATTAACGGTTCAAAAGTTATGACTATTTTATTAAAAACATTAAGCTTAGCCTGAACTTATACATTTGCAGGACAGCGACCAACAATTGCAATTTTAGCATAGAAAACGTCGCAATCAGGCAAAATGAAGAAAGCAAAAGTTGTAGCTTAGTTTCTAATCTTTCTGGAACATTAAAAATTACCGAATTCCGATAAGAATTGTAAAAGTTATGGATAAAACAATTCTGAGATTTGAATTTCATAACTTCTGTCATTTTGTCTCGGGACAGCGATAAACAATTATAATTTTGGCCAAGATAACATCGAAACTTTGAAAAAATCAAAACTTAAAAGTTTTAGAAAAAAGTCTAAGCTTTCTGAAACATCTAAATTTATCGAAATCGGTTGGGGAACGAAGAAGTTATGGCCAATTTAGTTTCAGCCTTAAGCACAGAGCTAATATTAGTTTTGCTCTCGGGATTACAGTAGAAAGATTCAATTTTGACACAGCTAACATCCAAATTACAGAAAACACAAAACATCAAAGTTGTAACACATGCAATAAGCTTTACAGAACATCGGAGAAATCAAAATTTCATTAAGAACTGAGAAAGTTATGGTCAAATTACTAAGCTGCGTTTTTGATAGAACCGAGTCACTTTTACTTACAACCATCATCTCTTCAAGAATAACATGAATACTACAAATTTAAATAGGTTTTCTCACCTTAAACTTGTGTATTTGCCTTTACTCTTTTTCCTTAGCTTTATCCAAGCTTTTTCACTTTATCTTACTTTTTTTTTACTTTTTGAAAGAAAGAAAAATAAGTGAACATTTCCACCCTTTATATAGTAATTTTCAAGGCTAGTTTGGTAATTTTAATTTTGGACACTTGTCTGCTTCTCTTTGCACAAGCTTTAGAATGTTGACACATGCCTACTTAGGTGTCTTAAGATGTTTCTACACATGGACACCTAATGGGGTTATGTGTCATAATTCTATTTCATCTTAAGATAGGTGTATGGTCCATATTATGCCACTTGTCTTCACCATGTCATGCCACTTATCCTATACTTATAAATGTATACATACTTATACCTTTTGTATTATTTAAAAGCATACATAAATATAAATAAAATAGAGATGGTGTAGATAATATATTGTAAACTATCGATTTACACGATATATTATTAAAACTGACAAATCACCTTTAAATTAGATTCCAACCATTCTATTATCTTCAGTCCTATCATTATAAATTTTATAAGCCTTCAAATTGTTATTAACAGGCTTAAAATTCTATATTCAATATTTTACCCAATTTCAAATTATATAACTCAATAATTTAATTATCAAGTAAATATTAGTATTCGGGAGTCAAGTTTAAAATTAACGTTTAGATATTTAAAATCAATTTATTATTCTGATTTAAACTGTTAAAAATATCGGGTCGTCACATTCCTTCCCCCGTAAAAGAATTTCGTCCCCGAAATTTATAGTTAGGATGAATGGTTCAAAACCCGTTTACTTTTCCCAAAACCCACAATTCAACATTCTACCAATTATCTTTTATTAAAGACACTTAACCTTAACCAACTTCCTAAAACCTTCTATAGTTTTCATGCAATACCCTTTTGCTCAATCCTTTAAATTTCAAATTAAAACCAATTTTGAGTTATCGAAATTTTCTCAAATTTTTTTTTCTAACTCTCTAAATTTCCGAAAAGGTTTGCCAGCGTCTCCTTTGCGCGGCTAGCTCGGTACTACTACATAAGGCCTCTACGGGCTCTCAAATTCCAAAAGAAAACAAATACCAAGTGGCCACATCAAAACCCAATCCAATTCCATACAGAATTTTTAATACATACCTTTTTGTCGGGCCATTCACATTTATCTTTTGGAATCAAATCCAATTTCTTTTCCCTTTCATACCTGTGTATTCTATTTAACAACAATATTCAATCGTAACCTTTCAAATCCCTTTTTACCTTTCCTTATATTGGTTTTCACATCTTCTTCTATGCCAACTAGTTTTCTCCTTTTTCATACGAATTCAATTTATTTCAATTTTGAATATTAAATTTTATCCTTTATTTATAACTGATTCATATTAGTTTCATCTACTAATTCACTTTAAGTTTCAAATTTGAGATCGTTTTGTCGCTAATGAATTTTTTTTTCTAACTCCTAAAATTTTCAGAAAATTTCGGCGGAGTCTCCTTTGTACGGAGGAGCTTTTGCAATTTGACAATAGATATAAATATGTATACATCGACCCACACGGTCGGAAAAAGAAAAAACAGTTCATATTTCCTATTTTTATTGCGTAGGCGTACCTTTATTTAGCATTTTAAGCAAGCAGCTTATAAATTTAAGCAATTAGCGCAATCCAAACCAACCAAACAGTCTTCAAGTACCTGTACTATCTCAATTTAAATATGTAAGTGCCACATATAGAAATTCTAATAGCATTTCACTTACTTTTAAAGGCTAAACACAAGCATTTCAAAAGCAACAAACACCAAACGTTTACCATAAGCGATTTATATAATTTAAAGTTAATCCAATTGCTTCCTTAAATTTAAACTTCAGTTACTTTACTTTAATTTATTCCAACATCAAACTTAAGTTTACTTCTATTTGATTCTCATTTAATCAAATTCCATTAAACTCAGTTAGCCTACCATTTCATTTTAATTCACCTCCACAATTTATCAAAATAATATCCAAGCGTATACTTAACTCATTTATACTTCAAATCAATATGCCACCGAACTTAGGTTTAGTCTGATAATCCAATTTCAATCACAACCTTCATTTATTTTATTTTTTATTCAATCAGACTTCGTCCATTTATTATCTAATTCCATTAACTCATTTTATATTGCAGTTTCTTAATTCATTTGTGAATTTATTTTATTTATACAAAGCCATTCTCAATTTACTTGCAACTTTCGTTAAATATTATTCATATCACGTTTGAATTTTATTTGTAATTCAAACCGTCACTTTTCCAATCCAACTCTATTTTATTTCTACAACATCTCTTCTTATTTAATTCATTATCAAATCCAAGTCGAATTCTATTGACAAATTCGAATTCATTTCCAAACTCCATTATTAATTTACAATCCATTTGTTTAATCGAGTAAAATTTTATTAACATACTTTATCAAATAATTATTTATTAGCTTACTTCCAACTTTTATTACAAAGACACTTACTTCATTAAATTTTCTCGAGTTCTTATTTTATAATTCCTGTTTGGATTTCCCTTTTAATTATTAAAATTTAGAAATGCCTTTAAATTCGGATAATATTTTATAAAACATATTTCTTATAACTCGATGTCTCAAACAGTCCATCCTTGTTCTCACAGAAATTCAGTCATACGTTGATCAGGCGTAGAACTGAAAATCTATATGTACTTAGCAGACCCATTTTCAACACCCAGTGAAAATACTTTAGAAAATAATTTTATTGAAAATATAGAAAACATTTTTGAAATAGAGGATATATCTTTGGTGAGAATGCTCTGGAAATCATCACCCCCATCCATGGTCACAGATACATTCCAGGGTTACGTTGCCATCGCAGCAAAAGTCCATGTAACTGCAGGCTCTCCGCGGCCTCTCGATTACGCCATGGAACCCACACAACAGATCACACAATTTCACTTCCGAACTAGTATCGTCCACCCAACTTCCTAGTGCGGACACAGATCTGGTTTCTTGATCAGAAACCGTCATTCTCCTTGCATAGTCTAACATTGATAAAGAATATCCAGAACCAATCAACAATCCATATCCAGTTTCGCCGTCGAAAATCGAGTGAAAAATCTCACTCGGATCGATATAACTATCTCGAAATTCTGTGCTCGAATCTGGATCAAATCACTATGCGAATAGAATAACATACGTACACCCTACGTATTTTTTTTATTGGTTATTAGCCAAATCAATTCCATTTTTATTCACATTCACTTTGATTTTCATTCACTTACTCACAATTGCTTTAATCCCTTTGGATTATCACCTCTATTCTTATCTCGATTGAGTATTTAACCAATAACAGTTTGAACTCCGACCGATTTATTTAGAAAATAGCTTGAAATTTTTATTTTTATTTTTGAAAATAGATAAGTAGTTGGAAAATAATTACTAGTTTGTAAAATAGCTGTAAAATAGTTCAGTAATTGTAAAATAATTGGAAAATAGTTAAATAGTCATAGAAATTTTAAATAATTCCAAAATAGCTGTAAAATAGTAATTAATAGTTGAAAATAGTAATTAGTTTATAAAATAGTTAGAAAATTGTTAAACAGTTTCAAAAATAATTGTAAAACAAGTATAAGATAGTTTGGCTTTTAAAAGAAAGGTTGTATATATAATGAATAGCTTGGAAAAATAGGTTTGTATTAAAATAGTTTATATTAAAAATAGTCCAGAGTCAAAACTATTCACTCCCAATCTTCATTCCCAATCAATTCAATTTAAGTTTCCTCTTCCATTTAAATTGACCCCATTCCAATTTAAATAACTTCAATTTCCATTGAAATCTATTTAACCCAATTCAAGTTGAATTCCTCAGTTTCTTTCCAAATTTAACTTTATTCAACCTTGATCCTACTAACTCAAATAAATTTCAATTAAACTAGTTTCAATTTCAATTCATTTCAACTCCAGTTTGAATTAATCCCAATTTCAAACTCCAATTCCACATCAAGTTGAATTATTATTGATTTCCTTCCAAATTCAATTCAAATCCCATTTGAATTTAAAACTATTCAACTTTAATTACAATTCCAAATTATTCAAATCAATTTGGATTAATTTCAAATTGAACCCACTTCAATTTCAAATCGTTTCAAATTAATCCAATTCAAATTTTCCATTTGGATTTTATACTTATACATCTTCAATCACCATTTCAATTAATTCAAATCAAATTCAATTTGAACTAATTCAAATTTCAAATTTAAATCATCTCGAATAAATTCGAGTTAATACTTCAACCTGTAAATCAATTTTCTAGGTCTCAAACCCAACATGAGCTCACACAAACTCTCAATTCCAATCAACCATTTAACTTCCCAAGTTAAATCTTAATTTCATCTTCAAATTTTCAAATCAGGATGATCATTCCAACTTATTTAACTCTTCCTCAAGTTAAACTTAATTCACTTAACCCAGTCAACCCTACCCAATTTGAATTTCCATTTCAAATTCTAAACTTCACATTAATGATCTTCCCATTTGTAAGTTCAAAAACTTAGCACTTCGGGTATCACATCTTATTCCAAACTCAAAACTCACCATTTAGAGTTTATTTCAAACCACCTTTGATATTATGTATATCCACCTATATACATATTAATTTCTTTTACATACCAAGTTATACTTTCAAAAAAAAATTGAACCACCTTTGGTTTTTATTTAATTCAAAACATATTTCTTTAAATTTTCAAACAACTCTTGTTTGAAATAGGACCCTTTCATTCGGTTATATAAATAACATCTCTTATTTTAAAATACGTTCATATTCAAAATAGTTTGAATAATATAATTTCCTTTAACACTTGAAACCAATTCAAATGTTTTAAATTTAGAATTCAGAACTTCACAATTGGGAACCTACTTTAATTTACATTCTTTCAAATTTACAAGTTTATTCTCCTTTTAAATGTTTACTTCCTTAAACATTTTATTGTTTATTGAAGAACAATCACTCTATTATTAAAATCAATAACCATCTATTTCTTTGGTTTAAAACCAGTCCTAATTCATCTTATTTTGAAATTCTTTCCCATCTTCAAGATTTCAATTTTAGTTTGAATCCATTTCAAATTTATCTTTATTAAATTTCAATTTCAGTTTGGTTGTATTTTTATTACTTCTTAATTTAATTCCAATAATTTAACAACCAATTACCTAATATTTATTAGAAAGTAATATTGCTTTATATATCAAAATATATTCTTATATAAAATCATTTAAAATCTTTATATAAGAAAATAAAAAGTACGCTCTCTCATATATATATATACACACACACACACACACACACACACACACACACACACACACACACACACACACACACACACACACACACACACACACACATACACTCGACTCATTCTAGGGTACCACTTACCCTATCCTTAATGAGTAATCCCACCAGAGCCAAGGTTCTCGCTTAACCTTCATCTCTGATACCAAATGTAACGACCCGAAATTTTCGATAACCCGAAAATTTCAGATAGTTATGGAAAAGAAGAAAGAGATAGAAGAAGAAAAAGAACAGAACACCAAAATCTCACATTCGCAGCGGATAAAATATAATAAATAATAACAGTTTACAAAAGAATATTTTATCTGTTGATTACACTTTAATACATAAGAGGTTCACATATATACGGTCACTGATCATATACAAATCATGTCTCGGATATATAATCATATAATTGCAGCGGAAATACTCTATACGTACTGGCCATCCAGCTCGTCTCTTGAGCTCCAGAACGTACCTACCTGAAAATCTGTAATACTCGGTCTGACCCGAGCATTACACCAAAGTAACACCCGGGTCAGGATGGAAACCAGCGTGAGTAAACCCATCTAACATGTAATACCAAAGCATACAACTGAATTAAAACCCGGGTACTCATATCAATTCACAAAGCCACAATTTATTTTAGACATCACTTATTCCACACATCAGTTTCTAAGTACCAAACTTAAATAAAATAATCCAATTCACTTAAATCACTTCATTCTAGCCTATTGATTTCACAAATCAATTTATAAATTCGAAGTGGTTTCGGGTATTTCCCAATACCTGACCCCGGTCTCTTCGAAATTCATATCATCAACCCAAGTTATCCAAATGAAATACACAACATTTCATATCAGAGATATCAACTCATTCAAAGCATCCAATACCATTCAACCAATCATAAGCAACGCTTAATCACACAAATCAATTCAATTGATTCTAATTGAATTTTCAAACCTCAATCACTTAGATTCCTTCATTTACATTTATTAACTCCAAATCAATTTAATTAGTCAACCTATCATTATTCATCTTAACTTGTCTACTTGGACTAAGTTCTCAGATTCATTAACTTATAATCACTTACATTGATTAATAATCCTTGAATTAATCATGCTCATAAATTTACTAACCCTCCCTAAATTTTGTTACACTGATTAAACAAGTAATTAATCCTCAATTAAGTAATTACCAATAATTACCCCCTTTGACTTATGATATTAAGTAATTTTCTTCGACTTCTTTTATTAGTAAATTCTATTAACTACATTGATTAATTACCTTAATCATTCATTGATTTTTTTCAAATTATTAATTACTCTAGAATTTAATTAACCTTTAATTGCTTATATTATATTAATTGTTCACAATCATTAACTACTCATCTTAATTAACTTCTTAGTTTCCATTAACAAACTCTCTAAATTATCTATGGTTTTATACCGCATCCTCGATTAATCCTTCTGTGTGAAAATACTTCTTTAAAGTAATTTACTTAGTATACTCAACCACCATGAAAAGAAACCCATCAAATTGTTTATCAAATCGATGATAAAAATCTAACAAGTAAGGCCCTTTTCTTAGAAACAAACATGTTCATTTCGGGCAGAAATGTAACCCGAGCTTGCACCTCAATTTCATATATATAGACGGCCGAATTTTAAAAAGCTATACAAACGAAAGTTATCACATTCTTCCTGCAGTTTCCAAAACTTTAAGAATTATAGGATTTGGATAAGAAACGCAAAAGTTATGCATAAAATACTAGCTCAGGTTTGCACAATCAACAGGACACCGAGTTTGCAAGAGGTTTTTAAACATCTTAATCAACGAATTTCAGAAAATGATATAAATAAAAGTTATAGGCCTTTCCTTTAGCTTTCCATAATGACCAAGATTATCAAATTTGGATCAACGGTTCAAAAGTTATGACCATTTTACTAAAAACATTAATCTTAGCCCGAACTTATGAATTTGCAGGACAGCGACCAACAATTGCAATTTTTGCATAGAAAACGTCGTAATCAGGCAAAATGAATAAAGGAAAAGTTGTAGCTTAGTTTCTAATCTTTCTGGAACATTAAAAATTACCGAATTCTGATAAGAATTGTAAAAGTTATGGATAAAACAATTCTGAGATTTGAATTTCATAACTTCTGTCATTTTGTCTCGGGACAGCGATAAACAATTATAATTTTGGCCAAGATAACATCGAAATTTTGAAAAACTCAAAACTTAAAAGTTTTAGAACAAATTCTAAGATTTCAGAAACATCTAAATTTACCGAAATCGGTTGAGGAACGAAGAAGTTATGGCCAATTTAGTTTCAGCCTTAAGCACAGAGCTAATATTGGTTTTGCTCTCGGGATTACAGTAGAAAGATTCAATTTTGACACAGCTAACATCCAAATTACAGAAAACACAAAACATCAAAGTTGAATACATGCAATAAGCTTTCCAGAACATCCAAGAAATCGAAATTTCATTAAGAATTGAGAAAGTTATGGTCAAATTACTAAGCTGCGTTTTTTATAGAACCGAGTCACTTTTACTTACAACTATCATCTCTTCAAGAATAACATGAATACTACAAATTTAAATAGGTTTTCTCACCTTAAACTTGTGTATTTTCCTTAACTCTTTTTCCTTAGTTTTCTCCAAGCTTTTTCACTTTATCTTACTTTTGTTTTTATTTTGTGAAAGAAAGAAAAATAAGTGAACATTTCCACCCTTTATATAGTAATTTTCAAGGCTAGTTTGGTAATTTTAGTTTTGGACACTTGTCTACTTCTCTTTGCACAAGCTTTAGAATGTTGACACATGCCTACTTGGTGTCTTAAGATGTTTCTACATATGGACACCTAATGGGGTTATGTGTCATAATTCTATTCATCTTAAGATAGGTGTATGGTCCATATTATGCCACTTGTCTTCACCATGTCATGCCACTTATCCTATACTTATAAATGTATACATACTTATACCTTTTGTATTATTTAAAAGCATACATAAATAAAAATAAAATAGAGATGGTGTAGATAGTATATTGTAAACTATCGATTTACACGATATATTATTAAAACTGACAAATCCTTTAAATTAGATTCCAACCATTCTATTATCTTCAGTCCTATCATTATAAATTTTATAAGCCTTCAAATTGTTATTAACAGGCTTAAAATTCTATATTCAATATTTTACCCAATTTCAAATTATATAACTCAATAATTTAATTATCAAGTAAATATTAATATTCGGGAGTCAAGTTTACAATTAACGTTAAAATATTTAAAATCAATTTATTATTCTAATTTAAACTATTAAAAATATCGGGTCGTCACATATTTAAATAAATCATACAGATATTCAGTTGTTAAAATTGCAGGTTGTTACACTAAATTAGTCGATAATGAAAAATCATTACCCATTGCTGAGAGTAGATGACTCATTTGAACAGTTGAGTGGAAATAAAGTATTATCACGGTTATATTTCTCCAATGTTCCATTTGAGGAGAGCATTATTTTAACCAAATTTAAGACAAGGTATGGTTTGTACGAGTGGTTGGTTATACCTTTTGGGTTGACTAAATCTTCGACTTTCTTAATAGATTCGATGAACTGAATATTTCACGACCAATTGGATAGATTGGTGTTAGCCTTCATATATGATATTCAGATGAATTTTAAGGATGAGGGGGACCATGAAGTTCATATTATTTTGGTAGTAAAAACATTGAGATGGCATAAGTTAAAGGCGAATTTTTCCAAATTACATTTTTTGGATATCGAAAGTTAAGCTCCTAAGCCATATGGTCTCAAAGGAGGTATTGGAAGTCGATCCTTCGAAAGCCAAACCTACGAATAATTGGAATAGACTTGAGATAGTCATAGAGATTAGAAGTTTCATATGGTTGGTTGGAAACTATCGAAGATTTACTAAGGAATTTTATAGGATACTTGAACCATTAACCAGCCTTACCTGGAAGAATGAAAGGTATGATTAGACAAGAAAATATGAATCCGCATTCCGAGAGTTAAAGCTTTACCTAACAGAGGGTACGGTGTTAATTATGCTAGAAAGAAATGGGGATACGACTGGGTACACAAATGCTTTAGGTTCAAGTTTAACAGCAATACGGATGTAGAAGGGCAAGGTCATATGTTATGCATCCAGCCAGTTAAAACCCCATGAATTTCAATATCCAGCCTATGATTTAGATTTATAAGTAGTCGCATTTGTGCTTAATATTTGGAGATATTACCACCGAGGGGAAAGGTTCGAAGTATTTGCAGACCATAGGTCTTTGAAATATTTTTTCTCTTAGAAGGAATGAACATAGGTCAACAAAGATGGTTGGAATTCTTTGCATCGCATGATTTTGGAATAGTGCATATCCTTAGGAAGGGAAATAAAGTTGCTAATTCCTTGAGAAGAAAATAGTAGAAGCATGTTTTGGTCATGATCTACGAGTGAAATGTTTTGGAGATGCTTGCATCTTGTGATGTGTAGTATCGATTAAAGGTTGGTACGAGTCAAAACTCTAGGATGTTATCTTGCTTAGAATTTCATCCAATGCTTATATAGAATTGTCAAAATAAAGAAGGAAGATCCATTATGTGTAGAAATGATCGATGGTTTAAAGAGTGGCACTGAGACCAAAGAACTAAAGGGCTTCGAAAGATGGAAATAGTATATGTTTTGAATCGAGGTGACCTTTAAAAGCTAGTCATAGATTAGTGCCATTATTCTAATTTTTCCATTCACCCAAGGGGCACAAAGATGTTTCAAGATATGAAGTAGAGCTTCTACTGGGAAGGAATGCAGAGGGTGTTAAAGAATGTATAAGGAGATGCCCCACCTGCCAATAAGTAATGGCATAACATTAGAAGCCAAGTGGTCTTCTCAACTGTTAGAAATTCGAGGATGGAAAAGGGAATCAGTTTCGATGGATTTTGTTTTTGGTTTGCTAAGGACAAAGGTATGGAATAAAAGTATATGGGTTATAGTTGAATGGTTAACTAAGGGTGCCCATTTCATTCTAGTAAAGTCCAAAAGAATGGAAGCCAAGTTTGTCAAAATATATGTTAAGACTGTTGTAAAACTTCATGGAATATCATGAACTATAGTGAGAAACGAGACCTATTATTTTCCAATGTGCATTTGCAAAGCTAGAGAGTGCTTTGGGTTTTGAGCCGTGTAGCAACCTACCTCACAACAGGACTAAATTCTAACCTAGAAAATGTAACGACCCGCCTTTTTGGACAGTTTAAACCGACGATCAAATACACATGTTGATTCCAAACCATTCAAAAGGGCAGATGGTTATTAGGGTAAATAAGAAAAGAAGAGGAAAGAGAAATAAAAGAAAGGAAACAACATAGAATCTTGCAGCGGAACGATAAAATATAATAATCAAATAAACAGTTCCTGAAGTTGTTTACTATACTTTGATCATTATTTATACAACATTTATCAGATTTATACATATTCAACAGAACAAATAAAATAATGCAGCAGACAGCATGATGCAAAGATAATAATAATAATAGTATACCAAATCTTCGTCTTCATCCTCCAGAATAGATCTTCAATAAGCCGAAAAACTCAGGTCTGACCCGAGCGTAATGAAAAGACAAAACACTCGAGTCAGGACTAAAATATCCTTATGAAAGTTAAATCAATCATAAATAAATATGAGTGTAACGGCGTCAGAGATGTTTACGGGGTTTGACATCTCATATCCAGTGTCAACGTGCGTGCAATAACTTAAGAGATGTTATGGGATTTTCCATCTCTTAAGGATCCGTTAAACTATCTACTATGTAGTAATATACGCTAAGTAGATAATGCCTATCAGTAATATAAAGTATCAAAATAGAGTTAAGGCGTTACCATAATCCCCCTTAACACATTTTTATAATGCCATAGTCTATACAGCACCGTAAGCCCCACCGTAAACTGGTGGTTATCAGAGGGTACCCCATAGGTATAACACAAAACATAACGTAGTGGTCGCGAATAGGATAATCAGTATGACAAGGTACATGAGGCGATACCAACTAGGATACTAGTAGTTGCGTGATCCGGACTGATGTTGAGCATAGCCAGCAGCAACCCCAACACCGCGAAACAACACTCCCAGATCAAGGGGTGCACCCAAATCGAATCACAAATGTAATAGATATGGTATCGAAGAAGTGTGTCCGCTAGAGATGGCAAACCTCAATGGCCCGGCGCGGCTCCTGTTTTAGTCATGTCAGGGGTCATCCAATATCGTTCTCTTTCTTCAGTCAACGCGCTCACCAAACCATCCACTTCATTCTGGATCAACACACCGCGTATACAAGTTATTAAAGTGGTTTTCGGTATCGACAGAGAGTATGTCCATATCCGATCCCGGTCTCTTTAATAACTACGTATTATTACACCGTTGGCTCTTTTACATTTCAAATGGATTCATAATTGATACCAAAATATCATATTCGCTTAAAAAATCAAATCCATTTCAAATATCATCGTATCTATTCAAATGTAAGATTCCGTTTCAAAAATCATTTTTCGCATCAATATCTCATTTCGATTTCAAAATCATTTCGAATTTCAATTTAGGTTGCAACTTCATTTAACCCAATTTGTATTTAAATTCAAGATTTAAATATAAACATTTCACCTTATTGACCAGCTTAGAATTTTAGAAAATAATTTTAAGTAGTTTAAAATAATTTTAAATAATTAAAATAATTAAAAATACTTAAAATCTTAAAACTGATTTGAAATAGATAAATTAGTTTAAAATAATTTAAATTCGGTTAAGTAGATTTAAAATAGATTAAAATAGTTTGTATTCAAAAATGGTTTATATAATCGAGTAATTTGGAAACAAAATAACACAGCTTCAAACCAAACCATTTCAATTATAACTTCCCAATTCAAAACAATTTCAATCTCCCTTCTACCGATTCAATTTCGATTTCGGTTCAATCAACGTCAACTTTGACTTCAAATTTATTCAATTTTATATTCACTTTCAATTAATTCAATTTCAACTTATATCGATTTGGAGCTTGATTTTTCAATAATACCCATTTATAACACTTAACAAAATTATCCATCAATATTCAAGTTTAAATCCAAATTTCAAATATGATTCAATTCCAAGCTCGATTTCAAAATATCATTTTTATATCAGTTTTACTTAGTAATATTCAAAGCTCGAATTAAGGTTAAATCTTTAAACAAATCAATTTTCGAAATTCAATCATATCCCGATTTTAAATTCCAAAGTCTCGACTATAATTTTTCTTCACAATTTCTTTAACCAAAATTTATTTCAACATTCCAAACTAAATATTTTGATAAATTCGATTTCTATAAATTGATTTCTATTTATAACTTTTAAATCAAAACATTTAAATAAATTTCAAATCGACGATTTCAAAAATTATTAATTTACCCAATTCAGCGCCGTATATAATTTTCTATCCTACGGCCAAGTGATTAGTTATTTCAATTAAATGTCAGGGATGATTATATATCACTTAAATCTAATCATAGTTTCATATGTATGCATAACAGGATATATATATAAGCAAATAAACATCCAAACATTTAAATATCAACCAATAACATCCATCAAAATACATCATCCAATAGACAATACAATTCATGGTAATTTCATACTTATCAATGTCAGGTAATTTAATCGTAATTCAATTTTTAATTTCAATTTAACTGTCAATTTAAATTTCAACGGTTAATTCAAATGACAATTATGTTTTATCAAACAATGATGAATAAAAATCATAACACTTCATAATGTCAAATTTAACTAGCATAAAGATATTCAGTACGTTGTGAGCGTTATAAAACACTCACCTTGATTTTTCCGTTGTCGCCGAGACGTTCCGGTTTGGAACTAAACCGGACGACTTCCAATTTTAGCCCAAATTTCAACTGTCTCCAAATTCACCCAAACTAGTTTCATTTCAAAGTTCTCGTCATTATTATCGTAATGCAAAAATTCTCGTTCCAATCGGACCTCGTATGTAGAAGTTATACATTTTTAAGTTATCGACATGAATTTATAAAACAATTTATATAGATATTAAAAATTTATCCATACCAAAGCCAAAAAAAAGGCCCAGCCCACTCAAGCTTCTTCCCCAAACTCCCTGTAGCCATTCCCTGTACACGAAACCGTGGCTGTGCACCCTTCACGATGATACGGAGCTACGCTACATAACTCAACGAACCGACAATACCATCCAACTTCTCGGCGAAATCTCCACCATCCCCCATCCCAAACTCCGAGCTCGGCCACCTCTAGAAAAACGCGACCCGTGCCCAGCTGCACGAACGACGTGAAATGTCGCGCGTCCCAAACCATAGCTGCAAACCACCAAAACTTGCTCCGAGATGCTATCTTCGACGACGAGTTCAAATACGCACTCCAATCCGCGAATCGATCGCTGAATCCCTCGATTTTTCAAACCCTAGATCACTTTGCTCACGTTCGTCCTCTTTGATGTTTCCCAAAACATAGCCGCACCCTCTAACGACCATACCAATCGAAGAGAATTCAAAAATAGGATTTTAGGAAGAGGTTTGGGATTTTTTCATTGAAAATTTTGCAAGAAATAAATTTTTAAACTTGGATTTATGTTTTTCTCCCTACCTGAAGCTTGCGTGCGGTTATTAAAAAGGGAAGGAGAGGCTCTTGCGTGTTTGAATGGGTCAAAGGTACAGTGAAAAGATGGGATAGCAGCTGAAAGGGAGATTTACTAATTAAAATATTTATTTAAATTTCAAAATACCTCGATCTACGCAACTCGAAATCTCGAACCCCTATCAGGGCATGCCGCTAGGTGTTCGTATTGTTATACCCCTATTCCGGACGCAATGGAAAAGGTTTCGGAAGCTAATTCGATCGTATGCGTGAGTTACGGAAATAAACGATCAAATTTAAATTAAACCGATTAAACGAATTTCAATGTGTTTTGGCTTGCCCCGGACAAACGGTAAATCCGATTGACACGAAATTTGAAATCTTATAATAATATCACATTACGGATCCGCTGAAACTGGTTTCGCTGAAATCCGAGACTGTTTCAAAAACGAGTATTTTAACTCGTCAATTAAATATTAAAATATTCAATTTTCACAAATTTACTTTTAGTTCGATTTTAAAAGTTCTACAACATCATTTTAACTTTAATATGATAAAATAAAATTTTACAAATTATTTTTAATCATATTAAACCCGTTATTCAATTAACCGATAAATTCCAATTTTGAAATCTTATTAACTCTATTATAATCCCAATATAACTTACATTCACTTTGGCAACCAATTTGAATCATATTAAATAAATTTCAATTATTCACTCTATTTTCATATATTAAATTTCAATATCAAACTAATCATATCAAATTCGAAATTTAATTATTCAAACATTTGTAATAATGAATTTAGACAAAATTTGATTATTCTTAAATCACTATCTTTCGAAATATTCAAAACGAATTTAAAAATTTAACTTTTGAAACGAATTAAAATTTATAGAACAACCATTTCCATTATACGGTTATTCAATTCCCATTATTAAATTATTCAATAAATTCCAAATATTAAATTTAAACAATTTCGATTATCCAATAATTCATTAACTTTTGAAATATTGAAATTGAACTCATAATGTTCAACTTTTAAAACCAATTCACAATTTTGAACACTATTTCATTTTACAGTTATTCAATTATTCAATAAGTTTTAAATATTAAATTTAAACAATTTACCTGTTCAATATTCAATATTTGATTTTAAATAAATTTTACTTATCAATCAATTACTCTATTATACCCAATGAATTCAATATTTATTATCCTATTCAACTATTGATTTCAAAGGTATTCACTAAGTAGCATTTATTTTCATTACTTGGATAATTATTGTTGTAATTCATTCTAGTTATTATTATTCCAATGAATTACAAAAAAAAATTCTAACATTAAATCGCGAAATCTTATTAAATTAGCTATTTTAATTATCGAAAATTTACGGGTCGTTACACTCTCCCCCACTCAAAACTTTTCGTCCCTGAAAAGGAAAAAGAAGGGAAAAGGAACTAAGTATAGAATTCAACATTAGATATATTTTATTCAAAGTTACCTACTTATAAAACAATGAAATTTCATCTATAAAGTCATACTACGCTTCCACTAAGTTACTCCGAACGACTTTGTAACTTTAAAAGTTAGTTATCAAAAAAAGTTATAAAAAAAATTTAAAACTTGAAAAAATTTCTTACACCCGGATTTTACGGAAAACTTCGGCAGAGTCTCCTTTGCGCGGCTCGATCGGAAAAAAAATGACAGTATATATCAAAAATATACATCTCATCAAGTGATGAGGCATCCCGTAGGGAAAAAAAGTGTAAAAGTACGGTATGTAATCCGAGATATGTACCTTATATATTATTAGCGAGCATATACGGCTAATATAGCGTGAAAGCGAGCTCTAAATGCGAAGCAAGCGCAATCCGCACCTACTAAACACTCAACAAACCACGAGAAACATGCATATATTAAAATAATACCAATATACATCATATAGCAACATAACAACTACATATGCCAACATAGCAAATGCAACAAAACAACAAATGCATCCACCAAATCAATTATCATCCAACTACCATCCAACAAATCCATAACCAATCTATATAAATTCACTACTCGTTAATATTTATTCACTTGGTTTTCAATTTTAATCATAGTTGATTCATTAACGTTGGATTTTACTAACATTCATTCTCAATTCAATTTGTTAACATTCATTAATTTATATTAGTTCACTTCCAATTTGAATCAAATTAAATTCTATTTAAATTCATTTAACTTCCAATTTGATTTCAATGATTTATAGCTTTCAATTTCAATAACACTTAATTAATTATATACAATCAACTAACAATCATATAACAACCAAATCATACCCAACATAACCAAATTATTAATTTTACATTCAATTTGGTTTATCTCTTATATATATATATATATATATATATATCATTTTATATAATTTTAAAAGAATCATTTTATATTTGGCATCTTAAATTTCCAATATTAACTTTTAATTAAGTCCGTAAGCCATATATATATCATCCGTGAGCAATATCAATCTAATCGCTTATTCGATCACACAATTTCACTTCCAAACTAGTATCGTTCACACGACTCTCTAGTGCGGACTCAGATTTGGTTCCTTGATTGGAAACTATTACTCTCCTTGCATAGCCATATACTATGATAGAGAATTCCAAAATCAAATTAAAAATCCATATCTAGGGTTCGCCGTCAAGAATCGAGTGAAAAATCCTAGCATGGATCGATATAAATCATCTCGAAATTTTATGCTCGAATTTGGATCAAATCGTTATGCGAATAAAATAATATATGTACAATCTCACGTATTACCTTCCAATGGATTTCTATCCAATTTATCTATACTAAATTATTTTATTGACTTCTATTTTTTTTCACTTAATTACTCACAATCCATTATTCAGTTAGTATATTCATTTCTTTACATAGCATATTCTTTAATATTATCTTTTCTTAAACATCATATCAAAGAATTTGCTTACTCAAGTTCATTTCAAACATTCTATATAATTTAATTTAACTCATTTTCCTTTCCCAATTGATTCTTAGCTATACCAAATTCTTTTGTTTACATTTACTTCATATTCATAGTTTCAGTTAATACAAATTTATTTGTGGAACATTTTATTAATCATCACTTTAGTTTATTAATCATCCTATAAAAGTCTAACCTCTCATAAATGACTCTTCTTAGTTTACAGTTATCTTAAAGGTTACCCTTTGCAATTTATATGTATTTTCTATTACCAATTTACCAAGATATAATACGATTCATTTATCTTCTTTCTTAAGTTCACTTACTTGTTCCATTTATCCATTCATCATTTCATGCTATATTTAAGTATATATAAAAAAAAATTCCACAACCAAATTTTCCATTTGTATACATTTAATTCCCTTTTGAGTTTTCCTTACTTGTATATTTCAATTGTTTTCAGGCTCTGTTTAGATGTACAATATCTCATTACATATCCAAAACATCATTTCAACTTCTTAATATTTGGTAAGTCATATTATATGTCATTAGAATGCAAATTTGGTATTATAAAAATTTATAGAATTTCATTTTAATTAATTAGAATGTTCACAAATTTGATTTATTTAAATCCTCTTTACCTTTCAACTTTAAAGGTACACTACAACTCTAAAGTTTTCCCAAACATAAGCTTACATATCTGTGACGACTCGGATTTTGCCCGCTCAAAAATCGACATCCATACTTCAAATCGTACTCGAATGTCATAGATTCGACCGTTCAAATCCGATTCGCCGGAGCTTATAACAATCATTAAGTAAACAACACAGCGGAATAAAAGAATAATACATTGATATACAACTTTGATACAATATCTGATACAACGGATGATCCAATAGATATCAATATACATCAGAGATATGATACAATAAAATAGCAGCGGAAAGAAAATAGATAACATTTAACAGCGGAACAATATAACTCTAAAATAGTCTTCAAGGAAGAACTCCAGAAATAACTGCAACCCCATTTCCAAGAACTAATCCAGCAATAGCTCGAACTCCCAATAACATATCACCAAGCTCAGCAAGACTGGTGTGGTCCTAAGACTGAACCAACTCCAGATAATCCACTATATCTAACTATCTGTAAAACCCAACTCTAGACTGCTCGTGTAGAAAATAATGAGCACCCAGAGTTTAGGAAAGAAACGATAAACTCCGGATCAGTCGTGGGACTGGTGTGAGCAACAAAACAGTTTATCTATTAAAAACATTCAACAAAAGATTTTCAAAGTCAATTCGCAATGCTTTTTAAAAATGAGACTACCATAAGGCCTCCCGCACACACACACAATGCAAACGCAGAATCGGAGGAGATTTCTCCTTATGATAGTCAAAGATGCTTGATACGCATTTAAAATAACATTTTATATTATTACTAGTGCATAGTGTAGGAAAAATTCATTTCGAAAGTAGAATATAAATCTTAGCCAACATACGACCATTATCGTATGCCTACTATAGCTACCATCCAAACAGTGGTGAAGACCATAAGTGAATAGCAGGTTCTACAACTAATACCGTACAAGTTTCGTATTGGGAATTGGATTTCCAACAAATGGTCAGGCCAAGGAACTTCCCATTGCCACATGAGAATGCCTCTGGAAAGACATCCCCGAGAACCAAACCGGAACTCTGCCAACACAAGACCGGGTTACCCCTAACTGGGTAACTACTAACACGAGCACGCCATTCCCCGATCGTAAACGACCTTTCTCACGGGATCCCGATAACCAACAACCACAAAGTAATAAATTCGTAGTAACCACATAGGTTAAATATCTGGGCTCCATACCATGATACCACCTCTATCCAGAAGGAAATGTACATACCCTAAAGGGTGCTACCCCTCATAACCTTGCCGCATCTTTCCTGTTTTGACCATTTCCGGGGTGTGAGGCTCGACGAAGTCACGTCCACAAAAACATACTTTATACAAAAGCCATGCTTTGGGTCAACAAATGATCAACACAATGATCACCAAGATAGACGATCAAATAAACGATCCTATCACAATAATCAACACAATGATCATTTCAGCAACACTCAGCATGTCACATTACCAAATTGGGAACATATCGCTGATAACTTCAACTATATAACCTCTGAGCTCGTACGTCTCAGAGAAGGGTGTTAAGCTAAAAAAATAAATTCTCCGCCACCAACAGAAATATATTTGAAAGAAATCGGCTTTATATCTCAATTTGTAATGTCAGACATACAATCCATACAAGTCTGTTCTGGGTTCGAACAGAACCGAAGGCACTTACAAAGAAGTCCTTGCAATCCGGATATTCACAATCCCGATCGGATTTTCCCATCACTTAGGGAGTTTCTATACCGGCGCGACTCGGTGCAGAAACAATCGATAGGTCTTCCTATCGCTTTCGTAAATACCCGGTCTTCATCACCGGTCTTCAAATGCTATCCATAACGACGTATCACATATTCGGAATGGGTTATACGACACAAAGGTCCTTTCCCGGTTAAACCGAATAGTGAGCGAAAAATATTTTCAAAACATATGGATATGGGATTTCAATTAAGTCACAACTTAATAATTCAAACTTTCTTTCAAATGGTTTAACAAATTACCATTTTCAATCTTTAAACAAAAAGATTCATTTTCACAACCTTTAACGGTTTAAACAATTTTCACATTTAAATCTTTTAAACAAAAGATTCATTCACATATTTTCCAAATCAATTTTCATTTCAATTTGATTTAACTCGTTAAATCTTTAAATCAAAGATTTAACTTATAGCCTTCAAAACAATTTCATTTCAATTTGATTTAAACAAATCATCAATTTAAATCTGTTAAAAATAACAGATTTAATTCATAGCTTTCAAAAAAAAATTCATTCATAACTTAGGAAAATCATTTCTCTATTCAATCTTGAAATTCCCCTAATTAACTGGAATCTCAGTTCTTATCTAAAAGTGTTTATCATTTGAAAACAACAGTTTTCATTTTGGAAATCTGATTCATTTATACGAGTTGAAATCCTTGGGTTAAATTCAAATTCCCAAAAATAATACTTTAAAAATAATTTAACTCATAATGACTAGTATAATATCATTAATCCCTAATTTCAAATTACAGAATTCAATTTCAAGTATTGAATTTAAATTTAAATCAAATTATTTAAATTCCAAAACTTAATCAAGTAATTTAAAAATAAATTTTTATTTTGAAATACATTCCAAAAGCTTTTCACATTTATTCCGATTCCATTTCCAAAACATTTGAATTCAAATATTCAAATTTAAACTATTTCAAAAATCTGTGACTTAATCGATTTCCTCGTGAAATCCATATTTGTGTGCGTATGGTGTGGTCCAGGGGTTTAACACAATAGTGCAACATCATTTCAATCGTCACAGATTGAAACATAGAAATATAGTTGATAAGCGATATAGACTATAACGCTTATCGTCTATTCACAGATTCACAGATAATATACAAATGTATCATCCATAAATGAATAAATTATACGTACCACAATCTACAGAACAAAATATCACAGATCAGATAGGACAATCATTTTCAAAGCATCTCATACAATAAAATCATTTATAAGTAAGGTCAAGCATTTGATAAACATTTATAAACAGGATTAATTATTCGTTTAATCCTTATCAATTCAATTTTATTTCCTAGTAAATTAATTACTTATGAATTTATTATCTAATTCAGATTTATAAGTTAATCACAAATAATTTGATATAAATAATTTATCAACACTTTAATTAATTATTCTTAATTAATAAATTAATTAGATTAACCTTAGGTTAATCACAAAATTATTTAACCTAGATTTATTTCATTAAATAATTATTTTTTAAATAATTAATTATCTTTATAAATAAATCAACATTCTAATTACATTAAATGTAATTTTATTTTAATCACTTGGTTAATTAACTTTAATAATTAACTACTTACAATTAATTTATCTTCAATTAATTATAACTCATTAATTAATAAATCTTTAATTAACTATCATTCAATTAATTATCCTTTACTGGCTACAATAAATGCTTATCCCAAATCACTTATTTTTAAATCATAATTTAATTACATCAAGTAATTATACTTAAACTCCTTGATTAATCATTCTTTAATTATTTTATAAATTAAATTATTTTATTGCCTTATTTATCTCTAAGACAATTAGTTTCTTTATTAATGATTTCATAAATATTTAAGTGTATTTTTAACCTTACACTTTTAAATTAAAATTAAAATACCATTTGAATTTGAAGATTCAAATTTGATTAACTATCTAAAACATTAATCAAATTCAATATCAATTTATAAACCTTAGAATAAATATAAAGAACATTTATTTATTTATTTTTATAGGAAGCTTATATAAGGGAAAAGCCTTTAAACTCAATTGCTTCATTTTTATTTTTAAAATTAAGCTTTTGAATTACATTTTATTTTATCTTGCAAAAATTTATAAAAGAACTTTATCAAAATCCACTTATTCTATATTTAAAACTTTTATATTTAAATACATATAAAACTTATTTGAAGCTTAACTTTGAAACAAATGAATTTTTATAAGTCAAACTTGTTATACTTTTGTTTAAAACTTTATAAACATTCCAGAAATCAAACAGTTTGCCTATTGGAACAAACAACTACACATGAGCCAAAGAAAATGTACAATTGAATACCCAAAAACACTCTCCACCTTCCACCGTTTACTTGCATCATTTAAACTGGAGAAAAACAAAACCCAGTTTCTTCTTCCCAAACAATAAACCCTCCCAGACACACGAGTGCACAGGTGCACGTACACGTGCCCCAACGCCTTCGACTCCTGACGATCGCTGCGACGATGCACCATGACCACTCAAGCTCACTCGAACACGAAGACGAACCCAACTCTCGCGAAAACTCATCGTGACGAAATCGAGTGGAAAAGCAAAACCTGGAACGCACACACACCCCTAACTTCAAAACCTGGCAGCGCCTTCATCTCGCCGCCTCGTCCACCAGAGATCACGCGACTTCAACCAAAACTGCCCCACTGCCCTATGCTTCTTCTCCCCTTGGTCCGATCCCCTGAAACATCGCGACGACGTCGCGGCAAACTCGCCTTTGCCCTCTTTCTAAACGAACCCTTAAACCCTACATTCGATTCGTCTCGAAAATCCTCACATTAAATAAATTTTTTCGCATTTTTCTTTGATTAATGCATTATTAAACTTGCTATATAACGAATTTTAGAAGCTATAATTTGTTAATCCAACAAGAATTGATGGAAATACAATTTGAGTTCATATAGAAACCGCACCATGTATAATCACCTAAAAATCATCGTTTTTGGTTTAAAAATCCTACTTTTGAATATAGTTTCAAGTTATATAATTTATTTCTCAAATTGTTCTGGTCGAATTTATTCAAAAGTTAAATTTTTACTGTAAAAACCCATTTTTTAGCACACTGTGTATTCTTTTCTTCCTGAAACTATTTTTAAAATTAACAATATACTACTATAATCAATTTTCATTCAGGGATCCTAGCTTAAATTTTAGTGCATTAGAAGATATGAAGTGTTGTGTGTTGCTTGGGGACTGTAGTCATAACAGAGATAAAAAAAAAGACATGTACTCATAGGCAGGTCTATTTATATACACAGCCATCTTCACGCAGATATATACTATATCACTGCAAACTTTCACCTTGCATATCAAGGTCAATACAAGATCTAAAATTTTGTAAAACAATTTGTTTACTCACTGATCTAAGAAGAATATACTGGGTTAAGTTGCTCACCGTATTTCGAGAGGAAGAAGAAGACAGAGCTTGCAAATGTTGAACAGTTGAATTATTGTTTGAGTTTTTAAAGATGGTAAGCTTTAGTTTTCTTTGCTTAGTTTTATTTATTTATTTGTTTGATGAAAGAACTGAGGTGGGGGGTTGATATAAAGAAGAATGTTTTACTGTGTGATGTACTAACTTTGTACAGGTTGATAACATGGAGGTGGCTGAAGATACATTATGGCATGCTAAAGATTCAAGCAGTAAATGCCCCAGTACTTCTTTCCCATGCTTGCCTACACCTTTTTTCCTTTGCCTGCGTACTTGTATCTTTTTTTTATCTTGTTTTATATGCTTATGTTTTCTACCTTTGCAAGCCTAGCATATATTTACAGGCTGCCTATTTTCATTTGTTTATAGGCTGAGATTTTAAATCTGATTTTTGCATTTGTTGTTGTTTGCTGGTTTCACATTTGAGCATATTTATATTTTATTTGTTTGTACATAATTATTTTGTATGTAGATATTTGAACATATTTATTGGTTTACTTGTTCTTTACATAAATACATAACAACTTTGTTCCATTATTTCTTGCTTACCTATTGTATATGTATTTCATTTCTTATCATTTTATATTTTCTCTTTCTATAAAATCTAACTTTGTTTCGCTTTAGCCATTTCATACTTGAATATATATTGTATTGTCTTTTTATTTGCTTTTTTTTTCTTGTTTCATTTTTATTTTATACTTATGCTTGTAGTTTATTTTACTTATGTATTGAATTCTAGTTAACTTCAACATTTATTTCTAACCATAAATTTATTTGAAACATTTATTGCTAATACTTTTTTTACTTTGTTCATATATCTTACTTTGTTTTGTTTATGTTTATTTTATTTTAACTTAAATATTTACTTCAAGAACTTTTTATATGTTCATTTCATAATTTATATAACTATAAATTTACTGAAATATTTATTTAACATCAATACAAACTTTATTTCCTTGTAAAGTTTAACTATCGACTGTTTTTATAATTTTTAAATACTCGATTATTAAAATTTTACTAACATTTTGTATAAATTACCAATTATTACACAGATTTTTATTCAAAAATTAAATTAATTGTCGAATTAAAATAAATTAAAATTCGGGATCGTTACAATATCTTAATCCTCTTATTTTATAAATTCTGGTTATTCGCATTTCATTTGAAAATTACTAATTAACATAACTTAAAAATTTAAATGCCCGGTTCTTTTCAAATTGTTTGAAATAAACATGTAAAATTATATCTTTAATGTATCAAATCATACATTTGGAATTTAAACCAAAACTCATTTACCCAAAATAATTTCGAAGAAAAGCAAAGCTTCTTAGAAGTCTCCCCCACTTTGAGACTCGAAAATGAACGTCAATGATGCTGCGCAGTCATCACCGAAATTATTTTCCAGCGACAGAAGAGAGGAGTACTTAATTCATTCCTTCTTAAAAATCCTTTCAAAATATTTCCTATAAATATTTTCCAACTAACATCACAATATATTTTCTTCAAAGCTTTAAAAACCATTTTAAAAGTCCCCGGGTCTTAAACTCAATATTTTCCAATTTAAATCTATTTTAATTCATAAGTCGCCTTTATAAAATATTCTTATAGGATTTTCTTTCTTAAAACAATCCACAAGTGTTTTATCATTGTTTATTTTTCAATAAACCATATTTATTAAAACACAATATCCAATTAATGATAACAATCAATATTATCGTTTCCAACAACCAAATAAGCTAGATAGATCACAATAATTTTTGAAAACAAATTCTTTATATACAAAATATAATTAGGGCAAAATTATTTCATTTACCCAATTTCAAAACAATACTATGTCGAATTGTTCTGTTCGAGTGTTTAGAGATCCCTATCAATGACGCTAATTACTCGTATTGACCGGAATCCATAAGCCACTCAATAAATCAACTGACACGATATAAAACATTTTATGTCACTAACAAATACGCTCTCTCATATATATACACTCAGCGACTCATCATAGGGTATTACTACCCTATTTATAAAGAGTCAGACCCCACAAAGCTACGGTTATCGCTAAACCAAAGCTCTGATACCAACTGTAACGACCCGCCTTTTAGCACAGTTTAAACCGATGATCAAATACACATGTCGATTCCAAACCATTCAAAAGGGCAGATGGTTATTGGGGTAAATAAGAAAAGAAGAGGAACGAGAAATAAAAGAAAGGAAACAACACAGAATCTTGCAGCGGAACGATAAAATATAATTATCAAATAAACAGTTCATGAAGTTGTTTACTATACTTTGATCATTATTTATACAACATTTATCAGAGTTATACATATTCAACAGAACAAATAAAATAATGCAGCAGACAGCATGATGCAAAGATAATAATAATAATAGTATACCAAATCTTCATCTTCATCCTCCAGAATAGATCTTCAATAAGCTGAAAAATTCAGGTCTGACCCGAGCGTAATGAAAAGACAAAACACTCGAGTCAGGACTAAAATATCCTTATGAAAGTTAAATCAATCGTAAATAAATATGAGTGTAACAGCGTCATAGATGTTTACGGGGTTTGACTTCTCATATCCAGTGTCAACGTGCGTGCAAGAACTTAAGAGATGTTACGGAATTTTCCATCTCTTAAGGATCCGTTAAACTATCTACTATGTAGTAATATACGCTAAGTAGATAATGCTTATCAGTAATATAAAGTATCAAAATAGCGTTAAGGCGTTACCATAATCCCCCTTAACAAATTTTTATAATGCCATAGTCTATACAGCACCATAAGCCCCACCGTAAACTGGTGGTTATCATAGGGTACCCCATAGGTATAACACAAAACATAACGTAGTGGCCGCGAATAGGATAATCAGTATGACAAGGTACATGAGGCGATACCAACTAGGATACTAGTAGTTGCGTGATCCGGACTGATGTTGAGCATAGCCAGCAGCTACCCCAACACCGCGAAACAACACCCCCAAATTAAGGGGTGCACCCAAATCGAATCACAAATGTAATAGATATGGTATCGAAGAAGTGTGTCCGCTAGAGATGGCGAACCTCAAAGGCCCGGCGCGGCTCCCGTTTTAGTCATGTCAGGGGTCATCCAATATCGTTCTCTTTCTTTAGTCAATGCGTTCACCAAACCATCCACTTCATTCTGGATCAACACTCCGCGTATACAAGTTATTAAAGTGGTTTTCGGTATCGACAGAGAGTATGTCCATATCTGATCCCGGTCTCTTTAATAAATACGTATTATTACACCGTTGGCTCTTTTACATTTCAAATCGATTCATAATTGATACCACAATATCATAATCGCTTCAAAAATCAAAACCATTTCAAATATCATCGTATCTATTCAAATGTAAGATTCCGTTTCAAAAATCATTTTTCGCATCAATATCTCATTTCGATTTCAAAATCATTTCGAATTTCAGTTTAGGTTGCAACTTCATTTAACCCAATTCGTATTTAAATTCAAGATTTAAATATAAACATTTCTCCTTATTGACCAGCTTAGAAATTTAGAAAATAGTTTTAAGTAGTTTAAAAGTAGTTTTAAATAATTAAAATAGTTAAAAATAGTTAAAATCTTAAAACGGATTTGAAATAGATAAATTAGTTTAAAATAATTTAAATTGGGTTAAGTAGATTTAAAATAGATTAAAATAGTTTAAGTATTCAAAAATAGTTTATATAACCGAGTAATTTGGAAACAAAATAGCACAGCTTCAAACCAAACCATTTTAATTATAACTTCCCAATTCAAAACAATTTCAATCTCCCTTCTACCGATTCAATTTTGATTTTGATTCAATCAACGTCAACTTTGAATTCAAATTTATTCAATTTTATATTCACTTTCAATTAATTCAATTTCAACTTATATCGATTTGGAGCTTGATTTTTCAATAATATCCATTTATAACACTTAACAAAATTATCCATCAATATTCAAGTTTAAATCCAAATTTCAAATATGATTCAATTCCAAGCTCGATTTCAAAATATCATTTTTATATCACTTTTACTTAGTAATATTCAAAGCTCGAATTAAGGTTAAATCTTTAAACAAATCAATTTCTGAAATTCAATCATATCCCGATTTTAAATTCCAAAGTCTCCACTTTAATTTTTTTTTACAATTTCTTTAACCAAAATTTATTTCAACATTCCAAACTCAATTTTTCGATGAATTCGATTTCTATAAATTGATTTCTATTTATAACTTTTAATCAAAACATTTAAATAAATTTCAAATCGACGATTTCAAAAATTATTAATTTAGCCAATTCGGTTCCCGTATATAATTTTCTATCCTATGGCCAAGTGATTAGTTATTTCAATTAAATGTCAGGGATGAATATATATCACTTAAATCAAATCATAGTTTCATATGTATGCATAACAGGATATATATAAGCAAATAAACGTCCAAACATTTAAATATCAATAAATAACATCCATCAAAATACATCATCCAATAGACAATACAATTCATGGCAATTTCACAGTTATCAATGTCAGGTAATTTAATCATTATTCAATTTTTAATTTCAGTTTAACTGTCAATTTAAATTTCAACGGTTAATTCAAATGACAATTAAATTTTATCAAACAACGAAAAATAAAAATCATTACACTTCATAATGTCAAATTTAACTAGCATAAAGATATTCAGTACGTTGTGAGCGTTATAAAACACTCACCTTGATTTTTCCGTTGTCGCCGAGACGTTCCGGTTTGGAACTAAACCGGACGACTTCCAATTTTAGCCCAAATTTCAATTGTCTCCAAATTCGTCCAAACTAGTTTCATTTCGAAGCTCTCGTCATTACGATCGCAACGCAAAAATTCTCGTTCCAATCGGACCTCGTATGTAGAATTTATACATTTTTAAGTTATCGACACGAATTTATAAAACAATTTATATAGATATTAAAAATTTATCCATACCAAAGCGAAAAATAGGCCCAGCCCACTCAAGCTTCTTCCCCAAACTCCCTGTAGCCATTCCCTGTACACGAAACCATGGCCATGCACCCTTCATGATGATACGGAGCTACGCTACATAACTCAACGAACCGACAATATCATCCAACTTCTCGCCGAAATCTCCACCATCCCCCATCCCAAACTCCGAGCTCGGCCACCTCTAGAAAAACGCGACCCATGCCCAGCTGCACGCACGACGCGAAATGTCGTGCGTCCCAAACCATAGCCTCACACCACCAAAACTTGCTCCGAGATGCTATCTTCGACGACGAGTTCAAATACGCACTCCAATCCGCGAATCGATCGCTGAATCCCTCGATTTTTCAAACCCTAGATCACTTTGCTCACGTTCGCCCTCTCTGATGTTTCCCAAAACATTGCCGCACCCTCCAACGACCATACCAAATCGAAGAGAATTAAAAAATAGGATTTTAGGAAGAGGTTTGGGATTTTTTTCATTGAAAATTTTGCAAGAAATAAATTTGTAAAGTTGGATTTATGTTTTTCTCCCTGCCTGAAGCTTGCGTGCAGTTATTAAAAAGGGAAGGAGAGGCTCTTGCATGTTTGAATGGGTCAAAGGTACAGTGAAAAGATGGGATAGCAGCTGAAAGGGAGATTTACTAATTAAAATATTTATTTAAATTTCAAAATACCTCGGTCTACGCAACTCAAAATCTCGAACCCCTATCAGGGCATGCCGCTAGGCGTTCATAATGTTATACCCCTATTCCAGACGTAATGGAAAAAGTTTCGGAAGCTAATTCGATCGTATGCGCGAGTTACGGAAATAAACGATCAAATTTAAATTAAACCGATTAAATGAATTTCTATGTGTTTTTGCTTGCCCCGGACAAACGGTAAATCCGATCGACACGAAATTTGAAATCTTACAATAATATCACATTACGGATCCGATGAAACTGGTTTCATCGAATCCGAGACTGTTTCAAAAATGAGTATTTTAACTCGTCAATTAAATATTAAAATATTCAATTTTCACAAATTTACTTTTAATTTGATTTTAAAAGTTCTACAACATCATTTTAACTTTAATATGATAAAATAAAATTTTACAAATCATTTTTAATCATATTAAACCCGTTATTCAATTATCCAGTAAATTCCAATTTTAAAATCTTATTAACTCTATTATAATCCCAATATAACTTACATTCACTTTGGCAACTAATTTGAATCATATTAAATCAAATTTCAATTATTCACTCTATTTTCATATATTAAATTTCAATATCAAATTAATCATATCAAATTCGAAATTTAATTATTCAAACATTTGTAATAATGAATTTAAACAAAATTTGATTATTCTTAAATCACTATCTTTCGAAATATTCAAAACGAATTTAAAAATTTAACTTTTGAAACGAATTAAAATTTATAGAACAACCATTTCCATTATACGGTTATTCAATTCCCATTATTAAATTATTCAATAAATTCCAAATATTAAATTTAAACAATTTCGATTATCCAATAATTCATTATCTTTTGAAATATTGAAATTGAACTCATAAGATTCAACTTTTAAAACCAATTCACAGTTTAGAACACTATTTCATTTTACAGTTATTCAATTATTCAATAAGTTTTAAATATTAAATTTAAACAATTTACCTGTTCAATATTCAATATTTGATTTTAAATAAATTTTACTTAGCAATCAATTACTCTATTATACCCAATGAATTCAATATTTATTATCCTATTCAACTATTGATTTCAAAGGTATTCACTAAGTAGCATTTATTTTCATTACTTGGATAATTATTGTTGCAATTCATTCTAGTTATTATTAATCCAACGAATTACAAAAAAAAATTCTAACATTAAATCGCGAAATCTTATTAAATTAGCTATTTTAATTATCGAAAATTTACGGGTCGTTACAGTAAAGGTCCATCAAAACTTAGACCCATTCTAAAGTTAGCTATTGGTTGGTATGTAGAGTGATACACGAAGCTATTTGTCTACACATTCAAAAAGCCACAACAAAAGGATCAAATATAATATTAGAAAAGTATCCATTTCGTTTAAAATCCAAGTGTCATAAAAATATAACACAATAGCATAAATAATTGTCAATCTACCTGTAGTACAATATTCCAAAGTTACAACATTATTTAATGGGTACATCAGAAATAATGAAAATAACACATTAGATAAATAGTAACAGCAACAACTTTGCTTCTCTGCCACTACCTTCGAAAATTTGCATCAACATCTTTAACCTGCATTGTAATGAGGAGGGAGTCAGAACAACAATTTGGTTATTAAAATCTTAAGCCTTTCTATATTTGTGCTTAGATGGTATAATATAAAAAAGAATGTCTTATGTATTTAACCATATTATAAGTTTCTGACTATAAGCCCTAAGGCTTTCCCAGTCCATCATTCTTTCAATCTAGTAATCTATATCTATCGTTAATAATGTCTTAAAAATGTAAGAGATAGTACCAAAGCCACTTAATACATTTTTAGTGGAAACTGGACAGACTCTGACCATTTCATACCTCTTTCAACGCAGATCCCTGTCACTTAACACCTATCCCATGGCGGACTCCCCTTCGATACATTCAGGTGACATTGAATGGAATCTGTTCAGGCCACTTAATACTTCAAATCTGAATTGGACACTCCTTGAGATATCCTCTATCGTGCTTAAAATTAACCCTGACCATTTACTACTTCTTATATGGGGAGGAGGCGAACCCTCAACCAGCCACTTATTATCTTCATCCGCGAGCAGATCCTTCATATTATGACCCGTGCCCAACTATGACATCTTATATTAGTCCGGCTGTTCATAGCTATTGGTAGCTAGATTAACTTGGTTGGTTTACTTTACATAATTTGGGACTAACCGCATGTCCTCCGTGGTTACTTATTATATATGATGTCTTACATCAGCTCAAAAGTCACACTTTTTGTAGCAAGATTAGCTAGGCATATTTTGTGTGCTTTTGACTGACCTCGCATTCCTATAACTTTGTCATAATCTATAACACTCTCTTAACATATTATCCCATATCTTACCGCATTCCATATCAAGGTCTCATAAGAAAATTGTTATATGATTAATTACATTCCTAAGGAGGATCTAATGATAATTAATAACCTAATTAGTACGCAATTAATACACTATTAATTTTACATTATTTATGTATATGTGTGTGTGTGCGCGCGCGCGCGTTTGTGTGCATGCCCTAAATATTTTTAGGCATGCGAAGATTGTGCCTTAAACTATCATTTAAATGTCAAAACTTCAAATTTATACAAGTCTAATATGATATCATCATTATAACATATATCCATTATCCATAATTTAATCAACAGACTTATAAAAATAGAATGCGTACCCAACTAATTTTATACTAAAATAATGAAATCAACATTAATAGAAACTTAAAATTTAATTACTTATGCTCTATTCAACTTTTTTACACAAACATGAAAAAATGAATTTCTATTTAAATTGCGGAAATAGGTGGTACAAACTACGAATAAAAGAATCGATACCTTACACACCATTCCTAATTTATTATTTTCAAATTTCTTAATCGGATCTAAAGGAAAAGACAAGAAGTGGATTAGAATATAAAACATTAAAATTGCAATACTTACACAATTCCAACATTTTGATATAGAATAATTGAGATTCGAACTTAAGAATTGACATTTTGCATTAGGGGAATTTTAGGGTTTTGATGTGATACTTGCATAAACAAATTTTTTGAACGGCATATATCAAATACAAACTATGTTGTACAATTACTAAAATAAGAAAGACAAAGATTTCCACTCGCATTTAGACCTTAGCTCTTTCCTTTTTGGATTTGATACACTTGCTTTAATCTCTTGTAGATCAATCCTTTTAGAAATATACAATAAGAGTATTGTATACGAATTAGATTCAAAGATTAATGGATTGGAGGAGAAAAGAGGTAGAAATTGAATAATAAATACCTAAAATTTTTACCTGAACCCTAAAGTATTTTCCTAAATCTTTGTGGAGAGAGACAGATAGAGCCTCGCGTGGTTCCTAAAATATTTTATGAATAAAAGTGAAGGGGCTAGGCTCTTATGTATAGTGGTTACAAAGCACAAAAATCGTCGGATTTAAGTCGGTATAAAATAATAAACTCTGCGTCATTCAAATGAACAAAACCCTAGCCGCCGCCATCATTAAACGGTCGACCAGTCCTCATATTTCGGGACCATTTTATTTTCCATCATTGTATATTTATTTTATTCTTTAATTATCAATTACCATTAACGTTAATTTTAACGTCTACATAATCGTTATGTTTACTTTTTAAATTTCAAATTTAAGAATTATTTATTATTTGAATTTGAATTATATTTAAATTAATTCTAACCCGAAACTTCAAACATCCATAACTTTTTTGTTTAAGCTCCATTTTCAAAACATTGTATGTGGAAATTGATTTGGAAATCTTCATGAACTCAATGACATAAGTTCCATTGTCAAATAATGAATTTTGCTAAATTTCCATTTTTAGCCTTATCTTATTTAATTAATTAATTAACTTATTTATTTCTTATTAAATTTTACTAGATGTCAAGCTGTGTATGAGTGCTTGTTACCTCTATGGTAGATGTCTAGACCGAAAAGGTTAACCAAGTGTTGGAAGGTTTTCTAAGAACTTGTGCGTTAGACTTCGGTTGATCTTAGGAAGATCATCTCCAGTTTGTATAATTTTCGTACAATAATAGTTACAAGTTCAACACTAGGATGACCCATTTTGAGACATTGTATGGATGGCCTCATAAGTCATAGAAAAGGTGGTGCAAAATGGAAGATAGATTTACGTTAGTTCCAGATATGGTAAGAAAGGCTTCAGAGAAGATCGAACTGATTAAACGAAGGATGAAGGGTGCCCAATCAAAACAAAACATCTATGTCGATAGTATGTGGAGTGGCCTGGAGTTTGACCTCGAAGATCATTGATTTGTGAAAGTGATACCTATGAGAGGAACCATGAGGTTTGAAAAATTCGAAAAGCTAGCATCGAGATGTGTCAGCCCATTCTGAATGTTAGAGATGATCGGCAAGGTATCTTATAAATTCAAATTATGAGTTCTTTTGTTAGGGTGTGTTATATCTTTCATATATCACATCTATGGAATTGTGTCCAAGAACCCAGGGATGTTCTGATTCCAGGAGCAATGGAAGACTTGGTTATTGTACCAAATATGAAAATGTCAGGAAGCATATTCAGACTGTTGGCCAAGATGAGAATAAGCTTCGGAATAAAGAAGTAAAGCTTATTTAGGTCTAGTCGAGCAAGGACTGGGATGATTGTACTTGGGAAGCAAAGGATAACGTTAAGGGGAATTATCCTAATTTATTTGCTTGGCCTGGCTAGTATGTTCGCTATGTCTAGTTGTATACCATATATATGTATGATATTATGGTTGATTTTTATTATGTATTATTATAAGCACTAACATATTTTGATTGAAATGCATGGGTGAATAACTTATATATGTGTGTGTGCATTTTAAATAAGGCACTAGAAAGCCATGAGCATAGTATTACACCTTGTTTGAATTTCAAGGGTTGAATTCGTATAAGGAGGGAAGCATGTAACACCCACAAAATAATTAATTAATTACAGAATTAAAAAAGTGAAATAATACAAAGTGGTAAATATGAATGAGATGTTTTATTACTTAATATGCTTAGTCAAGTGATAATAGGAAAATCCTAAGAATTAAATGTAATCGATAGGGTAAACAAATTTATAAGAAAATGGGGTAGTGGTTCAAAGGCCTGAACTATTCTTTTTGAAATAAAGATAACCACCTCCCACTTTCCATTTCATTTTTAAATTCAAAACTTAAAACTAAAGCTTAAGCTCTTTAATGGTTCTTGTATGGCCTAAACAAGAAGAAGAAAAACATAAAGATTAAAGAACTAGGGACTTTATCAACAAAAAGCATAAGTGATTAATATATTCCCTAATCTTTACTTTATTGTATTCCTTATGGTCGTATTATGATTTGGTTATTCCTAGGTTTTTTCTTGATTCACTAGTATGGGGATAAGAATATTATGTTAAAAAAGGGAGTTGATTAATAGAATTTATCCTTGAGAAGATGAATTGTTATAAAGTAATTAAGTCTATATATGAAGAAAATTGGTTAGTAATGAGGATTACCATACATGATAAAAAAAGAGCGAACAAAATAGGTATTTTTCGAAGGAAATTGAGTCTATTTGAAGTGTTATAACAGTTAAGTGATGGATGGAAGGCTATTTAGTTAGGAGTTTAATTAATTATTGGGTTGTAGACCAGATCCATGTTTAAGCTGAGTGTTTCAGTAAAGTGCATAAAACAATAATAAAAGACTAAGTCAAATGATTTAGAAGTCGATATATGTAAAGCTAGTTCAGACATATGGTAGGAAGTTCTCCACGTGTACCCGAGGACATTCTAAAGATCTTAGAACTGAATCGAAGAATAAATAAATTGTAATGCTTAGAGTAAAAAAGACCTAGGTAAGAAAGTTAAGGTTGGATAAACCCTGGAGGATAATCAAGGGCAGTCGACTATTAAGTAGGAATTACAGAAAGAGAATGGATCTTGGAAATTTAAGGAGTCAATTTCACCAATCATTGAAACCAAACTTTAATAGGATTCCTCAAATGAGGCCGAGAATGCTGACTGCCAAGAGTAGCATACTCTTAGATGAAATTATAAATCCAAATTAGTAACTTTCAGATATAATAAGGCATTAGAAGGCTTGAGATAGCCAGTTCAGGACCCAAGATACTAATAACAACATGACAACCAATATTAATAACTGGAAGACAATTGTTTTAAATGCTAGCATAATAAATAGCTAAATGAAAAGCCTTAGGGTGAATGGTTATGTGGTAGATTTGGTCGAAGTTGTAAAGCCTGCATGTCATTTCAAATCAAAAGAGAAATAGGTATAAGTCGTGTGTGACATCCAAAGAATGAAAGCATTGGTATAAGCTGGCACCAAGGGAATAGTGGCTGATGTAAGGCCCAAGGTGGCGATCTAGAAGCAGAAAGCAAAGGTATGAGGCTTATGTGGCAACCAAAATTGAAAAAAAAGGTGGTAGGTTTGTGTGGTAACCAAAGTAGAAAATTGTTGGTGTAAGGCATGAGTCGCGACCAAGAATGACAAGGCATAAGGCCTTAGTGGCAGATAAGAAACATTATCATAAAGTATAAGGTATATAGGCATAAGGCCTTAGTAGCAGTCGAATAGTAGTATTTCAAAGGTACACACATATATGTATGTATGCATTTATGTATGTATGTATGTGTATGTACACGTATATGTGTGTGTATTTTCTGCTAAAGTACGTAAAGCCTTTTGAGTAGTCAAAGGTAGTGTATTTCGGTTATAATGCGATGTAATAATTTATTTTTTTATGACATAAACTAAGGAAATGATTTCAGTTGCGGTATCACTATGGTGTAGGCACTTGGTAGTAAATTTACAAGTTAAAATTATTATTCAGTCGGATAAATTATAGCTTGCGAAAGTGAGGGAAAAGCCCATTTCGCATGTTGGCAATGTGATCTCACTTTCTTATATGCCTTTGGGTAATGTGTTATTCACACTTGATTTTATGTTTGACCCATATTTTTATTCTTGTTTTCCTTCTATGTAATTAGTCGAGTAGGTTGAGTTTATGGGTTTAGGTAGGTTACCTTTGGGATAGCCTGAATAATGCAAGCCAAAGATGAAGTAGGAGGCTTGGGTGCTATATTTATGCTTATTTCCACTATGTCTACTGTTAGTGTCTGCATCGTCACATATGGAACACTAAAAACTATAATATATTATATCTTTGACCCCGCTTGCCATGACTTTGAGATGTAAAAACTATTTTTTAACTAAATCCATGATGATGTTTTCATTTTGTATATCTCCACTATTTACTTAAAACTGTATATTACAATTGATCTCATCTCTATCTTTGAAAGATAATTCCAAGATGCCTATAGCATATTGGGGTTTCGTCCTTCGGTCTCAGGATGAGGAATGTATACTAAGTGAATGACCTAAGTTTTGTTTATTGAAATTGTTAAAGTAGGAAATAAAAAAGAAGAAGAATGAGGAGGGCATGAAATATATAGAGGACAGAATGAAATACAGTCGTGATCTAAAAGTGCGAGGGAGACCTCAATCCTTGGAAATCACTCGATTATCATTTCAAAACGTGGGTTCCCTATGTAACAATGCCTTTAAATGCCAAAAGAAAATAACATCGGATAATGCTACGATTCAACGTATTTAATGCAATTGAACAAGTCCACTCCTATCCGCTGCAGGAATAAACTTCGAGGGGGGTTTTCGTGAATCTTAACACTCAAAGTTAGAAGACCATTCCATATAAAAGAATTTGTCTAATAATGGGAAAATCCATAAGCATGGTCTTATAGTAATAGGCCTTATCATTTCACCATCCTTCTTCGAGCATTCAACCTGCATATCACGGCCCACTCCTATGACCAACCTGAATCATCCTACTATGCAGTATAAGTTAGCCACATTACCACTATGAGCCATGTAACACCCTTAATTTTTAATAACATAATTCAAGAGATGTAATTAGACACATTAAATAGAATAATGTAAATATTAGAGTGATAAGGGGAATTGTATTTGAAATAAATACCTAGAGGTCGAGCTTAATTAAACAAATAGGCTTATAAATGGTTTTATATATTAAGTAATTAACATAAGGGTATTTTGGGTAATTGCGCATAATAGTCCCATACCCTTAATAATGTCGTTTCCTTTCATTTCATGTTCATGTTTCATAAAACACAAAGCGCAAACAAAAGAAAGAGAAGTCGGCCATTACTAAGGAGAAAAGAGGAGAAAATTAATCTAAAGCTAAGGACTCAAATTAGGGGAAATTAATCTCAATCAAATCTCATATTCTATAACCCAATCAAGGAGAATAATAATAAAAACCATCTCTATTTTGGTTTTATGATTATTTGGTTTTCAGGTTTAAGTTTAAATACATTATGGTGATATTTAACGATGATGAGCTCGGATTTTATAACATGTTTGATTCAAACAAGATTATTTGATAAAAATTTCACACGATTTGAAGCGTAAAATCGTTTAAATTGGATTTCAAATGGCATGAGAAAATTATATGTTATGTAGATTATGATTTTGGAGATGTGCTTTATCATTTACAATTTCCAAGCTATGGAAATTTTATTATGAATTTTCAAAGGAAAATATGAATAATTGGGTTAAGAAATTAATTTCAGTTATTTTATGAAGACTTTGGGTCTAAATTTTTTATATGTTAGATAACATACTGAAAGTGAATTTCTATGATTCTTGGGGATTTTTCCGAAGTAACTTACTATGGAAATAAAATTATTTTAAATGAAGGACTTAATTATTTTATTGATTTTGCTTAATGGAAGGGCATACTTGTTAACTTAATCCTCATTTAGATCTGAAATTATATGGCAGTTAATTTTGTAAAGAATTTGAAAAGTTATGGCAACTAATCAAATGTTTACAAATAGGCAGGTTAGTAATGAAATATTCGCTTTAAATGGCATTAAATCAGACTTTAATCAGAAAATAGGTTCTGCCACTTTTAGAAGCCACTTTTCGACCCTATGCTTCCGCCTTCAACCAAGTCGAAACCTACCTAGTCAAAACCAAGAAGCCGAAACCAATACACAACGTATCAAAACATTGGTTTGTAGTGGATTGGAGAATGGCGGAAGGCATGTTGTCAAAACATTTCTTTCGATGGGGTCGAACCCTTTGTTTTACTTTCTAAAGAAATGTGCTTGCCTATTTTACTAAATGCTTTCAAAGGAGTCAAAACATATGCTTTCAAAGGGTTCTTTTAAAATTTCTTTCAAAATTGGTTGCCGCTTCTTGTTTAAATTGTAGCTACCGAATGAGCTACATAGTTTTATCAATCAATGCATTGAAAAAGGATAGTTTTGACCAAGTCGGAACCCTTCTGCCATCATTATGCCTTTCGAATGGATTGAAGTCATCGGCCAATTCGAAAGGTAGCCTTTGTTTTAAACTTGTACTAAGTCACTTCCTATAGCTTTCGAAAGGATTCAAGGGTTTCGAAGGCAATGGCTTCAATACCGTGTTTCAAAGCTATCTTTAAAATATTTTACTTAAATGTTTTGAGCTTTCAAAAGGATGGTAACAAAGCCATTTGTTTTTCCCAAACTCTTTTTATTGTTTTCGAAAGGGCTACTTTCGCTTGTATTCACTTAGACCCAATAAGATATGTTTTAAATTAAACCTAATGGTTTCTAGAAATGGTTTCGAAGCTATGCTTCTAACATCGAATAGTAATAATTCAATACATTCAAAAGATTTTGAAGGAATGGTTTTAAAGTGTTTCGAACAGCAGATGCCTAGTATTTTGAAAGAAGATTCGAATGCTTTTGGTAGGAAATTTTCCAATGGTTTTGAAAGTATAGATTATAGGTTTCGAAAGCATCAGTTTTCAAAACAGAGAACCCAATCTCAATTTTTAAAAGTAAAACCCATGTCACTATAAAAGAACTTTTAAATTTGAGTTTTTGAAGAAGCTTTCCTTGATAAAATATTAGGTTAAAGGGATTAACCATGTTTTGTTTGAATTTGATTTCAAGGCTATTAAACCGCAGGTGTTGGTATTATTATGTTAGTATGTTTTCTTCTAATATATATATATATATATATATATATATATGTTCACATTATAACGGAAACATAACTGCATTTTTTGGTGCAAGGAAAGAATAACCAGCTGGTTGACGAAGTAGTGAATATAAATTGAATTAACTCCTGAATGAGTAGGATTACATCCACGAGGTTAGATAGACCAGAATATAGGATGCCTAAATAGTGAAGTTGTCATATAGACAAGTTCATAGTAAACCCATGTAAACTATGTTTAGGAAAAGTTATTGGCAGATGCCAATAGGTTTGTAGTAACCCATGAAAACTATATCCAGATTAAGTTATTTACAGAAGCCAATAGGTTCCTAGCCAACCCATGAAAAATAGGATAGGAGGGAAGTTATTGGAGATAACAATAGGTTCAAGAAGAGCCCATGAATGATGAAGTTATTGGCATGGGCCAATAGGTTTCTAATGATCTCATGAAAACTATGAATCATGACAGGGTGTCCATTAGTATTAAACAGGTTATTAGTCAGCCCATGAAAATTATTAGCTAGAAACTATAACTGAGACGGATAGTCAAAAATGAATGGGGATGGGTAATCCAGAATTGATTTACTTGTTTGCACATCATCAAAATATTTTCAAATGTTATATTTTAACAATTGTGGAAGCATGAGCAAGTATATGGATTTTTAAAGTTTTGAATAAGAACTAATGAGGGGAAAACCCGTTCCGCTAAGTGGCACGGTCTCACTAGATATCTAAATGGTTTGAGATGGTAGATTATTCTTCATACCAGGCTTTATGTCTAACTCGAAGTTTATGTTTTCTCCTTAAACTCTCGGGTGCTCAATTAACATTGAGTAGTTTGAGAGTTGAGGCTTTCAGGTACCTCATTAGAAATATAAGCTTCCGGAGACGTGTAGAAGGCATGCTAGTTGTTTAGAGTTCTTTTCTATTTTGATTCCACTATGTTTTTTTGTAATGGCAAAGTTGTTTAATTGCCTATATATATACTTTGATCATCCAAGGGGGATTCTTCATGTGTCGTTCTTGGAGTATGTTGTAATAATTATATTTTCTCTAAATGTGGTTCTCGTATTGGGATTATGTAATGAATTTGGAATGCTTTGAAATGGAATGAGAAAGTTGTTTGTTGGTTTTAAAATTTTCCATATCCATGTGTTTCTGTTATATCAATGTATTTAACATTACCGCATTTGGTCGTCGAGGATTAATAATTATGGATGGCTTCAGCATCCGTAGCCATTGGTTTTGGGCCTCCAAGTGGGGGATGTCACAAGATGATATCTGAGAATAGGTTTATGAAACTTAAAAGAAAATTAAACCTAAAATATTTTTAAAAGCATAATTAAATAAATCAAAAAATAGGATCGAGGTTTGGGATAACGCTATAGTAACATAATTATATTTGATATAGATATATATAAGTACGTATTCCCCTCTCTCATAAACCATTCTTCTATATCTTATTAAGGCCTGTATGCAGACTTACGAGAAAAAAGATACAGAGGTAGGAAACGGAAGAGGAAATCGCGATGGAGGAAGCACCACAACCAATGGAAATGTTCGACCCGTCGAAAGGAACCCAGGTCGACGGGCTAATGTTAACCAAAACGTAGATGACAATGTGGGTGCTGGAAATTTAACAGTGGATATAGAGGCAATGTATCAGTTCTTCATTAATCTGATGCAAGTAGGAGCTGCTATTGGAGTTGCGGGGAATATTGGAGGAGTTAATCATGTGGCTCCAATTGGGAAAACTATGATAAGTTAAGCAGAGACTACACCAATCTTGGTGGGAAGCCGTTTATAGGAATGGAGGATGCCATAGAAGTTTAGAATTGGTTATTGCATTGCGAGTGATTCTTTGCTGATTTGGTTTTGGATGATGAGAAGAAAGGAGGCTGGCCTCTATGCAATTGCAAGGGGCAGATTTCATTGGTGGAATAGTGCTACTACCAGGATTCCTGATGAAGAATTGACTTAGGCAAAATTTAGAAGGTATTCAAACAATGGTTTTTATCGAAAGTTGCCAAGTCGGCATTGCTGAGAAAGTTTATGAATTTGGTGCATGGAGTGATGTCGGTAATCGAGTATTCTACTAAGTTGATGAGTTGTCCCGATATGGGTATGCCACTATAGACACTGTCATCAGAAGAAATGAGAGGTTCATTCAGGGATTGAGGCCTGAGATTGCCAGGGCAACCCTGCCATCTTTGTGATCCTTGTAATATAGTTGTGGATATAGCAATCCGATATGAGGAGATGCTTGCTATTTGTGCGAGAGAAAAGTCGATGGAAACCCAAGGTTCTTAGGGAAAGAAGAGGAAGTTTTTTAAGAAGAAGGAATCCCTAAAGGGAGAGGCTGCCAAGAAGGCAAAAGATAATTTAGTCTATTTCAAGTGTATCAAGAAAGGTCATTATGCTAATGAGTGTCGGACAGGCAAGGGGAAGATGGCAGCAAAAAAGAAGTGTGTGAAGTGCTTCAACTGTGATCAGGTTGGGAATCATACGAACTAGTGTCCATCGCCAATTAGGGAGGACAAAGGTAAGGTTTTTACTATTGAACCACCATCCGCTGGGCCAACTGCAGCTGACAAAGGGAAGACTATGATGGCAGGTACGTTTTTGATTCAAAGCATACCATTTGGGGTACTATTTGATACCGGTGCGTCACATTCAATTATATCTCGGTGTTTGGTTGATAGGTTATGCTTAGAACCCACATACTTCATTACTTCCTTAAGGATTGTGAATCGGATAAGAGGGTGTGCAACTCTGGGGATGAAATGTGACCAGTTAGAATTTGATTTGTTAGGTCATAAGTCTGCATGTAGTCTTTATTTTTGTTATTTCGTGGACTTCGGGATGATCTTAAGTATGGATTGGTTAGGTATGTATGAGGCTAGGATATTTTTCCAGGATAGGAAATATCACTAAGATACCCTGATATTCATAACTGAATTATATTCTCGGCAAAGAATTCTGACCAAAGTATTTGTGCTTTGTTAAATGCTATGGAAGTAGGAGAAGAGTTAGGTCAGGTTCAAGTAGCAAGAGATTTTGCAGATGTCTTTGAGCTGGTTACAGGACTACCACCGAAATGAACTGTTGAGTTTCAAATAGATCTTATGTCAGGAGCTGAACCAGTGAGTAGACCATCAAGCAGGATGACACTGATCAAGACGAAGGAACTAAAGGTGCAGCTAGTGTATCTAGAAGGAAGAAATTTTATTAGACCATGCAGTTCGCCTTAGGAAGCGACCGCGGTGTTCGTAAAGAAACCAGATGGATCGTTGAGGATGTGTACCGCCTATTGTAAGTTAAACAAGAGGTGATTTAGAATAAGTATTTTTTTTCCGAGAATAAACAATCTCTTTGATCAATTGTGCGGAGCCAGAGGTTTACCTAGTTGGATTTGGCAATAGGTTTCCATCGGCTAAGAGTGGTAGAAGACAGTATTACTTTGACAGCATTTTGAACTAGGTATGGTTCATATGAATGGTTAGTAATGCCATACGGGTTAACGAATGTACCTGCTTTCTTTGTAAATTTGATGAACCGAGTTTTTCGAGAGTATTTGGATAGGTCCATATTATTGTTTATAGATGACATTTTGTGTACTCTAAGGATGAAAAGAAGCATGAAGATCATCTTAGAGTGGTGCTTGATGCTGAGGCAGCATCAGTTAAAAGCAATGTTTTTCAAGTGTCATTTTTGGAAGAAAGAGGTTAAGTTTCTTGGTCATGTGGTTTCAGAGAAGAGCTTGTCAGTCAATCCAGATAAGATCAAAGCTGTCAATAATTGGAAGAGACAAGAGACGGTGACTGAGATAAGGAGTTTTCGTGGACTACCTGGTTATTACTGGAGATTCATCAAGGATTTCTTGCGGATTGCAGCGCCTTTGACTAAGTTAATAAGGAAGGATGTGAAGTTTATTTGGTCCGACAAATATAAGGAAGCATTCCTTAAGTTGAAGCATTTGTTGACCAATGCACCTGTGTTAGTAGTTCCAAACAAAAACCAAGGGTTGGTGGTGGATACGGATGCATGTGAAACTGGATTAGGAGCTGTGTTGATGTAGAAGGGTAAAGTTATTGCCTACGCTTCACTACAACTTAGGCCGTATGAAGTGAGATATCCTACTCATGATTTGGTTTTGGCTACGATGATCTTCGCATTGAATTTTTGAAGGCATTATCTCTTAGGGGAGAGATTTGAGCTATACACAAATCATAAGTCCTTAAGGTACTTATTCTCTCAGAAGCAGTTGAATATAAGACGGTGGAGGTGGTTGGAGTTTTTAGTTGCTTATGATTTTGGTATAGAGTATGCTCCTGGAAAAATGAAATAAGGGAGCTGATGATCTTAGTAGAAGACTTCAAAATTTGGTATTAGGTATGTTGGCAGAATGGGGAGATTTAGAAGCTTTGGCTACTTGTTGTGTGCAGTTAAGATCGACTACTAGTTCTAGTTAGAGTACCCCCATGTTATCCTATTTATAAGTTCGACCGGTGTTGATCGGAAGGATTGCTTCTAAGCAGAAGAAAGATCCACTATTAACCGAGAGGATTAGAAGGCTTGAGGTTGGAACCAAGATCGATGATATAAAAGATTTTAGTCTTGACCAGAGAGGATGGTTGAGAAAGAAGGGACGATTATGTGTCCTGAACATTGAGGACTTAAGGAAAGAAATCCTTGCAGAATGTCATCGGCCTAAATTTACGACTCGTCCTGGAGGAACAAAGATGTATCAAGATATGAAGATGAGCTTCTATTGAGAAGGCATGAAGAGGGATGTTTGCTTGTGGGTTAGGCAGTGTACGAACTGTCAACAAGTGAAGGTCAAACATCAAAAGCCGAGTGGGTTGCTTCAACCTTTAGAGATTCCAGTTTGGAAATAGGATTCGATATCCATGGATTTTACAGACGGGTTGCCAAGTTCAAATAGAGGAAATGAATGTATATGGGTCATAGTGTACAGGTTGACCAAATATGCCTATTTTACCCCAGTTAAGTCAACCAGGACGGCACCTGTTTTAGCGAAGTTGTTCATGAAGAATATAGTTAGACTACATGGGATTTCTAGTAGTATAGTCAGTGAAAGAGATGCTTTGTTCATTACTGAGTTATGGAAGAGTATACAGGAGGTGTTAGTACCAAGCTTAAGATAAGTACTGCATATTACCCACAAACATATGGGTAGACAGAAAGAGACAATAAGACAGCCAAGGATTTGTTAACAGCTTATGTATTGGACTTTCGTGGTTAATGGGAAGATCACTTACAATTAGTGGGTTTTCCTATAATAATAGTTATCAGACTAGTATAGGAAAGGCGGCTTTAGAAGCTTTGTATGGAAGGCCATGCATCACACACATGTTGGATGGAGACTGGAGACTGGAGACAGATTAATCATAGGTCCAGATCTGGCTAGAGGGGTGACAGAGGAGATTGAGTTTGTCACGTCTTGTTATTTCGTACCCTTTGAATCGACAATAAACCACACATGTCCAACTCAAATTGCACGAAAATACGGAACATGAAGGGAATAAAGAAAATAAGACAGAACAGAATCTCACACGAATGGAATAACTTATAATATTGATCAAATATCTTTGCAGTGGAAAACTTTTAAAATACATATATCAGAGTCTAACCTAAATTCAGCCTGGACAGTTGTGAACATCTATCCTTACACTCGCTGACAAACATCATAATAAAATACACTAAGAACAGTGGATAATAGAATATGTCCATACGTAAATGAATACCTCTAGCTCTCCTCTTGAAAACTCCAATCATCTTCAACTCAACCTGAAACTACACTGATCTGACCCGAGTATTGAAAATACCCAGATCAGGCTTGATAAACCAGCGTGAGAAAAAATCAACAATAAATGACAGTGTCATACATTAGTCTTTGAAGAAAATCCTTTGAAAAGAAATAGTATCTCATAAGATCACGTCCACATATAAACATGGACGGGTTTTTACCTTATGATAACTAAAACACTTTTATATCAAAACCTTTAATATTATTTCTAATGTCATTCTTTGAAAACATTCGTAAATAAACTTATTAATCTTAGCCAAAATTCTTACCATTTTTAGATTCCAGCATACTAGGTTCTATAAACAAAACCGTAGGTTCTTATTGGACAATGGATTTCTATATAAATGATCAGGTGAAGGATCTACCATCTGAATGGGTACACCTCTAGATGGATATCCTGAGGCATAGAACATCTGCCCTCTACCAACACACGACCGGCCTACCTCTGTAATTAGACAGTACCGAATACATCATCCCCGGTCGTTACCGACCTTTAACCAAGCGTTTGTTTCCATACACCGCATTACTTTACATCCCGAATGTCATAGCGGGAAGAAATATATCTAGAAGGGGATGATCATACCCTACGTGGGAATGACCCATTTAGCTTTGGCGCATCTAATCTTGTTTCAGTCATTTCCGGTTTGAAAAGGCTTGAGGTAACGATTACCTTTTCACATAGCACATATCAAATGCCACATTGCCATTTCCTTTGACTACTAATTGCCTTCCACAAAAATACAACCCTTGAGTTCGTACGTTTCAAGGAGAGTGCTAAGCTAAGAGAAGTTGTGTAACGAACCAAAATTTTCGATCCTGAAAATTCCAGATAATTATGAAAAAGAAGAAAGAGATAGAAGAAGAAGAACAAAATCAACAACATCTCACATTCGCAGCGGATAAAATATAATAATAAATAATAATTGTTTACAAAAGAATACTATTTTTGTCGATTACATTTAATATACATCAGAGTTTCACATACATTCAGTCACTGAATATATACAATTATCAAGTCTCAGATTAATAATAATATAAATACAGCGGAAATACTCTATACGCTATCGCCATCCAGCTCGCCTCCTGAGCTCCAGAACGTACCTACCTGAAAATCTGTAATACTCTGTCTGACCCGAGCATTACACCAAAGTAACACCCGGGTCAGGTTGGAAACCAGCGTGAGTAAACCCAACTAACATGGAATACCAAAGAAATCAACTTATATAAAACCTGGGGTAACTCAAACCAATTTTACAAGTGCACAATATGTTACAGACATAACTAATTTCTCACATCCATTACCTAAGTACCAAAGCTTAGATTTAAATAGTCCACTTTCCTTTAATCACTTCATTCCAATATATGAATTTCACATACCAATCTATAGTCGAAGTGATTTCGTGTATTGCCTAATACACGACCCCAGTCTCTTCGAGACTCGTGTCGTTCAAACCCAAATTATCAAAATGAAATAATCAATATTTCATATCAGGAATATCATCTCATTCAAGCATCCAATACCATTCCATCATTCATATGAAATTTGATCATTTACAAATTAACTCACTTGATTCTACTGGAATTTCTAACCCCAACCATTTAGATTCCTTCATTTAGCATTAATTAGTTTCAAATCAATTAATCAACCATTCCTTCATAATTCATCTTAATTAATCTCCCTGGACTAATTTTCTTTCAATTTTCATTCAAGTAATAATTTTAATTAATTTCACGATATTAATTCTTCTTAACCAAGATCAATAAGTAATCTTAATTACTTCATGAATTAATTAGCTATTTAAATTACATTAATCCTTAATTACTTATATTAATTAATTTCTCATAAGTTACTTATTACTGAATAATTCATCTTAATTAATCAGTCTTAATTACATCGTTGATTTTATAAATCATTGATTTCCACTTATATTTCAATTTATCCTAAGCTGAATTAATTACCTTAAATACTTAATCGTTAATTAAACTGCAAATATTATCACTCTTGATTTATCTCATCCTGTAATTATTCACCTTTTTATTTACTTCATTAAATAAATTAATTACTCATTAATTAATTATCTTAATTAATCCATTGACTAATTTCTCAAAGTAATTATATTTTATTAATTTCATTAAGTCATAGACTATCAAACCATCCATTGATTATTCTAAATTAATTAATCTTCGTTAATTAACTTAATCCCTAATAGATAACTTCAAACCCTTAATTACTAAATTAATCAACCCAAATCATTTATTAATTGAATTAATTAACTATCCGTTTGAATTACCTACTATTTAAATGAATCACAATTCATTAAACCCTTATTGACCTTAAATGAAAACATTCTCTTATTCATAATTTAGTTTAAAACAATTTAAAACTCGAATACTTCGAGTCAAGCAACAAGTAACACGAGAACCAACCAAACCAAAGTCACATAATCATCAGTGCACATCCAATCAATTTAATCAATCAACCAATTATTTAAATTTAACGATTTAAATTTAAATAAATAAAATCCAACAGAGTGAGTTTTACTCACCTTTGAATTTGCATCCAAATCCAATCTCGACTTGTTTCCTTTCAGATTTTAACCTTGAATAAACATTTATACGGTTTATCAATATTTTAAATAATCAAACAATCTATTACCACTTTTATTTATTTATTTATTTTAATAAATTTAATTAACTACCACCTTAACTTCAACTAATAAATTTGCCCACAACAATATTTTATAATAATTAATTAGGTTAATTAAACAAGCTAGTCATCACAAAACTTTATTCTAAAGCAAATTAGTAACTTCAACTGTATATATGTATATTTATTTATTTTTCTTTTGAAACCATACATTTATTACCATTAACAAAATTTAATTTACTAATAATTTAATTTAATCTAAACCAATGATTCCTCTTTAAAAAATCATTAGTAACTAAAATAAATTAAATAGGGAAGTCATACAATTTTACCACCAAATTCCTTATAAAATTTTCTTTCATAAATCTTATACAAATTTCTTGTACCTTTATATATATATATATAAAAATTTAAACTCTGGCATTTTAAAATTAAACAGTAAACATACTTAACGAAAAACAATATACGGAGTTATATAGATATATATATATATCCTGATAGTTAATAATTAACAAATCAAATTCAAAGGGTTTTAAACTTATTTAACTAAAAAAATTACCTACAGAGATTAAACTCTAGCACGCACCCTCCGTGAAGCTCGACCTCGATTGTCTCGAGCTGTCGCCTTACAAGTCGCGATCGAGCCTCCTCAAAACCCTAGCCCAAACGCAACCAAAATCGCAGCCTCTCTGATCCATCTCGCTCCTCAAGCGAGCCGCCCCTCTAACGAAATCCACGCGACTCCCCTTCGCGTTTGCAGGCAACCCTTCTTCCATTTTTTTATAGGAATAAACGATTTTGAATATAAATGATTTTGAGTAGGCCGGCTTCGGCCATTTTCTTCTCTTTTTTTCGTCGTGAATTCTTGTTTTCCGGTTGAAAATTAGAGAGGGGGTTAAGGTATAGGGTTGGAGAAGCTTCCTGCGCATGCTATTATAAAAAAATCTCTGGCCAAATGTACTTTTAATTTTGTTATATTATAAAATTTACAAACGTCTCGTTAAACATAACGCGATATTCCGGACCCCGTATCCGACACGCCGATAGGTGTTTATAAGGTTTTACCCGCATTTCGAACCCAATGGAACATGTTTCGGAGGCTAATTTGATCGTATGCGCGAGTTACAGAAGTAAACGATCAATTTTAAATTAATTTATTAAAATAGTTCTAAGCGTTTTGAGCTGCCAGGGTCAAACGACAATTCCGATTGCTACAAAAATTGAAATCCGATAATAATTAACTATTACGGATCCAATGGAACTAGTTTCGTCGAATTCCGAGACTGTACCTCGGAAGGCTATTTTTAAATTCCAATTTAAACATATATTATCAAAATTGAACAAATTACCTTTAAATTAAATTTCAACCATTATATTATCTTCAGCATCATCATTATAGATTTTGTAAGCCTTCCAATTATTTTAAACGGGCTTAGAAATTCCAGATTCAACAATTTACCCAATTTCAATTATTAAATTCAACATTTAAACTATATAATTCGATGATTTAATTATCCAAAAAATATTGATATCTTGAATTCAAGTTAAAATTAACTTTTAAATATTTTAAAATCAATTAATTATTCCATTTAATTAGTTAAAAATTCCGGGTCGTCGCTTTCCTCCCCCCTTAAAAGAATTTCGTCCCCGAAATTACTAGATAGGAAGAATGGTCCGATACCCATTTACCTTCTCCCAAAACTCACAATTCAGCATTCTACCAATTATCTTTTATTAAAGGCCCATTGTCACCTTAACCAACTTCCTAAAATCTTCTATAGTTTCAAACAATACCCTCTTGCTCAATCATCTAAATTTCAATTTAAAACCAAATTTGGAATTATCAAAATTTTCTCAAAATTTTTCTAACTCTCTAAATTCCTGAAAATTTTTGCCAGCGTCTCCTTTGCGCGCCTAGCTCGGTACAACTACAAAAGGCCTCTACGGGCACCCAAATTCCAAAGGAAAACAAAAACCAAGTGGCTACATCAAAAACCCAATCCAATTTCATACAGAAACTTAAATACATATCTTTTTGTCGGGCAATTCAAATTTTTCTTTTGGAACCAAATCCAATTTCCTTTCTCTTAATACCTGCATATCTTACTTAGCAACAATATTCAATCATAACCTTTCAAATCATTGCATACATTTCCTCGCATATGTTTTCATATCCATTTCTATTCAACTAGTTTTCCCCACTTCATACGAATTCAATTTGCTTTAAATTTTGAATACTGAATTTTACCTTTCAAGCATAACTGATTCACATTAGTTCATCCACTAATTTACTTTAATTTTTAATTTGAAATTGTTTTGTCGTTAACAAAAAAATTTCCAAAAAATTTCAATAATTTTCTAACTCCCAAAATTTTCGAAAACTTTTGGCAGAGTCTCCCTTGTTCGAAGGAGCTTTTGCAATTTGACAAGAGATTTAAATATGTATACATCAACCCACACGGTCGGAAAAAGAAAAAACAGTTCATATTTCCTATTTGTATTGCGTAGGGGTACCTTATTTAGCATTTTAAGCATGCAACTTATTTATTTTAGCAATTAGTGCAATCCAAATCCAGCCAAACGGCCTTTAGGTACCTGTACTTACTCAATTTAAATATGTAAGTGTCATATATAGAGAATTTATTAACATTACTTACTTTCAATAGCTAAACATATACATTACTAAACATCAAGCACCAAACACTTCCTATAAACAATTTATATGCTTTAAAGCTAATTCAGGTTCTTTTCAACCAATTCATATATCTTTTCATTTAAGTTTTAACGGTTCACAACTCAATTTCTGACATTCCATTGATTTATAATCCAAACAAGCTCATATTCACTTCAAATGATTCAGAATCAAAATTATTTAATCTCTATTAACTCATAGAATTTAATTACTTTGGTTTACGCCAAACAACAATTATTGTTACGCAATCTCGACGATATTCGCTTAATAGGGTATTCTATTTTAGTTTATAGCTACTTTAAATAAATTTTCAATTCATTTTATATTTAATTCCATTTCATTTCTAATTTATTCACCCACCATTCATTAGCTCGACACATTTCATTCCTGTATACTACTAGCCATTCCCAAATTAATTCAATCCAAGCTTTATTTAATGGGTTTTCACCCTTATTCGAAGTCAAGCTTCCATAAATTTTAAACTTAAGTTAATTTACTTTAATTTATTCCAACATCAAACTTAAGTTTACTTCCATTTGATCCTCATTTAATCAACTTCCATTAAATTCAGTTAGCCCATCAATTTTAAATTTTGATTTCGAATTCACCTTCTCAATTTATCAAAATAATATCCAAGCATATACTTAACTCATTTATACTTCAAATTAATATGCCACCGAACTTAAGTTCAGTCTGATAATCCACTTCCAATCACAACTTTGATTTAGTTTTTAAGTAATCAGACTTCATCCATTTATTATTTAACTCAATTAACCCATTTTAAATTTTAAATTTACATACTTAATTCATGTTCGAATTTATTTTATTAATACAAGGCCATTCAATTTATTTCTACTCACTTGGGGGTTTTGGTTTGCAACACAAACCATATCTATTATAATCACTTCTATTTCATATAACATCACTTCTCTTATATCCAATTTACTTGCAAATTTCATTAAATATTATTCAAATCACCCTTGAATTTTATTTGTAATTCAAACCATCACATTTTCAATCAAGTTTTATTTTATTTTTTATTTTTACAACATCTCCTCTTATTTAATTCATTCTCGAATCTAAGTCGAATTCTATCTACAATTCTAATTCATTTCCAAATTCCATTATTAATTTACAATCCATTTATTTACCAAAGTTAAATTTTATTAACATACTCAATCAAACAATTATTTAATCAATTAGCTTATTTCCAACTTCTAAATCAATATTCGATTTTAATTACAAAATCACTTCATTAATATACTAGTTTGGATTTCCTTTTATTTCCCCAAAATTCCAACGTCTTTATTTAAAAAAATTTAGAAATGCTTTTAATTTCACATCGTACTTAATAAAATAGCTCTTTATAAAAAATACTTTTATGACTCGATCTCTCATCCAGTCCATCCTTGTTCTCACAGAAATTCAGTCATACATTGATCAGGCATAGGACTGAAAACCTATAAGTACTTGCAAACCCGTTTTCAACACCCAATGAAAATACTTGGAAAATAATTTTATTGAAATATAGTAAAAAGATTTTGAAAATAGAGGAAATATCTTTGGTGAGGATGCTCTGGAAATCATCACCCCCATCCATGGTCGCAGTTAACCCGATGGTTACTTTGCCATCCCGACAAAATTCATAGATAACTGTAGGCCTCCGCGCCCCTCGATTACACCATGGAACCCACGACAGATCGCAGCTACAACTGGGGTTACGTAGCTATCACAGCAAAAACCCATATAACTGTAGGCCTCAGCGCCATTGAATTTCGCTGCCAAAAATGAAACTTCTCCACTCCACTTGACCATAGATCGCAGTCTACCGATGTTGTGTTGCCTTCCCAACAAAATCAAGTGTAGACCGTTGGCACTCATCCTCCACACGATTTCGCTATGGTCCCCACAGTAGATCACAGTGACATCGAGTTACACTGTCGTCACAGCATAACCCAAGCGCCTCTGTAGGCATCAGTGCCCTCGACTTTCGCTACCCAATAATCCTCAGGAACTAGTTTTGTCCGGACTCCTCACAGGATCAACTTTAGAACCCCCCTTGGGGCTCAAGGCAGCACCACCCAGTACCACTCCTGAGAAGTTCATTTCAAGGGTGCGCCTTTTTCCCCAGATCCATCATCAAAACATTTTATACTATACACATATAGTATCTTCAAATCATACACCTAGTATGATATCATACAAAGCTCCTTTACACAAAATCGATTATCACAAAATCGATAATTCTCAAATTAGGCTTTCCAAATTCCAATATTGATTTTACTCAAAAATCAAAAGCCTTTCCAAATCCAAAGGTTCTCAAAACCTTTTCCAAAATCCTCATAAGATCCTTTATATATATATATATATATATATATATATATATATATATATATATATACAGATATATATAATTTTTAAAACTTTGGATCATTTCCAACTTGTATAAAACCCTTTTATACTTCAAACACTTTCAAAAATCCTTTTCATTCGGCAATAGATTTAACAAGGAAATATTTATATTATATAACAAAGATATATATAACTTTGTTTATTCAATTCAAATATTCAAATTTGATTACTCTTTCCAATATCAATTTCATTCAGATCCGTACGACGCACACATATCATCAGTATGCTATATCAACTTGATCGCTCATTCTATCACACAATTTCACTCCGAACTAGTATCCTCCACCTGACTTCCTAGTGCGGACTCAGATCTATTAGAAACCGTCATTCTCCTTGCATAGCTATAACTATGATATAGAACATCTAGAACCAATCAACAATCCATATCTAGGTTCGCCGTCGAAAATCGAGTGAAAAATCCCAACTAGGATCGACAAACTATCTCGAAATTCTGTGCTCGAATCGGGATCAAATCACTATGCGTATAGAATAAAATATGTACATCCTACGTATTTAACTTCATTGATTATTAGCCAAATCAATTTCTCTTTCTATTCACATTTCCTTTAATTCCCATTTGGATTATCACTTCAATCCTTATCTCAATTGGGTATTTAATCTATAACAGTTTGAACTCCGACCAGTTTATTTTTAGAAAAATAGCCTGAAAATTTTAAAAGTAGAGAAGTAATTGAAAAAAAAAAATTAATAGTTTTCAAAATAGCTACATAACAGTTAACTAATAGTAAAATAGTTGAAAAATAGTTTCAGAAATTTTAGATAATTGCAAAATAGTTGTAAAATAGTAATTAATATGTAAAATAGTTAGAAAGTAGCAATTAGTTTATAAAACAGTTGAAAATGGTTAAATAGCTCTAAAAATAATTGTAAAACAAGTATAAAATAATTTGGCTTTAAGAAAGTACGATTGTATATATTCATTACCTTAGAAAAATAAGTTTTTATTAAAACAATTTATTCAAAATAGTGTAGAGTCAAACCGTTCAATTCCCAATCTCCATTCTCATCAATTCAATCTAAATCTCCACTTCCATTTAAATGTAATTAATCCCAACTCAAGTTGAATCAATCTTGTTTCCTTTCCCAATTTAAACCAAATTCAATTTTGAACTAACTCAATTTAAATCTTAAATTTTAACTACCTCGAATTATATAAATTCGAGTAAAATTCTCAAAGGTTGGTTTAACTTTTTAAACCAAATTAAATTTTATTCAAAGTTTTTAATCAATTTAATTTCTGAGTCCAATTCTCAAAATTCCATTTTAAATTATCTTTACGTATATATTTCAAGGTTCAAATAAGAGTTCAATACAATTTTATTTTAAAATTTTAAGTATTTATTACTCAATTTTATCTTCCAGTTTGAAGCCGGTTCTTAAAAAAGTTTAATTTACAATTTAATTATTCAAATTTATTTTATTTATACAATACCATTCTCAAATTAAAGATATTAATTAACAATAGGATGTATCATCCAACTTATTTAAAATGTCCATCCATTTTCAATTTTTAAATCTCAAACCCGATTTGAGATCACACAAACTACTAATTCAAATTGTTCATTCAAACTTATTTAACTTCTCCCAAGTTAAATTCAATTTACTTAATCCAGTCAACCTTACTCTATTTGAATTTCTGCTTCAACTTCAAAATTCTTTCCCTCTTATAAGTTCAAAACTTATATCACTTTGGGTTTTTACATCACACTTCAGGAAAAAAATCAGAACTCAACCTCTTAGAGTTTACTTCATTATTTCAAATTATCTTTGATATCATGTATATCTATACATATATACATATTTATTTCTTGGCCCTCCCAGCCATGTTTTAAAATTTTAAACCACCCTTGGTTTTAAATTCAAATCAAATTTCAAACAACCCATTGTTTGCAACAAATCCCAGTTATCCAAATAATACTTATTTATTATTTTTCATTATTATGAATCAAAATTTCCAAATTCTGGAACCAGATTTAGAATTTCATTTTCAATCCATTAAATTTTATTTGGTTGTATTTTTATTTCTACTTAGTTTAATTCCAATTCAAGACTTCAATTTCAGTTTGAATCCATTTCAAACTTATCTTTATTTAATTTTAGTTTGGTTGTATTATATTACTTCTTAATTTAATTCTAATAATTTAACAACCAATCACCTTAATATTTATTAGAAGGAAATATTGCTTTATATATCAAAAATATATTTTCATATAAAATCGTTTAAAATCTTTATATAAGGAAATAACAAGTACGCGCTCATATATATATATATATATATATATATATATATATATATATAACTCATTCTAGAGTACTCCAGACTCTATTTAATGAGTAAAACCCACCAGAGCCAAGGTTATCGCTTAACCTTTCAGCTCTGATACCAAATGTAACGACCCGAAATTTTCGATCCCGAAAATTCCAGATAGTTATAAAAAAGAAAAAAGAGATAGTAGAAGAAGAACAGAATCAACAACATCTCACATTCGCAGCGGATAAAATATAATAATAAATAATAACTGTTTATGAAAGAATACTATTTCTGTCGATTACATTTAATATACATCAGAGTTTCACATACATTCAGTCACTGAGTATATACAACTATCAAGTCTCAGATTAATAATAATATAAATGCAGCGGAAATACTCTATACGCTATCGCCATCCAGCTCGCCTCCTGATCTCCAGAACGTACCTACCTGAAAATCTATAATACTCGGTCTGACCCGAGCATTACACCAAAGTAACACCCGGGTCAAGTTGGAAACCTGCGTGAGAAAACCAAACTAACATGGAATACCAAAGAAATCAACTTATATAAAACCTGGGGTAACTCAAACCAATATTAAAAGTGCACAATATGTTATAGACATAACTAATTCTCACATCCATTACGTAAGTACCAAAGCTTAGATTTAAATAGTCCACTTTCCTTTAATCACTTCATTCTAATATGAATTTCACATACCAATCTATTGTCGAAGTGGTTTCGGGTATTGCCTAATACCCGACCCCAGTCTCTTTGAGACTTGTGTCGTTCAAACCCAAATTATCAAAATGAAATACTCAATATTTCATATCAGGAATGTCATCTCATTCAAGCATCCAATACCATTCCATCATTCATATCAAATTTGATCATTTAAAAATTAACTCAATTAATTCTACTAGAATTTCTAACCCCAACCATTTAGATTCCTTCATTTAACATTAATTAGTTTCAAATCAATTAATCAACCATTCCTTCATAATTCATCTTAATTAATCTCCCTGGATTAATTTTCTTTCAATTTTCATTCAAGTAATAACTTTAATTAATTTCACGATATTAATTCTTCTTAACCAAGATCAATAAGTAATCTTAATTACTTCATGAATTAATTAACTTTTTAAATTACATTAATCCTTAATTACTTATATTAATTAATTTCTCATAAGTTACTTATTACTGAATAATTCATCTTAATTAATCAGTCTTAATTACATCGTTGATTTTATAAATCATTGATTTCCAATTATATTTCAATTTATCCTAAGCTGAATTGATTACCTTAAATACTTAATCGTTAATTAAACTGCAAATATTATCACTCTTGATTTATCTCATCCTGTAATTATTCACCTTTTTATTTACTTCATTAAATAAATTAATTACTCATTAATTAATTATCTTAATTGATCCCTTGACTAATTTCTCAAAGTAATTATATTTTATCAATTTCATTAAGTCATTTCCTATCAAACCATCCATTGATTATTCTAAATTAATTAATCTTCGTTAATTAACTTAATCCTTAATAGATAACTTCAAACCCTTAATTACTAAATTAATCAACCCAAATCATTTATTAATTGAATTAATTAACTATCCGTCTGAATTAACTACTATTTAAATGAATCACAATTCATTAAGCCCTTATTGACCTTTAATGAAAATATTCTCTTATTCATAATTTAGTTTAAAACAATTTAAAACTCGAATACTTCGAGTCAAGCAACAAGTAACTCGAGAACCAACCAAACCAAAGTCACATCATCATCAGTGCACATCCAATCAATTTAATCATTCAAGCAATTATTTAAATTTAATGATTTAAATTTAAATAAATAAAATCCAAGAGAGTGAGATTTACTCACCTTTGAATTTGCATCCAAATCCAATCTCGACATGTTTCCTTTCAGATTTTAACCTTGAATAAACATTTATACGGTTTATCAATATTTTAAATGATCAAACAATCTATTACCCCTTTTATTTATTTATTTATTTTAATAAATTTAATTAACTACCACCTTAACTTCAACTAATAAATTTGCCCATAACAATATTTTATAATAATTAAATAGGTTAATTAAACAAGCTAGTCATCACAAAACTTTATTCTAAAGCAAATTAGTAACTTCAACTGTATATATGTATATTTATTTATTTTTCTTCTGAAACCATACATTTATTACCATTAACAAAATTTAATTTACTAATAATTTAATTTAATCTAAACCAATGATTCCTCTTTAAAAATCATTAGTAACTAAAATAAATTAAATAGGGCAGTCATACAATTTTATCACCAAATTCCTTATAAAATTTTCTTCCATAAATCTTATATAAATTTCTTGTACCTATATATATATATATATATATATATATATATATATATATATATATAAATTTAAACTCTGGCATTCTAAAATTAAACAGTAAACATACTAAACGAAAAACAATATACGGAGTTATATAGATATATATATATATCCTGATAGTTAATAATGAACAGATCAAATTCAAAGGGTTTAAACTTATTTAACTAAAAAAAAAAATTACCTACAGAGATTAAACTTTAGCATGCACCCTCCCTGAAGCTCGACTTCGATTGTCTCGAGCTGTCGCCGTATAAGTCGCGACCGAGCCTCCTCAATACCCTAACCCAAACGCAACCAAAATCGCGACCTCTTTGATCCATCTCGCTCCTCAGGCGAGCCGCCCCTCCAACGAAATCCACACGACTCCCCTTCGCGTTCGCAGGCAACCCTTCTTCCATTTTTTTTAGGGATGAACGATTTTGAATGTAAATGATTTCGAGTAGGCCGGCTTCGGCCATTTTCTTCTTTTTTTTTCTTCGTGAATTCTTGTTTTCCGGTTGAAAATTAGAGAGGGGGTTTAGGTATAGGGTTGGAGAAGCTTCCTTCGTACACTGTTACAAAAAAAATCTCTGACCAAATGTACTTTTAATTTTATTATATTATAAAATTTACAAACGTCTCGTTAAACATAAAGCGAAATTCCGAACCCCGTATCCGACATGCCGACAGGTGTTTATAAGGTTTTACCCGCATTTCGAACCCAATGGAACATGTTTCGGAGGCTAATTTGATCGTATGCACGAGTTACAGAAGTAAACGATCAATTTTAAATTAAATCAATTAAAATAGTTCTAAGCGTTTTGAGCTGCCAGGGTCAAACGACAACTCCGATTGCTACGAAAATTGGAATCCGATAATAATTAACTATTACGGATCCAATGTAACTGGTTTCGTCGAATTCCGAGACTGTGCCTCGGTCGGCTATTTTTAAATTCCAATTTAAATGATATATTATTAAAATTTAACAAATTACCTTTATATTAAATTTCAACCATTCTATTATCTTCAGCATCATCATTATAGATTTTATAAGCCTTCCAATTATTTTAAACAGGCTTAGAAATTCCAGATTCAACAATTTACCTAATTTCAATTATTAAATTCAACATTTAAACTATATAATTCGATGATTTAATTATCCAAAAAATATTGATATCTTGAATTCAAGTTAAAATTAACTTTTAAATATTTTAAAACCAATTAATTATTCCAATTTAATTCGTTAAAAATTCCGGGTGGTCACAAGTTGACTTCTACGCCACCACAAAAGTACGTTTGTAAAAACCAATGTACGTAATCTTTTAGAAATGCATTGTCAGACAAACGTCCATACAAGTTGTCTAGGAACAGGACAAACCAAAGGCACTCTCCTACTACCACTAGTAGCGAGTAGTCCTTGCAATCCGAAAAATTTCCATAACGAGGAGACCACTGCTATAAAGAACTCTATATGGGGAGCTACCCAGAGCATGTTCAACAAGAAATCCTCATGCTATGAAGATCCATGGTCTTCAATAATCATCGTCTTCAACATGTCTTCACATTCGAACATATTCATTGGTTCAAAGTGGTTTTTGAATATCAATCGCCCAAATTCGACCCGGGTTCCTTCGAAATCCAATTATCGATAAAAATTAAATATGAGTGTACAGGATTTATTAAGTCTCTTTTCATTTTAAATCTTTTCGAATGATTTCGAAATCTCTTTCTTTTGATTTAGAATAATTCTAAGTAATTTATTCTTTTGCTTTGGATAACATCTCAAATTTCCTTCCTTAACTCTTGATCTAAATTCCTTAACTTTTAGACAGGTCAAAAACAATGTTATTTAAGACATCGTTTACGGTAAACCCTTAAATCAGTTTTAACAAAACGTTTTTGAGTAACTAAGATCATAGAAATCATTCATTTTGGAGATTGCTTAAATTTTGTATAATACCAATCTTCTTTTATTTTGAAACTCAATACGATTTTTTTTAAGAGCATCCATGCTTTCCTTTCGATTGGTTCCACCCCTCGCCTAAGAAAAGAAAACATAGGCCGGGTAAGTTCACGGCACTGGCTGCTCCATCCCTAACCTTAGTTAAACGCCTTGTTTTATCTTTCCAGATCTCATAGGCGGGACAAATGTACTAGTCGTTTCTGCATACTCAATTATCAACTTTATTTTGGAATTGATCATAAAGATTCCAAATTATCTTTTAAACAATTAGTTTTCCTTTCAAAAACATTCACAATTACGTTTAAACTCATATTAAAAAAGTCCATACAATTCACAGCATAAAACAGCTGCGGAAAGTGCTATACAAGATTAATTGACTAAATCAACTTTTAAACATTGATTATTCGTATTTTCCAATCCAAATCTCTTTTAAACTATTTAAATAGTTATTCCATATTTTTTTCATAATTAAAAACATTCACTTAAATAGATTTCCTGTTATGGTCACTTAACTCCACTAGCGCGACTTTCGAGAAAATTGATTTGGACTTATTTCAAAATTTACTTATCGAAGTTCTGATTTTCTTTCTTCTTCTAGAAGATATGGATATAATATTCCGGAATTTTCTTATCTTAAAGAATTCTGAGCTATATTCCACTTTACGCATTCATTTGAACTTATCGGTGCGAAATCGCAAACTACCATTACGCAACGCGCTTAGTTTTTAACTTAATTTTCAATATTTGAAATAATTTGTTCAAATTGAATTCTATCACTTATAAAATTATTATAAGTCATTATAAATCAATATTTTCACTTTTTTGACTATTTAAAATAAATTTTTACTATTAACATATTATAAAATTATAATATTCCTATTATTTTAATATTAAATTCCAATTTCAATTCAATTTCAATTTTAACTTTAAATTAAACTCGATTATATCAAACCCAATTTCAACTTGAATTTCAATTCAACCTTAAGCTCAACTTCAATTTTCAAAATCGATTTCAAATTCTATTTCTTCTCAATTTCAATTTTAACTATCCTTTTTAAAAGCTTTTCACTTTAAATTTCATATTCTTTTTTATTTTAACTTTAATTTCACTTTTAATTGAAAAGAGACTTATTTTTTCAAAATATCTCATATCACTAAAATATGGTCTTATTAACAAAGGGATTACTTAATCAATAACGATAGAAAATTTAATGTCCATATTAAGATCACAACCATGCAAACGATCATACGACATTAACATTTTCAATATGGATATAGTATGATAAATGTCATAACATTACTATGGATTGTCCAACATACTCAAATAATCAATCAAACATCCATATCATTAAATGGTGATTATCTAACATAAAAATTAAACTTGATAATTAATATAATTCAAAAAGCGATGAGAATTTCTCACATTTAACCAAACTGATTAATTCCTACCAACATTCTTATCCAAACCAACACTTCACTAAACATTTCTAAACCTTATCATAACCATGCTTCCAAGTGCTCGACCATCTCCACCTCTACTTTCTTTGCTCATGACCATGACCCTCCTCCACCACCTTGCTCTCGGCCTAAGCCCTTAAACACCTTAATCCTCACGGCCTAAGGCCATTTTTTAAGAAGAGAAGAAGAAGAAGTGAATTAAGAAGATTTTAGAGGGTAACAAGTGAATTAATGCTTAAGCACACACTATTTTTAACCCTCCTAACTCTCTTAAAGAGTGAAGCCATTAAAATAGCTTAAAGAAAGAAGAAGAAGAGAATGATTTGTGTGAAAATGGAAGAGGTATGCATGGCTATTTATAGGAAAAAGTTTGGAATAAAATATTATTATGTAAAATGACCAAAATACCTCTTACTTAATTTTTAAGAAACCTTACTTTTTTCAACACTTAAAATCACAATTCAAATCATGCTTTATATCACTTTCACTTAAAGAGTAAGAAAAGTAGCATAATAATTATGTTTGGTTTGGTTTGCTTTGACATGTTTTGTCCTTTTGTGTTTACTTTTGGTAATCGTTTTCTAAACTTCTTTAGTAAAAAATAAACTTGATTAGTGAATTAAATAATACTTATAAAATTTGAATATATGTTCATATATAAGAAAATGAAGGTGCAACAACGTTGCGACAACTTTTAATCGACAAAATGTTGATTTTCGATAAAATGTCTTATAGTCATATTTTGATGTTTTAATTAAACTATTCATTTATGTAAACCAAATTTAAAATTAACTTTTTCCTTCTTTTAAATAAATTAAAACATGTCTGTTCATAATTTAAAATCATATTTAAATAATATCAAAGTCTCTATTTTTACATTGTATGTAAAATTGACAAAATGCGACAAATTTTGGTTATTTTTCTAAAATGATCATAAATACACTTTTAAATCTTTTAACATACTTTTATTATCTTTAGTAGGTGTTTTGAATAAGATTTAACTTATTAAATAAATATTTAAACCCATTTATTTAACCCTTTATTTATTTTTGACAAAACTTAACTTTGGTCGATTTGTTCTAAATTATACTTTTTAATTTATTAACTACAATAATAAATAATTTCTTTATTATATATAATATTTTTATTTAATTTTTTAAATTCCTTTTAAATTTAAAAATAAAAAAATCTCTCATTTTCGAAGTAACGAAATTACGGGTCGTTGTAGAGTTAATCCAAGAATGGATGAATGAAGCTTGGTCCAGACAAAAGAGTTACAAAGATAAGAGGTGTAAAGACCTAGAATTCCCATTTGGAGATAAGATTTTCAATAGAGTATCACCGATGAATGGTGGGTAAAATTTGGAAAGTCAGGGAAACTGGCACCAAGATATGTTGGTCCGTTCCAGATTATAGAGAGGATTGGAAAGCTCACATACAGAGTAGAATTGTCGATCAATATGGCAGCTGTTCATAATATGTTTCATGTGTCTCCTCTTCTCAAGTATGTGCATGATACAAAGTCTACTATTCCTCCGATAGGGTTGTAAGATTTGATATTAGAGCCCAATTTGACTTTTTTTAGACAACCAGTTCGAGTTGTAACGAGAGATAACAAAAGTTTAGGAATAAGACAGTCAGGTTGGTGAAAGTTCAGTGGAGTGACATCGAGTAGGACTACCTGGGAGATAGAGGACTGGATTAGAGATATTTATCATGGTCTGCTTTGAGGGTAGGTCTATATTAGTTTTATATATATGTTTGCTAGTCAGGTAGGCTAGTATGGTTGTTAGGAGTTGTTACATATGATTGCTATGTTTAGTATTTAATCCTTACTAAATTTCGAGGATGAAATTCTTTAAGGAGTGGAGCATGTAACACCCCTAATTTTTAATATCATTATTTAGGAGATTTAATTAGATAAATTAAATAGAATAATGTAATTACTAGAGTGATAAGGGAACTGAGATTTGAATAAATACCTAGAGGCCGAGCTTAGTTAAACAAATGGGCTTATCAATGGTTTTATATGTTAAGTAATTAACGCTAGAGGAAATTAATCTCCATCAAATCTTAAATTCCTTATCCTAATCAAGATGAATAATAATCAAAACCATCTATAATTTTTTTTATGATCATTGGACTTTTTTGTTTAAGTTTAAATCCATTATGATGGTTTTTGAAGATGATATGCTTGTATTTTATAACATGTTTGATTCAAACAAGATTGTTTGTTGTTTATACACGGTTTTAAGGGTAAATTTTAAATTGAATTTCAAATGCCATGAGGAAATTATATGTTATGTAAAATATGGTTTTGAAGACGGTTTTTAATTTATATAATTTTCGAAGTTATGGAAAATTTATTATGAATCTTCAAAGGAAATTATTGCTAGTTGGGTTTAGAAATTAATTTCGGTTATTTTAAGAAGACTTTGGATCTGAAATTGTTATATGTTAGATAACATATTGAAAGTGAATTTATATGATTTTTGGGGATTTTTCCTAAGTAATTTACTATGGGAACAAAATTATTTTAGATGAAGGACTTATTTGTTTTATTGGTTTTCTTAATGGAAGGGCTTATTTGTTAAATTAATCCCTGTCTAGATCTGAAGTTATGTGACAGTTACTTTTGTAAAGAATTTGAAAAGTTATGGCAAACAATCAAATATTTACAAATAGGCAGGCTAGTTATAAAGTACACTTTAAATGGAATAAAATTAGATTAATCAGGAAATAGGTTCTGTTATCCCACCTTTTGGTCAAGGCTGGAATATCAACAAATTGGTAAGGAAGAATGGATATCAAGATTGGAAATCGATTGGAAACAAGGCTGCAATCGATGTCGTTAAAATTTGGCCGAGCTCCAATCAGGACGGAATCGATTGGAGATGATGATCAAGTTTAAGGAAAGCTACATTTCAAATTTCAGGTCGACCGGAGTTCGTATGCACAAGATATGGATGGACTAAGACGCACAAGGAATGGTTCGTATCGATGCATTTCGCATCGATCAGTAGATGGCATTTCGAGTCGATACTGTTCGTATCGATCAGAGACAGAGCATAGTGGTGGACTTCGAATCGATATCATTCGTATCGATCAGCATGGACTCGACTCAACGGTTTCGCATCGATGAGGTAAGCGGGCAGGTGAGGCATTGTTCATATCCATCAGGTAGAGTATTGTTTGTATCCATTAGAGAGTGGGGGTGATGTCCATTTCGAATCCATCAGGCTCATGTCCGTCGGAATGAAATCGCCTCAGTATGTTCGTATCCATCGAGTTTAGTGCATTTCGAGTCCATCATTCGCATCCATCACGAAATCATGCATTGGCTTATTCGAGTCAATTAGTTTCGTATCCCCCGGAATGACCCTACATCGATCTATTCGAATCCATCGGGTTTTGTATAGTTCAAATCCCTCGGTCCGTATTGATCGGGTTCATGCATGTTTGGTTGTCCGTATCCATATGTTCGAATCGACCAGGAATCATCACTTTGTCTCTGTTTGCATCGATACTGTTTGCACTCCACTCACACTGTTCAGGATGATCTGGTTCGCGTCGGTCCCACACTCGCTATTCCAATCAATCCTCGTTGATTGATCAATACGAATAGTGCACCCTGACCGATACGAAACAGCATATATCATCTATATGAAATTACCGTTGTGAACGTGTCGATGCAAATGCGGCGAAAGCTACGGAACGAATCGATCAACGCGGCAAAAAAAGGGGAGCGATCCAAGAATTTTGTAACACGTCATCGCATGCTCACGTGCTCCAATCGATTCGAAGGTATCGGTGCGAATCAATTGATTCGAACTACACGGCCTGCCAAAACATCATAACTCGTATCGATCATATCTCTCAAACCACAGATCCAAATGCAATGAAATTTTCACAGCAGCTTGCATACAAGGTAAAGGATAATCTTGTCAAGTTTCAGCTCGATTGGATCGTTTTTTATGGATACGAAATGGTTTTGTATCGATCACAGATCGAGTTGAAACTTGGTAGGGTCGGTCGCGTGGACCCACTCACGTGCCATAAGAAATCTCCCGAAATTTAAGCACGATATCAGCCTCCTACGCCTATAAATAGCCCTCTGAAGCCTACAGGAGAGGGGATCTTTGCCTACTCAATGCCCAGACTCTGCCGGATTCATTTTTATTCTTCAATACAACTATTGTATCCGAAATTCTCCATTGCTACTACTGTAATCATCTGTAACCAGCAAGGATAATCAATAAAAGATAAAACTTTGAAGTGGACGTAGGCCGGAGATAGCCGAACCACTATAAATCCTGTGTTTCTGATTGTTATTTCTGAACTACTGTGCTTGATATTGCTTAGATCTGAAACTTATGCTTGAACATTGCTGATTTATATTCATACTTTGGTGCTTTCACGATATTTGGGATTTGTGACCAATTTTGGCGCAAACACTTTGGTGCTTTCACTGAGAAGGACTAGCACCGGCTACATTGGATTGAAGTTCAGACTTGAAAAGAGTGAAGAATTTAGATTTGAAAGATAATGACTCGACAAACCAGTAGAAGGAAGAGGGCTGAAAGAAGCCAACAGGAAGGAAGTCAAGAAGCATCCTCCGGAGCTGGGGAAGGGCAAGCATCGATCTACATAACCAGGGATGAAATGGAGGCTATGGCCAGTTCATTGCAGGAAAGATTGTTGAAAAGTCAACAGGAAATGATGCAGACTTTCTTCGAACAGATAAGAACTGCAGGAATGCAAAATCTTGGACCGACTACAGTGACTGCGAATGTGGAGCAAGGAACTAGGGTTGCGGAGCCTAATGGAGGACAGAATATAGAACCAGAGGGCAATCAACAAAGGCTTGGGGCAGGCCCATAGGATCTAATACTGGAAGGCCCTTGGATGGAGCCCAACAGGCTAGAGCTAGCGCTAACGTTAGTGAACCGCATGAGGAGTATGTACCGGAATTCCCTCGGGGGCATGGGTGGCAACCTTTGACAGATAATGCTAGATTAGTTGAGATTATCAGGAGAACTATGAGTGGAGGTCTGACTAATAGAGATTTGGAAGGGGTGAACAAGAGTCCGTTCACACGGGAAATCAGGATGGCTCGAAATCCGCCTGATTTCAAGCTACCTAGTATGGAAGTATACCATGGCAAGGCAGATTCGACAGATCATCTGATGAGATATACTAGACACACAGAAGTTCTGGGGGCATCAGAGGAAGTTATGGCCCGATGTTTTCCCCTATACTTAACAGATATAGCCGTAATGTGGTTTAGGTAGTTGGAAGAAGGGTCTATCAGAACATGGATGGAGCTGGTGGATAGGTTTCTAAGGAAATTTCGGGTTCATATTAAGAGGCCCAAGAACGTGATGACGCTAACGTCGGTGAAACAAAGGATGGATGAATCACTTAGAGCTTTTCTAACTCGATTCAATGCGGCAGTAGCTTCGGTGGATCGGCCGGATCGATCAATGGTTTTAATGGCAGCAGTGTCAGGAGTCAGGGAGGATTCAGATTTCAAGGTATCTTTGATATGAGACCCACCACTGGATCTCGAGGAATTCTTTCACGAAGCTGAGAGATTCATCCGATAAGAGGATGCATGTGCAGATTTAAAGTTGAAGGAAGTGAATGCGACAGAGGGTGGAGGAACATCCAGTAGAGGTTCGGATAAAGAAAAAGAAAAAATAAAATTGGATGATGATTTTGGAAAAGGTAGGAAGCGATGGAAGGATCCAAAGTTTTCCACATACACAGGGTTGAATGAGACGCTGGAGCAGATATACCTGGACACCCGGAATCGCCTTCCCTACCGAAGGCCGGCTAGGAGAGAGCTTCTGAGCGGGAAAGGGCATCAGGAAGGCATTGCCTCTTTCATGATTTGGATGGGCACGATACCAACAGCTGAAGCCACTTAAAGGATATAATCGAGGAGCATGTAAGGAGTGGACAGTTGCGACAGTATGTTGGAACTCGGAATGCAGCGGTGGAGTAGGAGCAACCACCGCCTACCTCAATCCATGATGATGTGAGGCCCAGGAATGATGGTCGATTGGTTATCAATTGACCGAGATAATGTAAAATAAGTAACAAACCATTGGCGAGCAACCAAGACATTTATACATGCACGGGAAGGAGATAGCCCCTAGGCATGCTCTGAATGATGATAAACCGCGAAGCTATGGTTTGCGAAATCTGTCTTGTGTTTTGGATTGGACACTCATTTTCTGGTTTGGTTTTGGAGTTTGGATTGAACTCCGGGTTTTGTTTGCTTTCTGATTTGGATTTTCACTTGGATGATTGTTTTTTGTTTTGGATGTTGGTTTGGATTTCTGACTTTCTGGTTTGATTTGGATTTCAGATTGGATTTTGATTGGATTTTTATCTGGTTTTTGGTAAATGATTGTCAGGTATGGATTATATCTGGCAAGGGGTAAGTCTCTTCGTCCGCATGTGGTGAATTGGCTTATTCAGGTCGTTGAGTATGGACTATGCTCAACAAGGGTCCGGAGTGACCAGGATTCGGCCTAGGACTTAGGCCCCATATTATCGATTATTGTTTTAGGTCGTTGAGTGTGGACTATGCTCAATAAGGGTCCGGAGAGATCAGGAATCGACTTAGGACTTAAGCCATGGCATTGTACAACGTCCAGGGATCTGGACCACGGTCGTCAAGTGTAGATTGTACTTGGCAAGAACCCGAAGAGGTTAGCTCAACGTCCAGGGACACTGGACCACGGTCGTCAGGTGTGGATTGCGCTTGGCAAGAGCCCGGAGAGGTTACGGATTTGGACATCGACCCGGAGAGGTCCTGGATTCGGTTATTGGCTATTGGATAAGGATGGATTAGAACTCGGTTATCGGGTTCAGACGGATACAGAATTGACTAAAGGCTTTGGTTATTGGATTTGGAGTTGGGCATCGACTCGGAGCAGTCAAGGATGATGTACTCTGATGATATGGCTATGAACTTCGGATATCAGATTCAAAATTATTCAAAACACGCCTTATTATCACAAGGCATGTTTTGGGGGACAAATGTTATCCCACCTTTTGGTCAAGGCTGGAATGTCAACAAATTGCCAAGGAAGAATGGATATCAGTATTGGAAATTGATTGGAAACAAGGCTGCAATCGATGTCGTTATAATTTGGCCGAGCTCCAATCAGGACGGAATCGATTGGAGATGATGATCAAGTTTAAGGAAAGCTACATTTCAAATTTCAGGTCGATCGGAGTTCGTATGCACAAGATATGGATGGGCTAAGACGCACAAGGAACGGTTCGTATCGATGCATTTCGCATCGATCAGTAGATGGCATTTCGAGTCGATACTGTTCGTATCGATCAGAGACAGAGCATAGTGGTGGACTTCGATCGATAACATTCGTATCGACCAGCATGGACTCGACTCAACGGTTTCGCATCGATGAGGTAAGCGGGCAGGTGAGGCATTGTTCGTATCCATCACGTAGAGTATTGTTCGTATCCATTAGAGAGTGGGGGTGATGTCCATTTCGAATCCATCAGGTTCATATCCATCGAAATGAAATCGCCTCAGTATGTTCGTATCCATCGAGTTTAGTGCGTTTCGAGTCCATCATTCGCATCCATCACGAAATCATGCATTGGCTTATTCGAGTCGATTGGTTTCGTATCCACCGGAATGACCCTGCATCGATCTATTCGAATACATCGGGTTTTGTATAGTTCGAATCCCTCGGTCCGTATTGATCGGGTTCATGCATGTTTGGTTGTCCGTATCCATATGTTCGAATCGACCCGGAATCATCACTTTGTCTCTGTTTGCATCGATATTGTTTGCACTCCACTCACACTGTTCAGGACGATCTGGTTCGCGTCGGTCCCACACTCGCTATTCCAATCGATCCCCATTGATTGATCAATACGAATAGTGCACCCTGACCGATACGAAACATCATATATCATCTATATGAAACTACCGTTGTGAACATGTCGATGCAAATGCGGCGAAAGCTACGGAACGAATCGATCAACGCGGCAAAAAAAAGGGAGCGATCCAAGAATTTCATAACACGTCATCGCATGCTCACGTGCTCCAATCGATTCGAAGGTATCGGTGCGAATCAATTGATTCGAACTACACGGCCTACCAAAACATCATAACTCGTATCGATCATATCTCTCAAACCACAGATCCAAATGCAATGAAATTTTCACAGCAACTTGCATACAAGGTAAAGGATAATCTTGCCAAATTTCATCTCGATTGGATCGTTTTTGATGGATACGAAATGGTTTCGTATCGATCACAGATCGAGTCGGAACTTGGTGGGGTCGGTCGTGTGGGCCCACTCACGTGCCATAAGAAATCTTCCAAAATTTAAGCACGATATCAGCCTCCTACGCCTATAAATAGCCCTCTGAAGGCTACAGGAAAGGGGATCTTTGCCTACTCAATGCCCAGACTCTGTCGGATTCATTTCTACACTTCAATACAACTATTGCATCCGAAATTCTCCATTGCTACTACTGTAATCATCTGTAACCAGCAATGATAATCAATAAAAGATAAAACTTTGAAGTGGGCGTAGGCCGGAGATAGCCGAACCACTATAAATCCTGTGTTTCTGATTGTTATTTCTGAACTACTGTGCTTGATATTGCTTAGATCTGAAACTTATGCTTGAACATTGCTGATTTATATTCATACTTTGGTGCTTTCACGATATTTGGGATTTGTGACTAATTTTGGCGCAAATAGGTTCCGCCTCTTTTAGAAGCCACTTTTCGACCCCATGCTTCCACCTTCAACTAAGTCGAAACCTACCAGGTTAAAACCAACTATGTCGAAACTAATACACAAGGTATCAACACATTGGTATGTAATGGATTGAAGAAAGGTGGAAGGCATGGTGTCGAAAACATTGCTTTTGATAGGGTCAAGCCCTTTGTTTTACTTTCTAAAGAAATGCGCTTGCCTGTTTTACTAAATGCTTTCGAAGGACTCGAAACATATGCTTTTGAAGGGGTCTTTTTAAATTGCTTTTGAAAGGGGTTCCTGCTTCTTTTTTAAATTGTAGCTTTCGAATGAGCTACTTTAGTTTTTAAAATCAATGTTTTTAAATGAGGTACTTTATTTTTTAAAATCGGTGCTTTCAAAAAGGGTAGTTTCAACCAAGTCGACACCATTCTACCGTCTCTATTCCTTTTGAATGGATTGAAGTCATCAACCAATTCAAAAGGTAGCTTTTTTTAAACCCGTACTAAGCCACTTCCGAAAGCTTTCGAAAGGATTCAAGGATTTCCGAGGCAATGGCTTCGAAAGGGTTTCGAAGATATTCTTCAAATATTCTACTTAAATGTTTTGAGCTTTCGAAAGGATAGTACCAAAGCCATTTGTTTCTCCCAAACTCTTTTTAATGGATTCGAAAGGGGTATTTTGCTTGTATTCACTTAGACCCAATAAGATTTGTTTTAAACTAAACCCAATGGTTTCGAAATGCATACCTTCAAATGGTTTCGATGCTATGCTTCTATAATCGAATGGTAATACGCTAATACATTCGAAAATTTTCGAAAGAAGTGTTTTAAAGTGTTTCGAAAGGCAAGTTCCTAGTATTTTGAAAGAAGATTTGAATGTTTTCGAAAGGAAGTTTTCCAATGGTTTCGAAAGTAAATCTTATAGTTTCGGTAACAGTAATTTTCAAAAGAAAGAACCAAATCTCAATTTTTAAAGGTAAAACCCATTGCATCATAAAAGAGCTTTTAAATACTTTTAAATTGGTGTTTTTGAAGAAGCTTTCCTTGATAAAATAATTTGTTAAAGGGATTAACCGTGTTTTATATGAAACAATTTTCAAGGATATTAAACCACGGGTATTGGTATTATTATTTTAACACGTTTGCTTCTTCTAAAATGTGTGTGTGTGTGTTCACATTATGTTGGACCCATAACTGCATTTTGGGGAGAAAGGGCAGAATAACCATCTAGGTTGACCTAGTAGTGGATATAAATTGAAGTAATTCTTGAATGAGTAGAATTGCAACCAGGAGGTCAGAAAGACAAGAATGTAGGATGCCTAAATAGTGAAATTATTAGATAGACAGGTTCATAGTTAACCCATGAAAACTATGTTTATGAAAAGTTAATGGTAGATACCAATAGGTTTGTAGTGAATCTATGAAAAATATATGTGGATCAAGTTATTTGCAGAAGTCAATAGGTTAATAGTCAACACTTGAAAGCTAGGATTCGAAGGAAGTTATAAAAGATACCAATAGGTTCAGGGAGAAGCCATGAATGATAAAGTTGTTGGCAAGGGCCAATAAGTTCTTATTGATCCCATGAAAACTATGAAACTAGATAAGGAGTCCATAAGCATAAAATAGGTTATTACTTAGCCCATGAAAACTATTGAATAGAAACCATAACTGAGACAGATAGTCAAAAATGAATGAGGATGGGTAATCCATAATTGATTTACTTGTTTGCATATCATCATAATATTTTGAATTGCTATGTTTTAAACACTGTGGATGTAGGAGCATAGTATATGGCTTTATAGAGTTTTGAATAAGATAATAATGAGGGGAAACCCGTTTTGCTAAGCGGCGTGTTCTCACTAGATATCTAACTGGTTTAAGATGGTAGATTATTATTCATACCGGGCTTTATGTCTTACTCGAAGTGTATGTTTTCCCCTTAGACTTTTAGGTGCTCAATTAACTTTGAGTAGTTTGAGAGTTAAGGATAGATAAATAACCTTTCGGAGATGTGCAGGAGGCATGATAGCTATTTAGAGTTCTTTTCTATTTTGATTCCACTATGTTGTTGTTGTAATGGCAAAGTCTTTTAATTGCCTATATATACATATATACTCAGATCATCCAAGGGGGAGTCTTCATATATCACTCTTGGCATATGTTGTAATAGTTATATTTTCTTTGAACGTGGTTCTCATATTAGGATTATGTAATGAATTTGAAATGCTTTGAAATGGAATAAGAAAGTTGTTTGTTTATTTTAAAAAATTTCATATCCATGCATTTATCTTAAATCAATGTATCTAAAATTACTGTATTTGGTCGTCGAGGATTAATAACTATGAATGACTGCAGCTTCCATAGCTGTCGGTTTTGGACCTCTAAGTGGGGATGTTATAGCCTTCTCATATTCCCAGCAACAAGCCTCACCAAGAACTCAGGCCTCCAATGATGTCATTTACACAACCATCGACAATGGCCCAACATTGCTCCTCAACATAGTAATGCCCCCTTCACTTTGTTTGTTACCATAGTAAGTGGAACCCAAAGCAAACTTGCTTAGCCATAGTAGAGTATCTCCCCAACCCACTGTCACATGGTTTTTCGCTTATGAGTTAGGCATCGCCTATGACCTCTAAAATGACTAACGATCACCAGCCATATAACAAGTGCATGTCTCAATGTTGGTTGTTGGAAAAGAGAACGTTTTAACATTAGAGTCTGATAAGAGCATACTATTGAGGACAATAACCCATACTAATTCTTCTATGATGACACGTTGGTGGTAGAGAGCTTAAAAGGATATGTGTGGACCATTCCTTATAATCAAACAGCTTCGAAGATCTTTGCTTAGAAAGGAATGCATCTAAACCACCTAAAACTTATTCTATACGGCTATTTATTGATCAAAGCTGACATTAGCATAATTGTAACATCCCCTATCTGGAGGCCTGAAGCTAAGCGTTATTGATGCTGCAGTCATCTATAGTATTAACTTCTAGTGGCCAAATAATGTAATGTTAATGGTATCCGTAATATCATAAGCACATGAATATGAAACAAACACCATAGATTTCAAAATCAACTTTTCTGATTACATTTCACAAAATATATTTCATATTCCATTACATAATCCTGATTGTTTTCTAGGTTCAGATCAATTATAATTATTGCAAAATATGCCAAGAGCGACATATGAATATGTTCCCTTGGATGGCCAGAGTACTAAATAGTCATAACTGACTTTATACAACATAGCGGAATAAAACAACAAAACAACTCCTAAATAGTTGGCCATCAGCCTCCTGCTCATCTACACAAGCATTATTCATCAACCTACTAAACCTGTAGATCCTTAACCCTCATCCCACTCAATTCAATTTTTAACACCCGAGAGTTTAAGGGCAAAAATATAAACTTCGAGTCAGACATAAAGCCTGGTGTGAATAATACTACACATCTCAGCTTTTTGATACTAAGTAAGACCACGTTGCCTGGCTGGACAGGTTTCCCCTCACTAATATCCTTTTAAAAATCTTTTGTAAATCATAATCCTACAATAAAAACTAGTTAAAACTGTAAAGCATTATTATGGAAACATACACATCAGGTAACAAATGAACTATCTGTCTGAACAATATAGTTTTGTTTGCCTAGCTACTAACCTTTGGCTGACTCTGGCCTACCAGACAATATAAACAAATAATCTAACATCTTCTAGATACCCCTCTTCTGAACGGTCTATCCCCAACTCGCTTTCACCTAGTCAACTGAACCTAATGGTTATGCAGGCTCACCAATAATATACCTCTGTACAAATATATTCCTTTTTATGTGTAACATCATTTTAGTCTCACTTGTGCAAATCCCTACACGCAGAAATTTTTGATAAAATTAGCTAGGTGCTAATAGCTAATGTACATGGCACGACCCTATACCATTCCCATCTGGTATACAAATATCTTAGTCATTTTACTTAGGGAAATCTTCCTTTGAATTTCCATGAAAACCTTTTCTTCTCAAATTTATTTAAACCTTTAAATCATACTTTAAACAAGGAAAATAAATTTTATGCTTTACTCAAATCACCTTGCATGTTGTGTGTGTGTGTGTGTGTGTGTGTGTGTGTGTGTGTGTGTGTGTGCGTGTACCTTACACAAATCTTTGTTGATGAAAACATTTTAACCTTTGAAAGTACCCTTTTGGATCTCATTGAAAGTATCCCTTTCGAAACCATGTAAACCCTTTATAACTTGGGCCGAAAGGCCAAAACATTCCTTTTGAAAACATTCGTATAAACCTTTCGAAACCATTGAAAAACCTTTCCTAAAAAGCTACAAAACCTTAGACATCCCATCTTTAAAAACTTAGACGTTGCCTTTCAAAAACATTGGAAAACATTTCCTTTCAAACCTTTCAAAACCATTGGGGAACCACCCCTTCGAAACCTTCATTAAAACCTTTTGAAATCATTAAAACATCAAATCTTTCGAAACTATTTGGGTTCAAGTAAAATAGGTGAAAAACCTTTCGAAACCAATTAAAACTATCACCTTTGAAACCTTTGATTTCTACCTTAAGGGTCATAAAACATTTAAGTCGACAGTACTCTTTCGAAAGAAATTCCTAAGTAAATAAGTGATGGTGTTGAAACCAACCATTCGAAAGAAATGGAGAAGCGACTTGGGTTTTAAAACAAAGAAACCCTTTCGAAGGCATTATTTCAAAAGGTAAGATGCAGCAACTAGGTGTCTCACCCCTTTGAAAACATTTACTTAAAAAAAAGGCGCAACCACTTTCGAAACCTTTCCTTTAAAACACTTTGACCCTATCGGAAGCCAACCAAGTCGAAAGCAATGCAAGCGCATTCTCTTTGAAAACAAAGACATGCTTCAACCCCTTCGATACCCCATGCGTTGACTTCATAACTTTTTCCTTAGTCCAATTCGCTATGTATTAATTACTGATACCAGGCGCATTGCTCCAACTATGAAGGAGGCGTAATACTAGGTCAGAACCTACGTGCCGAAAGTGGAAAAACATGCTAAAAGCATGTAAAAACTGATTTTAACTTTAAAAAGAAATTCTTTTCAACTTACCTCCTTATTTTTCAAAATATTATTGGTTGCTAATTTTATTTTCTAAAAGAACTGCCGAAATTTCAGTAGTAAGAGATTTAAATTATTTGCAAAATACCCCCTTCTCCTTTTATAAATATATAAAATATTTAAGTCCCATAACTTAAATAATTTTATATATCTATTAAAAAACTGTGGAAAATTCTATAAAAATACTAGAAAATCATTTTTAATACGTTTTCTAACAAATAATAATTTTAGTCCCAAAACATGTATTATTTAACCTTAAATAATTTTTAAACCCAAATAATCAATTTCCTCCCTAGAAAATTAATATTAAATCCATATTAATTCAAAAAATCATGAAAATTGAAACCCATCTCTAAAATATCATTTCTAATCTAACCTAAAATACCAAGGCATTCGGATGTCATTTAATAGGGTTTTCACATCAAATCATATCATAAAAGCTATATGAATAAGCATAAATCATCAACATGCATATATAGATGTTTAATCATTCAAAAACATGGCATAACCTTGCAAAATAACTCGGATTAACCTTAAAATCGAAAACAATAGAAAATATGAGATATAATTATTATTCACCTTAGCTTTGAGATTAAGGGTTGAGATTTGAGCAGATTAAGTTGATTTTCTTCTTCCTTTAGCTTTTCTTCCTCTTTTATCTTCTAATGGCGGTCGGCCTCTATTTTAAATTTTGGATTATGAAATGAATGTATAGTATGAGATACATGAGGGTTTAGGGTATATGATTGTGTCTCATTCTTATTTTACCCCATCTCTATTTCATTTCAACTCATCTTTAGTTCATTTGTTAACATGGCACGACTAACCCTTATTAATCACAAATTCAATCCCCTAATCATTACATTATTTTATTTAGTTAATTAAATATCCTAAATAATGTTACTAAAAATTAGGATCGTTACAGACTCCCTTCCTTAAAGAATTTCTTCCTTGAAATTATGATAAGGTACACAAAAAATCAATCATAAAGTTAAAACATACCATCAGGCAAATCATGATAAGCATCTCTAATCCTGCTCTCAATCTCCCACGTACAGTCTCTCTCATCGTCACTCCACTGGACTTTCACTAATCTAACCATCTTGTTTCTAAGCCGCTTATCATCTCTGTAATGACCGACTATTTTGGACCATTCAAATCGATAATAAAACCACACATGGCGGATTTGAATAATTCAAATTAACAGATTGTTAATATATTTGGAGAAAATAAAACCAATCACAGAATCACGGATGTAGAATATCAGAATAACTCACAGCGGAAATAAAATAACCATAGTAGTTCATGAAACTACTACATACAAGTCTCAAAATAAATACATAATACTAGAGTCTGAAAGCAAATACAATATAAATCCACTAATACATAAACAACGGCTGAATAGAAATAACTAAAATAGAAATAGATAGACAACTAGATAGATAGATAATCTTCAGCAAATCTCGGGCTCCAAAAGATGAATCCAAAGCTGTGATACGCAGGCCGACCCGAGCATAAAGCAAACACAAAACACTCGATTCAGGACATACATACTTATAAAATGTAAATCAGCTCAAGTGAACTATAATAGAAATGCATAAGTAACTTAAAGGATGCTTGGGATTGTCCATCCTTTATGATCCGTTAAACTATCTACTATGTAGTAATATAGGCTATTATAATTATGTCTAAAGTAAAGTATACTATTTAAAATAGCGTTAAGTCTTTGCATTTTCCACCTTAACATATTTTATAGTGCCAATAGTCTATATAGTGTCGTAATAGCTCCAGATCGGGAGGCTACTAGAGGATACTCCATAGATACAACACAAATCAAACTCGTACAAGGAAAGTTAGAGTAGGTGACATGGCATAACTAGGCAATGCCAGGGTAGATATACAAATTACACTTCCGGGCTGGCGGTAACGCATAGCAGCCACTACCGCCTACCTTGAGCCACACTCCCAAAAAAAATCAAAGGTGTGCACCAAATCAACGACAAAGTAATAGAATGGTATACGCAGGAGTGTGTTCGATCGGAGGAGCTACCTCACTTGGCGTGTCAATTGCTCCTGTTTTAGCCACCTTATGCCAACTCACGGGAGTCGGGTCCATGTACATACCTCATATAGAATCGTCACCACCATCCTACTTCATTCTAGAATGTCCACAGCGTAAACGGTTGTTAAAGTGGTTTTCGGAGTTGGTAGAGAGTATGACAACTTTCGATCTCGGTCTCTTTAACAACCAAATGTTATTATAATCCATGATTATTTATTTCAAATGGTTTATATTTCACATCAAACATATTCATTTCAAAACCATTTAAATCCGATGGTGATCTTCTTTCAAATAAATATTCATTTTTCAAAGTTTGTAATATTTCCAAATCTGTACACTTAGTTATAACACTTTGGAAAATGTAAAACTTATAAACCATAGCACTTTGAAAATGTAATATTTAGAAAAACATAGCACTTTGAAAATGTAATTGTTATATAGTAGCATTTTGAAAATGTTATATTTTTTTAAATAGCAGCATTTTTAAAACATAACCTAAAGTACCATAGCATTTTGGAAATGCTACAAATTCTACTATAACATATTTAAACATCATATCTTCAATTTTCATCATAGTTATTATATAAAATCTATTTTATTATAAAAAATTATTCATTTGGGCATTAATTAAACTATGATTTAATTAAATAAAATTTATTACAAAAATAACCAATCGAAACTATATTTTCTTATATTATGTTAAAAGTACATTTTTACCTATATTTATTTTTATAGTAACGAACTATTATTTTATTTAAATATCCATTTCCCAAATATAATATTTATATACTGGGTTAGATTTAAAAATTCCATCAAATTAAAATATTAAGTTAAATAAAATCATAAATTATAATCTTAAACCATTTATTTATTTATAAAATTATAACTTATAGAAAGCCAATATATATTATTCAAATCACTTAAAACAAATCTTAGATAAAAAAATTACATATTTTAAAATTTTAAAATACTTAATAATTTTGAAAAAAAACTACTTAACACTAACCATGGGTCTATATAATATTTTCTAACCTAGGTCAAGTGATACGGATATGTATCTTTTCAATTCGTAATTTATAATATCCTGGGTTTTATCATTTCAAACCCGCAATCCCAAGTCAAATAAAAATAAAAATCGCTTGAGCCTATCATTTCATCTCATAATGATTTTTTCCTATTCTAAAGTCCGTTCGTGTATGTATCATTTCAACCCATAGTGAGGGAACTTGCAGTGTGATAAAAAGAATATAAAATGAACAAAATAACATAGCATATCATGTCAAGTGATAAATCAGGTCTTACATAAGGTGATAACATGAATAACATCAGGTGATAACATCATATAATATCATGTCACGGGCATATATGAGATTTCTAACAACATATGCATATCACTACAGTTTCACATGTGATTGATTCACTAGAATATAAGTACATAGTCGAAAGTGATAAACTCAACTTCTTTGACTAGAGATGACAATTCAAATACAAGACAACTTCCGAAAAGGCACGACAAAGCACGAATCAAGCTTGAGGAGAAGTAGAACCCAAATCCAAATCTTAGAAGCAAACAATATAATATATATAAGTAATTACTTATATATGAAAGAATAAAATAAAAGACAAAGAAAATGGGTTAGCACAACACACGGGCTCGGCCACATAAGAATAGGCTCGGCCACATGTGTTTGGGTTCGGCCATGATCATTTGGCTCAACCACTTGATGAAGAGCACTGCTAGGCTAGGTTTGTGGCTATGTAGGCTTGGCACATGTGCATACAAGAGATGGCAAGGCATGGAAGGAAAAAGGATAAGGCAATTTGCATTTTTGGGTTTGGCCGATGGTCAATTGGGTTCGGCCACGATGTGTTTTGGTACAGCCATGGTGCAACACAAGGGGAATGCAAGTCAAAGGTCACAAAAAAGGTTTAGCAAGAGGAAGAGATGGTCACCGCTAGGCAATAGGAGATGGTGGCAGAGGCAAATAGGAAGGGAAAGAGGAAAACAAGGGGTCGGCTAGGGTTATTGGCAAGGGAATGTGGCGATTTGGCCATGGCAAGTCACGACAATAGGATGGTGATAGTGATGGCCGATCATTATGGTGATGGTTTGGATGGAGGTGAGGTCTAGAGGAAGGGTTTTGGCCGAAATAAGGAAGAGGGAGGAAGAAACAAAAAATGGGAGAAAAAAAAAAGAGAACTTACTGTAGTTTTTTGGCTGAAGGAGAAGAAGAATGAGATGGAATGAGAAGTCAGAAATGTTTTGTACGTACATTTTTCTTAAGAGGCATCTCTTTACAATGAATAGACAATGAGATGTCTATTAGGAATATTAGCCCATTGGCCAAGCCCATCAAGTAAACAAAACCAGATCATGAACTAAATCAAGCCTAAAACCCAATCAAAGTAGAAAATAAAATATAGAAAATATTCGCATGTAAAATGCTGAAATTTTGCAGATTTAAATATTATAAATCAAAATTGGACAAAACGAAGAGCAGAGAGAATGTTAGAGTCAAGTCTACCTTTAAAGAAAAAGAATATAAATTTAAAATTCAAATTTAAAAATTTCAGCTGAAAGTCAAACTTTGACCAAAGTTGACCAGAAATTTAAATTTCAGAAAAATCTTTATTTTATTATGTTCGGAAAAATAATGCTCCACAAATCCTAAAAATACATTGCAAAATTCCAAATTTTCAAATTTTTAAATGATTAAAAATCAAAGTTTCAAATAAATGTTATTGAAAATATTTGCTAAACTTATGGGTTGTTACACTCTCTCCCACTCAGAACTTTTCGTTCTCGATAAGGAACGAGGCACGGAAAACAAAGAAAGATAAGATAGACTAATGAATAGCACCTGAAACAAACAATTCCAGATTCGAAGCATGCATACTCTCCTCTGTCTCCTAAGTATAATCTCGATCATCATTACTCCACTGCACTTTGATCAAGTTGACAGATTTCCATATCAGCTGCTTCGTACCTCTATCGATAATACGAAGTGGCTTCCTCTCGAAAGTAAGGTTTGGCTCAATATCCAAACTTTCAAGAGCAGAAGGCTGGACAATCAAAGATGGATCATGAAGATGTCGACGAGGATGTGAAATATGGAATACATTATGCACTCCAGACAGCTTCTCAGGCAAGTCCATGTGATAAGCAAAAAACCAACCCTTTCTAAGATACGGAAAGGACAAATGAACCTAGGAGCAAGCTTCCCTCTCCGACCAAACTGAATCACATTCCTTAAGGGAGAGACCTTAAGGAAAACCTGATCACCAACAGAAAACTCCAAACTCCTTCTTCGATCAACATACTTCTTCTGCCTATACTTAGCACTCCTCATCTTCCTCTTAATCTCCTCAACTCTCTCATAAGCCTCCAGAATCATATCAGGACCAAGGACCAAACGATTACCGGATTCAATCCAGCAAGATGGAGATCTGTAAGGTTGTCCGCAAAGAGCAACAAATGGAGACATTGCGATAATAGCCTAGATTCCAAAGATGAAATGAGATAGATAAAGGATTAAGACAAGATTAAAATAGAAGATTTAGATTATACCTGATAACTATTATTATAGGTGAATACAACGAGATGGAGATGATCTTTCCAAGATCCTCCATAATCACAGGCACGAAGAAGATCCTCGAGAATCCGATTCACCCTTTCCGTTTGACCGTCAATTTGCGGATGGTAAGTCGTGCTCAGATTCAGGTGAGTACATAAAGATTCCTGAAAAGCTCTCCAAAACTGGTTGGTGAAGTTGGGATATCTATCACAAACAATACTGATAGGAACATCGTGAAGACGAAAATACTCCCATATATAAATCTCAGCCAAACTAGAAGCAAAACGGGTAGACTTTACCGGAATGAAATGAGTTGACTTAGTCAATCTATCCACAATAACCCAAATACTCTCATTACCCCTCCTAGTCCTCGGTAATCCATCAATAAAATCCATAGAAACCTGTTCCCATTTCCAATTGGTAACCTCAAGACGCTGCAATAAACCAGGGGTCTTTTGATGATCGGCCTTGACTTACTGACAAGTCGCACACTTACTAACAAAGATGGAGATATCATGCTTTATACCCCTCCACCAATACAACTTCTTCATATCCTTGTTGAATATGCGCTTATATGATTTTTGTTTGATGATAATAAACATATATACATTCGTTTAAATGTATTTGTCAATGTACTATTCTATTTTTCATAGATTAAATAAATATTTGCTGAATAAAATAAATAACACTGAATTTGAATTCAAACGAATATTTTATTCAAACAAATATTTATTACAATTTTGAATAGTACAAATTCAATCTCTCACTATACATATACAATTTTGATTACAAATTCATCACAATTCATTTTTACATTTTCACCTCACTACATATCACTCATACTCGTATTAATCTTCAACTTCATTCCAGTTTGAATCCAGCATCTGAGCAATCTGCAAAAATATTCACTAAAGCAGTAAAATTGAAAATAAAATATTTTTGCAGTATAAAATAAAAATGATTTTTTATTTGCCTCAGTTATTTGGGTTGTTCGTCATCATTTATATGTGAATTCATCATACACGAACAATGTGACATGCACAGTGTATCACTGTACATGCCACAAGACCGTGCACATCGATATACACTTGATAATGCTACAGGGACAGGTGAGCACAAGGTCAAACCCAAATAAAAAGACGGGTTCAACTCAGGTGCAATAAAAATAAAATCTCGACTTCAGCACAAGGTCAAACCCGAGTTGTTGAAACTGGATTCAACTCAAGTGAAATTTCTCAAGCCAACTTGAAACAAGATCAAGTCCAGCTCCACGCCAAGGAATGAACACACGAAAATGGAGTGCAACTACAAAGATGCAAGCACACTCAAACCAGAAGCCCGCTCGATGCAAAAATCCAAACCAGGTTCAAATTATACAAGCTCCAGAAGGACAATGCATGTACAAGACTCAAAGACCAAGCAATGAACAGCATACATGCAACTTGAACTTCACAATGAAACATTGAAATTGACTCGAACCAATACAGTGACAACATACTACAATGACCAAGTACAAATGCACCAATGAACCATCAAAGAGTGCAACAGGTTATACTGCAGGGATGAATACAACATGAAGCACTGCAACTCAAGGAGATAGTCGACCAACAGGTAAAATGCATCAGTACATTTTCAATGATAAAAGCCCAAGTACACAACCAAGTAAATAAACACAGCAAATACTCGAGCTCAAGACAGTACAACCCAAGATGCAAACTACAAATACATGATACTGTTCAATATCCAAAACTCAAGAATGCATCATTATGACACAGTTACAAGCTAGAATGCACACTGCACTAATCCAGACAAAAGCAACCTTATCTATGCTCAATGTACAGTGCAAACACATCAAGTAAATGACACAGTATACACAAGTGAAGCCAAAAGAAAATCAACCGTGACAGCCAAATCGCAAGCAAAGTTAAAGCCATGTAAATCAATGTTACAGTGGATGAACAAAATTCATCAGTGCAGATTCGAAACCGTGGTGGCCAAGAAAATCGACCATACTACAGGTGTATCGAGCCAGAAGCAACATAGTAAACAAAATCAAAGAAATTCGAATGTACAAGTCAAAGCCAGAAACTCATGAAATCAGAAATAAACGAAGTAAAAAAATCAACACCGTGATGACCACGGTAGCAATTCAAAACCGTGTCAACCAAGCATGCATCAAAAATACGAATTTGAATTAGTCAGGAAAATCACCATCATCCACACTATAACCGAATGGCCAAAGCACAGAATTGACGAATTCAAACAATTATATACGAACGCAAATATAGGAATTCGACCTATATATAAACCATTCATCATCGGAAAATTTGGGCATCGAGTTCAAGCATCAAGCCAGTAAAGCAAAAGGATAAATTACATACCGAAATCGCAAACGTCGAACTCGATCGAGCAGCAGTGAGCAACTCAGAGAAATAGTCGATCGACATAGAGAGGAGCTAAATCAATCATATGATCGAGCTACTATCGGCTGCTCCTAATTTACAATCCTAATTTGGAACAAAGAGCGCAAGGAGCAGAAGCCCTAATTTGCACAGACGAATACAAGCCGCCATCATCTCAAAAAGGAACGAGCCGATAAGAAGATAAAGAGAAAGGAAAGCGTGGGACGACCTTAATTTAGATTTGGGGTTTTAATAAGGGTTTTATTTTAAAATTAGGGTTATTTTATTTTACATTGTTTTTAATTTGTATTTCATTTTTTAAAACCGTTTATTTTTCTAGTCGTGTGACTAGGGGACAAACTACGTGTCGTAGTTTGAGAATTCGCAACTCAGTGGCTGAGTTGTGGCAGGGTTTTGAGCGTAGAGTTAGATTTAGTCGATAGCGGGTGTCGCGAGTTTACGTGTGTAAGCGAGGGACTATCTAATTTCTAGTAGAAACCTTGGGGGCAGCACGTAGGCAGGGTTTTGCCGGCTGGGTAAATTCTGTGTCGTTCTATTTCTGCATTTATTATTCTGCTATTATCTGTGCTGCTATTGTTCTGTGATCTGTGTTGAAATTAATTTATAAGCTTCCGCGATTAATTTTAATAATTTATACCATCACCCTATTCACCCCCCCTCTAGGGTGAAATCGATCCTACAAGTGGTACCAGAGCTAGGAACAAAAGCTGTTTTTTGTTTGATTTTTACAAAACCAATTTTTTGTTTTAAAAAAATTTGAATTTTTAAAAATGGCTTCTTTTAATACTATTTTTGTTGAGGGTCAATCCATAGTTAGACCACCAATGTTCAATGGTGAATATGCTTATTGCAAAAATAGGATGGAAATCTTTCTGAAAACCATTGACGCTTGGAATATTGTTGAGACAGGTTATAGAATACCAACTATAACTGTAGATAATCAGGAAATAGAGAAACCAAAGGAACAATGGACAGAACTAGAAAATAAATTACAAAATACCAATGCTAAAGCTATGAATTCTATTATCTGTTCATTGGATCAATTTGAATTTAATCGTGTCTCACATTGTCTAACTGCACAGGAAATATGGCACACACTAGAAGTGACTCACGAAGGAACATCTCAAGTTAAAGAATCTCGCCTTGCCATGCTAAGCAGCGAATACGAGAACTTCACAATGGCGAAGGAAGAAAATGTCAAAGAGATGCATGGACGACTTTCCAATATCGTTTACAAATCAAAAGCTCTTGGAAAATCATACACAGAGTTGGAGATAGTCCGAAAAATCCTTAGAGTCCTTCCACGAAAATTTGAAGCAAAAGTGACTGCCATTCAAGAATCAAAAGATTTGAAACAAATGAAAAGTCGAAGAACTCATCGGAAATTTCACCACTTATGAGCTAGAAATGAAATTCAAGGAAGAGCGTGAAGGAGGAGATACTCGAAAGAAATCAATAGCGCTCAAAGGAACAACCGAAAGTGATGATGATAACGATGATGATGGAGCAGCAGAGCTGGCGCTACTAATAAAGAAATTCAAAAGGTGGAATCGCAACTACGGAAATCCAGCTCGAAATCATGAATTGAAAAGCAGAATAGGCAAAGCACTTGACTACTCAGAAGAACAGGAGATCATCTGTCATAAGTACAACCAACCCGGACACATTAAGCCCAATTGTCCTCGAAATCTACGCGACTTTGGAAAGAAACAGAAAAAGAAAAGTTTTGCAGCCACTTGGGATGAAATGGATGAGAATGATAAAAGTACTAGCAGTGATAGTGAGAAAGCAGATATGTGCCTTCAAGGAAATATAACTGATAGCGACGTTGACGAGCCAAGCGAGGTATCAAAACTTACTCACTCTGAATTACTTATTTATTTCCACGAAGTAAATGGCTATTTTGAACGACTTAGGGAAAAATACGCCAAACTTGAATCTCAAAAGGATACTTTGATAGAATGCAATGAACAGCTTGATCAATTAGTTAAGAACTATCAACGTAGAATCCCTAAGTGTGATAAGTGTCCAACATTTGAAGAGGAAATTAAAAAATCAGAAATCAATATAAAATCACTTGAAAATGAAATTCTGATTTTAAAGGAGAATGAAAATACTATGAGAGAGAATTCTATTAAAAAGTGCACACAATTGTTAAACGAAAATGAATCTCTCAAATCACAAGTCCAACAACTGTCTACTACTTTAGATAAATTTTCCAAAAGTGAAAAAACGTTGAATATGCTATTAGGAAAGCAAACGGTTAATTCGGTTAGACAAGAACTTGGATATAATAGTTCGAAAATTGTTGAAAGCAATATTAATCAAGTTAATTCCATGTGCACAATTTGTAGAAAATATGGACACAATCACAATAATTGTTGGTATAGACCCAAACATGTGAAAACTATACCGATTTGGGTTCCAAAAGGCACAAATATAAAATCTCTCAAAGTTAAACAAATTTGGGTGCCGAAGGGAACAATTATAAATAGTTTTGGGTCTTTACAAAATTGTTTTTCAAAATTTTCTGCCACTAACAACCATGGACCTATAAAAACAAATAGGTCACATAAATCTTTCATCGTGTAGGTGTGGTGGCAGGCTAAGGAACAACAATAGTGTTCTCTGGATTTTTGGCTATTCCAGAAACACAACGGACGACGAAGCAAAGTTCCTTAGCCTAGTTCAAAGGTGACAGAATCATAATAGACAACATCGAAAAATATCGTAAAGGTAAAACAGATAAAGGTATATTAATGTGATAATCTGCACCATATTCTGAATTAAAATCAGCCAATATTGAGATGATGAAAAGATGATGATTTTGACTCTGACTTATTCAACATAGTTGGCCAATTATATTCTTATGCCAAAAACACTATAATAATCTCCAGATTCTTTGAATTACTTCATATATATCAGTTTGGATTAAAAATATTATTTTGTTGGATAATAATACATTTGGTTATAATTCGGCTAACTCTATATTCACGGTTTCTGATTATTTACACGGCTTCAATTCAATTTCAAAAGAATGTCATTTAAATTGTTGTTAAAATTGAATTTGAAAATTTTTTTTTTGGTGCACACTTCATGGTTTGGTCAATCAAATTCAATTAATGATGATTTTGAGTGAAAGCGAAATTCAGATGCAGATTACACTGGTAATCTAGTTGGTAGAAAAATTACTAGTTGAACGTGATTTTTGAGACATTTAGTAACTGCATCGTTTTTCAAAGAAAATATCTGCATATTCTTCATTTCAAATAATTTTCAAATAGCAGAAAATTTCCTTTTAAAACCCCCTGGAGAAAATCATTTTGACCATATTTTCAGATTAGTCATTTTCGAAAAATTAATTTCATAATTATTTTTTAATTTGATTTTAAATGACTATTTTGACTAATCTGACTCTCTAATGTTTATCGAAAAGAAAAATAGTGATTGAAAAAGTGATGAGTGTTGATATTGATCATATATTATGACTCGAGACGGTATAATTAGTAAATTTCTTTAGAAATTTAAACAAGAGTTATAAAAAAAATTGTTGGTAAAAATTCCATGACCATCTCTATCTCTATCATATTTCTAACGCACATCACTCATCAAAATTCTATATAGTTTGTCGATATGTGGTACTTTAAACAGGAATCGTTCGTTTTTCATTTTCACTTTTTTTTAAAAAAAAAAGGTGTAGTAATAATAATAAATAAATAAATAAATACCAAAGTATTCACTCTCATTTAAAAGTCCTCACGGTTATGCATGGGTGAATTACTTGGAATTTGTTATGTGCTTCCATGCTCATTTAAAAGTCCTCACGGTTATGCATGTATGGAACGCATATCAAAATTTGATTTTTAAAATAAACAAGTTGATTCTAGTCCCATTTAAAAGTCCTCACGGTTATGCGTGGTTAGAAGATACTTGAATTCATTTTTTTTTTTTAATAAAATTGGAATACTACTAATCTCATTTAAAAGTCCTAACGGTTATGCATGGTTAGTAGATATTCAAATTCCTGATATAAATATACCACAAATAGACACAACTGTATGGTTTTATATGATGACATCATTTCCATCATTCTAAAAGTGGAATATGCGCCTAACAAAATATTTATGATTTTTGATTGATCTTTTATCGAAATTTAATATTTATATTCAATTGAGTTTTAATGTTGGATTAATATCGATCACTTTATCTCTATTTTCTCGAACACTGTTATTCTTTTGCTGATAACAAAAGGGGGAGAGAAAAGTTAAGATTTCGTCAAATAGAATCAAGCAAAGGTCAAATTATTTTCCATTTTCATCTAGGCTCATTTGCATATTATTTAATTGTATGCATATTTATAGGGGGAGCTTTGTGTAGAGAGGAAGCATTTAAATAGGGGGAGCAAATTAGAACATATCAATGATCAAATACATTTAACATATTCAAAATCTTAAATATATGTTTGTTATCATCAAAAGGGGGAGATTGTTGAATATGCGCTTATATGATTTTTGTTTGATGATAATAAACATATATACATTCGTTTAAATGTATTTGTCAATGTACTATTTTATTTTACATAGATTAAATAAATATTTGCTGAATAAAATAAATAACACTGAATTTGAATTCAAGCGAATATTTTATTCAAACAAAATATTTATTACAATTTTGAATAGTACAAATTCGAGCTCTCACTATACATATACAATTTTGATTACAAATTCATCACAATTCATTTTTACATTTTCACCTCACTAATATCACTCACACTCGTATTAATCTTCAACTTCATTCCAGTTTGAATCCAGCAACTGAGCAATCTGCAAAAATATTCACTAACGTAGTAAAATTGAAAATAAAATATTTTTGCAGTATAAAATAAAAATAATTTTTTATTTGCCTCAGTTATTTAGGTTGTTCGTTATCATTTATACGTGAATTCATCATACACGAACAATGTGACATGCACAGTGTATCACTGTACATGCCATAAGACCGTGCACATCAATATACACTTGATAATGCTACAGGGACAGGTGAGCACAAGGTCAAACCCAAATAAAAAGACGAGTTCAACTCAGGAGCAATAAAAATAAAATCTCGACTTCGGCACAAGGTCAAACCCGAGTTGTTGAAACTGGATTCAACTCAAGTGAAATTTCTCAAGCCAACTTGAAACAAGATCAAGTCCAGCTCCACACCAAGGAATGAACACACGAAAATGGAGTGCAACTACAAAGATGTAAGTACACTCAAACCAGAAGCATGCTCAATGCAAAAATCCAAACCAGGTTCAAATTATACAAGCTCCAGAAGGACAATGCATGTACAAGACTCAAAGACCAAGCAATGAACAGCATACATGCAACTTGAACTTCACAATGAAACATTGAAACTGACTCGAACCAATACAGTGACAACATACTACAATGACCAAGTACAAATGCACCAATGAACCATCAAAGAGTGCAACAGGTTATACTGCAGGGATGTATACAACATGAAGCACTGCAACTCAAGGAGATAGTCGCCCAACAGGTAAAATGCATCATTACAGTTTCAATGATAAAAGCCTAAGTACACAACCAAGTAAATAAACACAGCAAATACTCGAGCTCAAGACAGTACAACCCAAGATGCAAACTACAAATACATGATACTGTTCAATATCCAAGACTCAAGAATGCATCACTATGACACAGTTACAAGCTAGAATGCACATTGCACTAATCCAGACCAAAGCAACCTTATCTATGCTCAATGTAAAGTGCAAACACATCAAGTAAATGACACAGTATACACAAGTGAAGCCAAAAGAAAATCAACCGTGACAGCCAAATCGCAAGCAAAGTTAAAGCCGTGTAAATCAATGTTACAGTGGATGAACTAAATTCATCAGTGCAGATTCGAAACCGTGGTGGCCAAGCAAATAGACCATGCTACAGGAGTATCAAGCCAGAAGCAACATAGTAAACAAAATCAAAGAAATTCGAATGTACAAGTCAAAGCCAGAAACTCAGGAAATCAGAAATAAACGAAGTAAAAAAATCAACACCGTGATGACCACGGTAGCAATTCAAAACCGTGTCAACCAAGCATGCATCAAAAATACGAATTTGAATTAGTCAGGAAAATCACCATCATCCACATGATAATCGAATGGCCCAAGCACATAATTGACGAATTCAAACAATTATATACGAACGCAAATATAGGAATTCGACCCATATATAAACCATTCATCATCGGCAAATTTAGGCATCGAGTTCAAGCATCAACCTAGAAAGCAAAAGGATAAATTACATACCGAAATCGCAAATGTCGAACTCGATCGAGCAGCGGTGAGCAACTCAGAGAAATAGTCGATCGACATAGAGAGGAGCTAAATCAATCATACGATCGAGCTACTATCGGCTGCTTCTAATTTACAACCCTAATTTGGAACAAAGAGCGCAAGGGGCAGAAGCCCTAATTTGCACAGACGAATACAAGCCGCCATCATCTCAAAAAGAAACGAGCCGATAAGAAGATAAAGAAGCATGGGCCGGCCTTAATTTAGATTTGGGTTTTTAATAAGGGTTTTATTTTAAAATTAGGGTTATTTTATTTTATATTGTTTTTAATTTGGAATTCATTTTTTAAAACCGTTTATTTTTCTAGTCGTGTGACTAGGGGACAAACTATGTGTCGTAGTTTGAGAATTCGCAACTCAGTGGTTGAGTTGTGGCAGGGTTTTGAGCGTAGAGTTAGATTTAGTCGATAGCGGGTGTCGCGAGTTTATGTGTGTAAGCGAGGGACTATCTAATTTCTAGTAGAAACCTTGGGGGCAACACGTAGGCAGGGTTTTGCCGAAGCTGGGTAAATTCTGTGTCGTTCAATTTCTGCATTTATTATTCTGCTATTATCTGTGCTGCTATTGTTCTGTGATCTGTGTTGAAATTAATTTATAAGCTTCCGCGATTAATTTTAATAATTTATACCATCACCCTATTAACCCCCCCTCTAGGTTGAAACCGATCCTACAATCCTAATACATCTTTGCCGCATCCGGATGAATAGAAAGTTGAGATTGATGATTTTTCCAAAGTAACTCTTTCCTCAAACCATCGAATTCGGGAAACAAATCCGATTTTTAATCCTTAAAATCCCTCTATCATCGATCTGAGCACCACTGTTATCCTGACTACTACCACCAACCCTGTCACGAACATTATCTTTGATCAACCTAATTATCCTATCCTCGTCCTACTTAGCTATGATATGATCCAAAAGAGGAGAAGAAGAAACAATAGGCTGACACAACATCGCCCTCTTCCGGCTCAAATCATCGACCACAACATTAGCCTTCCCTGGGAGTATAGCTGATGTCGTGGTCATAAGAAGCAAGGAACTCAAGCCACCTAACCTGCCTCTGATTCAAATCCTTTTGGGTGGAGACGTACCTCAAATACTAATGATCCGTAAAGAGCTCAAACTTAGTTCCTAAAAGATGATGTCTCCAAAGCTTCAAAGCAAAAACAACAGCAAGCAATTCCAAATCATGGGCTGCATAATTGGCTTCATGGGTCTTCAACTGACGACTAACATAAGCAATTACCTCCCCATCTTGCATCAGAACAGCTCCCAAACCCTCATGACTAGCATCAGTGTATACCGTTAATCCTTCATTTCCATTGGAACGGTAAGAACTGGTGCAGAAGTAAGCTTGCGCTTCAACTCATTGAATGTAGCTTCACACCTATCATTCCAAATAAACTTAGCATTCTTACGTGTCAAAGCAGTGAGAGGTGCAACAATCTAGGAAAAATTCTCAAAGAATCTCTGATAATAACCGACAAGGCCTAGAGAACTATGAATATCAGATGGAGTCCTAGGAGTTTTCCAATCCTGCAACAGAATAGAGATAAATAAGGACCAAGGGGAAAGATAAATTGATCAAATTACAATGAGAGAAGAGAAGAAAGACTTATATTGATCGCAACGATCTTAACTGGATCAACGAAAACTCCATTACCAGAAACAATATGTCCGAGGAATCCGACTTCATCCTTCCAGAAATGGAATTTCGAAAATTTTGCCTTCGACTGATGACTCTTAAGAGTCTGCAGAACAAAATTCAAATGCGACTCATGTTCTTCCCTTTTAGATAAGACAAGAATGTCTTCAATGAAGACTAGAAAAAATTTGTTAAGAACATCACGAAAAACACGATTCATCAAATCAACAAAGAAAGCTGGGACATTAGTCAAACCAAAACGCATAACTAGCCATTCATAAAATTCATTCTCAGTACGAAAAGCAGTCTTGGGAATACTTTCCTTAGCAACTCTGAGCTGGCGAAAATCTGTGGCAAGATCAAGCTTAGAGAAAATAGTAGCTCCATAGAGCTGATCAAACATATCATTGATACGAGGCATAGGATATCTGTTTTTCATAGTGAGCTTGTTCAGATCCCTATAATCAATACATATCCTCAAAGAACCATCAAACTTAGTAACAAAAACCACAGCTACTTCCCATTTGGAATGGCTAGGTCTGATCAGACCTTTGGAAAACAAGTCCTCAATTTGCTTCCAGAACTTAACCTTCTCACAGGGTGTCATTCTTCTGAGAGTAGAACTACAGGTCGAGCTCCAGGAATAAGATCAATACGGAATTCGATTTCCCACTTAGGAGGTAGAGAAGTGACTTCACCAAATAAATCAGGATAGAGTTTAACCACAGGAATTGAATCAAGATCACCAGGAGAAGAATCAAGAGAATAAATAAAGCTACCAACATAATCCTAAGGCAAATGGCACTGAATCACAAAAGGATTACCCCGATCATCAACAAGAGAAACAGTCCGGGTTTTACAAGAGATAACAGCTTCATTCCTCTTCAGCCAATACCTCTAAGCAATATATCAAAAGCATCAAAACCTAGAACATAGAAATCACCAGAAAAGCAATAGCAAGAATAGAAGAGTTTCGCCCTTCTACAAATCCTACTAAGGTTCGGAGGACCACCAATAGGATTTTTAACACACAAAGGCTCATCAGCAAACTCAAGAGAAAGGAGATGCTCAAACTTATCATAAAGATCCATAGAAATAAATCTATGGGAAGCTTCAGTATCGAATAAAACACGAACAGAAAATTAAACAGAGAAAAGGTGCCATGAAGAGTACCTTTCGTATCACTAGGAGAAGTTGGAGTGGAAAAGATAACAGCAAAGATACCAGATGGCTTGACCTTCTACTGAGTAGGACAATCCTTCCTGGAATGGCCGGGCTGTAAGCAACTATGGCAGAGGTCACGCCTAGTCAACTGAGCGGGAGGAACAGCAGCACTAACTAAGGTAGGACAACTATTGGCATAGTGTCCCTTCTGATCACTTGAAGCAAATGATGGAAGATAGGTCGATAGGCTGTCTCTGAGAAGAAGAAGATCCCAAACCCGGAGTCTTATTCCAATTCTTCTTCTACTGATGGAAATTAGGATTTCTCTTCTTAGGGTTCCCAAAGGAAGGCTGAGATGAAGTAGCATGAACAACAGAAGGATCCTTAGAAGTAGGATTCTCATATCTGATGGCCATATCCATCAATCCGGTGAAGGGGCTATGCACATGAGAAATGAGATGATCATAATACTCTGGGCAAGCTCCAGCTATAAATTTTTCATTCTTCTTAAGAGAGGTGTCAATCAGGCTAGGATCAAACTTGGAAAGTTCATTGAACTTCCGCTCATACTCAGAAAATGACATGTCTCTCTGCTTAAGATCCATAAACTTTCTGTATAACCGAGACTTCCCTTCTTCGGGCATCCACTTAGCCACAAAAGCATCCCAAAAGTACAATGTCAAAACATAAGAAAGATTCAAAAAGGAAAACTAAACCAAACTCAAGAACTAATATAAGATGATACCTAAACTGCTCCCAATAAATATTAGCCTCAATAGTGTGAGCCTTAACAGAATCCCACCAATCCAGGGCTGCCTCCTTCAACTGCCAAGCTGCCAACTGACGCTTTCTAAGCATCAGTGATCTCAACACTGGAGAAAATCCTCTCCAAATCCTCAACCATTGCTGAGCCTCTATGATGCTCTCTGATCCAGTAAAATTGGTACCATCAAGCTGAGTGAACTCCTTACAAAGAGTGGTGAACCTAATGGGTGCAACAGGCTCTGGAACTGGGGCAACACCACGATCTCGACCTCAACTTCTAACATTCCTACTATCCGTCCTAAAAATCAAGAATGAATTTTAATACAAGGGAAAAGGAGATACAAAGACAAGATTCAACTTGAATGGGAATCCTAATCAAATAATTTAATGAACGGGTGGATAAGGAAAGGAAGTAAAGAAGTTTAGGGAAACTAGATTTTAAAACAAGAAAAGTTATATCAAAATAATCTTTTAAAATCCTTTAAAAGTCATTTGAAAATCTTTTATGCTTGAAAATACATTCTCTCACAAAGAAATGATTCTAAGATTGATTTCACTCATTCTAAGATATTTCTATCCTATCTCTAATGAGTTTTTGCTCCGCAGGCTAAATTTGCCTAAAACCAAAGCTCTGATACCAAATGTAACGACCCACTATTTTGGACCGTTCGAATTGACAATAACACCACACATGTCAGACATGAATAATTCAAAACAACATATTGTTAATATATTTGGAGCAAATAAAACCAATCACAGACACAGAATATCAGAATAACTCGCAGCGGACATAAAATAACCAAAGTAGTTCATGAAGCTACTATATATATAGTCTCAAAACAAATACATAATACTAGAGTCTGAAAGCAAATACAATAGAAATCCACTAATACATAAACAAAGGCTGAATAGAAATAACTGAAATAGAAATAGATAGACAACTAGATAGATAAATAATCTCCAGCAAATCTCTAGCTCCAGAAGATGAATCCAAAGCTGTGATACTCAGGCTAACCCGAGCATAAAGCAAATACAAAACACTCGAGTCAGGACATACATACTTATAAAATGTAAATCTACTCAAGTGAACTGTAATAGAAATGCATAAGTAACTTAAATATTGCTTTGGATCGCCCATCCTTTAAGGATCCATTAAACTATCTGCTATCTAGTAATATACGCTACTATAATAATGTCTAAACTAAAGTATATTATTTAAAAATAGCGTTAAGGTTTTACATTTTCCAACTTAACACATTTTATAGTGCCAATAGTCTACACAGTACCGTAATACCTCCAGATCGGGATGCTACCAAAGGATATTCCATAGGTACGACACAAATCAAACTCGTACAAGGCACGCTAGGGTAGGTGATACGGCACAACTAGGCAATGCCAGGGTAGATATACTAATTACACTTCCGGGCTGATGGTAATGGATAGCAGCCACTACCGCCCACCTCGAGCCACACTCCAAAAAAAATATCAAAGGTGCGCACCAATTCAATCACAAAGTAATAGAATGGCATACGAAGGAGTGTGTCCGATCGGAGGAGCTACCTCACTTGGCCCATCAATTGCTCCTATTTTAGCCACCTTATGCCAACTCGAGGAAGTTGGATCCACGTACATACCTTATATAGAATCGTCGCCACCATCCTACTTCATTCTGGAATCTCCACCATGTACACGATTGTTAAAGAGGTTTTCGGAGTTGGCAGAGAGTATGACAACTTTCGATCCCGGTATCTTTAACAACCAAATGTTATTATAACCCATGTATATTTATTTCAAATGGTTTACATTTCACATCAAACATATTCATTTCAAAACCATTCAAATCCGATGGTATTCTTCTTTCAAATAAATATTCAATTTTCAAAGTTTGTAACATTTCCAAATCTGTACTCTTAGTTATAACACTGGGAAAAATGTAATACTTAGAAACTATAGCACTTCGAAAATGTAATATTTAGAAAAACATGGCACTTTGAAAATGAAATCCTTATATAGTAGCATTTCGAAAATGTTATATATCAAGAAATAGCAGCATTTCTAAAACATAACCTAAAGTATCGTAGCGTTTTCGAAATGCTACAAATTCTAATATAACATATTTAAACATCATATCTTCAATTTTCGTCATAATTATTATATAACATCTATTTTATTATTAAAATTATTCATTTGGGTATTAATTAAACTATGATTTAATTAAATAAAATTTATTGCAAAAATATCCAATTAAAAATATATTTTCTTATATTAGGTTAAAAGTACATTTTTACCTATATTTATTTTTATAATAAAGAACTTATTTTATTTAAATATCCATTTCCCAAATAGGATATTTATATACTAGGTTAGATTTAAAAATTCCATCAAATTAAATTATTAAATAAAATCTTAAATTGTATTCTTAAACCATATTTATTTATAAAATTTTAACTTATGGAAAACCAATATATTATTTAAATCACTTAAAACAAATTTAAGTAATTTTTTTACATATTTTAAAATTTTGTAATGTTTAATAATTTTTAGAAAACTATTTAAAACTAACCATGAGACTGTTCAATATTTTCTAACCTAGGTCAAGTGATACGGATATGTATCATTTCAATCCGTAATTTATAAAATCCTGGGTTTTATCATTTCAAACCCGCAATCCCAAGTCAAATAAAAATAAAAATTGCTTGAGCCTATCATTTCAGCTCATAACGATTTTTCCCTATTTTAAAGTTCATTCGGGTATGCATCATTTCAACCCATAGTAAGGGAACTTGTAGTGTGAGAAACAGAATATAAAATGAACATAATACCATAGCATATCATGCCAGGTGATAAATCAGGTATAACATAAGTTGATAACAGGTGATAACATCATATAATATCATGTCACGGGAATATATGAAATTTCTTACAACATATGCGTATCACTACAGTTTCACATATCACCGATTCACTAGAATATAAGTACATAGTCGAAAGTGATAAACTCACCTTCTTTGGCTAGAGATGACAATTCAAACACAAGACAACTTCTGAAAAGGCACGACAAAGCACGAATCAAGCTTGAGGAGAAGTAGAACCCAAATCCAAATCTTAGAAGAAAACAAAATTATATATATATATATATAAGTAAATATTTATATATGAAAGAATAAAATAATAACAAAGAAAATGGGTTAGCACAACATACATGGGCTCGGCCACATAAGAAATAGGCTCAGCCACATGTGTTTGGGTTCGTCCATGATCATTTGGCTCAACCACTTGATGAAGAGCACGGCTAGGCTAGGTTTGTGGCTAGGTAGGCTCGGCCATAGGTGTATACAAGAGATGGCAAGGCATGGAAAGAAAAAGGACAAGGCAATTTGCATTTTTGGGTTTGGCCTATGGTTTATTTGGTTTGACCATGATATATTTGGGTATGGCCATGGTGCAACACAAGGGGAAGTCAAGTCAAAGGTCACGGAAAAGATTTCGCAAGAGGAAGAGATGGTCGCGGTTAGGCAATAGGAGATGGTGGCCGAGGCAAATAGGAAGGGAAAGAGGAAAACAGGGGGTCGGCTAGGGTTTTTGGCAAGGGAATGTGGTGATTTGGCCATGGCAAATCATGTCCATAGAATGATAATTGTGATGGCCGATCATCGTGGTGGTGGTTTGGATGGTGGTGAGGTCAGCTAGAGGAAGGGTTTAGGCCGTAATAAGGAAGAGGGAGGAAGAAACAAAAAATAAGAAAAATTGGAAAAAGGAAGAAGAGAACTTACCGTAGTTTTTTGGCTGAAGAAAGAAGAAGAATGAGAAGTCAAAAATGTTTTGTACGTACATTTTAATCTAGAGGCATCTCTTCACAATGAATAGACAAAAAGATGTTTATTAGGAATATTAGCCCATTAGCCAAGCCCATCAAGTAAACAAAACTAATCATGAACTAAATCAAGCCTAAAATCCAATCAAAGTAAAAAATAAAATACAGAAAATATTTGCATGTAAAACGCTGAAACTTTGCAGATTTAAAAAGTATAAATTTGAATTTGACGAAACAAAGAGCAGAGAGAATGTTAGAATCAAGTCTAGCTTCAATGAAAATGAATAGAAAATTAAAATTCAAATTTAAAGATTTCAACTGAAAGTCAAATTTTGTCCAAAGTTGACCAAAAATTTAAATTTTAGAAAAATCTTTATTTTATTATGTTTTAAAAAATAATGCTCAACAAATCCCAAAAATACATTGTAAAATTCCAAATTTTCAAATTTTTAAATGATTAAAAATCAAAGTTTCAAATAAATCTTATTTAAAATATTTGCTAAATTTATGGGTTGTTACAATCTCTTACAACTATCTGAATTGGCTTTATGAATATAGTCAAGTCTGGTTCTACTACATGAAAGGGACAGTGAATTAAGGATCTTAAGGCTAGTTTAACACTAGAGGGGGGTGAATAGTATTTAATGAATTTAAGACCTATACGAACTAAATTGAAATTGTGACATAAACAAATGCAGAACTTAATCACAATACAATCACAGAATCAAACACAGATGCAGAAACTAAATAAAAAGCAGTAAAGGGAAAGAACACACCAGATTTTATAATGGTTCAGATTTGCCCTGCATCCAGTCCTGTACCAAGGCAAACCACCTCATACAGATTTTTACTAAACCAGTGTCGAGATTACATTCCTCAATTTATAAAGGCCTTGAGGTACCCTCATGTCTCACGAGTCCGGGGCAAACTCTCTTGATTTACGGACCGCAAGATTACCCAATTGATTTCCAGGCACAACCATACCTTATAGAGAGACTCGATAAACTTTTGATTACAAACTGATCCTATAACTCTGAATAGCACTTTGATCTTCGAGAGAGGATAGAGAATCAAACAAGAAGGAAATTCGAACTTGATTCACTTGAGTATTTGGCAGAATTTTGGCACGATCTTAAAAATATGAAAACTTTAAAATATGAATTTGTGGAGAAGAAGGAGTGAAGAAAATATGAGAACTCTATGCTAAAAAATTCGTTTGAGAAGGCTATTTATAAAGCACCAACGGTCATAACCATTTGAGAAAAAATTTAAACGAATAGACACTTCTTTTGAAAATTGAAACTTTTGAATTCAACGGCCACCATGTCGACATGGGGTATCCCATGATGTCGACATCCCCTTGTTAAAAAAATGAAAAACTTGTTTTGAAAATGGTATTGAATTGAAAACAAAATGAAATAACTCTAGAGTAAAATAAAGTAACTTTACTATGTTTTAGAATATAAAAACAAAGAATATTTTAAGGCTAAACATCATTTTGAAAATCATTTGAAAAGATAGTTTCAAGGCTAAAACATTTTGAAAAGCAGTTTTGAAAAGCTATTTTGAAGTAGTTTTGCAAGCTTCTTCCTGCAGAACATCTCGTCACATCAAGACTCGAGAACTTATACAAAACCAGGATGTTCGTGGGTTTGTAAGCCACTCGTCATAGGTTTGTAAGCTACTTGTCGTGTATTTGTAAGCCACTAAGAAGGTAGAAATGGGTTACATCCCAAATGAAATTAGGAATGAAGATTTTGTGCTATTATGAAGTTTTAACAAAAACTAGACACATATGTTGAAATCTTGATCTTGATACTCTAGAGTCTTCAAGCTTGAGCCTTGAATCTTTATACTGATAAGTCTTCAGTAATCAATACTTGCGTATTTATATATCCTGCATATTCATATCTTTCCAGACAATAGTGTTAGTATATATTTTATAATAAGATAGTTAAAAAGTTTGTTGTCATCAAAACCAACATCTTAGTTCCTAGCAATCTCCCCCTTTTTGATGATGACAACCTGTATTTATAAAATGCACTTACTACTATCATAACTCCCCCTTACTCTATGACTACCCCTTACTCCAAGCCATCATAACTCCCCCTTACTCCAAGCAATCATAACTCCCCCTTACTCTAAGCCAACTACTATTTAAAACTTCTCCCCCTTTGTCATCAATAAAAACTTCTAACTAATAAAATCCCGGAACTTGTTATAAGATAATCAACCATAATAAAATATATTAAACCATATATAAGTGTAATAAGTGCTAAGTGTGATCATAAGTGTAATCAAATCAATCATGAGCCAAACATATGTACAGTAATTATTCAATCCAAACATATATACAAACCATTCCAAATAAGTTAAGTTAATTAAGTTTAAAACACACCAATCAAATCAAACAAATATCATACAGAATGACTAGACATTCCTTGGTACTTCCACCCATCCATCTTCTCTAAAGATAGGGTCTGCATTAATGGCATCCCATTCTTCTTTATCTTTGTCGAGAGAGACTGGTGGAATTCCTTCGAGATCGTCTATTAAGGGCTGAGATCATACAACGAAGGGCGTCGAAATGTTTCTCTTGCTCCTTGATCATCGGTATTTGACTTAATTCCTAGTGGCATTGATTACGAAGTATGAATGTAAGAATATTCTTGAAGTAAGTGAGAGTTTCCTCGAGATTATCACTTAGATTCTTAATTGGAGAAGCCATAATTCAAGAAATAGAAAGAATTATGAAAGAAAATGACTAGAAATGAAGTTTGACAATTTATTCTAGAAGTAACAGATATAAATAGGAATAGAAAGTCATTTGAAATGAATAGACACAAGTTAGTTACATGAAATTTAAATTTGAAATTGTAACTAGTTTCTACCCGTTAGATGTCGACATGGGGGGATGGTGTATGTCGACATGCCTCTGCCTAAATGATATTTTGCTTTGTTTTGAATAATATTAACAAATCTATTAAACTAAAAAATTTATAATATAAAAACAGGCAATTACAGAGACAAGTGAACAAGAATAACAAGAAATGAAAGATTCCATTAATAATTCTAGTTAACATTACATAAGATAATATAATATTAACTAAAATAAAGGAAATACAAAGATAGAACTTAAGATAACATGAACTAAAAACTAGTTAGATGAAGACGAAGAAGATAATAGCCCAAGCTTTCTACTAATTTTCCCAAAGAACTTGCCGATTTTAGTGGAAATGTTATCCATTTTCTTACTCGTTGATCTTTTAAGTGTCGTTTGATTTTCCACTATAATCCTTTGATTATTGAGCATGGTCTTGTTGGATGAATTAGCGGAATTAGTAGGATATTCTATACTTTCTAAGGAGGTTTCTTGATCTTCCACTTCCTCCTCCTCAATTTCCATTCCTTCCTCTTACTCTTCTTATTCTTCTTCCTCCATTTCTTCCATTTCTTCATGAGCAAGCCTCTCTTCTTTTTCTGTAAGTGTTTCATATGGTTGAAACACTAGTCGAATTTGCATAAGGGAAATATTTCCATGGTTCAACGCTTTTCTAGTTGTAAATTATTCCTTTTAAAATTAACTCCAAAGTAATTGAAAAATCGAGTAAGATAAATTCCATGATATAATGTGTTTCCCCCATGGTAAAGTTCTTGGGCCTTAGCTGATCCAATATAACTTGAGCCCAATTAATATCATAATTTCCAAAAATTGCAAAGAAAGCTTTGTAAACTTTCAAAGTCGGGTTGTTGTAGTTTATCGATCTTGGTATAAGAGTGTGTTGGATAAGAAGATTAACAAATCTTAAAATAATGATTTTTGAATTCAAAATTGTCATTCCCTTCCAAAATGTGATGAAATGTCTCTTGATCATTTTCATTAATATGAAATTCCGAGAGATTCATTCCGGTATACTTGCATCCAAAAATATTTCCCAAAATTTCACAATCCAAAACAATTTGTGTTCCTTTAACACTACTTCAAATTTGTCATTCTTCCCCATCATAAAAACCATGATTCAATTTCACATAAAACATCTTAACAAGTTTTGGATAACATACAAAATCATTTGTTTATTATCAGCTAAACTAAGAATAGAACATTGTTGAAAAAGATTTTCAATTTCATAAGAAGGAAAATCTTCAAAAATAGCAAAATTTCCGTATGAATTTTACCAAAGTTTACATAGTCGATGTATGCTTTGATAGCTTCCGGGTCATTAAAAAGAAAGTCTTAGGCAGATTTTGGAAGCCTAATGGTGTTAGGGGTGCTTGAAGAGGCCATTTAGGAAGTTTGAGAGGAGTTGAAGATAATGAAGATAAGTTTGAAATTTGAAATGAAAGTGAAAAGTGATGATAAAGAGAGTGAGATAATTAGAGATCCACACTCCCATTCAACCAAGAAAAATTAAAAATAATGTAAATGCATACCTACTTTTAAATCCACACTCCCATCGTCGTCTGATTCATGAATAGTAGTAAAACACAAATTTGAATTTCCCGTCTTCTTTTTATCGTCATTGGATGATGAGTCTGAGTCATCAAGAGTTGCAATGAATGCTTTCTTTCTTTTCCTTGATGAATCATTGTTTGGAGGAAATAACTGTTTATCTGGATACAGACAGTCTTTCCCATAATGCCTGACTTTATTGCAATTGTAGCATCTATCATTGTTGACTTTCTCTGCATTATTTCTTGAACTCCTTTGATCATTTCTTTTGTAATTATTTATTTTTCTATATTTTAGGAATTTTCGAAAGTTTCTTGTCATGAAAGCAATCTCCTAATCACTGTCTGGTTCTGAATCTTCAGTTGTTATATTGAAATCTAATGTCTTCATTACTATAGCCTTGTTTTCTCTTCTTCCTTGCAGTTGAACTTCATAAGACATCATATTCCCAATCAATTCTTCTATTTTTATAAGACTGATATCATTTGCTTCTTCGATTGCAAGTGTCTTTTGATCCCATTCTGAAGAAAGTGAATTTAGAATTTTTCTAACTTGCTCTTCCTCCGAAAAGCTTTTTCCCAGTGCAATTAGTGAATGAACAATATCTTGAAATCGACAGTACATGTCGGAAACGGACTCATTTGCATGCATTTTAAACAATTGAAGTTGATTAGTTAATATGGAAATTTTTGTCTGTTTAACTTTGCTTGTTCCTTCATGAGTAACTTGCAAAGTTTTCTAAATTTCAAATGTAGACTAACAAACAGACACTCTATTAAACTCATTCCTATCTGTTGAACAAAATAATATATTCGTGGCCTTTGATTTATTTTATGCAACACCCTTTTGCTTAGTATTCCACTGGGCAAAATTAGTAGTTGGTCCAACATACTCAGTGTTTGTGATATTCCAAGTGTCTAATTCTACTGACTGTAAATAAATTTTCATTCTACAAGCCCAATATGTATAATTATTGCCGTTAAAAATGGTAGTCTGACAGTAAACTGACCTTCTACAAATGAACTAGTGTTAGGGATAACAGAACTAGTGCCAGAGTTGACTTTACTAGTGTTGGTAGCCATTAAAACAATTTTCATGTTTCAGATTATGAAAACAATGTAAGCCAATGCTCTAATACCAATTGAAAGGGACAGCGGATTAAGGATCACTACAACAAAAAGTGTCTTTTATAGCGCCATATAGCCGTTATTAATCACAACCATAGTGGTTTGATAAAAGCTGTATATCGACATGTTATAAAAAACTGTTGAATATTCATAACACAAAATATGCCGCTATGATTGAGCTTAGTTTTATAACGCAAATTCGCCGCTATGGTACGTTAATTCAATAGCTCATTATAGCCGCTATAATACAGCTAAATCTCAACGGAACTGGAAATCTTTATAACACCATTTTGCCGCTATAAAATATTTATTCAATAGCTCATTGTAGCCGCTATGATACAGCTAAATCTCAACGGAATTGGAAATCTTTATAACACCATTAAGCATTATACATATAATATTTTAAAATACAGCTAAGAGATGTAACACGTTATACTAAACATACAAAATATTTATACATATAATATCTCATAATTTAAAAACCTGGACATTTCATTCTACACCTTTCTACAACTTCAGAAGTATTAAAAGTTATTAACAATGGGCCTTTACACGTTTAACTCTAGATTTATTATTATTAAGCAATGGTCGCTCGGCACTGACTTCATCAGGGAACGATTATAGGAAATGCTAATATTTTACGACTGGGAACATTGGGATGAAAAGACTTAGCCACATGAGTAGTGTAACAGGCCATCCAATTAGGGCTGATAGTGTAACTGCAACAATGAAATAAACAAGTTATGCACATATTGTAGTTCAAATCAATATCAACTCTACTTACCCTGAACGAAAAACTATTAAATCAAGTAATGGTGAATGCACTGTTAAAGTTGAGTATGATTTCTAGCCATTCATATGCCATAAATGCAAGTAGTTTGGACACACAACAGAGGTAATGCCTTAATGTAAAAAATTTATGCTTGTTCTACTTCTTGAGAAACTACATTACTCACAAAACCATATTTCTTTGTTTAAAATCAACTAGCTACTAGTACGTGTTTCAGATTTTGTATAAAATCCAAACTGCAGTAGTTTCAAAAACAAATATACATATTTCTTTATGAAAGTTCGTTGATTCATTTTCTTATGGTAAAAGTTTCTAAGAAACCTTGAAGTTTAACACAGCTGATCGTCCAACACACAAGGGCAGTCGACCAAGTCCCAGAAACCAAGGCACATGTTGTAGCCTGTTAAAAACTTTCCAACATTTTTCGTTTTCTTTGTTTTCTTTTTTCTTGCTTTTTTTCTTTATTTTTTCCTATATAATACCTGTTCTAAATTGAATAGTACATCTCTTAATTAAGAACAATATATATGTGTGTGAATATGCATGTATGTATATGTATATGTATGAATGAAATCGTTTGAGCTTTCCCATTTTATGAGAAAATATCTTTCATTCAGATTTGTGAATTTCAATCAAAATTCATATCATTTGTGATTGAATCACCTACCTCTCACTCTCATATCATACTATCATTTGATATTTCAATGATTTACCAAAATTCTCACCATTCACGCTCATATTACTGACGTACAAGCTATATCTGAACATACTTACAGTTCGTGTGACTGCTGATATTTACTAAAAATTTGTCTCTCTCTTGTATTGTAAGATGAGGTATCAAAACATACTTACAGCTCACTTAGCGCTTATTGGAAACTCTACAGAGGAATAATGCCGTAGGAACTGAGAGCATGGTCGGTTACTGACTAAATGCTCGCCATAAACAGCTCCTTCAAATTCCGCAACTCCTCCTATCTTCTTTATGCAAAAATCCAACAGTTTTACATGTGTATTGAAATTTGTCTGGACATATTTAACAAGTGTAGTTAGGAAAAAGAATTATAAAAGTTACAAAGGACGTATGTAGAAATAATGAGTCCAAACCTCATAAAAGAAAGCAACAGAAACACGATATTTTGGGGAGTTATTGATGACTCTATGTAACGTCGGATCGTATATTCCATTAGACAATATCTAGAAGTTGTAATAAGAGTAAAATGAATGCTATGTTTGTATATATATTAACATATCATAATGAAAAATATGGAAATGAATATAACCTTGAGCATGTCACCGATGTTACAAACAAAGGTTCCAGGTATTGGCACTGCAAATATCCAGTCGCCTGATTGATTCTTCACCTGCATTGCACCTTTTAAATGTAATTACGCTATTTGTATTTACAAAGAAACGGGCAAGATCAGCACCCACTCAGCCTAATTTTGGTAAATAAAGTGGGTTAACAAATCAATACATAAAAATTAGAAGAGGAAAAAAAAGATACTACTGAGTGCTAGCAAACCACTATAACTGAAGGATTCATGAACTGCTAGGAAAACTTTTTTATGCTTCAGTTAGAGCATCAAAAGACTAAAAGCATGTTATAGTATTCAAATAGCAGCAGTATGGAGCTTTATGTGAAAAGTATATTCCTTTTTTTGAAATAAATAAATAGTAATAATATAAACTTTATTTATGTTTAAACAAAGTTGGGTTCGCAGAAGAGGGGAGGGGGGTGGGGGGCTTTCAGTTTGTTAGAAAACAGAAACCTGTAGAGCATGAATATCGTCATCTTGATTTACCAGTGTCAACAAACCTGTATTTATAACATCATAAAGGTAAAATTAAGTACAAATAACATTAATCATTATAAGCTTCCTACGTATTTCAGAAAAGATACCATAATCTGTGTGAGCACCACTGAACTTGGTCACAGAAGCATAAACACGCATGACAAAAAGAATTCCAAGTAAGATACTAATTTGGTTATAAATTGATGATAATTAAAGTAATGATATTGTGAGAAGAATGATTACCATCCAACATCTTTGCACATTTTTTCTTTATTTTTACTTTCCGATAAACCGGGGTAACCAATTATACGTGTTACCCAAAAGTGGTCTCCTGTAACTTCTCCTTCAAATGCATCTGGAGGGCCACCTAATGCTAAAGCAATTCCTCGCACTATCTTCCTCGATAGATCTGTAAAAGGAACCCACAAAAACAAAAAAGATTGGCATAAAAAAGCACTTTCAATGCATTGATCAGCAAGAGATAAAATAAAATAAAAAAACCTATGAGAATGTAGATATAACGTTCCATCAGGGATTTGAAATTCGCAGGATTATCAGGCCTGTAGATTGTGTTAAATCAACTCAACTGCTTTATGGTTAAATATTTAAAAAACATACCATAAATAAGCCATACCATAAATTAAAACCTTCTACAGCTTGGCCAACCGATCCATATTTTCCTGGTTCTATCTCCATGTAACACTGAATTTCAAATTCTCATTTGGAAACTAGTTAGATTATAGTTAAATCGATATAATCTCATTCAGAAAGAAAAAATTCATTTAGATTGATCAAAGAAAAATAAAAATAAAAGTAGAAATAAAAATACTCACATCAATTGCTTCATGAATATCTGGAGTTCCCTTGGTTATGTTTTCATCGATCCTCTGGTATCCTCTGATCAATAAGTGTAAGGTTGCTAAATGATGGAAGCTACTAATGCAATTAAAAATTGCACTACATCAAAAACATGCATAGAAAGTTAAAAGATGATACCTATACCCAGTTTTTGGCGTCATCTTAATTTTAAGCTTTTCCTCGTAGGAAAGATCAAAGAACTTTTTGGTCATTTCTCTTACTTCTTTGATTAGGGATGACCTGTCTGGTTCAAAAATAAATATTAGTGATAAGTCTACTAGACAGTAGTTAACTTAACTTATCTAATAATGTCAACTTATATTCAAGCATATCAAATGCTAGTTTTACCTTATTAATTAAAGATGCAACCAGACTGTTGAATACACATAAATCTTTGGTATTCATCTGCAGTAAATATCAACATTAGGATTTTACGAATATCTCCTAATATATGTCGTTAGAAAAGGACTGATGTGGCTAAACATGTACAAAATCTGGAATTAAACTTGCACTATATTTTGGGGCATTAACACAAGTAGATGGAGTGCTTCGCATAGAATTAGAAATTTCAACCACCTTATCAAATCTGAGAAAGTCAACAACATCACTAAGGCCTGAAAAGCCACCTGCAACAGGCCCAACAAGAACTGATGTGTAAGCAACGTCAGCAGCAACATCGGACACAAATGTGTAATATATTTTTTATTCTAAACACCATCACTGTTTAGCAAAGCAGCAACAAGCATCGAAGATAGAGGCGCATAGAGGAACCGATCAAATCATTCATACCTGAGAGAGGAGCAACTAAGGAATCGATAGGCGTGAGGGACTCAACAACATGACATAATTGGCTCAAGTTCTCCAAACCAGATGAATCGCAACAACGAGCAACCAAAGGAGGGAATTCGATGAGGGATTCAGAAATCAACGAAGGAGATTGACAGGAAACAAATAGATTAATAAGGGTTTACGAATGAGTGATTTAGGGATTGTAAGGCAGAGAGAACAGCTTCTTCTGGATTGAGAGAGAGAAGGGGGAAGAAAGGGAACGAAAAAAAAAGGGAAATAATTGAAAGAATTGGTGGCCATCAAAATAATTGAAGAGTTATGTTTTTTTTAAAGCGTTACATGTTAATTCGCTGCTCTGAATAAAAAAAATTCAATGTAAACAATAACACTATAGAAATTCGCATTATCAATTGGCGTTATCAAAAATAACTTTTCTTGTAGTGGATTTAGGGCTAAATTAACACTAGACGGGGGGTGAATACTGTTTAATGAATTCTAAGACTTATATGAACTAAATTGAAATTATGACACAAAAAATGCAAAAATTAATCACAGAACAATCACAGAATCAAACACAGATGCATAAAGTAAATAAAAAGCAGTAAAGGGAAAGAACACACCGGATTTTATACTGGTTTGGAGTTACCCTACTTCCAGTCCTGTGCCAAGGCAAACTACCTCATACAGATTTTTATTAAACTAATGTCAAGATTACACTCCTCAGTTTATAAAGGCCTTGAGGTAACCTCATGTCTCATGAGTCCGGAGCAAACTCTCTTGATTTACGGGCCATAAGATTACCCAATTGATCTCCAGGCACAACCATACCTTATATGGAAACTCGATAAACTTTTGGTTACAAATTGATCTTATAACTCTGAACAGCACTTTGATCTTCGAGAGATGTCAGAGAATCAAAAAAGAATGAAATTCTAACTTGATTCACTTGAGAATTTGGTAGAATTTCGGTACGATCTTAAAAATATGAAAACTTCATAAAATGAATTTATGGAAAAGAAGTGAAGAAAATATGAGAATTGTACGTTAAAAAATTCGTTTGGGAAGGCTATTTATAAAGCACCAATGGTCATAACCATTTGTGAAGAGATTTAAATGAATGGACGCTTCTTTTGAAAATTGAAACTTTTGAAGTCAATGGCCACCATGTCGACATGGGGTATCCCATGATGTCAACATCCCCTTGTTAAAAAAAATGAAAAACTTGTTTTGAAAATGGTATTTAATTGAAAACAAAATGAAATGACTCTGGGGTAAAATAAACTAATTTTACTATGTTTTAAAACACAATGACAAAGAATATTTTAAGGATAAAACATCTTTTTGAAAATCATTTGAAAAGATAGTTTTAAGGCTAAAACATTTTGAAAAGTAGTTTTGAAAAACCATTTTGAAGTATTTTTGCAAGCTTCTTCCTACAGAATATCTCATCACATTAGGACTCGAGAACTTGTACAAAACCAGAATGTTCGTGGGTTTGTAAGCCACTTGTCATAGATTTGTAAGCTACATGTCATGGGTTTGTAAGCCACTAAGAAGGTAGAAATTGGTTCCATCCCAAATGAAATTCGAAATGAAGATTTCCATGCTATTATGAAGTTTTAACAAAAACTTGACACATATCTTGAAATCTTGATCTTGATACTCTAGAGTCTTCAAACTTGAGTCTTTATACTGATCAGTCTTCAGCAATCAATACCTGCATATATGTATATCCTGCATATTCATATCTTTCTAGACAATAGTGTTAGTATATATTTTATAATAAGATAGTTAAAAAGGTTGTTGTCATCAAAACCAACATCTTAGTTCCTAACACTTCTAAGTGCTCTAATACAGTCAGTGCAATAGTAGACTCCGGATCACTAGCACACTTCCTTAGATGAGAAACATGAAAAACATCTTGGACTCCTGCCAAACTATTCGGTAACTCTACTCTATATACGAGTTTTCCGATCCTCCCTATAATAGGAAATGGTCCTACGAATCTTGGTGCTAACTTCCTTGATTTTCCGAATCTAATCGCACCCTTCATCGGTGATATCTTAATGAAAACATGATCTCCAACAAGCAACTCCAAGTCTTTCACTCTTTTATCTACATAACTCTTCTGCCTAGACTGAGCATCCTTCGTCCTAGCACAAATCAAATCAATCTTTTCTGCAGCTTCTCTAACTAAATCTGGACAGGGAACCTACCTATCCCCGGTCCCTAATCAACAAACTGGGGATTTGCACTGTAGCATCCCTAATTTTTTATAACATTATTCAAAAGATTTAATTAAATAAATTAAATAAAAAATGTAAATGTTAAGTGATAAGTGGATTGAGATTTGAATAAATAATAAATTAAGTTCATGCTCAACTAACTAATTAAATGGGCTTAAGAATTATAGGTTAATTAATCTACATAAGGGTATATTGGAAAATCCGCACATAATCCTTACCCTTATATATTTTCAGTTCACATTTCATTTTCTCTATTTCACGGCATTTTGAAAACAAAACAAAATCATAAAAGAAGAGGAACTGGCCATAATCAAGGAGAATAGTGAAGAGAAACCCCAGAAAAAGCTAAGGATTAAAGCTAGGGGAATAAATCTCAATCTCAATCCAATCTCCTTATCATAATCAAGGTAAATAATAATTTATATCATCTCTTTTTTTATGAACGTATATTTTTTGGATTTAAGATTAAATTCATTTCTATGATAATTAGGATGACGATATGCTTGAATTAAAATTTTTTTGATTTGAACAAGAATGTTTAAATAAGATTATATGCGATTTTAGGATAAAACCGATTGATATTGATGTTTAAATGTAATGGAAAATTTTTATGTTATGTAAAACATGATTTTGGAGTTGGGTTATAATTTTGATAATTTTCCAAACTATGGAAAGATTGCTATGAATTTTCAAAGGAAAATATAGTTAATTGGGTTTATAAATTTGTTTCAGAAATAGAGAATTTGGGTCTGAAATTTAGAAATGTTAGATAACATGATGAAAGTGAATTTCTATAATTTTTGGAGATTTTTCCTTAGTGATTTACTATGCAAATTAAATTATTTTACAAGAATGACTTATTTGCATTATTGATTTTGCTTAATGGAAGGGCTTATTTGCTAACTTAACCATAGTTTAGATCTGAAATTAAGAAGCAATTATTTTAGTAAAGAATTTGAAAAGTTAAGGCAACCAATCACATGTTTACACATGACAGATTAGTTAGATAAAATTCTCTTTAGGTGGCATTATCCAGCTTTTACTCAGAAAAGCAGGTTCCACCTCTAATAGAAGTACCTTTCGACTCAGAGCTTTCGTCTTCAATCATATCAAAATCCCACAGACCCGAAACTAATACACAAGGTATCACTTAGATGATACATAGTGGATTGGAGAAACGCAGATGGTATGGTGTCAAAAGCATTGATTTCGATGGGGTCGATACATTTATTTGTTTAAAAAGTGAAGCGCCTGCTTTTGTTTTATTAAAGCCTTCGAGGAAGTCGATGCATATGTTTTTTAAAGAGGTTTTGTAAATGCTTTCGAAGGGGTTGCCACCATCTTATGTTTTAAAGCATAAGCTTTCGAATGGGTGTCATTATTTATAAAAATAATGCTTTCTAAAGAAGGGATTCTGACCTAGTCGAATCTCTACTGCTGTTCTTTTGCCGTTCGAGTATATTGAAGTCATCAATGCCTTCGAAGGGTAGTTGTGTTTTAAAGATGTTTTAAGCCACCTCCTAAAATGCTTTCGAAAGAGTCCAAGGGTTTTGAAGGTAATGGCTTTGAAAGAGCGCTATCCTTCAATGTTTTGTTTAAATGATTTGAAGCTTTCGAAAGAGACAGCGTTGACGCCATCAAGTTTTCCCTAGTACTTCTATATGAAAACAGATGGATTCGAAGAGACTCTTTCGTTTATATTCACTTTGAACCAAATGACATCTTTAAATATAAACCCAATGGTTTCGAAGGGGGGGCTTTCAATGATTTCGAAAAGCATACTTCCAATGGTTTCAAAAGGGGGACTTTCAATGATTTCGGAAGGGATACTTTTAATGATCTTGAAAGGGAGACTTTAATGATTTCCATAGGGATACTTCCAATGGTTTCGAAAGATGAAATATCAATGGTTTCGAAAGGGATGCTTTTAAAGGTTTCGAAAGGGGCACTTTTAATGGTTTCAAAGCTATGCTTCTAAGAGTTAATAATTAATACTTTATTACATTCGAAAGGTTTCAAAAGAGCGGTTTTAAAGTGTTTTGAAAGAAAAGGGTCTAATGTTTTGAAAGGAGATTTATATACTTTCGAATGAACTTATCCAAAGAGGTCAAAAGCAAGGTTTTGAAGGTTTCAAAAACCTTAATTTTTCAAAAAAGAAATAATCCAGTCTCATTTTAAAAGAAAACCATGGCATAAATAAATAAAGTGTTTTGAAAAGGAGTTTTTAAAGAAGTTTTCTTTGATTAAAAGAATAAAGGGATTAACCAAGTTATTGTATTTTCTTCTTCATATATGTATATATTCACATTGTAATGAACCCATGACTATATTTTAGGGAAGGGTGGAATAACCAGCTAGGTTGACCCAGTAGTGAATATAAATTAAGTTAACTCATGAATGAGCAGAATTGCATCCAGGAGGTTGGGAAGACAAGAATATTGGATGCCAAAATATTAAAGGAAGAGATTGGCGGGGGCCAATAGGTTCTCAGTACGCCCATGAAAACTATGTATTGGAAAAGATATTGGTATGGGCCAATAGGTTCATAGTAAGCCCATGAAAACTGTGTATTGGAAAAGATACTGGCATGGCCAATAGGTTCATAGTAAGCCCATGAAAACTATGTGTAAAAGGAAATGTTTTGAAATGGAATGTGATCTTGTTTGATGTTTTAAATTTTTTCATATTCGTGTATTTCTGTATATTAATGTATCTAACATCGCCGTATTAGGTCGCCGAGGATTAATAATTGTGGATGACTGCAGCATCCGTAGCTGTTAGTTTTGGGCCACAAAGTAGGGGATGTTACATGCATGGTCTTCCATACAAAGCTTCAAATGGTACCATCCCTATCCTAGTCTGATAACGGTTGTTATATGAAAACTCAACTAAGTGTAGATGGTCTTCACATGATCCTCCGCAATCTCGCACACAAGCTCATAACAAATCCTATCAGACTTTGTTAACTCTTCCCGTTTACCCATCGGTCTGTAGATGGTAAGCAGTACTCATCTTGAGCTTGGTACCTAAAATATCTTGTAGACTCTTCCAGAACTCGCTAGTTAACAAAGAATCTCTATCACTTACTATACAACCAGGAATTCCATGAAGTATAACTATATTCTTCATAAATAACTTAGCTAAAACAGGTGTCGTCCTAGTTAACTTTACTAGAATGAAATGGGCACTCTTGTTTAATCTGTCCACTATGACCCGTATACTCTTATTTCCTCTATTAGATCTTGGCACCCCGTCTATAAACTATAGAAATAGAATCCCACTTTCCACACCGGAATATCCAATGGCTAAAGCAACCAACTTGGCTTTTGATGTTTGGCATTTACCTATTGGCGGTTCAAACATTGCGTCACTCATAAGCCTACCCTCTTCATAACTTCCCAAAAGAAACTCTGCTTCACGTCCTGATATATATTAGTTCCTCCCGGATGAATGGTGAACTTTGAACGATGGCATTTCTCCAAAAGTTCCTTCCTTATGTCTTCCACATTTGGAACACATAACCTACTTTACTTTCTCAACCACCCATTCTGGTCAAGACTGAAATCCTTCAAGTCATCGCTCTCCATTCTATCCCTAAAATTTCTGGTCCGCTCAGCTAATACTAGATCTCCATCAATTTAGAAGCAATCATTTTACTTATCACTAGTCGAACTTCTAAACGCGATAACATAGCAGTTGCCTTACTAGATCTAGCTTTAAATTTCCATTGTACTCTACATGTCGTCAACGCTTCCAAATCTTTCTCCCCAGCTATCATCGCCAATGCTGCATTCTGATGCTATCTGCTAAGCGCGTCTGCAACCTTAATACTTTTCCTTGGTGTGTACTGAATTCCAAAGTCATAAGCAGTAATAAACTCTAACCATCTCTGCTATCACATGTTCAGCTCCTTCTGAGAGAACAAGTACTTCAATAACTTATGAGCCGTATAAAGCTCAAACCTCTGTCCAAAAGGTAATGTTTTCACACCTTCAATGCAAATGTGACCGCATCTAATTCCAAATAATGCGTTGGATATATAATCTCATGTGGTCAAAGCTGTTGAGAAGCACAGGCAATGACTTTACCTTTCTGCATTAACACAGCTCCTAATCCAGTTGCATATGCATATGTTATACTACTAAATCCTGATTCCCTTTTGGAACTACTAGTACAGGTGCATGAGTCAATAAGTGTTTCAATCTCTGAAATGCTTCCTCACACTTATCGGTCCAAACAAACATCACATCCATTCATGTTAGTTTGGTCGTCGGTGCTGCTATCCACGAAAAATCCTTAATGAACCTCCTATAATATCCATCCAATTCAAGAAAACTCTTTAACACAATCACAGTTTATGGTCTCTTCCAATTATTCACGCTTCAATCTTAGTCAGATCTACAGACAACCCTTTCTTTAAGACTATGACCAAGAAACTTCACTTCCTTCCAAAAATGAGACCTTAAAACTTTCGCCTTTAGATGACGCTGCCTCAACGTATCAAGCACCACACTTAGATGAGCTTCATGCTCCCTTTCATCCTTAGAATATGTAACAACCCGCATATTGATCGATTTTATATTCAAATATTTTATTTAAATATTTTATCGTTCGTCGGATTTTGGTCCGAAAAGCTACTTTTTGCAAACAGCCGAATTAGGACTCGAGACCACCCCCATTGAGTTCAAAATGCCGTTTGCGACCTTTTTGAGTATAAGCTTCGATATGTTTGGAGAAAGTTGATTTTTGCCACTTTTCCACTTAGGGTTTTGGTTTGGGCTGAACCCACTTACTAACTCAGTTCCAACCCACTCCAACTCTTCATTACTTCATTTCTAATTCCTAACTCTTCAAGCTTTCAACAATGGAGGAAGAGAATGGGAAATAGAAATTCCTAAGCCCTAGCTTGCTTTGCAAATCCAACTTCTAGCTCCAAAGTTCAAGAGAACCCATTGGTAAGCTTCCTCTTCTTCTTCTCCAGTTCATTCTCTCTTTGATTTCAGAAATTTCCTAAACCTAATTTAGGGAATGTTTCTCTTTTAAGCTTAGATTCAAGCTTGTTGAGTTGGAATTGAAGAGTGCTTGTTCTTGCCATTGCTTCATAGCATCTTCTTCATTCGTTTGGGTTCAAAGGTGAGATTTTTAATCTCACATCTATGCTTATAATTCTCTTCTATTGTTAGGTATGAATTCCTAACACTTATTCATGTGCATTTGAGTTTGATTTGGATTTCTTTTGTGAATATTCCAATTTTTAGTGTTTTGAGTTCAATTCGTTAAAAATCCTAACTTTGATGTTTGAACATGTTTTGGGTGACGCATCGAGGAGCTTATAGGGCCGGGTAGTCGATTGGCATAATCCCTTAGCGCCGTTGCTCGTGCGAATGCAATTTTGGTCAAGATTGAACCTCATTTGTAATAGGCATGGATGAAGCTGGAAACAGGTTCGGCCGACCGACCCCTCTGGTCCAGTCGACCGACCTGCTTCCAAGTGCATAAGCACTTTCTGTTTTAGGGTTCAGTCGACCGACTCAGGGAGCCCAGTCGACCGACCTGCTGTCCCGAGAGGTCTCCAGCCTTTGGTTCGGTCGACCGACTCAGGGAGTCCGGTCGACCGACCTGATGGTTTTTTCCAGATTAGCCTATTTTTCTAATCCGTTTGAATATCCAACTTTAATCGGTTCGTGTTGCCTCCCTTTTGTTGTTGTCATTTATTATCGACTTTGATGACCTTTTCTTTGGGAATTTTAGATATATCCACTTTGATGGATTTTATATCGATTTCTTTGGATTTTATTCAAGTCTTCGAATGTGAATTTTTATGCCCGATTGTTCCTACAATCTTCTTTGTGTTTTGTCACTTTAAAAATATAAAGGTTTTCTATACTAGTAGTAAATATCAAAACCCTTTCCTCAAACGATTTCAATACTACTTTATTACAAAGCTCGTTTTCTTAAACCGTTTTCCAATCTATTAGTATATACAAACCTTTACCTCACTCGTATGAGAAATCTAATTAAACGACTTAGTAAAACAAGTGGTATGAAACGCTTGCGTTTACTTCATTGGTTAATTTTTGGACTTGTTCGATTGAAACCCTTGTGACAATTTTCTAGTGGAAATCTACAATTTGTTCGTAAATATTTAAGTTAAGCCAGTGGTTATGGGACATGAAGCTAAGCTCATATATTTACTAGCTTATTGTAATTGACACTTCTCGTTGATCATGACGATCATCTTTATGGTTTAGACTAGAAATGTCGATGTCTCTTTGTTTGTGATTCGGTTAGGCTAGAGACCATTTGTGTGATTCCATTCACACATACCTTTTCGGTTAGCCTAGACACCACTTGTGTGATTCCATTCACACATACCTTTTTACTGTTTGGTTAGGCTAGACACCATTTGTGTAATTCCATTCACACATACTTTTTCGGTTAGCCTAGACACCACTTGTGTGATTCCATTCACACATACCTTTTTGCTGTTTGGTTAGGCTAGACACCATTTGTGTGATTCCATTCACACATACCTTTTCGGTTAGCCTAGACACCACTTGTGTGATTCCATTGACACATACCTTTTTGCTATTTGGTTAGGCTAGACACCATTTGTGTGATTCCATTCACACATACCTTTTCGGTTAGCCTAGACACCACTTGTGTGATTCCATTCACACATACCTTTTTGCAGTTTGGTTAGGCTAGACACCATTTGTGTGATTCCATTCACACATACTTTTTCGGTTAGCCTAGACACCACTTGTTAGATTCCATTCACACATACCTTTTTGCTGTTTGGTTAGGCTAGACACCATTTGTGTGATTCCATTCACACATACCTTTTCGGTTAGCCTAAACACCACTTGTGTGATTCCATTCACACATACCTTTATGCTTTTTGGTTAGGCTAGACACCACTTGTGTGATTCCATTCACACATACCTTTTCGGTTAGCCTAGACACCACTTGTGTGATTCCGCTCACACATACCTTATTGTGATTTCTGGATTTCGTGTGTTGATTTCTGGAAATTTTATCCTTCACCTATTCTTGTGATTTCTGGATTTCGCATATTGCATTCTGGAATTTGTGTTTCATTGACTTTTGTGATTGACATTGATATAATCGTCAATATTTGTGGTTTGGCAAACGAAATAAGGAGTATGACGCTTCTTTGATTCTTGTGTAGATTTTGTGATATTGATTAATCTCTTGTTGATTATCAACTACTTATATATCACAGCTTGGCCTTGTGATTATTATATGTTTAGTCATAACTCTGATTCTATATCGTTTCATCTGATATTTATAGTTAGACTGATCCGTTTATTATTTTCTTATTAAATAATACTCAGGTCAGACCGAGATGTTACAGGTGCTTCTGCTTGACTTCTCATCCGGGATTAACTCCTTGACTTTTGGGTTAACTACTTAGATTAGTAGTTATTTTGTTGTATACATTTGAGATATAGACTCCTTAATGTATACTTATTCTTTTGTGTAGTTCATGTAACTATTCTTTTGTGATATTGTGGATCTCTTTGGACCACTACTCTGATGTACACTTTCTAGTGTAATATTCATATCTATTTCCACCTTTGTGATATGAATTATCTGTGACTGATTTATGTTATGTTTATTTCTATATTTGTTTCCGAAGACATCATAGCCACTGTGTAGTAGCTTTGAGTTTGTGTCGGCATGTCGGATTTCCACTTGAAAAGATTTGCATGTTATATTATCTGACATATCGATGCTCGCACAAAGCAATTATACGGATGGTCGCTCCTCAACAGCCTTATTCTCCGTGCTAGTTGACAGCATTACTCTGTAGTGTTCTTGGCTAGCATGGGTATAGAGGTGGGGCGTCACAGCTTGGTATCAGAGCCAAACTTCGGAACAATATGGAATATTATAACAAGGATCATCGTCCTAAGTCTTTCTTAGGAGTCGTGCTTTAGGATTTAATTCGAGTCTTCGTACCGATTCATCCTATTTTCTTTATGATTCATTGTTTTATCAATCAAGTTTGATTGAAATTTATTCTGAGAATAACTTTTTCCTCTCATTTCTTTCTTTCTTAAAGAAGAGAAATGGTTAGACCTGGCCGTCCCAGCGTCGGTCAATCTAGTGCTACTCCCCAGGATGGAGTTTTTATGTCTGCCCAGCAGCTTTTAGATCTTGTTAAGAACGCCCAAGCTGCCGGACCCAATCCAGAGCCTACTCATCCTAGATCCGGTTTTGCACGCCTATGCAGAGACTATACCGATTTGGGTGGAAGGCCATTCATGGGATCCGAGAGCATTATAGAAATTCGAGCTTGGCTCAAATCATGCGATCACATCTTTTTCGCATGAACCTTATTGATCTACATCGAGTCCAAGTGGCTTCTAGCATGCTCCAAGAAAGAGCATTAGATTGGTATGAGCTTTTAATTTCTGAAATCATTGAGGCGGATCTCACTTTGGAGCAATTCCGGGAAAGGTTCGAATTGAAATTTGTGCCGGAGGCCGAAAAAGTAACTTTGGGCCGGCGTTTTATTGACCTTGTTCAAGGTGAATCTTCGGTGACAGGCTATGTCGCATCTTTCGAATCTCTTTCTAAGTACGGGGTTGAATACATCAACACCCCATTGAAGAAAAATCAGAGATTTGTCTATGGCTTGAATAAGAATCTTAAGAAGCCATTACTTCTGAAACTTGAGGTTTCATTTGATCAGCTTATTGATATCGCTCTTCGTCTTGAAGAGGCTGATAATGAAGGTGATGTTGAAGTTATGCGTGCCTAACAGAACTTCGACAATAACTTGAAGAGGCCTATCAAATTCAAAGGCCCGGATTCTAATAAGAAAGGAAAGCAACAAACTCAGGTAGCAAATGTTCCTACCTCTAGTCATGGACGATGCTACAATTGTGGTTCCACAGACCACCATGTAAGGGAGTGGCCGAAACCCCTCTTTTGCCGTTATTGCAAAGGTTCGGGTCATCTTTCATCTTCGTGTCCTAAGCTTCCAAACAAGTGAGAGGGAAAGCTGCAGGCCCCTGGCAACTCTTCTCTTGGTCAAGGTATTTTCATTCGATCCTTGATGGCATTGTTTTAATTCGTGAGCTTTCTATTTGAGTTCTTTTTGATATGGGTTCCATCTCACTATTATATCAAAAGAACTTGTTGATTCTTTTTCTTTGAAAATATTTTGGACTTGAAGACTTCTTTGAGGATTGTGAATCTGGATGGATCCGCAACAATTTGCTTTTGTTTAGATGTCGAAATTATTTTATGTGATTTTTCTTTCCGAGCCGATATTTTTGCTTAGGCTTCGGAATTGATTTGTGCGATAGGATTGGCTTAATCATTATGAAGCCTATATCCTATTTTCTGAGTGGACTATTCATCTTCGACATTTTCAATCTGTTAAGCAGATTTCTATTTTTCCTTTATGATTTTGATTCCAACTTGATGGCATCATTTTATTCCTTAAGCCCACTTATAAGGAAAGTGTTATTTCTCTCATTCATGTAGTTTGAGAAATTTTCCGGTATTTTTGAGTTTGTCTTAGGATTATCACCTAAGAAATCTTTTGTGTGGTGTTAAGGTCTTTCTAGTTCGACCTGCCATCGATTTTCGTTTGCTACGAGTTGCGGAAATTAGCATTCCACTTACCGCATTCCGCACTCGTTATGATTCTTATGAATGACTTATTATGTCATTCAATTTATCCAGCTTATTTCATCCATTTTATAAATTGAATATTCTATGAATATTTCGATGAGACTATTCTTGTATTTACTGATTTTGGATGAAAATAGTAATTTAAAATTTTGCAAATCTTTTTCATAAGATTTATTTATAAGTAAAACTGGATTTTGTTCTTGAAACGAACAAAGAATATTCTTAAAACTTTTTAAGAGATTTATTTATCCTATAAAAAATGATTTTGTGATTGTATTGCCCGTTGAGTGCTTTAAGAATTTTGGTCGATGCGCTTGATCAACGTTATCGATAGGAATTTCCTAAACACTTTGATGAGACAATCAGACACGGTATATTGACTTGTAAATTGTAAATTTTTCTAGAAATATTTTTACATTGAAATAATTGTGATTTTGAAAGTTTTAGCTTTTCGAGAAAGAAGATTATTTAAAAGAAATTCCTTCTTTTCGAAACTCTTATTCTTGTGATTCCTAAAGGGGAACCAAGACTTTGCTATTTGTACCGATACTAGTCGTATTGGTTTGGATGCCGTTATCTTGCAAAGGAGAACGTGCTATCTCTTATGCTTCTAAATCTTTATAGCTTATCGAGACTAGATATGCCACTCATGATCTGGTTCTCTCGGCTATTGTTTTTACTTTTGGATTTTGGCATCATCATATTTGGATGAGAAATTTGTTCTCTATCTCGATCATAAATCCTTGGAATATTTATTTTCTCATATGGAACTCCATGTTGACTCAAGTTCCTGACATCTTATGATCTTGATATTCTTTTTATTCCTGGAAGGGAAATCGTGTTGCCAATGCGCTTTGTCGTAAGCAACAAGTGGTTGATTCTTTGATGTTGTCTGAATGGAATTATCTTTTCATCAAGTTCATCGGACGTTTTGGTATACTTCGTTTTATTGAGTTTCATCTCATTTCTTTTATGGACTAGCGTCTGATGTCCTTTTATTGTGTTCGGTTCATTGGACGTACCATTTTTGTACTACGTCGGTGTTCCGAAAATCATTCGGGCTTCGGTTCATTGGACGTACCGTTTTTGTACTGCGTCAGTGTTCCGAATTATTCGGGTTTTGATTCATCGGATGTACCGTTTGTACTACATCGATGTCTTTGCTTTTGATTCATCGGATGTACCGTTTGTACTACATCGATGTCTTTGCTTTTTATTCATCGGATGTACCGTTTGTACTACATCGATGTCTTTGCTTTTGATTCATCGGATGTACCGTTTGAACTACATCGATGTATTTGCTTTTGATTCATCGGATGTACCGTTTGCACTACATCGATGTCTTTGCTTTTGATTCATCGGATGTACCGTTTGCACTACATCGATGTCTTTGCTTTTGATTCATCGGATGTACCGTTTGCACTACATCGATGTCTTTGCTTTTGATTCATCGGATGTACCGTTTGCACTACATCAATGTCTTTGCTTTTGATTCATCGGATGTACCGTTTGCACTACATCAATGTCTTTGCTTTTGATTCATTGGATGTACCGTTTGTACTACATCAATGTCTTTGCTTTTGATTCATTGGATGTACCGTTTGTACTACATCAATGTCTTTGCTTTTGATTCATTGGATGTACCGTTTGTACTACATCAATGTCTTCACTTTTTGATTCATTGGATGTACCGTTTGTACTACATCAATGTCTTTTCTTTTTGGATTCATTGGATGTACCGTTTGTACTACATCAATGTCTTTGATTCATTGGATGTACCGTTTGTACTACATCAATGACTTTGCTGTTTGATTCATTGGATGTACCGTTTGTACTACATCAATGTCTTCGCTTTTTGATTCATTGGATGTACCTTTTGTACTACATCAATGTCTTTGTTGTTTGATTCATTGGATGTACCGTTTGTACTACATCAATGTCTTCGCTTTTTGATTCATTGGATGTACCGTTTGCACTACACAATGACTTGGCTTTTTGGTTCATTGGACGTACCGTCTTTGTACTACGTCGGTGTTCCAAAATTATTCGAGTTTCTAGTTTCTCGGGCGTACCGTATTTGTACTATGCCGTTGCACCGGCTCAACTTTCTGCTATTCTTGACGTTTTCCGCGTCTTTTAACTATGGAAATGCTTTTATGTTTCCACTTTTTATTCTTGAGCCCGGTGTTATTGTAGAAATTGAAGTTTCACCAGATTTGATTTATGAGAAACATTCCATTCGCATCATTGCTTCGGAGGTTGAGCGCCTTCGGAATAAAGATGTTCTTCTTATGAGAGTTCAATGGTTCTCAAATCCTATGGATTGCTCTTGGGAATCCAGAGAATTCATCGAGCGATCCCGTTCGTGCTAACTCTTTCGTGCTCTTTATGGTGAACTTCTTATTTCAATTTTCTTTTGTGTTAATATGCTTCTATGGTTGTTACTTCTTATATTTCCTTCTTAAGTATTGCGAGGACGCAATTTCTTTAAGAAGGGGAGTCTGTAACAACCCGCATATTTATCGATTTTATATTCAAATATTTTATTTAAATATTTTATCGTTCGTCGGATTTTGGTCCGAAAAGCTACTTTTTGCAAAAAGCCGAATTAGGACTCGAGACCACCCCCATTGAGTTCAAAATGCCGTTTGCGACCTTTTTGAGTATAAGCTTCGATATGTTTGGAGAAAGTTGATTTTTGCCACTTTTTCACTTAGGGTTTTGGTTTGGGCTGAACCCACTTACTAACTCAGTTCCAACCCACTCCAACTCTTCATTACTTCATTTCTAATTCCTAACTCTTCAAGCTTTCAACAATGGAGGAAGAGAATGGGAAATAGAAATTCCTAAGCCCTAGCTTGCTTTGCAAATCCAACTTCTAGCTCCAAAGTTCAAGAGAACCCATTGGTAAGCTTCCTCTTCTTCTTCTCCAACTCATTCTCTCTTTGATTTCAGAAATTTCCTAAACCTAATTTAGGGAATGTTTCTCTTTTAAGCTTAGATTCAATCTTGTTGAGTTGGAATTGAAGAGTGCTTGTTCTTGCCACTGCTTCCTAGCATCTTCTTCATTCGTTTGGGTTCAAAGGTGAGATTTTTAATCTCACATCTATGCTTATAATTCTCTTCTATTGTTAGGTATGAATTCCTAACACTTATTCATGTGCATTTGAGTTTGATTTGGATTGCTTTTGTGAATATTCCAATTTTTAGTGTTTTGAGTTCAATTCGTTAAAAATCCTAACTTTGATGTTTGAACATGTTTTGGGTGACGCATCGAGGAGCTTATAGGGCCGGGTAGTCGATTGGCATAATCCCTTAGCGCCGTTGCTCGTGCGAATGCAATTTTGGTCAAGATTGAACCTCATTTGTAATAGGCATGGATGAAGCTGGAAACAGGTTCGGCCGACCGACACCTCTGGTCCGGTCGACCGACCAGCTTCCAAGTGCATAAGTACTTTCTGTTTTAGGGTTCGGTCGACCGACTCAGGGAGCCCAGTCGACCGACCTGCTGTCCCAAGAGGTCTCCAGCCTTTGGTTCGGTCGACCGACTCAGGGAGTCCGGCCGACCGACCTGATGGTTTTTGCCAGATTAGCCTATTTTGCTAATCCATTTGAATATCCAACTTTAATCGATTCGTGTTGCCTCCCTTTTGTTGTTGTCATTTATTATCGACTTTGATGACCTTTTCTTTGGGAATTTTAGATATATCCACTTTGATGGATTATATATCGATTTCTTTGGATTTTATTCACGTCTTCGAATGTGAATTTTTGTGCCCGATTGTTCCTACAATCTTCTTTGTGTTTTGTCACTTTAAAAATATAAAGGTTTTCTATACTAGTAGTAAATATCAAAACCCTTTCCTCAAACGATTTCAATACTATTTTATTACAAAGATCGTTTTCTTAAACCATTTTCCAATCTATTAGTATATACAAACCTTTACCTCACTCGTATGAGAAATCTAATTAAACGACTTAGTAAAACAAGTGGTATGAAACGCTTGCGTTTACTTCGTTGGTTAATTTTTGGACTTGTTCGATTGAAACCCTTGTGACAGTTTTCTAGTGGAAATCTACAATTTGTTCGTAAATATTTAAGTTAAGCCAGTGGTTATGGGACATGAAGCTAAGCTCATATATTTACTAGCTTATTGTAATTGACACTTCTCGTTGATCATGACGATCATCTTTTTGGTTTAGACTAGCAATGTGCGATGTCTCTTTGTTTGTGATTCGGTTAGGCTAGACACCATTTGTGTGATTCCATTCACACATACCTTTTCGGTTAGCCTAGACACCACTTGTGTGATTCCATTCACATATACCTTTTTGCTGTTTGGTTAGGCTAGACACCATTTGTGTGATTCCATTCACACATACTTTTTCGGTTAGCCTAGACACCACTTGTGTGATTCCATTCACACATACTTTTTTTTGTTTGGTTTGGCTAGACACCATTTGTGTGATTCCATTCACACATACCTTTTCGGTTAGCCTAGACACCACTTGTGTGATTCCATTCACACATACCTTTTTGCTGTTTGGTTAGGCTAGACACCATTTGTGTGATTCCATTCACACATACCTTTTCGGTTAGCCTAGACACCACTTGTGTGATTCCATTCACACATACCTTTTTCCTGTTTGGTTAGGCTAGACACCATTTGTGGGATTCCATTCACACATACTTTTTCGGTTAGCCTAGACACCACTTGTGCGATTCCATTCACACATACCTTTTTGCTGTTTGGTTAGGCTAGACACCATTTGTGTGATTCCATTCACACATACCTTTTCGGTTAGCCTAGACACCACTTGTGTGATTCCATTCACACATACCTTTATGCTTTTTGGTTAGGCTAGACACCACTTGTGTGATTCCATTCACACATACCTTTTCGGTTAGCCTAGACACCACTTGTGTGATTCCGCTCACACATACCTTTTTGTGATTTCTGGATTTCGTGTGTTGATTTCTGGAAATTTTATCCTTCACCTATTCTTGTGATTTCTGGATTTCGCGTATTGCATTCTGGAATTTGTGTGTCATTGACTTTTGTGATTGACATTGATATAATCGTCAATATTTGTGGTTTGGCGAACGAAATAAGGAGTATGACACTTCTTTGATTCTTGTGTAGATTTTGTGATATTGATTAATCTCTTGTTGATTATCAACTACTTATATATCACAGCTTGGCCTTGTGATTATTATATGTTTAGTCATAACTCTGATTCTATATTGTTTCATCTGATATTTATAGTTAGACTGATCCGTTTATTATTTTCTTATTAAATAATACTCAGGTCAGACCGAGATGTTACAGGTGCTTCTGCTTGACTTCTCATCCGGGATTAACTCCTTGACTTTTGGGTTAACTACTTAGATTAGTAGTTATTTTGTTGTATACATTTGAGATATAGACTCCTTAATGTATACTTATTCTTTTGTATAGTTCATGTAACTATTCTTTTGTGATATTGTGGATCTCTTTAGACCACTACTCTGATGTACACTTTCTAGTGTAATATTCATATCTATTTCCGCCTTTGTGATATGAATTATCTGTGACTGATTTATGTTATGTTTATTTCTATATTTGTTTCCGAAGACATCATAGCCACTGTGTAGTAGCTTTGAGTTTGTGTCGGCATGTCGGATTTCCACTTGAAAAGATTTGCATGTTATACTATCTGACATATCGATGCTCGCACAAAGCAATTACACGGATGGTCGCTCCTCAACAGCCTTATTCTCCGTGCTAGTTGACAGCATTACTCCGTAGTGTTCTTGGCTAGCGTGGGTATAGAGGTGGGGCGTCACAGAATATATCAAAATATCATCCTTAAAAACCAACATGAACCTATGCAAGTGCTCTTGGAAGATTCGGTTCATCAAATCCACAAAGAATGCTAGCTCAGTATGTAGTCCGAGCGACATTACCAACCATTCATACAATCCAAATCTAGTTCTACACACCGTCAAAGGAATACTATCTTTTGCTACTCAAAGCTGATGGAACCTGTTGCTAAATCCAACTGAGAAAATATATTGGATCCACTCAACTGATCAAAAAATCGTCAATTCTAAGCAACAGATATCGATTCTTTATCGTCTTCTCATTCAACTTACGATAATCGATGCATAACCTCAACAATACATCTGGCTTTTTAGAAAACATTACGGCTACTCCCCAAGGTGAACTACTAGGTTTGATAAAATTCTTTCCTTCCAAATCTACCAATTGCACCTCCAACTCTCTCATCTCTATTGGTGTCATCTTACTTGACGGTCTGCTCACCGGTTCTGCTCCAGGCACCAAATCTGTCCAAAACTCAATAGCTCATTTTAGCGGCAATCTTATTATAGGTCCAAAAACATTTACGAATTCTCTAACCACAAAAACTCGATCGAACTCGTCTACTAACTCCATAACACCCAGTAAAGCATTCATCTCACAACTAGGATTTTCTGCAGTATATACAATCTGATCACTACAATCAGGGTGTCTGAGCGATATTTTCCTATCATGGCAAAATATCCTGGCATCGTACTTAGTTAACCAATTCATAACCAATATAATTCTGAACCCTACAAAGTCAAGCATGCAAACTGCAAACAAAGATAGGACCTAACAATTCAAACTCTAGGTGGTCACACTTCATCCCAAGTGTCGCATACCTTCATATCAAATTTGCAATCCTTAAGGAAGTAATTAAGTATGAGGTTTCTAGGTTAAGCTTATCTACCAAACAGTGAGATATAAAGAATGCGATACACCTGTATGAAACAAAGCGCTAACATGCATCTTACCTTCCAACACCGCCTTTCCTTTTTCCTCTGTCGTTGGCCTCGAAGTAGTTGGAACTAATGCAAACACCTTTCCTTTCCCAACCTTAGCAGGCTCTTTGCACCGGTTCTTGTAATGACCAATCTAATCGCAGTTCTAATATTCTTCTTCCCAGTCACTTCCTTCGCCTTTCCAGTACGACACTCATTAGCAAAATATCCCTTCTTATCGCACTTGAAGCAAACAACATCCGACTTCCCTTTCTTCACGACTCCACCTTTCTGAGCATCCTTCTTATGAAAGAACTTCCTTTTTGACTCTGCCCCAACTGGACCTCCTTGGCTTTATTCTTCTCCAGAGAAGCAAGCATCTCCCCATGTCTTAATGCCATCTCTACTACAACATCACAAGGATCCCTAATATGAGGTACTATAGCCCTTGCCAACTCTGGCTTCAACCCCCTTATGAACTTCTCATTTCTCTTCATCACAGTATCTACAGTGGCATACCCATACCTTGCCAACTCCTTAAACCTTCTAGCATACACCAACACAGTTATCTCTTCCTGCTTTAACGCAGCAAACTTTCTGATCAAGGTAGACTTCACCATCACAAACATGAACCTCTCCTCGAACCTCCTCTTAAACTCATCTCATGTCATCGTTTCTTCATTCACTCCAACTGTCACACTATTCCACCAGAATAAAGCTGCTCCTTGAAGTTGTCTCGATGCAAGCCTCCTTTTATGCACATCATTGAGCCCTAAGTCAATAAGATCCACTCACAATGCAGCAACCAATTCTATATCTCAATAACATCTTCAGTTTTGATAAATGACTTTCCTCCAAGCCTAACATACTCTAATCATAGTAGCATAATTATTGACCACTGGAGCTTCTTGAACTCCTCCTACAGCATTTCCTCCAACCAGTCTAGTAGAAATACTCGCATGCATCATATTCACAAAAAACTGAAACATAGCTACCATACCAACTTATGGGACTCTAGAAATCACATTTCCTGCTTGTGCTTGACCTTGGTTCCTTCTTGCATTTGGTCCGGCATTACCATTTTTTGTGGTGCTTCCCCCAAGATTCACACTCCCACTTCTAGCATCCATATATGTATTCAAGCCTCATGAGATACAGAAAAATAGACTAAGAGAGATAAGAAAACAGTGATATAGCGCACAGTTATACATAGCAAAAACAAATACGTTACAAAAGCGTTATCCCATACCCCGATCTTATCTCTATTTCCTTATGATTATGTTTTCAAAAACCATTTTAGCTTAAAGTTTTCCATAAAGCTATGCTCTGAAAAAAAATTGTAACATCCCCTATCTGGAGGTCAAAAGCTAAGCGTTGCAGATGTTGTAGCCATTCATAATATTAACTTCTGGTAACCAAATACCGCAATGTTAATGATATCCATAATATCAGAAGCATATGAATATTAAACAATACCACAGATTTCAAAAACGACTTTTTCGATTACATTTCACAAAACATGTATCATACTGTATTACATAATCCTAATCATTTCCCAGGTTCAGATCAAATATGATTATTACAAAATACGCCAAGAGTGACGTATGAAGATGCCCCTTAGATGACCAGAGTACTAAATAGTCATAACTGACTTAATACAACACGGCGGAATAAATAACAAAACAACTACTAAATAGTTAGTTGTCAGCCTCCTTCTTGTCTCATGAAGCTTTATTCATCAACCTATTAAATCGGTAAATCCTTAACCCTCAACTTGCTCAAATCAATTTTTAGCACCCGAGAGTTTAAGGGGAAAAACATAAACTTCGAGTCAGACATAAAGCCTGGTGTGAATAATAATACATATCTCAGTTTTTTGATATTAAGTGAGGCTATGCCGCTTAGCGAAATGTGTTTCCCCTCACTAATATCCATTTAAAACATATCTTTTGCAAATCATAACCATGTAACCAAAACTGGTTAAAACCATAAAGCATTATCATGTAAACATACATATCAGTTAACAAATGAACTATTTGTCTGAACATTATAGTTTTGTTTGGCTAACTACTAACATTTGGCTGACTCAGGCTTACCAGACAATATAAAAAAATAATCTAACATCTGTTAGATACTCCTTTGCTTGACGGTCTGTCCCTAACTTGCTTTCTCCAGGTCAATTGATCCTAATGGTTTTGCGGGCTCACCAATAACCTAACTCTGTACAAATATATTCCATTCTATGGGCGTTTTAGTCTTACCTGTGACAAAGCCCTACACACTGAAATTTTGAACTAAATTTGTTAAGGGCTAATAACTAATGTATAGGGTGCGATCCTATACCAGTTCTATCTGGTATATAAATATCCTAGTCATATTAGTTAGGGTAATCTTCCCTTAAATTTCCTTGAAACCCTTTTCTTCACGAATTGTTTTAAACTATTGAATCATACTTTAAACAAGGAAAATAAATTCTATGCTTTATTCAAATCACCTTGCCATGTTATATATATACCTTGCACAAGTCTTTGTTGACAAAAATATTTTAAGCCTTTGAAAATACCCCTTTCGATCCCATTAAAAGTGTCCCTTTCGAAACTAAGTAAACCCCTTATAACCTAGACCGAAAAGCCAAAACATTCCTTTCGAAATCGTTCATATAAACCTTTCAAAAGCATTGATGAACCTTTTCTTCGAAAGCTATAAAACCTTAGACGTCCTAACTTTAAAACACTTAAACATTGCATTCCAAAAACATTGAAAAACATTTCCTTTCAAACCCTTTGAAACCATTGGGGAACCACCCCTTCGAAACCTTCATTAAAACCTTTCGAAACCATTATAGCATCAAACCTTTCGAAATCATTTGGGTTGATGTAAAATATGTGAAAAACATTTCGAAACCATTTAAAACTATCTCCTTCGAAACCTTTAGGTTCTACCTTCAACAGAGCAAAAAGGGTCATAAAATATTTAAGTCGAAAGCAATTCATAAGTTGTAACGACCCGTAAATTTCCGACAATAAGGTTTGTTATTTTAACGAGATTTTGTAATTTAATTTGGAAAGAAAAAAATTTATAATTTAATATTGAAATGAACGCTAAAATGAAATGTAGCTATGGTAATCAAAATTAACTATTGACAATTGGAGTGAAATCCCAATAATGAAATAGTGCAAATTTGTTGCACTTGGTTATAAAATTTAAAATAAGTAAATAAAAGTAATTATTGAATTAACCAATGAAATAATATATTGATTAATAATAATTGAATGTAATTAAAGGTAATAACGTTAATGCAAGTAATCAATAACTAATTTAATGCAGACCCCAATTAATCGAAACAATTGTAGGGTTATAATTGATTGTAAATCATAAATTTAGAAATAATTCATAGTTATATTAATTGATGAAATAATACGCAATAAACTGTATTTTGATAAAATAAATGTTAGATAAGTAATTATAATATTTGTTGTTGATAATGAAGTACGAATAAGAGTTAGTGGCCACAATTATTATAAGTTACCGATATATTTTTAATCCATTAAACTGAATTGAATTAATTGCAATAAATCTAAATTAAATATTACGTTAATGTTAATTAAGGCAATATTTGAAAATAATGTTAATGTTATTCATAATAGGACAATTTGTTGAATTAAAGGAATGAAAATAAAGATTTATCAATTTATTGGGATTTGAACTATAATAATTGGATTGATTGCAATAAAATGAAATTTAATATCTAAATATCACGTTAATTGTAATTTAAATGGAATTTGAGAATATTATTGTAATAGATCACGAATCCGATGTTAGTTTCATCCGGCTGACAGCAATGAATTGAATAATATAATGAAAAGTGAATTAAATGGAATTATTGGAAATTAAATTTATAATTTCTAAATTTAATGAAATTGAGATTAACGCCGAAATTGATAAATATATCAACTCTAAATTGACATCTGAATTTATTTAAATTTGTGTAAATGATTAAGAAATTTAAAAACGATAAAATTTGTCAATTATAGGATCGAAATTTTTATTTAATTAATTAATTATAAATTTATTTAATTAATGTAAAAATAGTCATTTTGGCCACTGACTCGGATTTCGACGAAATCAGTTTCATCGGATTCGTAACAATGAGTTATTGTAGGATTTATAGTTTCGTAGTGATCAGACTTATCGTTTGATTATACGGGCTCGAAACACCTAGAAATCAATTAATTGAAATCAATTGCAATCAATTTGAAATAACTTTATTTTAGCATAACTTCTTCATACGATGGAATTTGGACTTGAAACCTATTCCATTGCGTTAAAATATTTAAAAACGTATATTTTGATATATGGGTTGACCTATTTCCATTCCGAAATCGAAATGGGCTTTTCAGGTCAATTATTGTTAAAAACTCAAACCAATCGGGTCCATTTCTTTTTATTTTGTTCTATGTGTGTGTGTGTGTGTGTGTGTGTGTGTGTGTCATTATAAACCCTAGCATCCTTTCTATTTCTCATTTCTGTACGTACAGAAATTTCTGCTGCTCCTCTTCCTCAATGGTTGAAAACCCTAATCTTCCAAATCCAATTTCAATTCCCAAAAAAAAATTGCGAATCTGCAGCAACTTCAGGTCGCGCTTCGAGTTTCTGAGGAAAAAACCCAGCATCAACTTCGGATCAGGAAGAAAATGACTTGGGTCGCTCTAGGTCATTTTGGCAAAAACTCAGAGCAAGCACCGGGGATTTGAGGTGGTGGACCGAAGTTGAACCCGAAGTCGACCAAGTGTCAGAATTTTCCAATCTTCTCATTTTCATAACTTTTTCATACGAGCTCGGATTCATGCGCAGTTTATTTTGTTGGGATTATGTTAGAATTCTTGACATTTTAGCGCTGGTCGAGATGGATTCTTAGACTATTCAATTTTTGGGTTTAAATTGGGTTTAAATTCAATTTAAATTCAGAAGATGAATGTTTTAACCACTCACAACTCCTAAATTTTCTTATGTTTGTTAAATTGATTTATGATGTGATTAAAAATTTATTTATGATTGTTTGGCATATTTTGAATCATCATCGGTTGATTTGAATTTATTTGAAAAAAATAGTTATTTAATTTATTTTTGAATATTAACTGCCAGTTAATACCTGTTATTTATTATCTGATCTATATTGATGTTATTGATTGAATTTGATGATGATTGTGATAAATATTTGGTGATTGATATTGGATGAATGGATGTTGTATTTTATACTGTTATAAACTGCAAGTTGTTATGGATTTTTATTTCATTTGGGGTTGCGATTTGAAATGATATATAACTGTATTTATATTTTAAATTGCGGATTGTAATGATAAATATCCATATCACTTGACCATAGGATCAAAAATTATATATAGACACCGCGATCTATATATAAAAATATTTTGAAATGGTATCTATGGTTCTGTAAAGAAATATATGGTTTTATAGAAATATTGATTTCAAGTATTATATAAATGTTACTTTATATATATAGTTAAATGCTTGATTTTTAGCTATGTATAAATTTATTTGATATAAAACAAGTTTAAAAATAAAGATTGATTTATTTAAAAACGTAATATGGTTAAGTATTTATATAAAATATATTTTATATAGAGTTTACGATGATTTTAATAAAATTAAGGCTGAGAAGATAGATTTAAAATTGATTTGAAATTTTATTAAATGTAGAAATTTATTAAATGAAATCGATTTGGAACTTATGGAATTTGAGATTTGTAACGGATATGATTTATAACTTGATCTTGTTTAAGGTGAATTAAATAAACGTTTCAAGTATAAATAAATTGAAGGAAACATTTAGTTATTTGAAATCTAGGTTTTATTTGAATGACAATGGTTTTATTAAGTGAATATTTCAAAACTAAATAATAGAAAATTGAATTTGATATATATGTATGAAATTAGCAAACTTAGTTTTGAAATTGTTGAATAACTAGTGTTTGAAATATATTGAATTTGAAATGTGTTATTCTATGGATCTAATCTGTTTTGAAACCGATAAATTTGAATAGTTTATTTGGAAACTGAATTGAATTGAAATTATGTTTTGGGATTTGGTTAAATATAAAATTTAGAAATTTGATTTGTTTTGGAAGTGATTTGTGAAATTGAAGAAGCTATTTTATTATCCAAAGTATTTAATATTTAAACCATTAAATGGTGGAAGTTATGTTTCATGTTATGGGTTTCAAAGTATTAAGATTTGAAGGTGTTATATTTCAAGTGTTTTGATTTCGAAGTGTTATAACGTTGAAAGTGCTATGATTTTTTGGAAAAGGATATATTTGAAATAAAAATGATATCATATTGATTTGGTTTTTTAAATGGAAATGATATCGTATTTATATGGTTTTGAAATGGATATTATATTCTGGTTTTGAAGTATAAATTATTTTGAAATGACGGCGGTGTTATAATAACGTTTGGTTGTTAAAGAGACTGGGATCGGAAGTTGTCATACTCTCTGCCAACTTCGAAAACCACTTTAACAACCGTGTATGCGGTGGAGATTCCAGAATGTAGTAGGTTGGTGGCGGCGTTCCTTTGAGGTATATACGTGGACCCAACTCCTGTGAGTTGGCATAAGGTGCCTAAAACAGGAGTGATTCTCAGAACAAGAAGGTAGCCCCTCTTATCGGACACACTCCTTCGATATTATATTCTGACTTTGGATTGTTTAGTTGGCCACTTTTGATTTTTGATTTTGGGAGTGTGGCTCGAGGTGGGCGGTAGTAGCTTCTACGCATTACCACCAGCCCGGATGTGTGATTGGTATATTTACCCTGGTATTTCCTTGTGTGCCATGTCACCTACCCTAGCGCGCCTTGTACGAGTTTGATTTATGTCGTATCTATGAAGTATCCTCTGGTAGCCTCCCGATCAGGAGGTACTACGGTACTGTATAGACTATTAGCACTATTACGTGTTAAGGGCTATATGGGTAACCCCTTAACGCTATTTAAAAGTAAGGTTATTTTACTATTAGACACTATTATAATAGTGAAATATTACTACATAGTAAATAGTTTAACGGATCCTTAGGAAATGTGAATCCCGCGCATCTCTTAAGTTACTACACTCACGTTAGACACTGGATAGGAGATGTCAGATCCCGTAAACATATCTGACACCATTCCACTCATATTTGTTTCTATTGATTTAACTTACATAAGATCTTTTAGTTCTGATTCGAATGTTTTGTCTTTTCAATTCGCTCGGGTCAGTCTGAGCATTACAGGATTTGAAGACTTTATTTTGGAGGACGAAGACGAAGATATTATTATTATTATATACTATGTTGTTCCACTACATCACATTATTCCGCTGTATTGTTATTTATTATTCGTTGGTATGTGTAACTCTGATTCTGTGTTGTATAAGTATAATCAAATGTTTTGTAAAACATCTTCATGAACTATTATTTGATTATTGTATTTTCTCATTCCGCTGAGAGATTCTATTTTGTTTTCTTTCTTCCTTTTTCTTATTCACCCCAATAACAATTCACCCTTTTGTATGGTTTAAGTCTGACATGTGTGGTTTATCGTCGATTTAAAGCGTACAAGAAGGCAGGATGTTACATAAGTAAAGAAGTGATGGTGTCGAAACCAACCTTCGAATGCATGGTAGAAGTGGCTTGGGTTTTAAAACAAAGAAACCCTTTCGAAGGCATTACTTCGAAAGGTAAGATGCAGCAACTAAGGGTTTCACCCCACTCGAAAGCATTTATTTAAAACAAAAGGCGTAACCTCTTTCGAAACATTTCATTTAAAATAATTTGACCCTTTTAAAAGCCAACCAAGTCGAAAGCTAATTAAGTTGAAAGCAAAGCAAGCGCATTCTCTTTGAAAACAAAGACACGCTTTGACCCCTTCAGAACTCCATGCTTCAAATTCATACCTTCGCCTGAGTCCAATTCGCTACGTATGAAGTATTGATACTGTAACGACCCGCCTTTTTAGACAATTTAAACCGACGATCTAATACACATGTCGATTCCAAACCATTCAAAAGGGCAGAAGGTTATTGGGGTAAATAAGAAAAGAAAAGAAAGAGAAATAAAGGAAATGAAACAACCCAGAATCTCGCAGCGGAAGGATAAAATATAATAGTCAAATAAACAGTTCATGAAGCTGTTTACTATACTTTGATCATTATTTATACAACATTTATCATAGTTATACATATACACCTGGACAAATAGAATAATGCAGCAGACATCATGATGCAAAGATAATAATAGTAATAGAATACCAAGTCTTCGTCCTCCAGAATAGATCTTCAAAATCCGAAAACTCAGGACTGACCCGAGCGTAATGAAAAGACAAAACACTCGAGTCAGGACTAAAATATCTTCATGTAAGTTAAATCAATCATAAATAAATATGAGTGTAACGGCGTTAGAGATGTTTACGGGGGTTGACATCTCATATCCAGTGTCAACGTGCGTGCAATAACTTAAGAGATGTTACGGGATTTTCCATCTCTCAAGGATCCGTTAAACTATCTACTATGTAGCACAATACGCTATTATAATATGTCTACAGTAAAATAAAAGTATTAAAATAGCGTTAAGTCGTTACCATAATCCCCCTTAACACATTTTTATAATGCCATAGTCTATACAGCACCGTAAGCCCCACCGTAAACTAGTGGTTATCAGAGGGTACCCCATAGGTATAACACAAAACATAACGTAGTGGTCGCGAATAGGATAATCAGTATGACAAGGTACATGAGGCGATACCAACTAGGATACTAGTAGTTGCGTGATCCGGACTGATGTTGAGCATAGCCAGCAGCTACCCCAACACCGCGAAACAACACTCCCAAATCAAGGGTTGTACCCAAATCGAATCAAAAATGTAATAGATATGGTATCGAAGAAGTGTGTCCGCTAGAGATGGCGAACCCCAATGGCCCGGCGCGGCTCCTGTTTTAGTCATGTCAGGGTTCATCTGATATCGTTCTCTTTCTTCAGTCAACGCGTTCACCAAACCATCCCCTTCATTCTGGATCAACACTTCGCGTATAATAGTTATTAAAGTGGTTTTCGGTATCGACAAAGAGCATGTCCATATCCGATCCCGGTCTCTTTAATAACTACATATTATTACACTGGTGGCTCCTTTACATTTCAAATCGATTCATAGTTGATATCACAATATCATATTCGCTTCAAAAATCAAGTCCATTTCAAATATCATCGTATCTATTCCGTTTCAAAAATCATTTTTCGCCTCAATATCTCATTTCGATTTCCAAATCATTTCGAATTTCAATTTAGGTTGCAACTTCATTTAACCCAATTCGTATTTACATTCAAGATTTAAAATTAAACATTTCACCTTATTGACCAGCTTGAAATTTTAGAAAATGGTTTTAAGTAGTTTAAAAGTAATTTTAAATAATTAAAATACTTAAAAATACTTAAAATCTTAAAATGGATTTAAAATAGATAAATTAGTTTAAAATAATTTAAATTGGGTTAAGTAAATTTAAAATAGATTAAAATAGTTCAAGTATTCAAAAATGGTTTATATAACAAGTAATTTGGAAAACAAAATAAAACAGCTTCAAAACCAGTCCATTTCAATTATAACTTCCCAATTCAAATCAATTTCAATTTCCATTCTACCGATTCAATTTTGATTTCAATTCAAATCAGTGTCAACTTATACTTCAAATTAATTCAATTTTACATTCACCTTCAATTAATTCAATTTCAATTTATATCGATTTGGAGCTTGATTTTCAAAATATCAATTTATAACACTTAACAAAATTATCCTTCAATATTCAAATTTAAATCCAAATTTCAAATATGATTCAATTTCAAGCTCAATTTCAAAATACCATTTTTATGTCACTTTTACTTAGTAATACTCAAAGCTCGAAATAATGTTCAATCTTTAAAACAAATAAATTTTCGAAATTCAATCATATCTCGATTTTTAATCTTAAAGTCTCAACTTAAATTATTTAACAATTTCCTTTAACCAAAATTTATTTCAACATTCCAAACTCAATTTTCCGATAAACTCGATTTCTATAAATTGATTTCTATTTATAACTTTTAAATCAAAACATTTAAATAAATTTCAAATCGACGATTTTAAAAATTATTAATTTAGCCAATCCGGTGTCCGTATATAATTTTCTATCCTATGGCCAAGTGATCAGTTATTTCAGTTAAATGTCAGGGATGAATATATATCACTTAAATCAAATCACAGTGTCATATGTATGCATAACAGGATATATATAAGCAAATAACATCCAAACATTTAAATATCAACCAATATCATCCATCGAAATACATCATCCAATAGACGATACAATTCATGACAATTTCATAGTTACCAATGTCAGGTAATTTAATCGCAACTCAATTTTAGTTTCAATTTAACTGTCAATTAAATTTTTAAAGGTTAATTCAAATGACAATCTATATGAAAATTAAATTTTATCAAACAACGACAAATAAAATTCATATCACTTCATAATATTAAATTTAACTAGCATAAGGATATTCAGTACGTTGTGAGCGTTATAAAACACTCGCCTTGATTTCAATGTAGTTCCAGCGTTTTATTTCGAATAAAATTAAACGAGCGTTTAATTTTACCCGAAATTTCCACTAGCTCCAAGCGATTCCAATCTAGCTCCATAGCGTAGTTCTCGTCAAAACGAAGCCAACGCACTTCGTTTCGTAAATTTCCGACCTCGTATGACACGGTTATGATTGTTTAAAGTTTGAACGAATTATTATAAAATTAATTTACACTTTTATTTATTTACAAACCCTACAGCAAAATCTGGACGTCCATTTCCTGCCCTAGATCCAGGCTGCCCCCTTCCTTTCTTCCTCCCTAGCTTTCACGTGCGCGTACGAACGAGACAACCCAATTTTTCATTCGAAACCCCAATAGTCGCGCCGCCTATAATCGACGAGCACTCGATCGGCTAGCGCCATTCGAATGCCACCGCCACCACGTTCCACCACCTGGAACCACGTCGAGCTCGGTCGTGAATGCATCTCAAAAACGTGAGTAACTGCAGGCCCTTTGAACTCGATTTGCCGTCGATCGGCTCCATTAAGAACGATCTTGACCGTTGAAAATGTAGAGCTCATGATGCTCTACAACGTTGCATTTGTACATTTTTCTTGATTGTTAGTGGATTGGAAGATAGAAGAGGAGAAAGTTCCCAAATTTTTGGCTATCGATTTGAAGAACGGCGGCTGAACGTGATGAAACCCTAGGGTTTATTAATTTTGCAAAAAAAATGAATTTCAAGGGGCATTTATAGAAATTTTAACGAACACTATTCATCCTGAATTTTCCGAACTCCAAACCTCACGCGGTGACCGGCGTTTCTAGGGTTTACCCTGCGTTTTGAACACAATGGAATAGTTTTCGGAGGCCAATTCAATCATATATGCGAGTTATCATAATAAACGATCGATTTTAAATTAAATCGGTTAACTAAATTTCTGTGTGTTTTAGCTTGCCCCGGACAAACGGTAAATCCGATTGACACGAAATTTGAAACTTACAATAATATCACATTACGGATCCGATGAAACTGGTTTCGTCGAAATCCGAAACTTTTTGAAAAATGACTAATTTAACTCGTTAATTAAATATTAAAATATTCAATTTTCACAAATTTACTTTTAATTCGATTTTAAGAGTTCTACAACATCATTCTAACTTTAATATGATAAAATAAAATGTTACAAATCATTTTTAGTCATATTAAACCCGTTATTCAATTATTCAATAAATTCCAAATATTAAATTTAAACAATTTTGATTATCCAATAATTCATTATCCTTTGAAATATTTGAAATTGAACTTATAAGATTCAACCTTTAAAACCAATTCACATCCTAGAACACTATTTCCATTTTACAGTTATTCAATTATTCAATAAGTTTTAAATATTTATTTTAAACAATTTACCTGTTCAATATTCAATTATTTGATTTTAAATAGATTTTACTTATTAATCGGTTACTCTATTATACCCAATGAATTCAATATTTATTATCATATCTAACTATTGATTGCAAAGGCATTCACCAAGTAGCATTTATTTTTCAATACTTATTACTATTCAGATCTTCGAAACCAATCTATTAAAATTTGTATTTCTACCTAAATAACTCACAATTCTTATCACTTATTTACATTTGTTTGTCCATATATTCCCTTATAAACAAGTTATAACATTTGAGTCAATTCAATTAGATTGGAGCTCCATTCAATCTATAAATAATTACTTGGATAATTATTGTTGCAATTCATTCCAGTTATTATTATTCCAAACGAATTAAAAAAAATTCAAACATTAAATCACGAAATCTTATTGAATTAGCTATTTTAATTATCGAAAATTTACGGGTCGTTACAGATACCAAGCTCATTGGTTTTGACTAAAAAGGAGGTGGAAGTACTAGATTGGAACCTAGTTGTCGAAAGTGGAAAAACATGCTAAAAGCGTGTAAAAACTTATTTTAACTTAAAAAGAAATTCTTTTCAACTAACCTGCCTTATTATCAAAATATTATTGGTTGCTAATTTTCTTTTCTAAAAGAACTGGCAAAATTTCAGAAGCAAGAGATTTAAATTGTTTACAAAATACCCCTTTCTCCTTTTATAAATATATAAAACATTTATGTCTCATACCTTAAATAATGTTATGTATCTATTAAAACACTTACAAAAATTCTACAAAAAATCCACAAAATCATTTTTAATACGTTTTCTAACATATAATAATTTCAAACCCAAAACGTATATTATTTAACGATAAATATTTTTCAAACCCAAATAATCAATTTCCTTACTAGAAAATTAATCTTCAATCCACATTAATTCAAAAAATTAAGAAAATTGAAACCCATCTCTAAAATATCATTTCTAATCTAAATCCAAAATCGCAAGACATTTGGATGTTATTTAATAGGGTTTTCACATCAAAACATATCATAAAATCTATATGAATAAGCATAAATCATCAACATACATACATAAACATTTAATCATTGAAAAACATGGCATAACCTTGCAAATTAATTTGGGTTAACCTTAAAATTGAGAACAATAGGAAATACGAGATGTAATTATTATTCACCTTAGCTTTGAGATTAAAGAGTTGAAATGTGAGTGGATTAAATTGATTTGCTCCTTCCTTTAGCTTTTCTTCCTCTTTTATCATCTAATGGTGGTCGGCCTCTACTTTAAATTTTGGATTATGAAATGAACGTGTAGTATGAGATACATGAGGGTCTAGGGTATATGGTTAGCTCTTTCCTATTTTACCCCTTCTCTATTTCATTTTAACTCATATTTATTTCATCCGTTAACATGGCACGGCTACCCCTTATTAATCACAAATCCCAAGCCCTTAATCATTACATTATTTTATTTAATTTAACTAATTAAATCTCCTAAATAATGTTACTAGAAATTAGGGTTGTTACAACAATTGACCAATATTTTGAGCAACAAAAATATATTACCCCTTATATATACTGTCGTCAAATTATAAAGCATAAAATGAGAAGAACCATTGTTAAACATAGTATATACATGTAGAAGACTAGAGAATAACATATCAAGAGACATTAGATCCAATATCATAACACAACTGTAAACGGTACATCAAATCCCATAGGAATACATGTTTCAGAATAATACATATGGCATATATGTCAATACACCAAAAAGTGGATAGATACTATCATAACAATGATATATCTATGACCCTATGATTCACCCTCTAACTAGTAGAGACCTCCATCTGTACGTAAATTTACTCAAAGGATAGCTAATAAAGGAAAAACAAAGAGTGGGTCAGAAATAAATTTCGGCTAAAAAGAGATATCACTAATATGCATGATTACCACTATGTTAATATAGCATAAATAACACTTAATGGTAAAACTTGAGGAATGGAACCATACCTCAACCTACATCTTCAGTTGCATCTAAAGTTAGCAGAGATCTAGTATCATGATATTTGTATGATAATGCTATCATATACGGAACATTATGGCATCAATCGTAAACCAAATGTAACATCCCCCTCATGGAGGCTTGAAATTAACTGCCGTGAATGCTACATTCATCTACAGTTGTTAATTCTTGGTGGCTAAATGCGGAATGTTAGATACATTGATATAACAAAAACATATGAATATGTAAAAAAATTAAATTCTTAAAACCAAATTTCCCATTCCTCTTCAATCTTTTTTCAAATTCATTACATAATCCCAATTTTGTAAACCTCGTTCAAAGAAATATAATTATTACAAAATATGCCAAGTGCGACATATGAAGATACCCCACCCCCTTGGATGATCAGAGTCCAAACATAGGCAATTAAAAATCTTTTCCATTACAGCCAAAGTACAGTGAATCAAACAGAAAGAACTCTTAATATCTAGTTTGCCTCCTGCACGTCTTCGCAAGCTTATTTGTCCAAAGCAGAACCCGAAAACCTTAACTCTCAAACCGCTTAAAATCAATTGATCACCCAAGAATTTAAAGGAAAATATTAACTTCGAGTCAGACAAAAAGTCTGGTATGAATAATAATATACCATCTTGAACAATATTGATATCTAGTGAGACCGCGCCACTTAGTAGAATGGGGTTTTCCCTCACTGATGTCTTAACTCAATTTATAATAACCATATACCGTGCACCTGCATCCACAATGGTTAAAACATAACATAATAAAAGATATTATGATGATATGCAACATGCAATTTGTTCTGGATTTCACATCCTTATTCATCTAACTATCTATCGCAAGTTATATTTTCTGGAGTCACTATTAACCTATTAGTTTTCATGGGCAGTCAATAGCCTGTTAATTCTTTATGGAATTCCTATCCACTTTCAGATTTTTCATGGGTTCACTACGAACTTATTGGTTTCTACCAATACTAACATTCAATCATAGTTTTCATTCGATCTATATGAACCTATTGGTATCTACAAATTACTTTCTTCAATCATAGTTTTCATGGGCTTACTATGAACCTACTGGATTCCCTAATAACTTCTCTCATGTCATATTTTTCGAGATCACTACGAACCAGTTGATCCCTTTCAATAACTTAATCCGGACATAGTTTTCATAGTTTCGCTAAGAATCTATTGGCCACTGCCAATACCTATTTCCATACACAGTTTGCATGGGCTTACTAAGAAACTGTCTAAACAATAGCCCTTGATCCATCTTTAGGCATCCTATACTCTGGTCTGACCTCCTCGATGCAGCTCTACTCATATAGGAGTTAACTCAATGTTTATTTACTACTGGGTCAACCTAGCTAGAATTTTTGCCCTTAACACCCCAAAATGCAGTTATGGGTTAATTATTAAGTGAATATGTTATAAAAGCATACATGATAACTGATCAATATAAACATCCACGATTTACCTCCTTGTAATCATCTTTCTAATGGAATATGGTTGATACCCTTACCCCACTATCTTTAGCAAGGGAAGCTTCTTCAAAAACTCCAAATTTAAATGCCATTTCAAAGTTCTTTCATATTGCCATGGATTTACTTTTAAAAACTGAGATTGGGTTTCTTTTCTGAAAACTAAGGCATAAGAAACCTTAGGCATTTTCTTTCGAAATCATTTAACATACCTTTTGAAAGTATGCAAACCTTCCTTTCAAAACATTTAAAACATTCCTTTCGAAACCATTAAAGAAATGCCTTTCGAAACACATGAAGCTTACCTTTCGAATCACTTAAAGCTTATCTTTCGGAAGTACTTAGATCAAGTGAAATTATTGAAAGCATAGCATCGAAACCATTTTCTTTCGAAATCATTGGGTTAACATTAAATAAAACTTTTGGGTCAATGAAAACAAATGCGAAAGTAACCCTTTCGAAAGTATTAATTTTAAGTAAAAGAATTTGGGGAAGAGGATAGTTTCGAAAGTAGTTTCAAAACCATCCTTTCAAAATCATTACCTCTAAATATCTTATTAAAATAAGCTCAAACTACCCTTTCGAAAGCATTGGGAATGTGGCTTCAAATTTTACACGGGTGAAAGGGGTTCCCATCCGAAAGCATTGATTTAAAGTTATAAAGAAAGTGGCCTTTAACTAATTCAAAATGCATGAATACGGTGGCTAAGTTTCAAATGGGTTCAAAAGAAGCTACGCTTTCCAAAGCTCCTTTTCAAAACTAAATATGCGGCAACTCATTCGAAAGCTTCTTTTAAAACAAAGACAAGCGACAATCCATTCGAAAGCCATTTAAAAGTGGCCTCAACCCCAGCAAAAGCAAGCCTTCGACACCATCCCTTCCACCTTTCTCCAATACACTACATACCAATTACTTGACACCCTGAGCATTGGTTTCAAATGGGTTCGAAAGGCCTACTAGGCATGGTTTCGAAAGCAAGCAAAAGAAAGTGGAAAGGTAGTACTTCAATACAAAACTGATTTTTATGCCATTAAAGAAATTACTCTTCACCCAACTTTCCTAATTTGTCAAAATGTGATTGGTTGGTTGCCAAACCTTTATAAAAAATACTTTTCTAAAAGGGCTACCGAATTCATCAACTAATAACTAAAATTTCTTTAGCAAAAGACCTTCTCCTTAATAAAACAATTTAAAACGTTTAAGTCTTCAAACTTAACTAATTTAGTTTCCATAGTAAATCACTTAGAAAAAAATCCCAAAAATCATAATAAATTCACTTTTAATATGTTTTCTATCATAGAAAAATTTTCAGACCCGAAAACATTACATTACTGCCTTAAGCAATATAAACCAAAAATATTTATTTCTTCCATTTGAAGTCCATAATAAATTAACCATAGCTTGGAATATTATGAAAATATAAACCCATCTTCAAAATAATGTTTTACATAAAATATTCAACCATCATGGCGTTCGAAACCCATTTTATACGATTTTTACCTTAAAATCGAAATATACCTTTGCACAAAAATCCTTGTTTAAATCAAAACAAAGCATATAATCAAAATTTATCATCATTTAATCCATCCAAACTGTTTCAAACCTTAAAACCGAAATTGAAAATGTTTAATAAAACATATATGAGATGGTTTAGTTTATTATTCACCTTGTTTGGATAAGGAACTTGAGATTTTTTTTCTTGCTTTATTATTCCTTGCTTGATTCTTAGCTTCTATTTGATTTCGATCTCCTTTTCTCCTAGGGTTATGGCCAGTCTTGATCTCCTTTTCTTTATCATTAATTTTATGAAAGTATGAATGAAAATGAGATGAGGATTTAGGGGTTATGAGGTTATATATACGGCTATTCCCATATTACGCTTGTCTTATTCCCTTTGGTATTTAACTTATAAAACCATTTTATAAACCTATTTAGTTAAGGCATGACCCTATTTAGTTTTCAAATCTCAATTCCCTTGTCACTCCAGTCTATACATTATTGTATTTAATTTATCTAATTAAATCCCTTGAATAATGTTATTTAAACTTAGGGGTGTTACACCAAATGCTACATACAAGGCCAATGAACTATAACTCTCTCGATAAGGCTAAAACTCGACAAATAAAAAAAATACCGCACACAAGGTGAATGAACTATAGCTCTCTCGATAAGGCTAAAACCCGACAAATATGTCACTAAATTAGGACCTGAGCTACCACATCCTAACGTATATTGTCACTAATGTAAGACCAGTCAGGTGTAAGACCGCTAGTTAAACACCAATATTGTGTATGGCCATGATATAAGGCCAATACTAGTAGAATGTCACTAATATAAGTAATATCAATCGTTAATCAGTATCCAAACCGATGGTAAAAACCAAGAGGTACAGACTCACTCCATATATGTAGTGTCATATGGATTTGTGTATCATAATACCCTAGTCGTCATGTCTTAAAATCATCGGGCAACTCTATAAAAGTTACCATACAAATTAAAATATGCCTTAACATCACGTATGACCTACATGTCACTTAACATCTTCTATACACCCTTCGGTCTATCTTGAAAGCAACAATTTTGAAATATGTGTCAGAGTGGGTTCTGCACGGCCTAAAAATAAAATTGCTTCAAATTCTACCAAATTTTAATGGATTGTTTTCCTTTGAAAGCAGCGAACACTAGTCCAAACCATATCTTGCCCCGACGTCGTATGTCAAAAATATTGCATTCCAAAGTTCGTTGAAACATCTTGGAGAAAACCCCAAAATCTCCAATAGTAGCTCATCGGTGATTGATCAAAAGCGGTTAGTCATCCGACTTGCTAAAGAAAATTTGGCTACAGTTAAATAGTCGATTTGTCGACTCCAACCAGTTGATTGACACCTTCATCAGTCGACTGGTTGGGTATGACCAATCAATTGTTTAACGCTATTTTGGCCTATTTTCTCTCGCTATGAAATCCTACACACCCATACTTGAACGATCGACTAATCAAAAATGGACGGTTTACCATTCACATGTAGAGGCATAGAATGAACCTCGATGGGATAGTATTCCAACATTTAAATTTCACTCGAACATCGTCCGACTCTCCTTTTCCCGACATTGAATCTTGCCACTTCACAACCTAATGACGCCTTATAGCTACACTCGTGTTCTCCTCTTTGAAGATCCGCCATGGCACTAGATGGTAATTCGATGAATCATTTCAAAACTCAAATGCTTTAAAAACCATATTAATTTAACCACTCAACTTACTATTCCAACCTCATATTCCATCACTCAATGTCAACATCAACTATCTTTTAATACAATCATATCATTTCTACCAACTTTCAGTCTATAATTAAATTACACATTTATATCAATCATCACTCAGTTAATAAGATATCCTAACTTACCACTTTATGAAATTTATACATTAAAAATTGATTCAACAAGATAATCATCTCTAAAATCCCAAATCAAGTTCATTACTCAAGCCTTAACGAACATTAGCATTAAAATATGACTGTGACATTTCAAATGATCATATAACTAAGAGAAGAGATTCCGCTCACCACTTCAAGAAATCCAAGTGCAATGAAAACCGAATTTAGAGCTTTCCTTTTATCACTAAAATCCAGCCTCGATCTTCTCAAAAATGCAAACTTATGGAATATAGTTTTAGAGAATCTTCTAACTTGAATGTAGATATTTATTTTTGAATATTGGGTTGAGAAAATCAAAAGCTATGAAGATTTATCGATTTAAATACCTAACTTTTTGTGTATAGATGCTGACTAAAAGACTTTTTTGCCCCTACTTTCTCTTTTCTTCTCATTTTGCAAATGTTATTCAATTTTAACAAACTTAACATGTATTTCATATATAAATGACTTTATGATCTCAATGGAATATGTCTCGAGTCCTTTTTCATTAATCTTTAAAAAAAAGTCTCTTTTAAGTAATTAGTTTGCTTAAATCTTCAATTAAGCAATTAATTGCAATTAATTATTAAGCGAAAATTACGGGTTGTTGCGTCGAGGGTCTTCAAAATCCATGTAGCTTCAAGGTTAGCCAATTATTTAGTCAATATAATGCAGTTTTAACTCTAGTCATTATGCTCCTAGTGTTAAACGGGTCCACTAGGATTTATAGGGTCGAAACCCTATAATCGTACTTGCAAGCAATTTCCTAATAGTTGTCAAACTTACATTAGAGACTGCTCACACTAATTGCTAATGTCCAGTAAAATACACAATCAAAAGCTTATAAATTTGTCGATTGAAAACAAATATAATGGTCGAAATTCACAAATCATAGCATTCAAGAAGAACAAACATGTAACATAGGCCAGTCGAATTCACTTTACTTTGGACGCACTAAATGCTCATTAATGTCAATCGAAGCAGACACTCTAACAATCGGACATAACGGTTGAGTTAAACTAATCACCATTGATCAAAATGAAGTTAAATAGATGGTTAAATTCCCATATTATTCCCGATCATAGTGCATGCGAACAGCGATCAACCAACGCTCAAAGTTGTGAAGTTGAGAAAGGTCAAATATGGAGTGTGATTAATCGAATTAGAGAAAATCATGGTGTTATAAATACATACGAGTCCCATCAGCAATTGGGCTCAAGCATTCATAGATGCTACTCAAAATCAATGATATACAATAGCACGACCATTTATGTCATCTAACCAATCTAAACGTACATTTCAACAAAACAATTTGCAATCGAACACCACCCAGTCTAGCCTAAGCCATACTAGATCCATAGAATCCTTATCCTATAAAATTACTACGTTAGGATTTAAGAGGTATTTTATTTGTTCAGGTGGATTCAAAAATTATCTTAACCGCTTTATCCAATTCAAACAATTTCAAATACAACGGCCAAAGAGTAACTCGATGGATAAGGTAAAAAAACCGTTTTACACGAGTAATCCTATTTATTGCACCTAAAGTGGGTAAAGTTGGCAAAAATAGCAACTTTAATCCACATAGCGCGGTTATAACGATTGCCAAATTACAGGAAAACAGTGATTATTATGTATTCTAATTTATCACATCACAAACAATCATCCAAGCATCGAGTCAGTTAGTCCACCCAAACCCAATCTTACATAACCTTATAAACTTCAAATTAAGGTTTTTTATCAAAATTTAATTCATGGATAAAATTTAATTTTATCAAAATGAAGTCAATTGGTCGACACTTGTTAGAGCTCCAAAAATGAAAAGAGATCGCTTCTATGCGACAGCTTTGGATCATACCCGTAATCAATCCTCTTCAAATCGGGTTTTGTGGATATGCGGCGCCCTCTCTCTCTCGGTCTCGTGATCTCGCGATCTTTCTCTCGATTTTATTTATTTTATAATGAATTTAGGAACGTATTGACGTTTGTAAGAGGATTTTTGTTTCAATAAAGCTTTATCTGATTTCGTTTTTTTTTTTCCTTTTTTTTGTTTTTTAACCACCTGTTATATTATTATGCAGTGGTTCATTACAGGAAAATCGCTGCTGTTATGTAAAAGATTAATATTAGCTCGTATGTAATGTTGTTGAAGTTTCTTGCACAACATATTTCTTGAAATTTGCAGTTAACTACCGTTCTTAAACATGGCGTAATCATTTTGCGTTCCACTTGGCAAAATTTTATCCAACCATATATTTAAATAAAGCTTAATAAGTCTGTAAGCTAAACAATTTGTATGATTAATCTTTAAGGAAAGACTTAGATGATACACATATACAGTACAGCACATTTTGGTTGGTAACACAAATCTCATTCGAAGAACTTTTGCCAATTAAAAGTAGAAGTGATTTTGGTTTTAAAACTAGAAAAAAGAAGAAGAAGATGAATATCAATTTGGCAAAGCACACTTGTAGGCCACAAAGAGAAAAGGTGTGTGTATTCACTTGGAAATGCAACAATTTAATTATCTGCACAATTCAAAATATCCCGCACTTTATTATATTATTATATACATATGTTGTTTTGTTATTTATGGATCATCCAGGGGGAAATTCAAAGCCTTAAAACTTCTAGAAGTCAAACAATATGAAACAACCGTGGGAAGCAATGACCTAATGATTGAAGCATATAACTTAAGCAGAGTGTGAAGTTAGGTTAGAATTGATGGCAAGTAATATGTGGATAATTTAAGTGAAGAGTATGTAAGTGGGTAAACAGCCATAACCATTATTTTGTTTCATAATCCAAACAAGTAATATATGAACCTAACTTTGTCATAAAATCTCATCTATTCCCTATTTAATAAATAGTTATAAAGAAGATCGCGTGTGAGCGCGCATGTATACGTATATGTGTGTATGCATGTATATGTGAAATTCTATTTGGATAAATAGATTAGACAAAAGATATCAACCATTCGATCTTTTCTTAATTCAATTCATAATGAGATCTAATGATCAACAGCAATTATGAATTATGTCATCAAACGTTTTATGAAAACCAAGTAATTTTATAGAATGTTAACATAAAAAAAAAATTGAGGAAGTATGGTGTAAAAAAGGCACACTCATTATTTTGGACCGTCATTTGGAAGATCGAATGTTTCAAAAGCAATATTGTACTTTAGCAGTTCGTAGTGGTTGTTAATATGCACTCAACTGTTTGGACAACCTGTTCCACTGATTCAAGACCTGTAGAAGCTCCTTGGCCTATAATTTCCACCTTAGAACCAATCAAAAGAAAAATGTCATGTTATGTACAAAAACATAAGTCCAACGGATGAAAAGTAGCAAGCTTAGGTCCTGTTTGATTTCATTTTGTATTTTTGAGTTTTTTATTTTCAACTTGTAACAAGAAATATCAAGAAATAAAAGAAAAGGTTTATAATTTTTAGCCATTGCGATAATCAATGGAGAACGAAAGAATTGGATTATTTTCCATACTTTTGTTATCTCTCGAAACACAAAAATAAAATAAACTTGTTTTCTATTTTACATGTTAATTTTATTTCTCAAAATTGTTTTTCAATAATACATACGTCGGACGCACTTTTGTATAGACGAAAACACAAAACTAAAAACGATAAGTCAAACGGGTCTTATATTGTTGAAAATATAACAATATATAAAAATGAAAGAAAGAAAAAAGTACTGCGTTAGAACATCATTTACAAATTACTACAACAATACAATTTTAGAAGAAATCACCATAGTTTCCAGTTAACAGGAACAAGCTTAAACCTGCATATGGGACAAGTAAGCTTTCCTACATCTATCCATGCATCAATACAATGCAAATGAAATACATGATGACAGTTTCCAAGCTCTCGGACCTCATTATTCTTTCTAAATCTCTTTAAACACACCGCACAAATGATCGGCTCCTCTCCTTGTTTTCCAAGGCTATATTTCTTCAAAATTACACTGTATTTTACTACCGGAAGCTTGCTTTTGATGCTTGAGAATGTTGTAGAATCAATAGTTTCTTGCCATGGAGATGGGAATATGTGGAATGAAGGGTGTAATCCTGTGAAGTGGAGAAGGAAAGAAAGGTTGTAGTTGATTATATCGATTGCATGAAGGATGATAAGTATGGATTTTGGAATTTTGAGATTGTATGAAATATGTGAAGTATCCATGATATCAACTAGTAACCTTTTTCTTTCTTTCTTTCTTTCTTTTCTTTAAGCAATAATGGGGAGAAGGGTGAAAGGGTTCATTTTTATAATCAAAGGGGACGAATCTTGGAAAGAAATGTCCCATTTTAGCATGATTGGAACTAGAGTTTATTTAAACGAAGGTTTGCCTTTATTATAATCGTCATATTGAATAATATAATAATATGATGCTAAAAGCTCACGTCATATCACCCACAAAATTTAGTGAGTGTCTTGCGGAATTGGATTCTTTTGAGGGTCACAATGATGCCGATAACAGCCGTCTTCAATTGGACGTATATGGATCGTGACATAAATTGGAGGATGCACAGTAACATTTTTATGTTTGAAGTTGATAAGCTGTGACTTTTTCTACGGAAAGTTCATGCGCGTTGCAATATGGAATCACACTATTACGAGGCAAATTCATGGTTGAAATCCAGCATTAGATGGGATCTTCTGTTCAAAAACCCAAGCACTCTTGTACCTTTCAACCCCTTCCATATATTTGACATTTAGTTAAGTTTGAATTGTTCGAATTATAAATTTGGAGATTGAAGGGACATAAAAGTTAAAACATGTCTTATCTCATCCACCATCATAGGGTAATTTGCTCGATTACCATTTGTATGGCGTTAAACATAACTAGCGTTGAAATAAATGAATAGGAAGACTTAACCGGTTAAATAAAATGATTGAAGAAGACACGTTGAAGTCATAAGCTTCCGTGACAACAAACCATTTTCAAAACACTCCCTCATTACCTATTAATACTCCTTTCCAAACACTCTCCTTAACCACCGAACATTTTTCTTGTTTCTTCATCTTATGATGACCAGTTTGGATGTGGATTAGAAGCCAGTTATGTGAAATTTGACACTTGTCTATTACTTCACATTACTTCACCGCAACATCAATATTGATACTTTAAGCGTCATCAACTTGAATACCCAATCAAAAATTTGATCCACAATACGATCATCATCAGAAGCATTGCGCACGTTAACATCTCCACCTAATTATGTATCTTTTCATCAACTATCACTCACTAATTTCCATTATCGACCATAGAACCAACCATTTTGCAATGGTTTCCCTCATTCCCTACTTTCATCCCGATACGACAACCTTTCATCGCTCAAAAACTCCATCAAGAGTCCCATAAGTATAACAAAGATGATCATATTGACAAATACTAAAATAAGATTATGTGAACTCGTAGACATATGCCTCATGCTGAAGTCGTCTTAAACAACACTGTCATGTACACTATTGATAATATTTTTAGCCAACTTCGAAAGTATGTTTAAGATGATATATTAGCAAAGATTGGTAACTAAAATTTCAGTTAAAAATAAAAAATGAAGCAGTATTGGTACGTTGAAAAGTAAAGAGACAAGGGTTTAGAAGGGTTCAACAAAAGATGATATACGTCTGCTATGGAAAGTTTCTTACAACTTGACATCGATTATAGCAGGCAAGATTACAAAGTGAACCGACTGAACTTACAAAGATACTTCGAAGGTTTAATGTTTTTCAATCATTATGTAGTGTCAACTTAGGATAAATTTATAGTAGCTGAACTTGTTATTTGGACAGTGGAGATTGATCTGAATATGCCCAAGAAATGCTCTAGGATGCTAATGGGATTATACAGTTGATGGTCATACCAGCTGAGACGCCAAATGATTTGCAAGGTACAGATGTAGACAGTTAGCAAGCTATGCTATTGAAATGCCCTGAAAACACATAGACGCAGCGGGGGTAAGGGGTGGATGTAGCAGAGGCGCAAGTGTAACGAATGGGATTTTCGACACTCAAAAATCGTTACTAATACATCCGCGGTATTCACATACCGCAAATTCAAGTGTTGGAAAAACCGATTATCAGGGGGAAAGAAATCAAAAATAGAAAAAAATCTCTTACGAATGGAATAAGATATATTATTTCAACAATAATCTTTACAATGGAAAATTTTGAATACGATATCAAAGACTAACCTAAATTAAGCCTGGACAATTACAAACCCTCCGTCCTCATAAATACTGAAAAATAAAAACAAAAGAAATAGATGCAGTGCATAATAAAATATGTTAACCCACATTTTTCCATGGCAGTAAACATATGGATTTAACCCACAGACTTACATGATTATCAAGGCCTTAGTCAAGAGCGATGATTGTGAGATCTAGAAATCAAGTGCATGCAATGATATGAAGCGACGGTCAACAGATACCAAAAGATAGAATCTCCAGAATATTCTATGTACAGATTAGTGCCACGCCGAAGCAGGGGATCAGTGCATATCCTTTCCCCTACGCGATTGGTACATGTCCTCAATTTTTGTCCCAAACTGGGTAAGCCGGTATAAATTGACCAGAAAGGCCTCATTAGGCTACATTTCAAATTTCAAGTCGTTTGGAGTTTGTATGCGCAAGTTATGTGCAAATTACTTCAACTAAGAAAGAGATCGCATAAAAAGGGATTGGTATAAAAGTGGTCATATTTTTGCCAAGCAAGTACAACTCAATGGAAATCAATCAATATCTCAAAATATATAAGTCCAATGCACATGAAATTTTGTGAGCAAGATGTAGGGACCTTAGAGAGCCTATAGTAGGGATCGCACATCAAAAGATGAAGAAAGAGGAGTCGGCCCTCCCTCCTTTTAGGGATCGACACAACCCAAATTTGTAGCAAAGATCGATCAAAACTCGATATCTACACATCCAGTTGACATGAAACTTGGAGGACAAGTAATTGCAATGGGTGTAACAACCCATAAACATCGCATATCATTTGAAGCAAGTTGGCGGGATCGGTACCTATCCCTTCATAGGGATTGGCTATAATCAGCCTTCACAACATATTACAACAAAGATTTATCAATAACTTGAGTTCTACTAATCCAATTGGCGTGAAACTTAGAGGCTAAGCATAATACAACATGGACAAGCTCCCTAAGGATCGCAAGGCATTTGGAAGAGATTGGAGGGTACCTATCCCTCTAGAGGGATCGGTAGAAATTGGAATTCAAGCAACACTACTTCACGGAGAATGCGATATCTCACAAACGTACATTGAAATTGTATGAGATTTGGGAAGCAGATAGCTAACATATGGATCGCAGCCCATTTGGACACACTAATATGGATAGGTACTAACCCCTATTTTTAGCACCGATGGGTCTGAAAATTTTTGGGTGGCCTCGTCTTGGTCTCCCAAACCTTCTGCTAAAATTTCAGTCTGATCCGTGCACGTCTTCCCTTATAAATATTACGGTGATGGCATAAGAAAAAGGCTCTTCTTTCTGCTTCTCTTTATCTTCAACATACGCTACACTCTGCCAATTATATTCTTGGATTTCGGATCGTAACTGTAAACAAACTTTAGTGTAATAAAAAGGATTATTTGAGAGTGGATATAAGCCGGAGTTAGCCGAACCACTATAAATCTTGTCTCTTTTTACTTACTTTCTTATTATTTGTTCTTCGTTGATTTCTCATCATATTTCTATGATTGGATGGGATATTTGTACTTTACATAATTGGGTGTTGGTGGCCAATTTTGACATTAACATTTTGGTGCTTTCAGTAAGAGAGCTAGCCCCGCGGATTTGGAGTTCAGATTTGGAATCAACTAGAGAGCTTAGATTTGGAGAAATGGTGAGAAAATCAACAAGGAGACAAGTAGTGGATATGAGCCATCGTGAAGGGAGTTACGAGGTTTCCTCAGGAGCTGGAGCTAATCAAACATCTATCTACGTAACCAGAGATGAAATGGGAACAAGGATGGAGGCTATGTAGGAATAGATGTTGAAAAGACAGGAGGAGATGATGTAGAATCTACTCCGACGAATCGGATAGGCTAGGCTAGAGCCATAGGAGTTGTTGGAATGCAAAACCAAGGAGTTGGAATGATAGGGACTACTGGAGCTATGAATCAAAGAGTTGAGGCGGCAAGATTCATTGGAAATCAAAACCGGGAGCACGATGACGGAGCTATTGGACAAAGGAGTGGAACAGAGTAGCCGAGGGCAGTCCTCGGCTATCTTAGAGGGATCGACACCGATTCCCAAAGACATGGAGGCATGCCCCTAGGTCTGGTCAAAAGTGATGCCGGAGGATCTGCGATCAATCACATGGAGCTTGGTGTGAATCGGAATTTAGATGCTCATCCAGAGGAATACATTCCAGAATTCCCTCGTAGAGTCGGAGAGTAGCTCAGACATGATTATAAGAGACTGCTACTGGAAGACAATGATAGGTTTAAAGAGATGACCAGGTGAGCTATGCGTGGCGATTAATGAACATGGATCTGGAGGATGTAGTAGAAGTCTATTCGTTTCTAATATCAGAAATGCTAGGAATCCACCAGAATTCGAACTACAAAAACTGGAAGCTTATGATGGAAAGTCGGATCCAACTATGCATATGATGAGGTATATACAACACATGGAAGTACTGGAGCTTCGGAAGAAGTCCTATCATGATGCATCCCCCTATACTTAATGGATATAGCCTCGCTATGGTTCAGATATTGGTGAGCGGTTCAATTAGCACATGGACGGAATTTGTCGAAAGATTTATGAACAGTTTCCGATTCACATTATGAGACCCAAGAATGTGATGACATTGACATCAATAAAGCAGTGGGCGGGAGAATCACTTAATAATTTCTTAACCCGATTCAATGTGGCAGTTGTTTCAGTGGATGGACCAGATCCATCGATGGTTTTGATGGTGGCAATGTTAATAGTTGCAGATAATTTAGATTTTAAGATATCACTGATACAGGATCCATCGATGGATCTTTCGGAATTCTACTATGAAATAGAAAGGTTTCTACAACAAGAAGATGCGAAAATTGATAAAGAGGCAATGAAAGTTAATATAGTATAGGGTGGAGAACCGCCCGATGAAAGCTCAAGAAAGGACAAAGGTTAACGGAACATGGACAATAGCTTCGATGGATCGAAGCGGTAGAGGAGGAGCCTAAATTCTACTCTTACTTGGAATTGAACAAAACCCTAGAACGGATATATCCATATACTCAAGGACGTCTTTCGTATCGAAGATCGGCATGGAGGGAATTGATCGAACGTGAACGGACATCAGGAAAGCGCAGCCTATTCCATGAGCTGGATGGGCAGAGTCCAGGAATTTGAAGGATATCATCGAGGAACATGTGAGGAATAATCAGTCACAACAATATGTAAGGACTTTGGTTGTGATGGTGGAGCAGAAGTGGCCACCGTCCACCTCGAATGAAAATGGCATTGGATCATCATGAACTTGTTATCAATTGATCGGGATGGCATGGAATAAGTAACAAACTCCAAATTAAGATGGCTAGATCACTTACACATGTACGGGATCGACGATGGTCCCTAGGCATGGTCTGAGATGATGATAAATCATTGTGCTCGGTTTTGTGAATTTTTTTTCTTCTTGTTTGCTTCGACCTCCTATTTTTCTATTTTTTATTTGAACTCTGGTTTATTGGTTGTGTAGACTATTATTTTGTATTTTCGCAAATGGATTTAGGAATACTTAAATTTGTATCAATGTAATAGATAACACGGGTAGTAATTGTGGTCCTATCCGGAGAGACGGGATAACAATCGCAGGACAGGACAACAATCACAAGGAAAGGGTTTTTCATTAGGTGAACACGATGAAACGGACTTGTGCATCATGGATTAAGTCCTCAACTGGGTGTCAAGGCCGAAGAATAAAACCCAACAAGGTTGTCACGTTGGACTATGCCTAGTAAGGGGTAGGTCGCTTAGCTAGAACGTGATGGATCAACCTACTTAGGTCGTCGAGTATGGATTGTGCTCGGCAAGGATCCAGAGAGATCAAGGTCTTCGGGTATGGACTATGCCTGACAAGGGTAACGACCCACCAATTTATCACTTTGACAAATTAAATTTATTTTTAAATTAAAGATGATAATCCAGATAATATTGTTTCAAGTAATAAGTAATAGTAGACTTATTTTGGATAAATATTTATGAGGATATTTTCCTCAAAGAATTTATATCGATTAGTGGCATCGTATTTAAAATATATGTCTATTTAAATTAAATCAAGATTTCATGATTTAATAATTATTTTGATTATTCAAATGATGATTTTAAAATGGTTATAATTCATTTTGAGTAGTTTTAATGTGATAATAAATCATTTATAATAGTTTTATAAAGAGATATATTGATTTGACAATATAAGGAAAAATCGATATCGCTTTATTGGTATAATAGCGATTTTTGTGAGTAATTGTTAATATAAATTTATATGGCTTTATAAATAAAATGTGATAATATTAATTCATTTAAAATGATAGTAAATTTACTTTTGAATTATGTTTACAAATACACGTACGTTAAAATATAAGTGAAAATGTGACCGATAATCGATTCTCCGGATTTCGACGATTTAACAAACAAAAGTTGTTCGAAGGCGTTCAAAGTGTTATATACATGCATATACATACATTTATATGTTACGTACACATGATAACATACATGTATAAATATAATTAAATATAAGAATGCAATATAAAATAAATAATGTATTTTAAACATTTCTTACTCCTTAAGCTTAAATAAGTCAACATATGCATACATGAGATTATGGAAGTGATAGGCACATAGGGGAGGTTCTAGCCATGCATATGGAATGGATAAGTGTGTTGGAGAAGCTTTGAAATGGTTATAAATTGATGATGTATGTATAGATACTTTACACTTTTTCTTTCCTTTAAATACCCTACCATCTTCTCTTCTTTTTCATTCATCTTCTTTTTCATAATTTTCAGGCTTTTACCTCCACTTTAATGGCTTCCATTCTAAAATAAAATTATGTTCAAATTTATTAAAAAAGAAATAAAATTTATAATATATAGTTATATATAGTTAAACACTTCAAAACAAGCTCAAATCTCCATCTCTCCACCTCCTAAACCCAAGACTCCACCATCCACCACATAGGCCATGAGCTCCACCTCCTTACCACTCTAGGCCATGAGAAACAAGGCTTGGCCAAACCATGTCAAGGATCCAAGCTCGATTTCATAAAGTTTCATTTCGAGATAGCGGAGCTATAGCTGTTTTGAAACTAGTTCAAGTGAATATGAAGGTGAGAACTTCTAATTTATTATAGTATACGTTAGATGATGATATGATGTTGCAAATGGATGTTTAATATGCTTTGATCATCAAGTTTGGTTATTTTCATATGAATTTTGATTATATATGTAAGTCATGAATATACACGTCGATAAACATAAAAGAAATCACTTTTCTTGAATTAATGAAATGGTGTATATGGAAGTGTTAAACCTCTTAAAAATGGTTTAAAATGTATTTTAAATGTTTTATAAACATTCAAAAGTGTTTTGGTGAAGTTTGGAAAGAAATAGAAAATTTGGTCAAAAAAAAGCGCGTCGCGTAACGGTAGTACGTGATTTCGCGCTATAAAAATCAAACACGTTTAAAAGTTGGAATATAGTTCAAAATTCTTCAATATAAGAATTTTTCAAACTATTATATCCATAGTCTTCCAACGAAGAAAGAAAATCGAGATTTCGATAAGTAAATTTTGAAATATGAGCAAAACAAGTTTTTGAAAAATCTTTAATTTGCAGTTTGGAATCTAAAACTAGATTTCTTTGAAAATGATGTTTTAAATTGCTTAAAAATATGGAAAAATCTTATAAATCTTTTAAAATATTTTTAAAGTGATTTAAGTAATAAAAATGAATTTTCAAATAATAAAAAGTCATTTTGATTAATATAGCTTGAAATGCACTTTCGACAGCACTTTTCTACAACTTTTGAAATATGGTTTCAAACTTAACGATTCTTATAAAATCTTTTATAAATGTTTTCAAATGAATAATTAAGATTTTTAGTAATTATTAGGAGGTTTTTTAGATTTTTGAAGAAATTTTAAATAAATGATTTAAAGAAAAGTTATTATAAATAGTGGTTTAACCTTGGCTCTAAAAACCGACGAGTAGGCTGGATTATTCTATTTGTGAGATCTGAATGTGAGGTGCTTAAAATAAGGAGCTGTTCAGGTGCAACCAGTGCACTGAACACCTAGCCTCTTCCCTGGTTGGGTGATGGATAAGGTCGAAATGTCGAAAACGAGTTAAGTATAAAAGATTAAAATTTTAAATTAAATACAACTTGATTTTATGGAGATGATCTTCTTGTACTAGGTGGTAAAGCCTGAAGAGGGAACTCATACTATTCGTGGAATTTAAAAAGTGATTTTGCCGTTATTTAGCCCTAGTATTTATTGAATACGGGGATTGATATTGAGTAAAATTAGATGATTTCTATAGATTCTGCTCATTTAATCTTTACTGGTTTTGGATTAACATCTAGATAACATGGTTTTAACTCGATCAAAATAAAGGGTTTTGAATTAAGAAATCTTTATTAATATTTTATTTAAATGAAATGAATTTGGAAATGTTTTCCTAATTAAAAAGTAAAAGAATCATTTCGAATTAGTCCAAGTTTAAAAAGGGTTTTTAGTAATCAATGATTTAAAGAGAAAGGTTTGATAATTTCATATACATCATAAATAATGTTTTTAGAAATATATATCTCTAAGGGAGATTTTTGATAAAAATAACTTAATCAATTAAAGAACGATTCCCTATTCACAAAACCTTTTTTATCGATAACTGAATTCGAAGGAACCGTGGTCGAATCTGAGAAAATCCTTATGCGAAAACGACTTCGAACCAATGTATGCATTCGTAAAATAAAGATCTAATGGAGAGAATGAAGACCAGGGGTTTTTGGGATGAAAGGATTGCTTGTTGATAATTCTGGTTAGCTCCCAAATACTAAGTAGCAGTGGACCTTTCATTTATGAAATTCTTTGGGTTGCAAGGACTTCTTGCTACTAATCATAGGGTTAATTCCCGATAGGATGTGGTAAGAGAGTACATTCTGTTTTGTTCAGTCCTAAAGTGAACTTGTATGGATGAATGTCTAACATTGCATTCTTGAGATTTCATCATTGACTTTTACGAATATGCATTTTTTTAGTGGTGGAGAAGGTAACTTCTCTTAGCTTAACTCCCTTCTCTGAGGCGTATGAGCTTGGAGGTTGTATGTTTATGAAAGTCAACAAGTGATCAATAGAATGGTGTGTGGCATTCATAGGAAGATGATGGGCTATCTGAAAAGGTAATCGTTGCCTCATGCCTCACACCTGGAAATGATTGAAACGGGGTTGGATGCGGCAAGGCTATGCGGTTCGCTACCATTAGGGTATGAATCTCCTTCTAGGTATATTTCTTCCCGCTATGACATTCGAGATGTAAATTATTGTGGATGTATGCTATGAGGATCCTCGGATAGGTCGGGAACAACCAGGGTGATGACATATTTGGTACTATCTTGGAAGAGGTAGGCCGGTCTTGTCTTGGTAGAGGACCTTCTGTTGTACCTTAGTACATTCCTCTAGAGATGTACTATCGAAAGATAGTCACCTGGTCATTTGTATGGAATCCATTCTCCAATGAGTACCTGCCATTTTGTTTGTAGAGCTTAGTATGTTAGAATTTAATAATGGTAACAATTTTGGCTAAGATTAATAAGTTTATTTGCAAATGTTTTCAAAGATATGTCATTAAAAATAAATATCAAGTATTTTGACATAAAATATTTTGGTTATCATAAGGTAAAAACCAGTTCCGTGTTTATGTGCGACATGGTCTTTTGAGATACCTTTTTATTTTCAAAACGCGTACTTTGACTTTTCACACCAGTCCCATTATTGATCTGGAGTTTATTATCCTTATCTTAAACTCTAGGTGCCCTAACTTTTCCTAGGCAGCCTAGTAGTCGGGTTAGCTTAGAAGAATCTGGATGAATCTCGAATCATGGAGTCAGAAGATTTACTGAAGATTTTTATCTATTTCCACCACATTCTGTACTATAGTATTCTGCATCGGTAAGGATAGGATTTATATTGTCCATGCTTAACTCTGATAAATGTATTTTAATTTCCGCTGTAAAGATTTTATGTAGAAATAACATATGTGAGATTATGTTTTGTCTTTATTTCTCTCTCTTACCCTTAAGGATCCGCTTCTCTTTTGCCGCACATGAACACCGAGGATGGATTGGTGTCATTTTTTGAGAGTTGTAGAAACAGGTCGTCACAGGGTAGGTCGCTTCGCTCAAATGTGATGGATCAACCTACTTAGGTCATCGAATATGGATTGTGCTCGGCAAGAATCCGGTGATATCGAGGATTTGGATTAGGATTACAACCCGGAGAGGTCATGGATTTGGATATCAGCTTCGAACAATAATGGATTTAGCTTTGGATGGATGCAGATTTGGATAAAACGATCTGGAGAGACCGTGGATTTAGATAGGATTCTGGATTGGAAAATACAGCTATCAATGGGTTAAGACTTCAGATTTTGGATTCATGGCAATTCAAAGCGGACCTTCCTATTAGTTAGTCCAAACGGCATCACTAACCATTCATACGATGCATATCTTGTTCTAAACACCGTCAAAGGAATACTATTGTCCACAACTCTAAGCTGATGGAAACCTGTTGTTAAATCCAACTAAGAAAATACCTTGGCCATACTGAACTGATCGAAAAAATCATCAATTCTAAGCAATGAATATCGATTCTTTATCGTCTTCTCATTCAACTTGCGATAATCGATACGCAATTTTAACGATACATCCGGCTTCTTGGAAAACATTACGGCTTCCCCCTAAGGCGAACTACTTGGTCTGATAAAATTCTTGCCTTAAATACACCAACTGCACCTTCAACTCCCTTATCTCGGTAGGTGTTATCATGCTTGGCGATCTACTCACTGGTTTTGCTCCGGGCACCAAATCTATTTGAAACTCAATGGCTCGTTTCGGTGGCAATCCTACTACGGGTTCAAAAACATCCGTGAATTCTCTAACCACAAAAACTCGATTCAACTCTTCTTCTACCACTGTAACACGAGCATTCACCTCACAACTAGGATTTTCTACGGTACATACAATCCGACCACTACAGTCAGGGTGTCTAAGCGATATTTTCCTATTACGACACCTTAGACTTTTGAAAACATTATTTAGGATATTTAATTAAATAAGCTAAATAAAATTATGTGTTGATAAGGGGATTGAGATTTGATTTAATTAAGGTAGTCATGCCTTTTAAGTAATAAATTAAAAGAAAGGTTTAAAATGAATTAGAGGAAGGGTATTATGGGAAGAGGCCATTCCTATTAGGTTGTGTATTTCAAAACACATGTTCATTCTCACTTTCAAAATTTTAAAAGCTTGGTCGACCACCATTAACGAAGGAAGAAGAAGAGGAAACAAAAGAGAAGCTTAAGGAAAGCAAATTAAACCAAACTCGTTCAAATCTCAAGCTCCTTAATCATTAAAGCAAAAGTTGAATAATGTTTGCATCTCTAAATAATTTTGGTTTTGGTTTTAAGGTTAACTCCGAATGATTTTGTAAAATTTTTCCATGTGTTTGAATGATAAAAAGTTTATATATATGTGTTGATGATTTATATATGTCCATATAGATTTTATGAAATATTTGAGATAAACCCCCTGTTAAATTACATTCATTAGCCTTATAAATTTTATGATGATATAAAATGTAATTTTAGAGATGGGTTTTGATTTTTAAATTTTTTTGAATTTTGTGGAATTGTTATGTATTTTCTAAGGAAGAAAAGGATAATTTGGATTATAAAATTATTTATGAGAAAAATATTTATAGTTTGGATTCGAAAATTATATATGTTGAAGAAAAGATATTGTTTGATTTACAAGAATTTTTCCAAAATTTTTCAAGGTGTTTTAATAGTTCTATAAAATTATTTAAGGTATGAGACTTAATTGTTTTATATAATTATAAAGGAGAAAGGGGTATTTTCAAAATTATACAAATTTCCAAATAAGAAAAGTCGGTAGTACTTTTGAACATAAAATTCTAGTAACCAATCAAATTTAGATAAACAAGGCAGGTGAGGTACGAAAGAACCATTTTGAAGTACAAATAAATAGTCTTTCTTCTATTTCAACCCTTTCGCCAAAGCTTCTGCCTTCATTCCAGAACTTCCGACAAGTCGAAAGGTATCAAAGCTTTCGGCTAGGTCAAATACCAATGCACAAGGTATCAGCCAACTAGTATATAATGGATTGGATGAAGTCGAAAGGTTTAGGGACGAAAGGTTATAGCTTTCGAAAGAGATGAAGTTTTGTCAAAAGGTTTAAAAAGAAAAAGTTTCGATTGGTTTGCTTTCTAGTTTTAAATGAAAACTTCCGACAAGGTCGAAAGGTATAGCATTCGACGAGGCTAAAAGCATCGTTGCTGCTTCCTAACCTTTCAACACAGATGGAGCCAAAGGTTATCTTTTGTTTTCTAAAACATGCCGCCTCTCTCCTTTGATTTCGAAGGGTTGGTTCCAACATCAACACTTCATTGTTTTCGAATTATTTCAAATGTTTTTATAAAGGTTTCGAAGCAGTTGCTTGTGACTCTAATGTTTTTCTAATCCTTTTGCATAATCCAAATGTTTTAAGTCGAAATATTTTAAAGGTTTCAAATTAGTTATTTTGATTGGTTTCGAAAGGTTTTCCACTTGTTTTAAATTGAACCCAATGTCTTCAAAAGGTTTTGAGTTACATTGCTTTCGAAAGGCTTATTACATAGGGGAGGTACCCCAGGCTTTTGACAAATTCGAAAGGTGAAACCTTTCGCCTAGGTCGAAAAGAAACCTTCCACAAGGTCAAAAGGTAGGGTTTTGCAATGTGTTCGAAAGGCTAAGGTTTGGAGGATCTAAAAGGCGGATGTCATATGTTCTAAAGCTTGTAAAAGGAAAGCTTTTAAAAGGTTTAGAAGGAGTTCCCTTCAATGATTTCGAAAGGTTTATTAAAGGATATAAATGAGTTACCTTCATTACTTTTGAAGGGTTTTGTAAATGGTTTTGAAGGAGTTACCTTCTATGTTTTCGAAAGGTTGTTTAAAGGTTTTTAACAAAGGTTTCGAATATAAGAACTAGGCAGATAGCCTAAGTGTTTTAAGTTATAAAGGACATTAATTTATTATAATGGATCGACAATTCTTATTGAACATCATCAACATTATTTTGTGTAAAGTATATATAACATAAAAAAATAGCTTAGAGCAAAGCTAAAGGTATATTTTCCTTATATATATATGATTTGACGGATTAAATCATTCTGAAAAGGTTTTAAGGAAAATTTAAAGAGCAGTTAGCTCGGATATTTTGTAGAGTAGTTAGCTCAGATATTTGAAGGTAGTTAACCTAAAAGAAAATTCGAGCAGTCTGCTCATTTCAAATTTGGACAGTCGGTCCATTTTAAGGGCAGTTACCCCAGTGGACAGTTAGTCCGGAAAGAGCAGTCAGCTCTGATATGAACATATAGTTCATATATCAACATAACGGACCTTGCTAAATTTTTTAAGGACAGTTAGTCCACCTTTTTTACCTGTTTTGGGCAGGTATCCCATTATCTAGCATAAAAGATACTTCTATAATCAATTTTAGGACATATGGTTAAGAAAAGAGCAGATAGCTCAGAATTTAGAATAGATAGTTCAGATTTTAGATAGATAGTCTCTTTCACTTCCTGTTTTAGCATAATGGATATTGCTATATTATTATTATAATTAGTTGATTAACCAGTTTGGTTGTAGGAAAAGATTTGCAAAATATATGTTTTGAAAAAAGATATTAGTGAGGGGAAACCTGTTCCGCTAAACGGAATGGTCTCTATTTATCAGTAAACAGAGATGTAATATAAATTATTCATACCGGGCTTTAAGTCTAACTCGAAGTTTTTGTTTCTCCTTAAACTCTCGGGTGCTCAAATTTGATTTGATCAGGCTGAGGGATTAGGTTTACAGGTTTTAGCAGATTTTTGTGAATAAAGCATTCGAAGACGAGCAGATGATTGACAGATAGCTAATTTAGGAATTCTATTTTTAAATTGTTTCCGCTGTATACTAAGAAAATTATATCTATTTTTCTTTGATCACCCAAGGGGCATCTTCATATGTCGCTCTTGGCGTATTGTTGTAAATAATATTTGATCAATGCCAGGATTACGTTTGGGATTTTTGTAACTTGAATATGATTTATTTGAAGTATAATCACTGAAATTATTGTTTTTAGAAATCTGGGATTTTGTTCATATTCAAGTGCTTTTAATGTTATGGATACCATTAGTATTACCGTATTTCGTCACCAAAAGTTAATACTATGGATGACTGCAGCATCTATAAAGCTTAGGTTTTGGCCTCCAGATACGGAATGTTACACCTATCATGGCAAAACATCCTGGCATCATACTTACTTAACCAATCCATACCCAAAATAATTCTGAACCCTACGAAATAAAACACATGTAAACTACAAACAATGGTATGACCTAACGAATCAAACTCTAGGTGGTCACACTTCATCCTAAGTGTCACATACCCTCCTATCGAATTTGCGACCCTTAAGGAAGTAACTAAATATGAGGGTTCTAGGTTAAGCTTATCTACCAAATAACGAGATACAAAAGAATGCAATGAATCAGGATCAAACAGAACGCTAACGGACATACCATCAATCAAAAGCGTACATCCCAACGCATCTTTTCCTTTTCCTCTGCTGTTAGCCTCGAGGTAGTTGGTTCCAATGCACATACTTTGCCCTTCCCATCCTTAGCAGGCTCCTTGCATTAGTTCTTGTAATGTCCAATTTGATCACAATTGAAGCATCTAATGTTGTTCTTCCTGATCAACTTCTTTCCATCACCTGAGCGACATTCATTAGAAAATGCTCTTTCTTATCACACTTAAAGTAGACAATCTCCGACTTCCCTTTCTTTGAGTTTCACCCTTCTGAGCTCCTTTCTTATGGAAGAACTTCCTTTTCTGACTCTGTCACAATTTGGCTTCCTTCTTCCTTTTCCTTATTTCTCCCTAGAAAAGAAAGCATCTCTTCATTCCTCAAAGCCATTTCCACTACAACATCACAAGGATCCCTGCTATGCGGTAATATTTATCTAGCAAGCTTAGGCTTCGACCCCCTAATGAACTTCTCATTCTTCTTAATCATAGTATCCACCGTAGCATAGCTATACCTTGCTAAATCTTCAAAACTTGTAGCATACTCAAGCACAGTCATCTCTCTCTGCTCCAATTCATCAAACTTTCTAAGTAGAGCAGACTTTGCAATCTCAGACATAAACCTCTCTCAAACCTCATCTTGAGCTTAGTCTATGTCATTGTCTCCTCATTAACTCCAATTGTAACGCTGTTCCACTAGTACAGCAATACTCCTTGAAGCTATCAAAAAGCAAGCCTTCTCTTCTGCTCATCTGTAACACCCTTAATTTTATTGACATTATTCAGGAGATTTAATCAGAATAAATTAAATATAATAACATAAATGAGGGGATTGAGGTTGATTAATTAATTAGGTGGTCGTGCTTATTTAAACTAGTGAACTTATATAAATGGTTAGGAAATTAAGCTCTCTAGAAGCAAGCCTTCTCATCTGCTCATCATTGAGTTCTAGATCAGTGAAAATCCTCTCGCAATAAAGTAACCAGTTCTCTACTTCGATTGCATTCTTAGTTCCAATGAACGTTTTTCCTCCCAACTGAGCATAATCTCTACTTAGAATACCATAGTTGTTGACCACTAGAGCTTCTTGATTTCCTTCTCCAATATTTCCTCCAACTACTCCAGCAGCAACACCCGCCTACATCATGTTGACAAAGAACTAATACATTGCTCCCATGTCAACTTGCGGAACTCCATCACCCACATATCCAACTTGTGCTTGACCTTGGTTCCTTCTCATATTTGGTCTAGAATTTCCATTTGTAGTGGTGCTTCCCCCTCTAAGGTTAACTCTTCCATTTCCAACATCCATATTTATATTCAAGCCTCCTAAGATACAGAAAAATAGCCTAAGAGAGATCAAGAACTAGAGATATATTGTATACTTATATATAGCAAATACAAGTATGTTACAATAGCGTTATCCCATACCCCGATCTTACCTCTAATTTCATAGGATTATATTTTCAAAAATCATTGTAGTTTAAAGATTTTCATAAACCTATACTCTGATACCAAATTGTAACATCCCCTATTTGGAGGCCCGAAGCTAAGCACTACAGATGATGCAATCATACATAGTATTAACTTCCGACGAGCAAATATAGTAATGTTAATGGTATCCATAATATCAGAAGCACATGAATATTAATCAAGCTCACAGATTTCAAAAACAACATTTCTGATTACATTTCATAAAACATGTTTCATATCCATATTATATAATCCCAATGTTTCCAAGGTTCAGATCAAATATAATTATTACAAAATATGTCAAGAGCGACATATGAAGATGCTTCCTTAGATGACCAGAGTACTAAATAGTCATAACAGACTTAATACAACACAGTAGAAATAAAACAAAACAACTCCTAAATATAGCTAACTTCAGCCTCCTGCTCATCTTCAGAAGCTTTATTCATCCACCTACTAAAACCTATAAATCCTCAACCCTCATCCTACTTAAATCAATTTTGAGCATCCGAGATTTTAAGGGGAAAACATAAACTTCGATTTTGATATAAAACCTGGTGTGAATTATACTATACATCTCAATTATTTGATATTAAGTGAGACCACGCCGCTTTGCGGAACGAGTTTCCCCTCACTAATATCATTTAAAACATATCATTTGCAAATCTTAATCCTGCAACCAAAACTAGTTAAAACAATAAACAATATCATGTAAGCATATAAATCAAGTAACAAATGGACTATCTGTCCAAATATTATAGTTTTATGTGGCTAACTACTAACCTTTGGCTAACTCGAGCCTACTAGAAAATATAAACGAACAATCTAACTTTTGTTAGATACACCTCTTTTCAATGATCCGTCCCCAACTTAATTCTCCCAAGGCCAACAGATCCTAATGGTTTTGTAGGCTCACCGATAATCTGTCTCTCCTCTATAGATTCGTTGATGCGTGACATCATTTTAGTCTTACCTGTGACGAAGCCCTACACACTGGAATTTTGGACATAATTAGCTAGGGGCTGATAGCTAACGTATAGGACGCGACCCTATACCAGTCCCATTTGGTATTCTATTATCTAAGCAATTTTACTTAGGGTCAACTACCCATAAATTTTCCTTGAAAACATTTCCTCTCAAATTTATTTAAGCCTTTAAATCATACTTTAAATAAAGAAAATATACTTCTATGCTTTACTCAAATCAACTTTCCATGTTATATATATATTACATAAAACTTTATTGATGAAAACATTTAAACCTTTGAAAGTACCCCTTTCGAAACCAAGTAACTACTTAGATTTATAACCATAGGACAAAAGGCCAAAACAAACCTTTCAAAACCATCTTAATAGACCTTTTGAAAACATTGAAAAACCTTTCTCTTGAAAGCTTTAAAACCTTAAACATTCTCTATCAAATCACTATAAACATTGCCTTTCGAAAACAATGGAACATCCCCTTTAAAACCTTTTGAATCATTGGGGAATCACCCCTTCGGAACCTTTATCTTAAACCTTTCGAAAGCACTAAATCATTTTCATAAAATCAAACCTTTCGAAAATATTTGGGTTCAAGTAAAAGATTTGGAATAACCTTTCAAAACCATATAAAACAGTTTCTTTTGAAACCTTTGGGTTTAACTTTCAATAGAACAAAAGGTTCATAAAATAACTAAGTCGAAAGCACTCTTCCGAAAGCTATTTCCCTAAGTAAAGAAGTGATGGTGTCAAAACCTACCCTTTGAAAGCATTGGAGAAGTGGCTAAGTTTTAAAAACAAAGTAATCCTTTTGAAGGCGTTGCTTCAAAAGGTAAGATGAGGCAACAAGGGGTTTTGACCCAGTCAAAAGCTTCTTTATAAAACAAAAGGCGTAACCACTTTCAGAACCATTCCTTAAAATCATTTAACCAAGTTGAAAGCATTCCTTTAGAAAGCAAAGCAGGTGCATTTTCATTTAAAAGCAAAGCAAGGCTTCGACCCCTTCCGAACCCCTTGTTTTGACTTCATACTTTTTGCCTCAGTCCAATTCACTGCGTATCAAGCCTTTGATACCATGTGCATTAGTTTGATGGTGATGGAGGCGGAAGTACTTAGTCAAAAATTGGGTACCGAAAGTGTAAAAAGCATGTATAAGCTGATTTTTAACTTTTTAAAGAAATTCTTTTCAACTAACCTGCTTTGTTTGTCAAAACATGATTAGTTGCTAAATTCTTTTCTAAAAGTACTGCCAAATTTCTTAAATGCACAATTTAAATTATTTACAAAATGCCCATTCTCCTTTTATTTATATAAATCATTTAAGTCGCATACCTTAAATAATTTTATACATTTATTAAAACACTTATAAAAAATCTATAAAAATTTCCATAATTCATTTTTAATATGTTTTCTAACATATATTAATTTCTGACCCAAAACATACATAAATTAACCGTAATTAATTTTAAACGTTTGTTTACTAGAAAATTAATATTAAATCCACAATAATTTAGAAAATTATGAAAATTGAAACACATCTCTAAAATATCATTTCTAACCTTGTTTTAGAATTGCAAGCTATTTGAACGTCATTAATAGGGTTTTCACTTTAAAACATATCATAAAATTTATATTAATTAGCACAAACCATCAACAAGCATATATATCCAATTTAACAATCAAAAACATGGCAAAATCTTGCAAGATAGACCAGATTTAATCTAAAACCGAAAATAATTAAAAATATGAGATGGAGTTATTATTCACCTTAATTTTGTGATTAAGGAGTTGAGATTTGATCTTTGATTAACTTGCTTAAGCTTTCCTCTTGAAATCTTGCTTATCTTCTTCTTATTGTCCCATAATGGTGGCCGACCTCTCTTTCTTATGTTCTACTTTATGAACTTGTAAAATAAACGTGAGAATGGTTATGGTTTAAGTGTTTTGGGTATAAGAATAATAATTATTCCTATATTACCCTTGTCTATTTGCCTAACTTATTTTATTTCATCTTCCCTTAGTTCATTTGTTTAATGGGCACGACTAACCCTTATTTACATAAACCTCAATCCCTTAATCATTTTACCTTATTTCATTTAATTTTACTAATTAAATGTTCAAAATAATGTTACTAAAAATTAAGGTGTTACAAAAGGTTTGGCGCATATATGGAAGCATGTTATCTAATACCTTCGAAAGGTGTTTTTCCTTATACAAATCTCCTTTATACATGCGGAACCAACTGTTTCAAAAGGATTTAACTAAAGCGGAAGGGTAGACTCATCCCCTTTCAACCTCTTTGAAAGTCCACTGCTCATCCAACATTTTGCAGAAGCATCATTTCGACTCTTTTGATATGTTTTGCAGAAGCATCCAACATTTTGATATGTTTTGCAGAATTGTCCTTCGTATTCACGCGTTGCAAATCCAAGTGTCGATAAAACCAATTATTGTGGTGAAAAGAATAAGGTAGAACAAAATCTCAGGCTTTTAATTTGGTATTCTTCAAGATCCCTGAATCTAATTTATATTTTTCTTTATTCAAGCCTCTGAACTAATCTATTACGTAAATATCTTCTCCAATTGCAAGCAATTTAAACGTCTTGCCTACATCATCATCATTTGTGTTGATTTGTAATTTTGGAGTTTTTGAAGTTGGGATTATAAGGTTTCGAGTTCCTACTGGTGGTTATGCTTGATTAAATATCAAAACAGGTACTTATTTGGTTTTGCTGTAAATAAGATAATTTAGATACTTGATTGCTTTTGTTGATAACGCTGCAGTAAGGACAAAATAAGACTATGGATACTTATTACTTTGTTAATAATGCTGTAGTTGTGAAATTATTTAATTGCTTTATTATATGTTAATGACTAAGTGGTGCAGATTATTACTGTTGATGTATCTTCACTTTTGAATCAACATAGTTTGTTTCTGATTTGTTAGATGTCTATTCAATCTCTAATTATATCTTCTACCACCAGTTGTTCACTCAAGCTCAAAGATAGTACATTTGTTACTATTTGGTTTGATTTACTTACACGTGAATAATTTCGCTGGTCATGTTTGAATTTTCTCATTGTTATTACAGCATCAACTTGAATAACGTATATTTGTTTGCAAGTTACTTCAATGAAAGTCACATTTAAATTTCCAGAGTTCTTTTTATGAAATTCAAATTACCTTTTAAGGGTGCTTGTTTTATATAATGCCATTATAGAGTGTCTCGCTGTAGTGGTTAGTATGTTTCTTATCTTTTGCTCTAAATAGACATGTTTGCTATCACTAGGAAAAAAACATGCATTATTATTCGTTAAATTAAAGCTATTGAAGTGAATATATGATATGAATTAAGCTTTAACTTTGTACTAATGCAGCGGTTGTTGGATTTGTGTGATTGGTGAGGCTACTGGTCTGCCCATGGTCGATGAAGTGACATAGAAGGTGGAAAAGTTGAACAATGGAAGGATTGTTGAGGATTGGAGATGGTGTGAAATATACAGCAAATGAAGAAATGTATAGCAAGAGCAAAAGAAGAGGAGAGAAGAATGTTGAAAAGAGAACATTGGGAAGAGAAGAATGTTGAAAAGAAGAGGTGGGTGGCTTTGATTTCTTTATTTTTTATTTTGGTATGTTTTACAATTTGGAATATGGTAATTCTTAAACATCACAACCATTGAACATGAGAAATTGAGTATGTTGCATGAATATTTGATTGGTGCAACTAATATATTGCTGGTCTACTTGTTTGTTATGGTTATGGAAGCAAAGGGTTAGTTGATCTATCTAATTACTTTTGCATTATGACTTCAGTTACTGATTCCATTTGCAGTAGCAAAGTTTTACTTTTTTATATTATATATTTATAGCATAAAGTTAATTTGACAACCAAAATTTAAGAAATTAGAGCCTCATGATTTTAATTTAATGATCTTGACAACCAAACTTGAACAGTACAGATAAATGAATGTATACGGGAACAAGAACAAATATGTATCCTATGTGTTAAAGACAATACGAGTTGGATTCCTGAGTTTATTTCTGAAATGATTATATTTGATAGGAGGAGGAAGAGAAAGACTTGATTGCATAATGATAATTCAGTTTCCATTGTTTCTTTCGGCTTTATAATGTTAGCCTACTTGACTTAGTCTAATGCAGCTGTCACTTGTATAATTACAATTTTTACCCTTCACTTAATTTACTGCTTTCTTTATACTGAAGGATTATTTCACTTAACTCTCCCCTTTGGTGCGAGATAGGTTTCCTCCTCTTGACTCTAAAAATGGTTGCTGCAAATTTTTCTTTCAGATCCGATTTTAATATGAAAATTCTTGTTGAAGTAGACTTTGCAGCGGTAAGATTCGCTCTTATTGTCATCAATTTGACTACTGAAACTTTCTACCTTCAGACCTGTTCTTAATCGATAGAAATTCTTCGGTGATGGTGGCGTTGTAAGTATGTCTGCTCTCTAATAAAGGACAGGTACATGATTTGTACTTAGTCGTCCACTATTTACTTGCTCATGTACAAAATTTAAATCGAGTTTCATATGCTTTGTTCTTGAGTGTAAGATGAGATTTGCTGGAAGTGATACTGCATTTAAGTTGTCACACCAAATCAACGAATTTCTAGTTGTACTGATTTTAAGTTCACTGGGTAGTGACTCTACCCGCAATTTTTCTGATTTTGTGCTTGCTAGACTTCTATACTCTGATTTTGTACTTGATCTTGATATTTTTCGAACACCATGATATTGGGTTTTCTTCTAAATAAATGCAGTAACCTGTAGTTGACTTTCGATCATCTGGGTCTGATGCCCAGTCGGCATCGGCAAATCCAGTAATATTGAGACTTTTGCTTGATTTTAATATTCGACCATTATTTAATGTACCATTCAATATCTTAAAATTCATTTTATTGCCTTTCAGTGATCATCTAATGGTTGATGAATGAACTGACACATTTTGTTTACACTATATGCTATTTCTGGTCTGGTTATTGGAGCATATCACAATGCTCTAACTATACTTTTATACTCCTTGTCATTTGTAATTGGTTCATCTTTGTGCCTTTATAAATGTAAATTGTTTCTCATAGGTGTTGACAGTGACTTTACTTGATTGATCTTTGCTTTAGTTAGTAGTTCTTTAATATATTTCTAACTTAAATATATTTATGAATCTGTCAACTAGTTGACTTCTATTCCTAGAAAGCAATTAAGTGTCCCCAAGTCATTGATTGAAATCCGATTATTTAGAAGTTGAATAACATGACTTATTTCCTCTTCACTATCTCCGATAACTATAAAATCATCCACATATACTAAAATATTTATGGATGTCTTATCTCTAAATTTGGTGAAAAGAGAATTGTCCGACTTTGCTGGTTGGTACCCTAGACTAATGAGCATTGCCTTTAACTTGTCAAAGCATACTCTTGGGGCTTGCTTTAAACCATATATGGCTTTGTGTAGTTTTCATACCCATTCCTTTTTGTCTGATTGCCTGAATCCCTGAGGTTGCTCCATGTATATCTCTTCTTGCAGCTCACCATCTAAAAGTGCATTATTTACTAGCTACCTAATGTTCCATCTATTATGCAATGTTATAATCAATATTACTCGTATTGTAGTTGGTTAAACTACTAGGGAGAAGGTTTCATTAAAATCAAAACCATGTTGTTGTGTGTTACTATTTGCTACTAGTCTTGCCTTGTATCTCTGAATTGTACCATCTGGGTTTTTATTCAGTTTATATGTCCACTTGTAGCCTATAATGTTTTTATGTTTAGATGGTGGCAATACTCCATGTGTTGTTTCTTACCAATGCATTATATTCTTGTTCCACTGCATCTTTCCACTTTTCATTGTCTGCAACTTGTTCATATGTTTCCGGCTCTTCATTATTTGAACATGCTGTATAGAGTTTTGGCTTGAATATTCCACTTTTTGATCTGGTTATCATATGATGTTCTCTATGTGGTTGCTCTTGCTGTGTTGAATTTCGTTCAGTACTTTGTTGTAGTCGTATACTATCTTCTCTACTTATATAATAATCACTTATATTTGTTGGAGTGTGAGTGTAATTTAGTGATGATTCAGGGAAGTCCCGACCTGGTTGATTGAATGACACAGTGTGTTGGGCCATTGATTCAGTATTAATTTCTTCCATATTCTTCTGACTTCCAATGTTGACATACAATGGGAAAGATGGAATTGATGCAACTAGATTGTATACGTTATGTGTAGTCTTTACAATTGATGTATTAAAAGGAAATATACATTCATTGAATACAACTTGCCTTGGTATAAATATCTTTCCATTACTATCAAGGCATTTGCATCCCTACCGATTCACATCATAGCCTAAAAACGTGCATTGTGTGGACCTGAAGTTTAGCTTATAAGAATTATATGGTCTTAGATGGGGAAAATATAGACATATGAATGTTCATAAACTTTTATAATCTCGTTTCTTATTAAGTAACACTTTCACTGTACTTTTTCCTTGCAACATTTTAGATGGTAATCTATCAATTAAGTATATTATTGTTGCAAATGCATTTGGCCAAAATTTCAATGGAAGTGATGCTTGAGCTAATAATGTTAAACTAGTTTCTACCATGTGTTTATGTTTTCCTTCTATCAATCCATTTTGTTCAGATGTATAGGGACAAGTTACTCTACAAACAATTCCTTTTTCTTGTAGGAATCCTTTGAGTGACTTGTACTCTACTCCATCATCTGTTTGAATTGTTTTTACATGATGGCTAGTTTGGTTTTCCACTTGTTTAATAAAGTGAATTATCACATTATGTGTTTCAGACTTTGTTTTCAAGAAGTATATCCAAGTGAACCTGGAATAAGTATCTACAAAGGAGATATAATAATTGAATCCATAATCTAAATTGATTGATGCTAGCCCACATAAGTCAGTTGCAATTAGTTGCAAGGGCTTATTGTTATCCCGCCTTTCGGCATAGCCGTGATATCATCGATTTGGCAAGGAACAGATGGTCAAAAGCCTTAGGAATCAATCACGTACAGTACTATAGATGACGGTTGGTCATATTTGAACCATGACCCAATCGAAGTGTAGTTAGCGTGAAGTACTAACATGGCCCCATGGAGTTATGTTTCAAATTTGGAGTTGATTGGAGTTCATATGCTCAAATTACGGACGAAGCAAGAATTTGTATGAATCGACTAAGAACGTTCTATGGAATAGTTCAAATCATCGGAGAACGTTTAATATTTTGAACTTCAAGAAGCCAATCATGTGAAACTTTTAGAACATCAATAAAATAAGAGCGGAGCATACAAAAATGATCGCATATCTCAAAATAAAGAATGGAGGATAGCGGATCATTATTGACTGATTGTTTTGGACGATCCATCAAAAAGGTTGGTATAATTTAGTGTGCATTCAATTTCAACCAATATCGACCCATATCTCACAATCTATAACTCGGAATGATCCTATATTTTAGGTGCAGTGTAGAGAGGCATGTGTGACCGCCAAGAATGATCGCGCCATGACTGAAGCTAAGAAATGGATCGGCTAACATTAGGCTGATCGATCCCAATCTTTGAGTTAGCATTGCCGATCGATATGATGGGCCACCCTTGACCTAGAGAGCCTTTTTGCAAAGTTTCAGCCCATTCCATGCACGTCTTCTCTTATAAATATAGCGGCCATCTTCCAGAAAGGGGGGCCTACTTTCGGCTGTCTAAGCTCTGCCATTTTTATTCTTCACTTTTGTACTAATGGATTCCAGCTGATCCAAAGATTATTGTAATCATAATCAAATTGAAGATCAATAAAAATATGAAGTGGATGTAGGCCAAGATTGCCGAACCATTATAAAAATTTGTGTTCATTTACTTTTTCTGCTATGTTGTTAATTTTATTCATTGTTTAATCTCTACGAGATTCTACAGGGTCTTGATGCCCATTTTGGCATCAACATTTTGGTGCTTTTATTGAGATATGAATTCTCGGTTTGATTGGATCTCATATTTTACTTTTGGATTTCCACGTTCGTGAGATAGTTCCAGCTTTCGACCGACAAGTTTCCTATTCTACTTAGATTTTAAAGAGATCTACAAGGAAATTATCAGCCATGGCCAGAGAAGCCAATGTAGGATCGATTTCACCCTAGAGGGGGGGGGGTGAATATGGTGATAGTGTTAATTATAAAAATTAATCGCGGAAGCTTATAAAATATTCAATTCAGATCACAGAATAGCAACACAGATATCGCAGAATATAAATAACAGAAAAAACAGAACAACACAGAATTTACCCAGCTTCGGCAAAACCCTGCCTACGTGCTGCCCTCAAGGTTTCTACTAGAAATTAGATAGTCCCTCGCTTACACACGTAAACTCGCTATACTCGTTATTGACTAATCTAACTCTACGCTCAAAACCTTGCCACAACTCAACCACCGAGTTGCGAATTCTCAAGCTACGCCACGTAGCTTGTCCCCTAGTCACACGACTAGAAATTTAAAACGGTTAACAGAGAATTTTTAAACACAAATTTAAAAATAAAACTAAACTAAAAAACCCTAGTTTAAAAACTTTTAAGTCCAAAAGAAAAAAATAAACCGGCCCAAACTTCTTTTATTTTTTTCACTATGCCGGCCCTTTTCTTTTATCTCGTATGTGATAATGGTTGTTCCTCTTCGTCCAAAAACTAGGGCTTTCGAAGCTGCGCTATTTGCTCGATCGATAGGAATTTGCGTGTTGCCTTGCTCGATCAATTCTTCGTTGCTCACTGCTGCTTCGACGAGTTTGATTTTTGCTTTGGTAAGAATTTATGCTTTTGTGCTTTGCGATTTTCGTATTCGAACTCATGTCTTCATGCCGATGATGATTAGGGCATTTTATAGGGTTCGTTACCCTGATTTTTCGTCCGTCTGATTGCGTCAAAATTTGTTGCTTTGCCGTTCGATTACACTTTGATGCTGATGATTTATTTGACTTTGTCAATCTCATTTCTCTGCCACTTGATGATGCTTGAATGTTTGAGATTGTTTCTGACTTCTTCAAATCGTATATTGATGGTCACGGCTTTGATCATATGACTTGTTCGATTCCTTGATTCATACGGCAGAGACTTTCTACTTTTACTTTTCTTTGACTATTTCAAAGAATACGCGTACACACTTGATTTCTTTTTTCATTCGTGAATTTTGACTTCTCTGGCACTTGAATTTTATAACTTGACTTCTGGTTTCTCTGTTTCGTATGTATGCTGTGCATTTGTAGTTGGTTTGAAAACTTTTGTGTTGTAGCTGTCTTGTATAACTTGAACTTGATCTGTGCCTTGTCCATTCTCGTGTGTTCATCCCTGTAATATATGCTAGTGATACATTTGGAGTTGGTTCATGTTGCATTGACTTGTTTTGTACTGGTGCACTTCTGTTTGCTGTCATGTTGCTGGAATAACTTCGACATTGTTTTGATGCATTTGCATGTTGTAAGTGTAAGTGTTCATTCATGTTTTGATTATGACTTCATTATAGTTCCAGTTGATCATTAGGTAGTTGTCACTGTATTGCATTGAGCTCGACATTGTTGTTTACTTCACTTGTGTATTGCCTTCACTGTCCACTTGAACTTGGAGTCTGCCTTGATCATCTTGTAACCTGGTCTGGTCTGGTGCACCTTGTTTGCTGTGACATTGTTCATGTCTGTTTATGTGCAGTTTACATTCATGTTGCCTCTGTGTTTGTTGTATCTTTGAGCACTTGATCATTTAAGCCTTTGTGCTTTGGTGCTGTGTTGAATTTGTGCAGTGTTGTACTTGTTGCCTTGTATCATTGGTTCATTCCACTGTTTCATGCATGCTCGACATTGTGACTTGTTTTGTTTGCATTTGGCCCTGTTGCTGTTGGTCTGGAGTTGTTTAATGAAGAGGTTGAACCTGTTAGTCGAGCTTGCATACTTCATGTAGCCTTGTGTTGAACCCAGTTTTACAGCTCGGGTTTGACCTTGTGCTCGTGTCGTGATTTTAAATATATTGCACGTGAGTTGAACCCGGATTTGCATTTGGGTTTGACCTGTGCTCACCTTTCCCTGTAGCATTATCAAGTGTATATCGGTGTGCACGGCCTTGTGGCATATACAGTGATACACTGTGTATGCCACAAGCTGTTCGTGTATGATGAATTCAAATTTAAATGATGACGAACAATCCAAATAACTGAGGCAAATAATATTTTCAAAAATAATATTTTATTTGATTTTGCAAAAATATTTCTTTTTCAATTTTACTGTGTTAGTGAATATTTTTGCAGATTGCTCAGATGGTGGATTCAAACTGGAATGAAGTTGAAGACAAAATACGAGTGTGAGTGATATGTAGTGAGGACATTTGTAAATGTGAAATTGTGATGTAATTGAATTTATATCAAAGTTGTATAGTGTATAGCGAGAGCTTGAATTTGTACTATTCAAAATTGTAATAAATATTTGTTTGAATAAAATATTCGTTTGAATTCAAATTCCGTGTTATTTATTTTATTCAGCAAATATTTATTTAATCTGTATATTAAAAAATACATTTAAACGAATATATATATGTTTATTATCATCAAACAAAAATCATATAAGCGCATATTCAACAATCTCCCCCTTTTGATGATAACAAACATATATTTAAGATTTTGAATATGTTAAATGTTTTTGATCATTGATATGCTCTAATTTGCTCCCCCTATTTAAATGCTTCCTCTCTACACAAGACTCCCCGTACATATATGCATACAAATAAAAATATGCAAATGAGCTTAGATGCAAATATAAAATTATTTGACCTTTGCTTGATTTTATTAGACAAAATCTTAACTTTTCTCTCCCCCTTTTGTTATCAGCAAAAGAATAATAGTGTTAGAGAAAATAGAGATAAAGTGATCGATATTAATCCAACATTAAAACTCAATTGAATATAAATATTAAATTTCAATAAAAAATCAAACAAAAATCATAAATATTTTGTTAGGCGCATATTCCACTTTTAGAATGATAGAAATGATGTCATCATACAAAACCGTACAGTTGTGTCTATTTGTGGTATATTTATATCAGGAATTTGAATATCTACTAACCATGCATAACCGTTAGGACTTTTAAATGAGATTAGTAGTATTCCAATTTTATTTTAAAAAAAATGAATTCAAGTATCTTCTAACCACGCATAACCGTGAGGACTTTTAAATGGGATTAGAATCAACTTGTTTATTTTAAAAAAAAAATCAACTTTTGATATGAGTTCCATACATGCATAACCGTGAGGACTTTTAAATGAGCATGGAAGCACATAACAAATTCCAAGTAATTCACCCATGCATAACCGTGAGGACTATTAAATGAGAGTGAATACTTTGGTATTTATTTATTATTATTATTATTATCCCTCTTTTTTTAAAAAAATTTGAAAATGAAAAACGAACGATTCTTGTTTAAAGTACCACATATCGACAAACTATATAGAATTTTGATGAGTGATGGTCGTTAGAAATATGATAGATATAGAGATGGTCATGGAATTTTTACCAACAAAAAGTTTTATAACTCTTGTTTAAATTTCTAAAGAAATTTTCTAATTATACTTTCTCGAGTTATAATATATGATCAATATCAACACTCATCACTTTTTCAATCACTATTTTTCTTTTCGATAAACATTAGGGAGTCAGATTAGTCAAAATAGTCATTTAAAATCAAACTCAAAAATAATTATGAAATTAATTTTTCAAAAATGACTAATCTGAAACTATGGTCAAAAATTATTTTCTCCAAGGGGTTTTAAAAGAAAATTTTCCGCTATTTGAAAATTATTTGAAATGAAGAATATGCAGATATTTTCTTTGAAACACGATGCAGTTACTAAATGTCTCAAAAATCACGTTCAACTAGTAATTTTCTATCAACTAGATTACCAGTGTAATCTGCATCTGAATTTCTCTTTCACTCAAAATCATCATTAATTGAATTTGATTGACCAAACAATGAAGTGTGCACCAAAAAATTTCAAACTCAATTTTAGCAGCAACGACATTCTCTTGAATTTGAATTGAAGCCGTGTAAACAATCAGAAACCGTGAATATAGAGTTAGCCGAATTATAACCAATTGTATTATTATCCAACAAAACACTATTTTTAATCCAAACTGATATATATGAAGTAATTCAAAGAATCTAGAAAATTTTATAGTGTTGTGGCATAAGAATATACTTGGCCAACTATGTTGAATAAGTCAGAAACAAAATCATCATCTTTTCATCAATCTCAATATTGACTGATTTTAATTCAGAATATGGTGCAGATTATCACATTTAATATATCATACAAATAAATATACCTTTACCTGTTTTACCTTTACGATATTTTTCGTCGTTGTCCATTGTGATTCTGTCACCTTTATACTAGGCTAAGGAACTTTGTTTTGTCGCCCGTTGTGTTTCTGGAACAGCCAAAAAATCCAGAGAACACTATTGTTGTTCCTTAGCCTGCCGCCACACCTACACAGGCAAAGATTTATGTGACCTATTTGTTTTTATAGGTCCATGGTTGTTAGTGGCAGAATATTTTGAAAAACAATTTTGTAAAGACCCAAAACTATTTATAATTGTTCCCTTCGGCACCTAAATTTGTTTAACTTTGAGAGATTTTATATTGTGCCTTTTGGAACCCAAATCGGTATAGTTTTCACATGTTTGGGTCTATACCAACAATTATTGTGACTGTGTCCATATTTTCTACAAATCGTGCGCATTGAGTTGACTTGATTATTATTGCTTTCAACAATTTTCAAACAATTATATCCAAGTCCCTGTCTAACCGTATTAACAGTTTTCTTTCCAAATAGCATATTCAACGATTTTTCACTTTTTGAAAATTTTTCTAAAGTCGTTGACAATTGTTGGACTTGTGTTTTGAGAGATTCATTTTCGTTTAACAATTGTGTGCACTTTTTAATAGAATATTCTCTCCTAGTATTTTCATTCTCTTTTAAAATCAGAATTTCATTTTCAAGTGATTTTATTCTGATTTCTGTTTTTCTAATTTCTTCTTCAAATGTTGGACACTTATCACACTTAGGGATCCTACTTTGATAAGTTTAACTAATTGGTCAAGTTGTTTATTTAAATCTATCAAAGTATCCTTTTGTGATTCAAGTTTGGTGTATTTTTCCCTAAGTCGTTTAAAACAACCATTTACTTCGTGGAAATAAATAAGTAATTCAGAGTGAGTAAGTTTTGATACCTCGCTTGGCTCGTCATCGTCGCTATCAGTTATATTCCCTTGAAGGCACATATCTGCTTTCTCACTCTCACTGCTAGAATTTTGATTATCTTCATCACTTGTATTCCATGTGGCTGCAAAATTTTTCCTTTTTGATTTCTTTTTAAAGTCACGTTGATTTCGAGGACAACTGGGCTTGATGTGTCCGGGTTGGTTGCACTTATGATAGATGATCTCCTGTTCTTCTGTGTAGTCAAGTGCTTTGCCTATTCTGCTTTTCAATTCATGATTTCGAGCTGGATTTCCGTATTTGCGATTCCACCTTTTAAATTTCTTTATTAGTAGCGCCAGCTCTACTGCTCCATCATCATCATCGTTATCATCATCACTTTCGGTTGTTCCTTTGAGCGCTATTGATTTCTTTCGAGTATCTCCTCCTTCGCGCTCTTCCTTGAATTTCATTTCTAGCTCATAAGTGGTGAGATTTCCGATGAGTTATTCGACTTTCATTTGTTTCAAATCTTTTGATTCTTGAATGGCAGTCACTTTTGCTTCAAATTTTCGTGGAAGGACTCTAAGGATTTTTCGGACTATCTCCAACTCTGTGTATGTTTTCCCGAGAGCTTTTGATTTGTATACGATACTGGAAAGTCGTCCGTACATCTCTTTGACATTTTCTTCCTTCTCCATTGTAAAGTTCTCGTATTCGCTGCTTAGCATGGCAGGGCGAGATTCTTTGACTTGAGATGTTCCTTCGTGAGTCACTTCTAGTATGTGCCATATTTCCTGCGCAGTTAGACAATGTGAGACACGATTAAATTCAAATTGATCTAATGAACAGATAAAAGAATTCATAGCTTTGGCATTAGTATTTTGTAATTTATTTTCTAGTTTTGTCCTTTGTTCCTTTGGTTTCTCTATTTCCTGATTATCTACAGTTATAATTGGAGTTTTATAACCTGTCTCAAAAATATCCCATGCGTCAATGGTTTTCAAAAAAAATTTCATCCTATTTTTCCAAAAAGCATATTCACCATTGAACATTGGTGGTCTAACTATCGACTGACCCTCTGCAAAAGCATTATTAAAAGAAACCATTTTAAAAATTCAAATTTTTAAAACAAAATCCGATTTTTTGAAACACGAATTTTTAAAACAAAAATTGGTTTTTGTAAAATCAAATTTTTAAAACAAAAACGACTTTTGTTCCTAGCTCCGATACCACTTGTAGGATCGATTTCACCCTAGAGGGGGGGTGAATAGGGTGATAGTGTTAATTATAAAAATTAATCGCGGAAGCATATAAAATATTCAATTCAGATCACAGAATAACAACACAGATATCGCAGAATATAAATAACAGAAAAAACAGAACAACACAGAATTTACCCAGCTTCGGCAAAACCCTGCCTACGTGCTGCCCCCAAGGTTTCTACTAGAAATTAGATAGTCCCTCGCTTACACACGTAAACTCGCTATACCCGCTATGGACTAATCTAACTCTACGCTCAAAACCTTGCCACAACTCAACCACCGAGTTGCGAATTCTCAAGCTACGCCACGTAGCTTGTCCCCTAGTCACACGACTGGAAATTTAAAATGGTTAAAAGAGAATTTTTAAACACAAATTTAAAAATAAAACTAAACTAAAAAACCCTAGTTTAAAAACTTTTAAGTCCAAAAGAAAAAAATAAACCGGCCCAAACTTCTTTTATTTTTTTCACTATGCCGGCCCTTTTCTTTTATCTCGTATGTGATAATGGTTGTTCCTCTTCGTCCAAAAACTAGGGCTTTCGAAGCTGCGCTATTTGCTCGATCGATAGGAATTTGCGTGTTGCCTTGCTCGATCAATTCTTCGTTGCTCACTGCTGCTTCGACGAGTTCGATTTTTGCTTTGGTAAGAATTTATGCTTTTGTGCTTTTCGATTTTCGTATTCTAACTCATGTCTTCATGCCGATGATGATTGGGGCATTTTATAGGGTTCGTTACCCTGATTTTTCGTTCGTCTGATTGCTTCAAAATTTGTTGCTTTGCCGTTCGATTATACTTTGATGCTGATGATTTATTTGACTTTGTCAATCTCATTTCTCTGCCACTTGATGATGCTTGAATGTTTGAGATTGTTTCTGACTTCTTCAAATCGTATATTGATGGTCACGGCTTTGATCATATGACTTGTTCGATTCCTTGATTCATACGGCAGAGACTTTCTACTTTTACTTTTCTTTGACTATTTCAAAGAATACGCGTACACACTTGATTTCTTTTTTCATTCGTGAATTTTGACTTCTCTGGCACTTGAATTTTATAACTTGACTTCTGGTTTCTCTGTTTCGTATGTATGCTGTGCATTTGTAGTTGGTTTGAAAACTTTTGTGTTGTAGCTGTCTTGTATAACTTGAACTTGATCTGTGCCTTGTCCATTCTCGTGTGTTCATCCCTGTAATATATGCTACCGATACATTTGGAGTTGGTTCATGTTGCATTGACTTGTTTTGTACTGGTGCACTTCTGTTTGCTGTCATGTTGCTGGAATAACTTCGACATTGTTTTGATGCATTTGCATGTTGTAAGTGTAAGTGTTCATTCATGTTTTGATTATGACTTCATTATAGTTCCAGTTGATCATTAGGTAGTTGTCACTGTATTGCATTGAGCTCGACATTGTTGTTTACTTCACTTGTGAATTGCCTTCACTGTCCACTTGAACTTGGAGTCTGCCTTGATCATCTTGTAACCTGGTCTGGTCTGGTGCACCTTGTTTGCTGTGACATTGTTCATGTCTGTTTATGTGCAGTTTACATTCATGTTGCCTCTGTGTTTGTTGTATCTTTGAGCACTTGATCATTTAAGCCTTTGTGCTTTGGTGCTGTGTTGAATTTGTGCAGTGTTGTACTTGTTGCCTTGTATCATTGGTTCATTCCACTGTTTCATGCACGCTCGACGTTGTGACTTGTTTTGTTTGCATTTGGCCCTGTTGCTGTTGGTCTGGAGTTGTTTAATGAAGTGGTTGAACCTGTTAGTTGAGCTTGCATACTTCATGTAGCCTTGTGTTGAACCCAGTTTTACAGCTCGGGTTTGACCTTGTACTCGTGTCGTGATTTTAAATATATTGCATGTGAGTTGAACCCGGCTTTGCATTTGGGTTTGACCTGTGCTCGCCTGTCCCTGTAGCATTATCAAGTGTATATCGGTGTGCACGGCCTTGTGGCATATACAGTGATACACTGTGTATGTCACAAGCTGTTCGTGTATGATGAATTCAAATTTAAATGATGACGAACAACCCAAATAACTGAGGCAAATAATATTTTCAAAAATAATATTTTATTTTATTTTGCAAAAATATTTCTTTTTCAATTTTACTGCGTTAGTGAATATTTTTGCAGATTGCTCAGATGTTGGATTCAAACTGGAATGAAGTTGAAGACAAAATACGAGTGTGAGTGATATGTAGTGAGGACATTTGTAAATTTGAAATTGTGATGTAATTGGATTTATATCAAAGTTGTATAGTGTATAGCGAGAGCTTGAATTTGTACTATTCAAAATTGTAATAAATATTTGTTTGAATAAAATATTCGTTTGAATTCAAATTCCGTGTTATTTCTTTTATTCAGCAAATATTTATTTAATCTGTATATTAACAAATACATTTAAATGAATGTATATATGTTTATTATCATCAAACAAAAATCATATAAGCGCATATTCAATAGCCAAGTCTATTTCCCCCTGTAGAAGAAGGGAATCATGATATCAGTGACCAATTAGTCATGTGTTTGATGAAAGTGCGTACATTATCAAGTGTTGAAGCACATGTAAATGATCACCCATCGACCATGCCCCATACATACTAAATCAACCATCATTCCCTACAAATCTATATGCAAGATCGTTGTTACCATTAAATTCACCTTCCATTTAAGCCATAAGGTATCAAGCAGAGGAAGAAGGATAAGAATCTGGATCAGACCTTTCGAAGAGATCGAAGGGATGCAGTCAATAATATAAAGCGGTTCAAGACCTTTCATGGAAGTAGAGTATCATTCTATAATGTTCAAGAGGCTCTTACCCTCTAGAGTAGGCAAACAAGTGGAAAAAAGGACATATGACCATATGACAACTTTTCTGAGCGCAATAAGCCTTTCGGGCAAGATAATACACCTACAGGATACCTTCTGATGTTATCGGAAGGTTTAGGTAAAGGCAACGTCCATAAGTCAAAGGAAAACAACTTTCCTCCATTGTCGAAGGAAAATGCAACTCTCGACGGTAATCAGGTAGGAAAAGTAACCTTCTAACAAAGCCAAAGGATCCACCGAAGCTAGAAACCCTCCTGTACCTTTAGCAGGTTCATATGCCGTTCAAATAATGAATCTTCCGACAAGGGTAGCAGGTTCCTAAAACAAGTGAAGGAAGAGACCCTTGGAAGCATTCAGCAGTCCATGATGATGTACAATAAAAAAATCTTCCATCCGTAATGAGAGGCCTACAACTATGTACGAGAAGCAGTCTTCCTGCAAGACCGAAAGGTTTGCAACTGTGGACAAGGGGCAACCTTCCGTTCTGGTCGAAGGCATACGGTCGAAGAGAGTGCCGCCTGCATCTGTAAATAAGACCCAAGGGGTCCTGTTTTTGGGAGGATTTTATTTCATTAGAAAAACTTGTAAGTTCTTGATCATAATCATGTAATCCTAATTGGGAATCCAATTAGGGAAATTTAATAAAAGTGAAGTCTTGTTGTGAATTGCAAGGGAAGTCTTCTGATTTATGAATCATTTTATTGATTAATTAACTCTTCGCTGTCATAATATCAATTTTCAGGGTTAATTCCTCCGAAAGGTTCTTGCTGATAAGTCTGAAGATCATTTAGTTAAAGCTATAACCTCAAACTAGGAAAGATGTGGAGTTTTCAACTTTCACCCTTCGGTAGGACCAACAGTTGATCCTGGCTAATATAAGTAGCAACCTTCTAGAGTTATTGGCATCACAATTGAAACCCATCAACTAACATTATTAGATACTCATATATTAGTAGCAACCAAACATTCTATAGTTATTAATCCACCATTCAAACCCTTCGAGATAGCCTACGTACGGGAAAATAAGCTTAACCCAACAGTTGAAATCCTCATAACTCACGACCAAGTTAAATCCAACTTCTTAAGAGTGACGAAACCTTACGACAAGATCAAAGGCATTCGTATACCATCCAAAGTTTCATTATTGGTTCTATTGCTAAGGATCCTAATCACTAAAACCTTTCGGAAGTGATGGAGTTCAACTTTAATGGAATATATCCGATTAATCTCCATTTGTGTTATGAAGGAGAGCCTCCCAAAGATTACGAATAAGCTCACCTCTAGTAATAAACCTTCTGTTCAAAAGAATAAACCTTTCGCTCACATTGAGATATTAACATCAAGGTTCAGCGATTCTTGGTGCAAATTGTAAAGATTATAATTAAGGATAACGTTCCTTACTACTTAATCAATTTTCTCTTTCTCATCAAAGAACTATTTGTAGGGTTAACCAAAAATCTAGTTAAAATTTTTGGCGCTAGAAGGAGGGCTCGAACATCCAACTTGTTTGATATTCCGACACTACAATCCTCCGATTCTCATCGAGCTAGTTTTACATTAAAGTCACTTCTTACTGATTAGATTATGGATAAAAGATTCAAGAGGTTCGAACAAGGGTCTTATGAACCACATCTCACTTCTTATGTAAACAACAAAGACTCTAATTCAAATGAGGAACAAAGGTTAAGGATTGAAGCCTTGAGGATTATAAACAAAAAGAAGGCGGAATCTTATGATGTTGAAAAATGGAGCTTGAACCCCTTTCATGTGGGACCAACCTCAATTTTTGCACTTGGGAAAAGAATAGATGGAAGCGACAACATTTTTAACAAAATGAGAAAAACTATCCAGTGATATTCCCAGGGAACCATCTTTGAAAGGAAATGATAAAGGATTATTATAAGTTCACAAAAAAATGGTGTAAGATCACAAGTGAGGCCTGCCACCCAAGGGAAAGCTATAAGCATCTGGAAAAATCCGTGACTGAAAAAGTAAGATGGGTAAAAGAACTGCTCGGCGGAAACATAAGAATAACCAAGAAGTTTCCAACCGAAACTTAGAGATTGGAAGGAAAGCCTCTGGAGGAAAACCAACAGACCATGAAAAGAAGGTCTATTCCTCAAGAAGAAGTATTTGAACCAGACTACAAAAGATTTAGAAGCCAGTCAAAGACGGTTCAAAGATCAATACTTCTTGGAGAGTACAATCTTACAATGTCAATCGAGGACATCTATATCAAAATAAAAGTGGAACTGAACTATTGGCCATCTTAATAGAAAAAGCTGGGGTTTGAGAGAAGGTCTAAAGGAGTATGTTGCAATTTCCACCTCATGAACGGACATGATACTAACCAATGCAAAGTACTTGAAAAAATGGTCCTACCCTTTCTACAACAAAGAAAGCTGAAACAATTTGTAAAGGATTAATTAAGACATGAAATAAAAGCTCAATTTTCAAAATAAGAAAAGTCTACATGATCGGGAGAAGAGTTCTCCCTAAACTTGGACTGCCTAAAAAGGTAGGCTACCAATGATGGTAGAAAGCCCTTGGTCGCGCCAAGATGGCCAGGTCAAGGCACCTCCTGGAGGGAGGGCGTAAGCTTCTATCCATGCCAAAACCAGAAATGGCCAGGATAAAGCAGCACAAGCCCTTATCCGCGCCGCGCTACGGCCAGGATAAGGCACCTCCTGGAGGGATGATAGGTAATCCCTTGGTCCTGCCATGCTATGGCCTAGCCATGGTACCGAACAAGTCCTTAGTCGTGTCATGCTATGGCCAGGTTAAGGCTCCTCCTAGAGGGAGGTCGAATAAGTCCCGGGCCCTACTTCAAAATAAGCTAGCCGAGCGCATCGGAAACTCGGATGAAATTTTTGGAGGACTAAGAAAGGTCCATGCATAAAAAAAGGCACTGTCAGAAATCGGCATTGCTTAAAATAGCAACCACCAAATGGTCAGTAATGTCAAAGATGACTAACAGCCTGAAATAAGCTTTGCTTAAATAAGCACAAAATCAGACAAAAAAGTCATCGCCTGAAATAGGCCAAAATCATATGACAAATAAATAAGGAAAACCTAGGCCCAAGAAATCAAAAGCATGCAAGGCATCTTCAAAGCCCAAAGATGGCATATACAATAAATAGAATTTGATGATTCTTGCCATATTAGCATTCTGGTCTTCTATTATTAATTACCAAAAATGATATTCTGGTCTTCTATTATTAATTACCAGAAATGGTATTCTGGTCTTCTATTATTAATTACCAAAAATGGTATTCTGGTCTTCTATTATTAGTTACCACAAATGGTATTCCGAACCTCTATTATTAATTTCCAGGAATGGAATTCTGATCCTCTTTTATTAGTTGATAGAAATGGTATTCTAGTTTTCTACTATTAATTTTCGAAAATGGATTTCGGGACTTCTATCATATGATGCTCTGAATTTCTATTAGCAAATGCCAACAAGGAATATTATAATCAGCAGTTATCTATTACCTGAAGTGGTTTATTGGACTTCCATTATCGACGCTGAATTGGATTACCGGCCTTTTGCCACTCATTGTTAGGATGAACACTCCCTTTCTTCTAATACATATTACCATAAATGACATTCTGGTCTTCTATTACTTGTTATCTGAAATGATTTTTGATTTTTCTAATATTAACAATATCCGGGACTTCTATTACCAAAAGGTTCTGAAAGTGGCATTTTCTTCTATCACTTATTGCCGATAACGGTAGTTTATTTTTTCATAGCACATCACCAGACTAAACCCTAGTCCTCCATTATTAGTTACCAAATATGGATGAATTTATGGTTTTCTACTAATTATCGGGTGTTGCACAAGGTTATTTTGGCCTTTGCTACCTAATCACCACATACAGCTTTTCGGACTCTCACTGTTTATTCCAGATTATAAATCCTAGTCCCTTATCAGCAAATATAAACTTCTGTTCTTATGTTGTTCATTATGGGAAATGACACAATAAATTTCTATCACATATTGCTAAGAAAAGGCATCTCGATATTCTAAACATCTCTTTTTACAAAAGTTGGCGTTCTAATTCCTCATCATTTATTTTCAAGATGTACCAGAAAGCGACAACTGCATTATTTTAACATTTCCTAATACCTGAATCTGTGTCTGATGACGTCTTGAAAAAGTCAACCATTAATATCTAAAGGTTTGGATAGCAAGGCTTTATTAAAATCCCTAATTTGGGTACAAAATCTTTGGACTTTAACCCATCTCGAGTAATTTGACTAAAGTTAAAGAATTAAAAAAGGGTTATCGCCAAAAGAATCCGCAAATAGGAACCTCGAACCTTTTTTTTCCACAGATTCCCCAATGGCAAGAAAGGAATCCAAAAATTACCGTGTTGAGATCCCGATCATAAATGTCCCCTTAGGGTCTTTATTGAGTAAATATTGGGTTTCAATAATTATATGCAACTCAATATTAATTATTTTCAGGAATGCTGAGCAAGTGGGAGGAGCTGAATCTACAATCATTCCCTCATTATATATAAGGATTGGAATTTGATATTTTGAGTAAATTACCTTTCATATAATTGCCATTATGATTTGCTAATTTAGGATAAAACAGGAATGGCAGGGAATTCAAATTCACTTAATCAGGAAAGGAGTCCTAAACCCAAAATAGAAAGCAGCAAAGCACATCAACCCTCGAGGGGAATGACTGAGTCATAGGTCTGCGAGGTGTGAATGAAAAGCAGCAAAACAGGTGGTACTTACAATATTATAAGAGTCACATTGAATTATGCTACATGGCATTACTAAGGTATGGAGAATACGTCATATACATTGAGATGCTTATGATTTGGTCGACCGCTCATGTAAAACCAATAGATATCTTAAAATCTGCATTCTAAACAGAATTAACAATTATGAATTCTACAAATTTATGGTCCTAGGTTAACATTTAAAATTTTAATTTTAAAGATGATTATCCTCTCATGAAACTTAATCATTCCACTTTGAAATTGATGCAAGTATCTCCACTAATGAAATGCTATAAAATTTTGATATCTCAGTCCCTCTTTCTTCTTAAAGAGCTAACTTAGAAATATTTATTGCCTTAGAGAATTTTTATAAAATGGTGTGGCATTTGAGCTTAGGATCTAAAGGGTTTTTGTGAACATCAGCCTTAGTTGAACTCTACCCTTAGCCTATCCTAGGTCATTGCAAGTTCTGAAGTAGGGACTTTAAAGGGCAGAGCTAGCCTTACTCGAGCCCCTCATATCAACAAACGGAACCGAAATCAAATTTCTTTATTTAAGTAATAAGAACACAAAGTAAAATGTGTTTCTTATCGAGGTTCGCCGTTGATGATAGAATATTTTGTTCTCGTTTAAGAGAAATTTCACTTCTACCTCTAAGAGAAGCGAGTGAGAACTGAGAATGTGCTGCACACAAGAGCTGTCTACGCCAAACTCTTCTATATTAAGTCATTTTTGAAAACGTCTTTCACCTATTATGCATATGGGCTAAGTCGATCTCTTAAGGCTACCTGAGCTAAGGGACAGATAGCCTGGGAAAACATAGTACAAACAAGCTGAATATGAGATATGTAACGAGAAGCATATATTCACAAGAACAACTGCATGTTACATGTCTATAATTATCCCTCTAGTCTATATAAAATGGACTTAGGGAAAAATTCAAAAGCAAGCTTATACCTATAACACCTGAACTAAAAAAAATATGTCGAATAAGAGCTACCATTTGTAGAATTTCATCGAATAAGGTTTAACCAACAATTGTTTCCAAAATAAGAATAAAACAGTAATCATATAAAAAGACAAAAGCCACTAATGAAAATTTCTAGAGAACGGAAGAATGTCTTATCTTTTGCAGCAGGATCAGTGACACGATCCATTCATCTTCCTCTCTCCCATTCTAATTTTCATTATATAGGCATTTATTTTTAATTTTTTTCAAAAACCAACAAAGCAGGGGAGAAAAAGAATCAATGGCCGCTTGCAACCACCATCAGATTCATCCTAATTTTGTCAATGCGAAAGCAGCCCGCTGTTATTGCTGCTTTGCGTTAAGCATATTAAACCCTCCGCAAGTGGCAGAAGAGGTTGCTAGAGCACAATCTAGTAATGCAAGTCCACCCACAACCAAATTTTCTTAATCTACCTATAAAAGCAACATACTTTATGCTTTTTGACCTAGCCATGAACACATTTTGGACGGATTTAGCCATCTGGGAGGTATCGGGAGAATATCCTACATTAATAACCTATTCCATATCAGCCAATATGGGTTGAGCCCATCATCATCAATCCCATCGACTTGGTTCCAAACCATCCGCCTTTTTCAAATGAGCTGTAGGATAAAGTGAAGAAATCATTTTGCTATTGTTTGGTTACTTTCGATGTTTAATTCTAGGATGCTAGTGTAATTTTTGGATATGTATATATTGATAGATCATTCTGAAAGGTGTAATATGAATTAATATATATATATAAATATGGATATTTGGATGTTTTGGTCAAATTTCTTGATTTATATTATACGACTGAAAAATGTACTTATTTATTCTTTACTTGGTTATATGATATTTGAAGAACAAAAAGGAATCAGAAGGTTTAGGGCTTTTGAATTCCAATGAAATCTTGTTGTCGGAAGGACTAACCATTAAGCTATTTAGACCTACCGACAATAAGTAAAAATTAAGTTTGGAATGCCTTCTGGTCCCATCGGAAAGTTTAATGCTGCAACTTTAATTCCCTTCGAATGGGCAAAAGAAACATTTTAGGTTACTGAAACGGTATTTGATTGGATCTCAGATCATATTATTAACTTGATGTTAAGAGCAATTTTAAACCATAAAAAAATGATGACCTTCTTGTTTTGAGAAAAGTCAAATTTTTTAAAAGAACTCTTTCACTTATGCTAGGAACTTAATTTGCAGGAAAATGAAGCCGGAAACTCCATAATTCTTCGAGAGGATGACTTGGAAAGTCAAAGCATCCCTTTGCATGAGGGAGGGGCAAATGTTACTCATTAAATTCAACATCCACTTAAGCAATATAGTATCAAACAGAGGATAGAAGGAAAAGAATCTTGACCAAACCTTCGAAAGAGATCGAAGGGATGCAGTTAATAATATAGTGGTTCAAGACCTTTCATCGAAGTAGGAGAGTATCATTCTATAATGTTAAAGAGGCGCTTACCCTTCGGAGTAGGAAAAAAGCAAAACCAAGGACATTTGACCTTACGAAACCTTTTCTGAAAGCGTAATAAGCCATTCGGGCCAGATAATACACCTGTAGGATACCTTTCGATGTTACCGGAAGGTTTAGGTAAAGGCAACGTCCATAAGTCAATGGAAAACAACCTTCCGCCATTATCCAAGGAAAACACAACTCTCGATGGTAGTCAAGTAGGAAAAGTAACCTTCAAACAAAGCTAAAGGATCCACAAAAGCTAGAAACCCTCCAGTACCTTCGGAAGGTACATATGCCGTACAAATGATGAATTTTCGGACAAGGGTAGCAGGTTCCTAAAAACAAGTGAAGGAAGAGACCCTTCGGCAGCATTTAATGGTCCATGATGATGTACAATAAGAAAACCTTCCGTCCATAATGAGAGGTTTACAACCATTATGAGAAGCGGTCTTCCGGCAAGGCCAAAAGGTTTGCAACTGTTTACAAAGGGCGACCTTCTGTAGTAGTCGAAGGCGTAAGGTCGGAGGAAGTGTCGCCTGCATCTATAAATATGACCCAAGGGGTCCTATTTTTGAGAGGATTTTATTTCAATCAAAAAACTTGTAACTTCTTAATCATAATTCTTTAACCCTAATTGACGATCAAATTGGAGAAATTTAATAAAAGTGAAGTCTTATTGTGAATTTCAAGGGAAGTCTTTTGATTTATGAATCATTATATTGATTACTTAACTCTTCGTTGTCATAATATCAATTTTCAGGGTTAATTCCTCCAAAAGGTTCTTGCTGATAAAGTATGAAGGTCAATTGGTTAAATCTATAACCTCAAGCTAGGAAAGATGTTGAGTTTTCAACTTTCACCCTTCAATAGGGCCAACGGCTAAGCCTAGTTAATATAAGTAGCAGCATTCCGGAGTTACTGGCATCACAATTGGAACCCCTCAACTAACATTATTAGATACTCATATATTATCAGCAACCAAACCTTCCGTAGTTATAAATCCTTCATTCAAACCCTTCAGGATAGCCTACGTATGGGAAAATAAGCTTAATCTGACAGTTGAAATCCTCATATCTCATAGCCAGGTTAAATCCAACTACTTAGAAGTGATGAAACCATACATCAAGATCAAAGGCCTTCCTGTACCATCTAGAGTTTCGCTATTGGTTCTATTGCTAAGGAGCCGAATCACTCAAACCTTTTGAAAGTGCTGGAGTTCAACTTTAAAGAAATATATCTGATTGATCTCCATTTTTGTTATAAAGGAGAGCCTCCTAGAGATTACGAATAAGCTCACCTCTGGTAATAAACCTTCTGTTCGAAAGAATAAACCTTTCGCCCACATTGAAATACTCAAATCAAAGTTCAACGATTCTTGAAGCAAATTGTAAAGATTATAATTAAGGATAATGTTCCTTGCTACTCAATTAACTTTCTCTTTCTCATCAAAGCATTATTTGGGTTGTTAACCAAAAATCTGGTTAACAATCATCATATATGGTCGTTTGGTATGATGGTTCCCATTGGTCGTTCCACCAACGTAAGCTTGGCCGACCATTTTTTATGTACGTTCATTGCCCGTACCAATCATTTCTTACAATCATTCTTTGTATGATCATTCCAATTAGCCCATTCACCAATTTATCTGCCTTCTTAACCAATCGTTCTAGCTAGCTTCTTAACCGATCGTTTTAGTTACCATATTCACCGATCATTCCAAGATTGCTAACACCGATCGTTTTTCTACTAACGTATCCACCTACAAATGTTTAGCTATTTTCTTCTGCCTTTTCCCAGAATCTAGTGATAATTAATAATTTCTTCATTTGTTCAAACCGACAACTATAACAGCTTCTAAGATAAAATATTTTGAGTTTTTTGGAGCTAGTATCATATGTTTTCTCTACGTTCTTAATATGGAGAAGTATAGATAAATAACGTACAATATTCATTGAAGCTTGGTGTTGGTATAATGCTTGGTGTCCTTTTGAATTTGATAGGTTATATATCCATTTATCATTTGGCCTAGCTTTGCATGCGAGTTTTGACGAGTATAAAAGCAAGCAAAATTTCAGAACCTAAGAAACTATGGCCCAGAGCCAAACTCAGGTAAGATCAAGATTTTCCCCAAGCAAACGCCAAGATGACTCCAAGCACCATTCATCCTTGACCTTTGAATTCAGTGACTCCAAGCAACTAGCATATTTTCCCGGGTCTGAATCCAAGTAACTTACCACTAATCCTTCAATACCGGTCCATCTTGCTTTGCTGTTATCTCGTGCATGCATACGTAACAAGTAGCTGTAACATAAAAACGAACCAGATTGACAATGATAGAAACATATGACTCATATCAATAAAGAACTCTGATTATCAATCAAACCTCCCGTGGTTGACTCCCAGTTGAGAAGGGCTTGAATTATTTCTATTTCAACTTCAATTATGTTGTGAACTATGACCAACTTGAACTAAATTGCTTCCAAATAATGCAGGTGATCAAGCACTCAGATTTGGGCACCGACCAATGTCCGTGGACCGTGATCAAACCTTTGGATTTTCATTAAGATAAGCGTAATTCAACCACTCATCAGCTACCATATGCCCTTGACTTAGGGCCAGGGACTCTAAACGTAAAAGCCCCATAACGTCAGAATTCATTATAAAGTGGACACAACTGACTGTCCACTCATCAACCTCCGTACTTTACTTAGAGACCAAAGAAAGACTTGCAGTGGATGTGACATGATCATCTACTCCTCAGATCATACTTTAAGTTTGCCAAAATACATATGCCACACCTGAAGCTCTACGATGCCGTAATCCAACTAAAGCGGACATGGTTAGATCATCTACACATTGACTCCTACCCTGGTTACAGAGGGCAGTTCGGAAGCTCAACTTATAGTGGGCGTGACTGATTGCCTACTCATCAATCACTGCCCTCGAAATGCACACGTAACTGCAGCTTGAGGTAGATATGACTTAATCGTCCACCCAAAAACTCTCTCCGACAAATTTTTGGAGGACTACTAAGAAAATTGGACAAGACCCTATTGCCAACATATGCATGGATGTGATCTAGCCATCCGTCACTTACTTCCTTCCTCGGCTTGATTGGAGGAGCTCCAGTCACCAAGTGGACATGAATCGACCATCCAATTGTTAAGTTTTGCCGTTGATGTTGGAGGCAGAATTCCATTCCAATGACGAACATGGTTTGACCGTTCATTCGACAACACTTGCCTCGACTTAACAACTGTAGTATAAATCAAAAATGGGTGTGAATGACCATCCATTGACTAACTCTGGTCCTCGGAGTGCATATGAGAGTATAAACACCAAAATGATGGGTGTGATACGATCGTCCATCAACAAACTCTAGTCCCTAGAGCGTGGACTAGAGTATAAACATAAAACAGGTGTAACTGATCGCCCGTCGACAAACTCTAGCTTCCAGAGCATGGACTGGAGTATAAACATTAAATGAGTGTGACTAACCACCCACCGACGAACTTTGGTTCCCAAAGCGCGTACTGGAGTTTAAAAATAAATCGGATGTGAGCCGACCACCCATGAGATAAATCTAAGTCCCCAAAGTGCAGACAGAAGTAATAACATGATTTAGGCATGAACTGACCGTCCACCGAATAACTCTAAGTCCCCATAGTGTGAATGGGAGTATAAACATGATTCGAGTGTGAACCGACCGTCCATGAGATAACTCTATGTCCCTAGAGTGCGGACTAAAGTATAAACATAATTCGGGGGTGAACCGACCACCCACGAGATAACTCTAAGTGCCCAGAGCATGGATTGGAGTTTAACCATAAATCTGGTGTGAACTGACCTCCCGCAGAATAATTCTAAGTCCTAGAGTGTAGACTAGACATGAACATAAATCAAGTGTGAACCGACTGCTCACAAAATAACTCTAACTCCCGAGAGCACGGACATGAATACAAACTATTAAAAGCTGAATATAGCTTACTATAGTTCTGGCTTGGTGTTCCTTGCCACATAAGGCAACAACCGCAAGGAGGCCTCGATACAAAACTAATCCGAACGACGTCCGAAATTACAGGCGATTGAAAATATCATCCCACTGGGTCAATGATGAACATCGATCCACGCCAAACCCAAACGGATGTGACCTGGATATCCTTCAAAAAACAACAATCACCAATAGGTTAACCTAGTAGTGAATATATTCACATTGACCAAGAGTGTCCATTTCATTCCAGTAAAGTCGGCCATAACTTCATTTCGGGGATAAAGGGTAGAAGAACCAGTTAGGTTAACCTAGTAGTGAATTTAAATTGATGAAACTCCTGAATGAGTAGAATTGCATGTAGGAGATATGGAAGACCAGAATATAGGATGCTAAAATATAAAATAAAGATATTGGCAGGGACCAATAAGTTCTCTGTAATCCCGTGGAACCTATGTAAAGGGAATGATATTGGCAAAGGCCAATAAGTTCATAGTTAGCACATGAAAACCATGTATAAATGAAGATGTCAGAAAGACAGGTCCATATTTAGCCCATGAAAACTATGTATAAAGGATGATGTTAGATTGATAGGTTATAGTAAGCCCATGAAAACTATGATTTGATACTGATAGGGGCCAGTAGGTTTGTAGTTAGCCCATGAAAACTATATCCAGATGAAATATTGACATATGTCAATAGGTTCATAGTCAACTCACGAAAACTAGGATAAAAGAAAGGATATTGGAGTCACCAATAGGTTCCTAGTCACCAATGAAAACTAGGATAAGAGTAAGATATTGGAGTTACCAATAGGTTCATAGTGATCCCATGAAAACTATGTAATAGGACAGGGAGTCTTTAAATTGATTAACTGGTTATTAGTCAGGCCATGAAAACTAATAGGTTAGTAGTAACCCCAGAAACTATAATTGAGGCAAATTGTCTAAAATGAATGGGGATGGGTAATCTAGATTTGTTTCATTTGTTCTGCATATCATCAAATTATACTGTTTTGAATTGTTTTAACCATTGTGAATGCAGGAGCACAGTATATGGTTTTATAAAGGTTTTAGAGATACTAGTGAGGGGACCCATTCCGCTATGCAGCATAGTCTCGCTAGATATTTAAATGATTTGAGATGGTGGATTGTTATTCATACCAGGCTTTATGTCCGACTCAAAGTTTATGTTTCCCCTTAAACTCTTGGGTACTCAATTTATTTTGAGTAGTTTGAGAGTTGGGGTTTTTAGGTACATCTTTAGATGAATATGCTTCCAAAGACGTGTAGGAGGCATGATAGCTATTTAAAGTTCTCTTTTCTTGTAACAACCCGGAATTTTCGAACCCGAAAACTCCAGATAGTTATGGAAAAGAAGAAAGGGATAGAAGAAGAAGAAAAACAACATCAGAATCTCACATCGCAGCGGAATAAAATATAATATATAGAATACAGTTTTAAATACAAGAAATCTGTACTGTATACATATACATACATACCATCATCAGAATACATCAATCAACTTATACAGAGACAACTACTATAAGATCATACACAGCAGAAATAATAGGCAAATACGTAGATACGCTCTGTCATCAGCCCGTCTCCTGAGCTCCAGTATAAAACCTGAATCCTGTTTAACTCGGTCTGATCCGAGCATCATATAAAACAACACCCGAGTCAGTCTGGAATTCCAGCATGAGAAAATCACACTCAATTGGATTATTAAAGTTTCGAAAATCCTTTGAAAACAAAAGCATCTCGTAAGACCATGCCACAAATAAACATGTCGGGCTTTTACCTTACGATAGCTAAAGCAATTTTTGTAGAAATCCTTTGATATTATAATAGGGTCTATATACAATTACTTATAAAATAGCCGAAATTGTTACATCTATTACATTCCAGCTACTAGCCATAGAGTGGGTAATACAAACAAAACTCGTACAAGGCTCGTAGGGAGAATGGATTTCCATCAATGGCTGGGCTACTGGGGTACCGCCCGTCACAGTACCTGGCCTAGATCAGAGTACCGAGGATTACTCCCTTCATCCCCTGCAACACAAGGCTGGAACCATTCCTTACTGAACAGTCCCGAACAAGATAAACCCCGTGGTTGGCGCGACCAACCACCCACTAAGCCGAAATAAAAAGGGACATCTAGACAGGGGAAATATCTTGTCCTGCTTGGGCATGACCCACCTAACCTTGCCGCACCTCCCCTGTTTTAGCCATTCCCGGTTGATGAGGCTTGAGGTTAAACGTTACCTTTAAAGAACGCATCACTTAGAATGCTCATTGTCCACCTGACGATGTTCTGAAAGCATTCAATCCATACAAGTTGTCCTGGGTTTGGACAAACCAAATCACCGTCTTCAACTCTTCACGGTCTTCATTCGTAATCGTTCAAACCGGATCGAAGTGGTTTTCGAATAACTAAATCCGATCCCGGACTCTTCGAAACGATCAGCGCGTTGTCCAATATTGATAGTCGGTTATTTAACTACCAATTAATCATTCACAAGCAACCATCAAATAATTTCTACAAATTATTTATATCAATATCAGTCAGATATTATTCCCAACTTAACCCATTTGGAATAAATTTTCAAAGTCTTTTATTTCCATAAAATCATTAACTGATTTCTTATACTCATTCCATTTGACTTATCCTTTGAAAAATATCTTTTATTTCTCATTCATTCTTCAAAAATCAATTTACACTTTCCTTATAATTTCTCACATTCACTTTCTCAACTTAATAAGATTTCTCCTAAATCTTATCTCATTCAAATTAATTTGCTTACCATCACAAGAGGATTTTAATTGGATTTTAAAAACATTTTGAAAACATATAGATTTATATAATAAGAAGTAATATTAAATATCTGGTTTTAGAAAACTTAGAGTTTATAATAATTAATAGCTAAAGCTTCAAAATAACTAATTCGAAAATATTTTACATTCAAATAATAGTTTATACAAAGTATAGTAATTTAAAATATTCCTTTAAAAATAAATAATGATTTTAGAAAATCCAATATCCATTTATAAATGCCTCTTGTCCACATTCACCTTTGGAAATATCCTGCTATTTCCATTCAACCAATTTCATATCTCATTTATAAATTCCATTCATGAATTTATAAATCTCCTTGGATTTCATTTATTATAAGATAGTTTGATTTAAAAAATCCCATCTTTATAATTTATTTCTTTCTATAAAGTTCCATATTGTCCCATTTAATAAATTCCATTCATTATTAAATAAAATTCCCTTTTGGCTCTTAATAGAATTTCTTATTCATAATTCTTAATAGCATCTTCTTTATTTCCTAATAAATTTCTTTTCTTTTCCTATTAATATTTCTTTTTATTTCCTTAATAGACCTCCATTTCCATTTCTCAATATAATTCCATTTTCTCTAATTCACTTATCGATTACAATATTCCTTCAAGTATAAATTTATACTTTTAATTCTCCAAAAGTCAACTTTATCACCTTAAAGTTTAACTTAAGTAGAAAATATACTTTTATTTTTTTTCTTCATTCTCACTTAAAGTAGATTCAAATTTCAAATAATTATTTTCTATTTGAGTTTTATTTAACCTCTTCAAAATTAATTTATCAACGGTAATAGAAATTTCAATTTTCAACTTCTTTGTTATTCAACAGTTGATAACTCAATTACCTATAAAACCACCCAACTCAATATATCATCCTGTCATAGAACAACATATATACGAAATAAAATAAATAGTTTTGAGGAATCCTGTTGGATCCCTCCAACCTGTTTTTCTTGCATCCACAAATGTTAGCACAGTAACATATCAATCCACTTTCAAATGGATATTACAGCATATGGGTTATAATATTTACCAGTGAATGAATTATCATCAATCAATCAATCACATCCAATAATTTAAATTTAGCATTTAAATTAAATTTTGGGGCATCCAAATGAGTGAGAAAATCTCACCTTTGTCTTTAAGTTGCAATCCATTCCAATATTGCCTTGGTTTCTCGATTTTTGACCTTGAATAACAATTTGATGATTTATTAATATTTGCAGCAATTTATTTCCATTTAAATAAATTTATTCTTTTATCTAATAGTTTATTTTTCAACAAGTGATACAATTTAAACAAATACTTAAATTTTTAAACCAATAATTTATATTTTATATATTCTTCAAACTTCACATTTAAATAGTCTGTAGGTTTAAAAATCTAATTTTTCATAATCTTTAAACATTTCTATATATATTATTTAATTAAAATTAAATCGATTTAACTTAATATTGTTAAATAAACTGCTTCAAAATAACTTTAAATTTTATTATTATTTTATATTTTGAAATATTCTATAGATGTATTAAATTAAACAGGAATATTAAATACTTTGCTGTAAAATACATATTAAACTAAAATAGCAGGCAATCGTACCTCACTGCTATAAGGCTCGAGAAACCCTAGTCGTGCTTCCAACCTGGAACTGCTTCCAGCCTATACTCTCGCGCACACTTGGATCGAAACCCAACCACCACCGAACGAGAACAGCACGAGACCTCAGCATATCCACAGCAACGACGTCGCGACTTCGACTCTCGGTTCACCTCCACCATCGAACACGTCGCAGCTACCCACGATCGGCTTCGAACCCTCGCCTCGTCCCCTCGCGCGCGACTCAACAAGGTCGCCGCTTCCTCCCCAATTCGCGAACGACATCCAACGCGTGCGCCAACTCGCGAACGACGCCCCCCTTGCCTCGATGTCGAACTCCAAGTCGCTTCGCCCCTACGCGAGCCCCCCAGCGAGTCGAACGAGATTCGCTCGTCTTCCATTTTTTTTTAAATTTAAACGAACGATCTGATTTTGATAAAAAGGAGGCGGCCATGTTACTAAAGAAATCGATCTTGGCTTCTGAGGAAAGGAAAGAGAGCGCGTGATGAGATAGAGAGTAGTCGGCTATGATTTGATGTAGGATATTTAAGTTAAAAATAATTAATTGTTTTCGAAGCGTTTTAATCTCGTACGACCACATTATAGCTCCGAAAATTACAAAATTTGAAATCCGGCAATAATTCAATATTGCGGATCCAATGGAATAGGTTTCGTCGAATTCCGAGACTGTGCCTCGGAAGGCTATTTTACTCGTCAATTTAAACGATGTAGATTTAAAATTAAACGAACAACAGTTAAATTCAATTTTAATCCATTTATTATTTTCAATATTATCAATATAAATTTATAAGCCGTTCAAATATTTCCAACAAGCTCACAATTCCAGATTTAAATAATTTACCTAATTGTCAATCATTATTTAATTTATTCAATTAATTTTCATATTTAAATTCTGAGTTCTTTTTATTACATCAAACCAACTTTTCATATTGAAAACAAATTATATTTCAAATTAATTATTTAAATTCATTTTAAATATCACAAATTAACTATTGAAAAAGACGGGTCGTTACATTTCTTTTGATTCCGCTGTGTTGTTTGTAATGCCAAAATTGTTGTATTGCCTGTATATACTCTGATTTTCCAAGGGGGCATCTTCTTATGTCGCCCTCGGCGTATGTTGTAATAAACATATTTCCTCCAAACGTAGTTTGGAACTTGGGACTATGTAATGAATTGGAAATATTTTGTAATGAAATGTGATTTTATTTGAAGTTTTAAATTTTTTCCATATTCATGTGTTTCTGGGTCAATGAATCTAACACCGCCGTATTTGATCAGTGAGGATTAAGAGCTATGGATGACTGCAACATCCGTGGTCATTAGTTTTGGGACTCCAAGTAAGGGGATGTTACAAGTTGGTATCAGAGCATAGGTTTATGAAAATTTAAAAGAAAGTTAAACCTAAAGGTTTTTGAAACAAAATCCAATGAATTTGAAAATAAGATCGGGGTCTAGGTTAACGCTATAGTAACATACTTGTATTTAATATATAGATATATATAAGTACGTGTTCCCCTCTCTCTTAGACTATTATTCTATATCTTACTATGGCTCGTATGCAGATTTACGAGAAAGAGGACATGGAAGCAGGAAACAGAAGTGGAGGAAGCACCACAACTGACAGAATTGCTCGACCTAACACCAGGAGGAATCAAGGTCGACAGGCTAATGCTAATCCAAACGCTGAAGCCGATGTAGGTGCTGGAAATCTGCTAGTAGATGCAGGGATGGTGTATTAGTTGTTGACCAAAATTTTGCAAGCTGGAGTAGCTAGGAATGTTGGAGGATTTAATCATGTGACTCCAATACGGAATAACTATACTAAGCTAAACAAAGGCTACATTAGTCTGGGTGGAAAACCATTTGAGGTGTGAAAGTATTTGTACAAATTTAGGCTTGGATGATGGGCAAAAGATAAGGCTAGCTTCTAGACAGTTGCAAAGGGAGACGCTTCACTGGTGGAATAGTGTGACCGTCGGAGTTTCAAAGGAAGAGCTAACATGGGCCGATTCCAACAGAAGGTTTGAGCAGAGGTTTTTGTCTGAGGTTGCTAAGTCTACATTGATGAGGAAGTCCATTGATCAAGTTCAAGGAGTGAAGTCAGTGGTCTAGTACGCTGCTAAGTTTGAGGAGCTATTACGATATGGATATTCTTTGGTTGACATTGATGTCGAAAGGAATGAAAGGTTCATTTGAGAACTGAGACCTGAGCTTGCCAGAATGACCATGACCCATATCCGAGAACATTCTAACATGGATTCTCCATGAAGATATGCTTGTTGTTTCTGCTAGAGAGAAGCCAGTTAAATTCTAGGGTCCTTAGAGAAAGAAGAGGAAGTTCTTTAAGAAGATGGGATCCCAGAAAGGGGATGCTGCCAAGAAGGCAAAGGCTGATTTGATTTGCTACAAATGTGACCAGAAGGGTCATTATGCAAATGACTGCTGGTCAAGAAAGGGAAAGAAAGCTGCAGACAAGAAGAATGTGAAATGCTTTAAGTATGATTAAGTTGGGCATTACAAGAACAAATGTCCAGAGCCAGCCAGGGCGGACAAGGGGAAAGTTTTTGCTGTTGGATCATCAGTTAAGCCTACTATAGCTGATAGGAGAAAGACTGTGATGGAAAGTATGTTTTTTATTCTCAGTATACCTGTTAGGATACTTTTTAATACCGGTGCATCACATTCATTTATATCCTAGTATTTGGTAGATTGGTTATGTTTAGAGCCCACATACCTTGTTACTTCCTTAAGTGTTGTGAATCCAATAAGAGGATATGCAACTCTGGGGATAAGGTGTGACCAGTTGGAATTTGGTTTGTTAGATCATAATTTTGCATGTAGTTTGTATGTTTAATTTCATAGATTTCGGAATAATTTTTGGTATGGATTGGTTGAGAAGGTATGAGGCCAGGATATTCTGCCACGATGGGGAGATATCTATGAGACACCCTGATAGTCATAACCAAATTATATTCTCAATAGAGAATTCGGACCGAAGTAGTTGTGCATTATTGAGTGCGATGGAGATGGGAGAAGATTTATGTCAGGTTCAAATTGCAAGAGAGTTTGTAGATGTTTTTGAGCCAGTTCCAGGACTACCACCGAAACAAGTTGTTGAGTTTCTAATAAATCTTGTGCTAGGAGCTGATTCTGTGAGTAGACAACTAGTAGGATGACACTGATAGAGATGAAGGAACTGAAGGTACGACTAGTGGATCTAGAAGGAAAGAATATTATTAGACCAAGCAGTTCGCCTTGGGGAGCAGCTGCAATATTCGTAAAGAAACCAGATCGGTCATTGAGGATGTGTATTGACTATCGTAAGCTAAACGAGAGTATGGTAAAGAATATGTATCCTTTGCCGAGAATTGATAATCTTTTTGACTAGTTGCGTGAAGCCATAGTGTTTTCCAATTAGATTTGGCAATGGGGTTCCATCAGTCGAGAGTGGAAGAGGACGGTATTCCTTTGACTACATTTCGGATTAGATATGGTTCATATGAGTGGTTAGTGATGCCATTCATGTTAACGAATGCACCAGCTTTCTTTGTGGATTTTGTGAATCGAGTCTTTCGAGAGCATTTGGATAGATTTATGTTGGTGTTTATAGATGACATTTTGGTATACTCTGAGGATGAGAGAGAGCGTGAAGATCATCTTAGAGTTGTGCTAGAGACGTTGAGGGAGAATCAGCTAAAGGTGAAGTTTTCTAAGTGTCAGTTTTGGAAGAAAGAGGTTATGTTTCTTACTCATGTGGTTTCAGAGAAAGGATTGTCAGTCGATCCAGATAAGATCGAAACTTTGAATAATTGGAAGAGACCAGAGATTATGACCAAGATTAGAACTTTTCTTTGACTTACAAGCTACTACCGGAGATTCATCAAGGATTTCTCGCAAATAACGGCGCCTTTTAATAAGCTTACCAGGAAGAAAGTGAAGTTTGTTTGGTCCAATAAATGTGAGGAAGCATTCCTTAAGTTAATGAATTTGTTGACCAATAATCTAGTGTTAGTAGTTCTAGATGGAAACCAAGGGTTGGTAGTATACACAGATGCATGTAGGACTGTATTGGGAGCACTATTGATGTAGAAGGGCAAAGTCATTGCTTATACATCTAGGAAGCTTAGACCGCATGAAGTAAGATACCCTACTCATGACTTAGAGTTGGCTGTGGTAATTTTTGCCTTGAAAATTTGGAGGCAGTATCTCTTGAGAGAGAGATTTGAGTTGTATACCTATCATAAATCTTTAAGATACCTATTCTCTCAGAAAGAGTTGAATATGAGACAGCAGAGGTGGCTAGAGTGTTTGGCCGCTTATGATTTTGGTATAGAGTATACCCCAAGGAAAGGTAATAAAGTAGCAAATGCTCTTAGCGGAAGATATCAGAATGTGGTATTGGCTATGTTGGTAGAACTGAAGGATCTAGAAGCTTTGGCCAGTTGCGGTGTGCAGTTAAGATCGACTGCTAGTTCTAGTTAGAATGCTGCCATGTTGTCCTGTTTAGAAGATCGACCAGTGTTGATCGAGAGAATTGCTTCTAACTAGAAGGAGAATCCATTATTAGCCGAGAGGATCAGAAGGTTTGAGGTTGAAACTGAGGTTGATGATTTGAAAGATTTTTTTCCTGACCAAAGAGGATGGTTGAAAGAGAAGGGACGGTTATATGTTCCAAATGTTGAGAACTTGAGAAGAGAAGTTCTTAAGGAGTGTCATCGATCAAAGTTTATGATTCATCCTAGAGGGACCAAGATGTATCAAGATATAAAGTGGAGCTTCTATTGGGAAGGCATAAAGAGGGATGTTGGCTTGTGGGTTAGGAAGAGTGTAAACTATCAACAGGTGAAAGATGAACATCAGAAGCCAAGTGGGTTAGACACTAGATATTCCATTTTGGAAATGGGATTCGATATCCATGGATTTTGTTGATAGGTTGCCAAGGTCGAGGGAAGGAAACGAAAGTATATGGGTATCGTGGACAGGTTGACCAAGAGTGTCCATTTCATTCTAGTAAAGTCGGCCAGGACGGCACCAGTTTTGGCAGAGTTGTTCATGAAGAACATAGTTAGACTTCATGGAGTTCCTAGTAGCATAGTCAACGACAGAGATGCTTTATTCACTAGAGAATTATGGAAGAGTTTACAGGATGTGTTAGGCACTAAGCTCAAGATGAGTACCGCATATCACCCACAAACGGATGGGCGAACAGAGAGAGTCAATTAGGTGCTCGAGGATTTGTTGAGAGCTTGTTTGCTAGATTTTTGTGGATCTTGGAAGGATCACCAGAATTTGATTGAGTTTTCCTATAATAATAGTTATCAGAGTAGTATAGGATTGGCGCCCTTTGAATCTTTGTATTTAAGGCCATGCAAATCCCCTACATTTTGGTTGGAAACTAGAGACAGATTGTTTTTAGGTCTAGATTTGGTTAGGGAGGCGTCATAGAAGATTGAGTTAATTCGAGAACGGATTAAGGAAGCCCAATCTAGACAGAAGAGTTACGCCGATAAGAGTCGTAAAGACATAGAGTTCTTAGTGGGAGAAAGGTTTGTTATAAAGGTATCTCTAACGAAGGTTGTGGTATAGGTCGGAAAGTCAGGGAAATTGGCACCGAGGTATGTTGGTCCATTCCAGATTATAGAGAGCATTGGAAAGCTCGCGTACAGAGTAGAGTTGCCGAGCAATATGGCATGTATCTAAAATATATTTCATGTGTCTTATCTTCGAAAGTATGTGCATGATCTAGAGGCTACCATTCCTCAGACAAAGTTAGAGGACTTGGTAGTAGAGCCTGATTTGACTTTTGTTAGACAACCAATTAAGGTTATTTAAAGAAAAGAGAAACTATTGAGGAACATGACAGTCAAATGGGTGAAAGTTCAGTGGAGGGCCAACGAGAAGGACTGTACTTGGGAGGCAGAGGACATGATTTAGGATACTTATCTTGATCTGCTTTGAGGGTATGTCTATATTAGATTTATATAGATATTTCCTAGTTAGGTAGACTAGTATGGTTGTTAGGAGTCGGTAAAGATGATTGCTATATTTGATATTTAGTCCTTACTGAATTTCGAGGACAAACTCTTTAAGGAAGGGAGCCAGTAGAACCCCTAAATTTTTGATAACATTATTCAGGAGATTATATTAGGTAAATTAGAATAATGTAAATGTAAATGTAAGTGACAATGGGATTGAGACTTGAATTAATTAATTAATTAAGGTCGCGCCTAATATAATAATTAAAGGGCTAAAGAATGGTTTTAGGTTAAACAAGTTACATAAGGGTATAATTGGAAATTGCCGCCCAATAACCATTACCCATATATATATTTCATACCTACCATTTCTTCCCATTCACGTCATTTTTGAAAACGCAAACTAAAAGAAAGAGGAACGACATGCATTAAGAGGAAGAAGAAATCCAAATTTAAAGTTAGATCAAGCTTAGGGGAATGAATCTAGATCCAATCTCCTTATCTAGAACAAGGTGACTAATAATCCCATCTCTTTTTTTTGTTTTGAATCATATATTCTCGAATTTAAGAGTAAATAAGTTTTTTTGATATATTGGATGATGATTTGCTAGATTCATGATTTATTTGATTTGAACAAGATTGTTTAAAAATGTGTTTGCACAGTTTTAAGATAAAACCGAGATCTAATTATGTTTAAATGCATGGGAAAACTTCATGTTATGAGAAACATGATTTTGGAGTTGGTTTTCAATTTTGAAAATTTTCCAAGCCATGGAAAGTTTATTATGAATTTTCAAAGGAAAATATGGTTATTTTGGTTTATAAATTTATTTTGGAAAATATAATGAGAATTTTGGTATGGAATTTTGGTATTTTAGAAAACACGTTTAAAGTGAATTTTTTGAATTTTTAAGGATTTTTCCAATGTGATTTGCTATGCAAAATAAATTGATTTAGAAGAGGGACTTCTTTGGAAAATTGGTTTTGACTAAGGAAATGGCTTAATTGATTTACTTAACCACGGTTTAGATCTGACAAGCGGCAGTTATTTTTGAAAAAGAATTTGAAAAATTTAAGGCAACCAATCTGGTGTTGACACGTGGCAGGTTAGTTGGAGAAAAGTTTACTTTATAAAGAACTAAACCAGGTTTATTCAGAAAATAGGTTCCTCCTACTTAGGAAATTGCCTTTTGACATAGAAGCTTTCGCCGTCGCCCTTGTTGAAATCAACTATGCTGAAACTAATACACAAGGTATCACTATGATGGTATGTAGTGGATTGAAGATAGGCAAAAGGTTAAGTATCGAAAGCATAGCTACCGAAGGAGTCCAAATCTTGGTTTGTTTTAAATGAAAAAGAGCCTACCTTTGTTTTGTTTTAATCTTCGACAAAGTCGAAGTATATAGGTTCGAAATATATTTTAAAGGGTTTTGAAAGGGTTACCATTAACTTATAATTTCTTTCGACTCGGTCCTTTACTTGTGAAAGAATGTTTTGAAAAAAGGGGTTCCGACCTAGTCGATACCCTACTGCCGTTCTTTTACCTTTCAATGGAGTTGAAGATATCAACGCTTTCGAAATGGTGCATTGTTTTATAAATTAGAGCCACTTCCTATAGCTTTCGAAAGGGTTTAGGGGTTTCGAAGGAGATGGTTTCGAAAGGGGTTTCTACACCAACCTTCCAATATTTTTACCCTGATGTTAAATGCTTTCGAAAGTGATGGTGCCGACGCTATCAAGTTTTCCCCAATATTTTTATATGATAAAGAATGGTTTCGAAAGAGTTGCTTTCTCTTTTTTCACTTTGACCCAAATGATGTTTTAATATAAACCCAATGCTTTCAAAACGGATACTTTAAATAATTTCGGAAGGGTTACTTCCAATGGTGTCGAAAGGGGTACTTTCAACTGGTTTCGAAGCTAAGCTTCTGCAGTTAAATGCTAATACTTTATTACATTCGAAAGGTTTCAAAATGTAGAATTTAAAGTATTATAGGGCAGGAGCCTAATGTTTTTTAAGAGCTTTCGAAGGAGGTCATCATATGAAGTCGAAAGTTGGGTTTCGAAGGTATCGAAAGGTTTTATAACCCAAACACTATTTTTAAATGGAAAAACCCATGGCTATATTAAATGAGTTTTTATAATGGTTTTAAGAAGAAGCTATCTTCGATAATGTAATAGGTTAAAGGGATTAACCATGTTTTATTTTAAACCCACCGGAGTGGTGTTGCTACGTTGTTATGTTGCTTCTTCAAATATGAATATATTCACTTTTAAATGGACCCATAACTTCATTTGTGGATAAAGGGTAGAAGAACCAATTATGTTAACCCAGTAGTGAATATAAATTGATAAAACTCTTGAATGAGTAGAATTGCTTCCAGGAGGCTAGGAAGACCAAAATATAGGATGCTAAAATATAAAAGAAGATATTGATAGGGGCTTATAGGTTCTCGGTATGCCTATGAAAACTGTGTAAAGGGAAAGATATTGGCAGTGGCCAATATGTTCATAGTTAGCCCATGAAAACTATGTTTAAATGAAGATGCCAAAAAGGCAGGTTCATAGTTAGCCCATGAAAACTATGTATAAAGGAAGATGTCAGGTAGACAGGTTCACAGTAAGCTCTTGAAACTATGATTTGATATTGGCAGGGGCCAGTAGGTTTGTAGTTAGCCCATGAAAACTATATCCGGATGAAATATTAATAGATGTCAACAGGTTCCTAGTCAACCCATGAAAACTAGAATAAAAGAATGAATGTTGGAGTCACCAATAGGTTCCTAGTCAACCCATGAAAACTAGAATAAGAGTAAGATATTGGAGTTACCAATAGGTCCATAGTTATCCCATGAAAACTGTGTAATAGGATAGGGAGTCCTTAAAGTGTTTAATGATTATTAGTCAGCCCATGAAAACTAATAGGTTAATAGTATCCTATAAACTATAATTGAGGCATATAGTCTAAAATGAATAGGTATGGGTAATCCAGAATTGATTCATTTGTTTTTCATATCATCAAATTATATTGTTTTGAATTATTTTAACCATTGTGGATGCAGGAGCACAGTATATAGTTTTAGAAAGGTTTTAGAGATACTAGTGAAGGAAATCCATTCCGCTAAGCTACGTAGTCTCACTACATGTATAAATGATTAGAGATGGTGGCTTATTATTCATACTAGGCTTTATTTTTGACTCGAAGTTTATGTTTATCCCTTAAACTCTCGGGTACTCAATTGATTTTGAGTAGTTTGAGAATTGGGTTTTCAGGTACCTCTTAAGACGATTAAGTTTCCAAAGACATGCAGGATGCATGATAGCTATTTAGATTTCTCTTTTCTTTTGATTCCACCATGTTGTTTGTAATGGCAAAGTTTTTATATTGCCTGTATATACTTTAATCAATCAAGGGGGCATCTTCATATGTCGCTCCTGGAGTATGTTGTAATAAACGTATTTTCTCTGAATGTGGTTTGCGACTTTGGGATTATGCAATCAATTGGAATTATTTTGGAATGAAATTTGATTTTATTTGAAGTTTAAATTTTTTCCATATTCATATGTTTTTGTGTATCAATGAATCTAACACCGCCGTATTTGGTCATGGAGGATTTATAACTATGGATGACTACAGCATCCGTAGCCATTAGTTTTGGACCTCCAAGTAGGGGGATGTTACACTTGACCAGTCATTCTCCAAGACCATCCTTCAATCAATAAGGAGGAGTACATAACTAGATGAGCACGATCTGACTATACCTGAGCTAACTCTATCCCCGGATCTGATGGGAGAATACGAATCAAAACGGACGCGACTGGCTATCCCGCTCTAAATTAATGTGATGCGACCATTCATTCATTGACTTTTGTCATGATCCGATTAGACGAGCGATGCAAAATGGACACGACTCGACCAACCGCACACTGATCCTTGCCCTTGGTCCTGCGAGGAGAGCATCAACCAGTGATTAAATGTGACTTGACAATCTATTTTTAGGTCCTCACGTGGAGTATTGAAACATTTGCACTAAAAGAGAACGTGATTGACCGTCCATTACCCAACTCATGCCTGAAATCCGACAGAGCATCTAAGTATTCCCCTTGGAAGAAAAAACCAAAATACAATCCTGGATAGGCAAGACTCAGCCTTCCATCAACTAAACCTAATCCCGTGATTCAATGGGAAAAGGTATAAAGCTAAAGTGGACATGGCTTGCCTTCCTACTTATCAATGTATGCCCAAACCTGGGGGCACAAGAGAGAAACAAGATGAATGTGAACCGACCATTCATTGATCAATTTTAAGTCTTTGGAGCTTAAGTGGAAGTATAAACATGATTGGGACAAAACTCGATCGTCCATGCAGTACATTTATCGACTTGAGATCTGGGGAGAAGTGTGATCGTCCAAGGAATGACTATGATAACTTAACACTGCGACTCATATCCAGTGTTTACAGCGACTCGAGGCCACGACCTTAGGGAGGTTTGAGATGGATTAATAAAATCAGCGTTCAATTCAATGAACAATGAGTCACAAGTGCATAAAATGAAAAATGTTATAGTTTGTACATTTGAACAAGTAAATGCAGAATTGTACGTAAGAACAAAAGAATTCTTATTCACATGAAACTGGTTGTACAACACATAATTCTACTCAAAATGCAAGACAAAAGTGGAGGACCACGCCCAAACAAATACAACCAACAAAAAAGAGAAATGATCATCTGAACTATTTACATGTTCGAAGATTACTTCTTGGATATTCTATACTTCTTTCATTTCTTTGGAGTGGCTCCTTTTGAACTACCACTCGACCCCCTCTTTGACCCTTTGCCGCCTTCGCTTTTCTTTGAAGGAGTCTCCTCGGTTATATGAATTGTTGTGGTATCATCTTTGGAAGTAGGAGGGATGGAGGCATCCTCTGTAGCAGAAACATGGGGAATGTCATCCAAAGGAATCGTCCCATCAAGAAGAATCATCTGAAGCGGGGAAGGAATCGGTTCATCTGAAACCGAATCAACCGGCTCACCCTTTATCCTTCTCTTTGATAGCCCTTCTCGCTCAATTCGCTCTTTCATATTGAGCTCACCAATGGGAACGGATGAATCTGTGATCATGACTTCCTCGTCAAAAGGTATCTTCTTGAGCGCTTTGAGTGGCGACCGAAGTCGTAACTTTAATAGATACTATTGCGGCACTTTTCAACTGAAACTGAGGCTCTTGTGAAGGGAAAGGACCAATGCCTGATGGATCCGAAGCTGAGAAAAATATGGCAAAAAGAATAGAAGTATCAATTGATAACCTACCCAACCATGTGAAAGAGGGGGAAATTCGATGGAATACCTTTTTCGGTATGAATTCCAAGTTGAGCCGGAGCATCTTCGATACTGTGCTCGAGATTTGGAGATATATATGGCTTGTCCGAATCATACCTGAGATTAGTTGAAGAGCTTGCTGCAGAGCTAGACATTACTTGGGACACCGGGGGCAATTCAGTTGTGATGTTAGGGTGCGCCGACCTGGATCCTAAACCCACTTCGTGTGAAGGAGCACCATAGACTCTTTTTGGAGTGTACTTGAATTTCGTGCAATATTTTGGGTTCTCGCCCAATAACACATCGCTTTCAAGTTTAAGTACATAGCTATCCTCTAAGTAATGAAGTTTTTCTCTTTCGTGACAAGAAATTGCCAAGCACGATGGAGCTAGTAAGTATAGTCTTCGCTGAGCCATGACAAATTCCTTTGCTTGAGAACATTGACATTGTAAAAAATGAGAAGCGGGTTGATCTCATTCATTTTTATCTTCTCTGACCTTGTCTTTGGTAGTTCCATTTCACATTGAATGAGAAAGTTGATATTTTTGGCCTTTTCAATAAGCGTGTCTCTCTCAAGCCTGGCACGCTACAACTCTTCGCAAGAATCTTGAGTAATTTTTTGAGCATCATCTTTTTATTTACTTGCATACTCAAGCTTGGCCTTGAGATAAGCTATTTCCTTCAAGGCTGCAGACTCTTTATTTCGAGTCGCATCTCGCCCAAGCGCCGTCTGTTGGTTCCGATGATGCAATACTTGTCGAGATCGCTAGATTTCATCTCTTCCACTGATTTCATAGCAGCGTTGGCTATTCCTTCGACTTTTGATAAGGTAGTTCTAGAGTCTTCTAGCTTATTTGTCGAAGTGTCGATAATTCTTTTGTCTTAGCCTCTTGGTGTTTTAGCTTTTCGATCACTATCGTGCGCTCGGAGGAAACTTTTAATATTTTTTTGGTTGCCTTTATCCATTCTCGATACTGCATATGAATGTCAGTGACGCAATCGATAGTCCTCTTTTGAACATGACTCAGAACCCTCTTCAAGTTAGGAGGAAAATAGAATCCTTCAAAGCATAAATTTGGAAATTCTTCATGAAACTATGCCATACAAGCAGTTGGATCAATTGTAGGATCTTCAGTAGCAGCTTTGACTGTGGTACTTTCATTGTCGGGGTTGTGGGCAGCAATGTATTCACCATGGAGGCGGCGATCTCTCGGCTGTTGAGAATGAGATGGAACCAAAGGTAGAGAAGGCATTGAAATGGTAGATGGACCGTAGGGGGGATCGATGGGCAGGTCCCTATGGTCAGCTGGTCTTTTGGGACCTTTTGGAGAAGGCGATCTTGATCTCGATCTATGTTTATCTTGAGCTGGCCTATCTCTGTCATCTCTCGCTTGATAACCACGATCGTCGATGGGACAATAGCTAGAATCATAGTAATCTCGACTGCCGCGATAGGAAACGGAACATGAACCCGATGATTGATGATGTATATCTCGGAGAGAATCGAACAGTTCCTTTTCCTTACTATCATTTCTGCAAATAAAAACGGATACCAGTCAACTTTGAGCACTAGAAAGTACAAGTCAAGTTTAGTGCAGTGTTGAGCAGGGCATGTGTGTAAGTGTCCTAGTGTAACCTCCCAACATACCAAGTGCAGGAGCTTTGCTCATTAGTGTAACCTCCCCTCCGAAAGTAGGGATCTATGAGCCAATTCGGTTGAGGGACTCTGACCGTTCAATGCTCACATAGGTAAATTGGAAGGCATCGAAATCAGGTGGAATTCGTAGATTAGACAAGGGGTTTAGTGGTAAACTCAAACACTCTGACAGTTGGGAGGAAGATTCATTTTGAATAGTCTTATAGGCCATCGATGACTTGGATTGATCGAAGAGGCGACTTCTTGGAAGCTTATGTACGAATGTTTTCTTTTTTCTCTTGTCGGCAACCGGAGGTTGTGAGACATGCGAGGATCCAAAATCGACTCCCAGATCAGATTTATCGCCATTATGACCAAGTACATTGTCACCATGTCCTCCGTCACAAATATCGACAAACTCTTGGGTACTCATGATTGAGGGCACCATGGGGTCGGATTGATTATCTTTTTGACCAATTGCATCCCATGATCTTATCACTGCCATCTGGGAAATTTTAATTAGCTCCACGTCGAGGCCTTCCTCTATCAAATAAAAAGTGATGAGACAATCGTCCTTGGGCAATTATTTGGTATTCCTATCCTCGGGTGGAGAATTCTTCAGAAAAAAAACTATCTCTTTATAATATCACCGCTAGGCCGGATAACGACACCAGTAAATGAGTAACATCATCAGGAAGACAACTAGGATATTATTTTCCTTTGTTATCAGAAAACTGGTGGGAAACACTTACCCTTTCTAGCGATGTCGAGCGAAGCCAGGCGGGCAGCGAATAAAGAACCATTCACTTTTGATGGCGCTAAGTTTGTTCCACATGTTGGTCAGAATTTGGCATCTCTTTGTCGAATCAGGAAATGCGAATGAAAGACTCCATGTCCACTATTTAAAAGTAAAAATAAATCGGATATCTTAGATAGTGGGACGATGGTGCAGAAACTCCATAAATACCATATAAATATAATTAAGGACCGTGTAACCATTAGGATGGATTTGTGCTGGAGCTATCCGTAGATAACGTAGGATCTTTCGGATATATGAGTTGAAAGGCAGGATGCATCCTGTTCGTCAACGGAAATTCAATCGATTTAGAAAACCGTCGAACGAATTTAAATCAAAAATAATCACAAGCGCACGGTGTATGAATGTAGCACGTGGCGAATACGGGTCGATCCACAGGGAATTGGTGATTTTAAACTTCTATTCAATCAAATTAAACCAAACGGAGGAGGATTTGTTAACTAGAAATAAAATGAGGCTAAAATTAGAAAAATGTGATTCAAAAACTATTAGACTAAAGAACAATTTAGAGGCAAATCCACTCTCAAATTTTTGTAAATCAACAAACACATAATTTATGATTTCTAACTTTGATATTAAGTGAAATAATCATTGCATTTATCATAAGTATGGTTTGTTTATGTTATTAGTTAACATAACTCAAACCATCAAACTATAATACGACAATTATACCACTTATAATTCTCATGATAAAGAAGCCAAAGCAAAAACTATTTTAAGCATGATCTATTTACTATTGTAACTAGTAATATAGATCATCAAATTTCATTTTTATTTTCATTTCGTAATCAAAAATTAATTAGCAAATGATGATGTGAATTGTGTTTATGTTGAATAAGAATAGCTCATTTTCATAAGCAATATAAGTTATCAAACCCACTTGTATAAACATACATCAGAATTCACATTCATGAAGCATAAACAAAGAGATCATAAATCATAAAAATGTTGAAATTACATAAACTTAGAGAGCTTCATCACCCCTAAATTGAAGGGTTTTAGCTACTTATTTGTGGCATTGAAGCAACACAAATAAATTTCAACATTAAAAAGAAAAGAGAATAGAAAATAAGCAAAGAAAGCAAAAGAGATTAGCTACTAACTACTTGCATAAATGTAAATCTAAGCTATGAACATAAAGAAAAAGAGAGCATAGAAATAAACATTAACAATAAAATAAAGAAAAGCATGTAGAAAAGAGAGAAGAAAGAGGCTTGGAAGCTATTTTTATTTCATAGAAAATTGAGCTTACACTTTGATTTCTTAATTTCCTAAGTAAAATGAAAGAGTAGAAGATGATTTGTTCATGTACATAAGAGAGCTATTTATACATGCATAAAACCCTAATTCCATTTTTAGGGAGCTTCCCAATTTGCCCTTGAGGTAGTGTGGCTACCAATTAATCATTAGCATATTTTAATTCTCCACTTAAATGTACATGAAGCTTTAGTGACCTTTTAGCATGTGCTTAGCTTCTAATTGGAAATCAAGGTAAGTGGGCGGGGTCCTCCATGATCTTGAACTTGAATTATTTCCTCCTCATTCCTTTGTAGTTCCTTGTGTATGCATATATCTTCATGAATCCTTCTTCCATATGTATCAAAATATCCTATAAAAATCATAAAAATTGTCCAAGTAAAAATTCTTACATTGACACATGCACAAAATGACCGTTTTACCCTTGAATGAAGATGAAAATATGATGGTTTGAAAATAATTGAATTTTGGTTTTAAACATGTTAAAATGCCCAAATATGATGTTTATTTAAATAAAAGGAGATAAAATATGGATGAAAATATATGCACATTTACGTGCACATCATATACCCCCACAATTATCTTTTTATTCGTCCTCGAATAAAGGAAAACTAAGATAAATCCGTTTTCGTAGGGAGCACGATTGCATTGAGCGTATGCAACAAGCCGTTAAACCTCTGGGTGTCCCCAGTAGGACGAGTGTTGTCTCGTGAGCGTTTTCGGCGGATACTACCCCCAAAATCCAATGCAAAGTGAAAATATTTACAAAATGCAAGATTTATTTACAAAGAGATGAATGCGAGTTTTTGAAAATATTTACAAATGAAGGATTTATTTTTAAATTGACACGAATAAGTTAAATACAAGTTTTGGTCATTGTCTTGAAAATTTAAGTCATTTACTCGTCAAAATTTCCAATAAAAATCAAGTTGTCATAACAGATAGACCATAGTTTATCTAGTTGTTTCAGTTGATAACACAATGTAATTATGAAATGAATCCTTAGTTGATTATCAAAGTTTATTAAAGTGGTATTTTCATTTCTTTTCAATAACCAGTTAAATCAAACAAGTTAAAATAGTGCTAGGATTTCAATTGCTTGCTCTCTCGTTATTTGCAAGAAAAATTACACAACTAGCTCTGGTAAACCAAGGCCAGATATATCACCCATGCACTGCCTTTCGGGCTTATGTGAGGGGAGTACAGAGCATGGCGAGTGCACACACTTTCGTGCATACACCTATTGACCGTAGGTGGTTTTTATTAAGTCTGTTTTTTTTTACATGTGTTCCATACATGCCTAACCGTGAGGACTTTTAAACGAGTATGAAAGCACATAATCAAAGATTCCAAGTGATTCACCCATGCATAACCATGAGGACTTTTAAATGGGAGTGAATACTTTGGATGTTATTATTATTTTTATATATATATTTTTTAGAAAGAGAGATTTGCAAAATCATCTTAGCACCATTTAACTTAGAAGACAAAGATGTTATATCCTTTACTTTAAATTTACCACTTTTTAAACAAAGATTTTCAATTAGAACATACTTCATAATTAGCATAGATGAACCTTCCTATATACAAGTTAAACCATTTTTATTGGTAATCAAACTTCATTTTTATTTTTATTTTAAGACAAATAAATTTTCAAAAATTACAATTTGTTAACCAAAACTTATACCTATCCCATAGTGTTTCTTCAAAAATAAATCAAAATGGTTAAAAGAAAATGTTTTTGAGATTTAGGAGTTTTGAGATTTTTTTTTGAAGAAAATGAAAATTCAAAAATGCCATGAAAAACTAAAAACATGAAAATGAGACTCCCCCCACACTTAATTTTGACTGTGTCCCCACAGTCAATGCATGATATAATGAGTGTAACAGGGAAAAATATGTACATATTTACAAAAGAGGGTTAACATTCTTGCTAGACGTAGCTTGGCTCATGAAGGATGATGAGCTCCTCCTCTTGGTTACCGGGCATTTCCAAGAAGGGTTTAAACGATGACCATTGACTTTGAAAATCGATCCATCCTTTGGGTTTTCTATTTCTATGGCACCATGTGGAAAAACAGTTCGTACCACAAATGGTCCGGTCCATCTTGATTTAAGTTTCCCAGGGAATAAATGAAGTCTCGAGTCATATAAAAGAACTTTCTGGTTAGGCGAAAACGTTTTCCTTAGGATTGACTTGTCATGAAAAACATTGGTTCTTTCTTTGTAAATTTTCTCGTTTTCGTACGCGTCGTTCCTAAGTTCTTCGAGTTCGTTGAGTTGTAGTTTTCGATTTTCGCCAGCTTTTTCAAGATCAAAGTTTAAGTTTTTTATTGCCCACAACGCTTTGTGTTCAATTTCAACGGGTAAATGGCAAGCTTTACCGTAAACTAAACGAAATGGGGGCATCCCAAGGTTAGTTTTAAAAGCAGTATGGTAAGCCCAAAGCACATCGGTCAATTTCTGAGACCAATCTTTTCGATTTTTATTGACAGTTTTCTCCAAGATTTGTTTTATTTGTCGATTTGAAACTTCAACTTGGCCACAAGTCTGAGGATGATACAGAGTGGATAACTTGTGGGTTATAGAGTATTTTTTCATTAAAGTTTCAAAAGAACGGTTGCAAAAATGGGTTCCGTTATCACTGATTATTATGCGAGGTGTGCCGAACCTCTTATAGATATTTTCTTTGAGAAATTTCACTACAATTCTATGGTCATTGGTTTTGCAAGGAACGGCTTCGACCCATTTTGAAACGTAATCGAAAGCGAGAAGGATATACAAGTTCCAAAAGAAGTGGGAAAAGGTCCCATAAAGTCGATACCCCATACGTTAAAGATTTCGATCGTAAGAATGGGGTTTAAAGGCATCATATCTCGTCGAGAAATTCGTCCAAGCATCTGACATCGATCACAAGTTTTACAAAATTCAAACGAGTCATTGAAAAGAGAAAGCCAATAGAAACCACACTGAAGCACTTTTTTCGCATTTTTTCGAGGACCGAAATGTCCACGCACGCTTGATCGTGGCAAAACGAAAGAACACTCCTTATTTCATTATCCGTAATGCAAAGTCGGATGATTTGATCAGGACAATATTTGAACAAGTATGGATCGTCCCAATAGAAGTATTTCACTTGGGACATGAATTTGCATTTGTCCTGTTTGGACCAAGATGAGGGAGTTTCTTTAGTGACTAAGTAGTTCACTATATCAGCGTACCATGGATCGATCGAAATTGAAAGAAGTTGTTCATCGGGGAAGTTTTCATTGATTGGCAAAGAACATGATGCATTCGTAAGACGAGACAAGTGATCAGCTATGACGTTATCGGATCCTTTTTTGTTTTTAATTGTAAGGTCAAATTCTTGAAGTAAAAGGATCCAACAAATCAAACGGGATTTAGCATCCTTTTTAGTGAAGAGATATCGAAGCGCAGAATGGTCCGTGTACACAGTAATGTGTGACTCGATCAAGTAAGGTCGGAATTTTTCGAGCGCAAAAAGGAAGCTAGGAGCTCTTTTACGGTTGTTGTGTAGTTGAGTTGAGCGTCATTCAAAGTCATACTCGCGTAGTAAATGACGTGAAGGATCTTGTTGATGCGTTGTCTCAAGACAGCACCTACAGCAAAGTTTGAAGCGTCGCACATTATTTCGAAAGGAAGATCCCAATTAGGTGCGCAAATGATTGGGGCAAAAATGAGTTCGCTCTTAAGACGTTCAAAAGAAGAGATACAATCAGAGTTAAAATCGAAAGGAACGTCTTTTCCAAGAAGGGTCGTCAAAGGACGGGCGATTTTGCTAAAGTCTTTCACAAAACGACGGTAAAAGCCAGCATGTCCTAGAAATGATCGAATGTCTTTAACAGAAATGGGAGTGGGTAGATTTGCAATGACATCGATTTTTGCTTTGTCTACCTCAATGCCTTTATTTGAGATGATATGTCCAAGGACTATGCCTTGTTTGATCATAAAGTGGCATTTTTCCCAATTCAAAGTCAAATGTTTTTCTTTACATCGATTCAGAACCAACTTGAGGTGATGTAAACATTGGGAAAAAGAATCACCATAGATTGAGAAAACGTCCATGAAAACTTCTAGAAAGCGTTTTATCATGTCGAAAAAGATTCCAACCATGCATCGTTGGAAATTCGCAGGAGCGTTACATAGTCCGAATAGCATACGTCAATAAGCAAAGGTACCGAATGGACATGTGAAAGTCGTTTTCTCTTGATCTTTGGGAGCGATTGGAATTTGGTTATAGTCAGAATAACCATCAAGGAAACAGTAAAATTCATGGCCGACTAAACGTTCGAGCATTTGGTCAATGAAAGGAAGAGGAAAGTGATCTTTACGTGTTGCGGCATTTAGTTTTCGGTAGTCAATGCAAACACGACAACCCGTTTGAGTACGAGTTGGAATAAGCTCGTTTGAATCGTTCTTGACAACGGTTAGCCCGGACTTTTTCAGTACAACGTGAATTGGGCTAACCCATGAACTATCGGAGATTGGGTAAATGATTCCGTTGTCGAGAAGTTTAAGAATTCCATCACATACCGCATCTTTCATTTTTGGATTAAGCCTTCGTTGCGCGTCACGAACAGGCTTGGCATCATCGATTAAATGGATGCGATGTTGAACCGGAGCGGGACTAATTCCTTTTATATCGGAAATCGACCATCCCATTGCTTCCTTATTTTTCGAAAGGATAGAGAGAAGAGAAGCTTCTTGGTCAAGAGAAAGATTATTACAAATGATGATAGGACAGGTTTCATTTTCACCTAATTATGCATACTTAAGGTGGTCGGGAAGCGGTTTGAGGTCCAACTTTGGAATTTTTTTTATCGAAGAATTGGGTTGAGATTCAAACTCAACCGGAAGTGATTCAAAAGGAAGAGTGTATTCAATATCGTTGGGAATTTTGTGAAACAATATTTCATACTCGGCCTCACGTTCATCGTTAAGATCAAGTGTTTCGTTTTCAACATTTTCGTGAATGGCACTAACTTCCAACGTTTGGTCACAAGGTTCATTCGATTGGCTTTCAAGATTGAAAATATTAAGATCCAAAGTCATGTTTCCAAAAGATATTTTCATTGATCCGTTACGACAATTGATTAAGGCATTTGAGGTGGCTAAGAATGGTCGTCCTAAAATCAACGGAATTTGAATCAAGGGATTCTTCACGGGTTGTGTTTTGAGAACGATAAAGTCAACGGGGAATATAAATTGCCCTGCTCGAATGAGTACGTCTTCGATTTCGCCCACGGGCTTCTTAATGGAACGATCGGCAAATTGAAGCGTAACTTTCGTGGGTTTGAGCTCACCTAAGCCTAATTGTTCGTACACGGAGTATGGAATCAAGTCGACACTCGCGCCTAAGTCTATCAAACATTTGTTAATCGTCTTGTCTCCAATTGTACATGAAATCGTAGGGCAGCCAGGTTCTTTGTATTTAACGGGCATGGATTGGGACAAGACTTCACTCAAACTAGCGGCTAAGAAGACTTTTTTGGGAAATTGAGTGTGTTGCTTTTGGGTGCACAAGTCCTTAAGAAATTTTGCGTAAGTGGGGACTTGCTGAACGATGTCAAGAAGCGGGATGTTCACTTTTACTTGTTTAAAAATTTCCAACATCTTTTCCATTTGGTCCGAGTGTTTCTTTGGTCGAAGACGATGTGGAAATGGAACACGATACTCGGTAGTTGGGTCTACTCGAGTAGAAGAAGAAGAATTTTGATTGTCTTTTGATTCGATGTTTGGCTCTACGTTCTGTTTTGAGTCGTTCGTTGTTTTAGAAGTGTCGAGAAAAGTTTCCAGTGAATCATTTGGATTAACGACTTGATTATCGATTTGTTTACCAGAACGGAGAGTTGTGATAGCATTCAACTGGGTGACGTTGCTATCTTGAACAACATGGGCTTGATTTGAATTTGCGTTTTGATTTCTAAAATTTGGAAAGGGCTGGCTTGGGAATGTTCCTCGTTCACGTTCACATACAGACGTGGCTGATTGACTCATTTGCATTTCGAGTTTTGCAATCGATTGGTTTGTGTTTTGCATATATGAAGTCAATAGATTTTGCAAATTGTTGCTTCATTGAAGGCTTTGAGTAGTTGCCTTAGCCAACGTTTCAAGAGTTTTCTCAAGCGAAGTTAACCGTTTATCGTCTTGTGGAGGATGAGCAGTATTTGGTGGAAAATTTGGTTGTTGCGGTTGATTATGTGACGGGCCCGCAATGTTTGGTTGAAAATTATTGGGCTGAAAGGGAGGATTCGAAGCATTATTCGGAAATTCTTGAAAATTGGGACGAATCGTATTCGTGTTGGGATTGTTTTGGCTCCATGCAAAATTCGGCTGATTTCTCCAACCAGGGTTGTATGTTGGAGAAAATGGGTCGTTTTTGGCTTTGTTGAAAGCACTGATTTGCTCGATAGAGTTGGGACACTGATCGACTATATGATTAGGATCATTGCATTTATAACACATTGGTTGGGAAGTTTGGCTCATTTGATTCGATGAGAAAACGTTATCAAATTTTTTAATCATTGCGTTGATCTTAGCTTCCAAAGCAACAGAAGGTCTTATCGAGTGTGCACTCGATCGTGAGTAGATTGATTTTTCGTTTGAGCGTTCCCATTGGGACGACTTTTCAGCGATGTTTTCAAGAAATTGCCAAGCATCATCATGATGTTGGGCAAGAAAATTGCCTTGGCTCATTGATTCGAGCATCGTTCGTGAGCTGTTTTCGAGTCCATCGTATAAGATTTGGCAAATCATCCATTTTTCAAAGTTATGGTGTGGACATTTTATCAGAAGCTCTTTGAATCTTTCAAATATTTTCCAAATGGTTCACCCTTAAATTGATGAAAATTTACAATTTCGTTTCGTATTCTACTTGTTTTTTCCAAGGGGTAGAATTTTTTTAAGAAAGCTTTTACAAATTCTTCCCACGTTTTAATTGAGTTCGAAGGTAAGCTGTACAACCATTTTTCAGAAAGTTGTTAGAGTTTAATGGTTGCACAAACTTGTTCGAATTTAGTCAAAAAGATGTATGGATCATCGTGCTCGAAATTGCCAAATTTTGGAAGCGTGGCAATATGGTTCGAATAGATTTCGAAATGGTTACCCGTAGGGGCGGGTAACGTGATGCAAGGTGGAATAGAAACTCTATCGGGAAAGATTCCATCCACAAGAATTCGAGGGGCGTTTTCGTTCGCCATTCCAGAAGGATCGTCTGTTCGAGTTAAACGGTTTGTAGAAGGGTCGCGAGTCCAATGATTCGTTGTTGTGTCACGAGTCCAAGTACTCATGCATCAGTGAAAGTCGAGAAGAGAAAGGAGTTAGAATTGAGTTTAGGGAGTGAAAGAAGATTCGAAAACGTGTTTTTGTTTTTGATATTGTTTTTTGAATTTTCTCTTTCTTTTTTTTTACAAGGAAGAAAACTATTTACCAAGTGAGATTTATTTTCAAAAGAAAAGTTTGATTTTTGTTTTTGGTTTTTCAGATTTTTTTTATATGTTTTTGGTTTTTGAATTTTCATATATCTACCAAAAGGATTTTTTTTGTTTTTAGAAAGTGGAAATTGATTTTTGTTTTTGAATTTTCAAAAAGAAATTCTTTTTGAAAAGATTTTATCTTTTTTTTTTTGAATTTTTTTTATTGAAAATTTTCAATGGAAAGGAAAAAAAAGAATTTTTTCTTTTGGATTAAAAACTAAGCTAAGTAGTATTTACAATTTTTTTTGGATTTTTTTGAGTTTTTTTTAAATATGCATGAACTAATGCAACTAAATGAATGCAAAGGACTTAATTACAGTTTTTAGTCCTTAATAGCTCCTAACCCAAAACTGTGTAATCACACTTTGTCTTAAATCAACAAAAATATTTCTCAGCCAGGTAACGGACAGGGGTTATCGGTGCACCACGAATCACCGTAGCAATACAGCCGAAGGTTTAAGTACCTTCAGAGGAACAACCAGTATAATATTTACGTATCACCGTAATTTTTATAACTGGTTATTACTCTGCCGTAGCCTAGACACCAAGAAATAAAATCGTTCAAATAAAACAATTGTGAAGATACAATTAAGCCCTAAGTGAGCTCGTGACACTCTTAGGTCCAACGTCTAACCTTTATTATTAATCAAATTCTACGATGAAATGCGTTTGTGGGCTAAGGAAAGGGTGATGAAATCCCTCACCTTATGTGAATTGGGGTATTGCCCTTAGAAAAGAAAATAAGATGAGATGAATGCAAAACAAGAAATTAAACGTGTATTAACAATGCAACTAAAACGAAGTTTGTTTTTGGTTTTTTTGGATTTTGAATTTTAAAAAAAAATGGAAATGCAAGCAACCAACAATGCAAATAGATTGCGTATTGCGTGTAGATTATTTTAGCAAATTTTTTTTAGCGGCGATTTTAGCAAAGCAAAGCAATTATTTTTTCTTTTGTTTTGGCAAGCATTCCTTCCTTTTGCCAATTTCTGCTTTGGCAACCTGAAATGAAGAACAAGATATATTTACAATTTTTTTATATATTAAAGAAGAAACTAAAACAAAGGAAAATAAAAACTATTGAAATCAAAGCAAACAAAACAAAAGATTTCCAAGCAAAACAAAACAAAAATTATTTGGTTTTGTTTTTTTTTTGTTTTTTTTATTTTTTTTGTTTTTTTTGAAAAACAAAAGAAGAGAATGGAAATTAAATAAACTCAAACATTTGTTTTTTTATTTAACAAACAATTCGCTAGGGCTCGGCCCAAAGAAAAAGAAAATCTGATACTTATCCCCAAACACAACCAGAGTCTCGCTCAAATCAATTCCAATATTTTCTGATCAATTCCAATTTTGTTCGCCACAAATTTAGAGAAATTCGTAAATCAGAGAAATTGCTTTGGAGATGTTGTTTCTGGTTTGAATGGAGTCCGAGGGGAGGAGTTGAGTCGCGATGGGTATTCGGTGATGACGGAGTTCTAAGGGATGGGTATGGGTTGTCTCGCGATTCGTGGCGATGACTGGTGATGCGGTTTGAGGTGTTGGGGTATTTGGACTAGAAGGCAGTAGTTTGTGGTTTTGGGTGACGTTGTTCGAATTGTCGAATGGGTTTGAAGTATGGTCGCGAGTTTCTGAAGGCTGTCGTGATGACTGTGGGAAGTGTTTCGAAAACTTTGGGGATTTTTTTTGGAGGTTCAAAGTCGAAGCTGGAAGTTGTTGAAGGCTGTCGTGATGACTGCAGAAGAAAGTGGAGTGTAATTGAGAGGCAGAGGATATGAAAGTGATGGTGTCAAGCAAGTAAGTTGTAGTTGTATGGTGGTCGACAGTGTTGTATGATGTGGAGGGTTGATTTATGGTCAGGCCGCAAGGAGGAGTATTGAAGGCTACAGTAGTTTGTATTGATGGGAAGAAGTCAGGAATGGTTGAAGACAGTGTGGTTGACAGTGGGATTGTTGCAGAAATGTAGATGATGTGGGCACGGTGTATTTTTAATATGCACAGTGAGATGAAGTCATTGAGATGAGGCTTGTATGGGAGGATGAATTGGTTGCAGATGTGAGAATTTTGATTGACTTGGTGGTTGAAGTAGATGTAAAAGAAGAAGAAGTGATTGGCTGTGTACTGTAATAGACTGGAGTTTTGTTGTCAGATGGTAGTGGAAATGAAGTGAAGATTTGTAGTGAGTGGTAGTATTGAGGAAACTTGTGGCAATTGTGAAATGGATTGTGTCAATGTAAAGGAAAGTTGATGAATTAGCAGAGGTGTATGTAAAGTGGTATCAGATATATGTATCAGAGAATATGGTATCAAAGTTATGGTGTTGGTATCAGAGAAATATGGAAGGAGGAGTATATGAGTCGTGAGTGTGGTGGCTGTATAAATTTGGAAGAAGGAGAAGTGGTGGTGAGAAGGCACTGTTTTGTAGATGTATGAAAGTGGGAGTGGTATGTGCAGGATGTATTGATGATGTTGTTTGGGTTTCAGGAAAATGGTTTGTGGAGATAGTTTTGGAGAGTGGTTGTTGACAGTTATGAAAGTCTGTGCGAAGTGGTATTTGCTGAAGGGGTGACTGAAGTGGTTTTGCTTGAAATTAGGGGTTTGTAGTGATGATGTTTGTGATAGTCAGTGGAATTTGAATGTCGTGGAGGAAGAAGTGTGAAATTGTGGCAAAGAAATTGTTGAGGCAGTGGTTTGTGCAGAAGTTGGAGATGAAGAATGTGGGAGTGCACAGAGCAGTGAAGTGCACTGATACGCAGTGAACAGTAAACAGAGAAGTGAAATGAACAGAAGCAACAGTGAAGGCAATTTTTTTTTTGAATGCAATGTAAAAAAAAGAAATTGATGCTTGTAAATATCTGTAAAAGAAATGAAATAAAAATCGTTTTAGCTTTTGAAATGAAACTGTGAAGTGTGTATTTTTTTTTGAATGCAAATGGAAATATACTAACAAAAAAAAAACAATACACAAAAAAAAATCACACAAACACACAAAAATTAAAACAGACAAAAATCAAACAAAAATAATTCGAATAATAGAAATTAAAATCAAAACAACTCCCCGACAACGGCGCCAAAAACTTGTTCGTCAACGGAAATTCTATCGGTTTAGAAAACAGTCAAACGAATTTAAATAAAAAATAACCGCAAGCGCACGGTGTACGAATGTAGCACGTGGCGAATACGGGTCGATCCACAGGGAATTGATGATTTTAAACTTCTATTCAATCAAATTAAACCAAATGGAGGAGGATTTGTTAACTAGAAATAAAATAAAATGAGGCTAACACTAGAAAAATGTGATTCAAAAACTATTAGACTAAAGAACAATTTAGAGGCAAATCCACTCTCAAATTTTTGTAAATCAACAAGCACATAATTTATGATCTCTAACTTTGATATTAAGTGAAATAATCATTGCATTTATCAAAAGTATGGTTTGTTTATGTTATTATTTAACATAACTCAAACCATCAAACTATAATACGACAATTATACCACTTATAATTCTCATGATAAAGAAGCCAAAGCAAAAACTATTTTAAGCATGATCTATTTACTATTGTAACTAGTAATATAAATTATCAAATTTCATTTTTACTTTCATTTCATAATCAAAAATTAATTAGCAAATGATGATGTAAATTGTGTTTATGTTGAATAAGAATAGCTCATTTGCATAAGCAATATAAGCTATCAAACCCACTTGTATACACTTACATCAAAATTCACATTCATGAAGCATAAACAAAGAGATCATAAATCATAAAAATGTTGAAATTACATAAACTTAGAGAGCTTCATCGTCCCTAAATTGAAGGGGTTTAGCTACTTATTTGTGGCATTGAAGCAACACAAATAAATTTCAACATTAAAAAGAAAAGAGAATAGAAAATAAGCAAAGAAAGCAAAAGAGATTAGCTACTAACTACTTGCATAAATGTAAATCTAAGATATGAATGTAAAGAAAAAGAGAGCATAGAAATAAACATTAACAATAAAACAAAGAAAAGCATGTAGAAAAGCGAGAAGAAAGAGGCTTGGAAGCCATTTTTATTTCATAGAACATTGAGCTTACACTTTGATTTCTTAATTTCCTATGTAAAATGAAAGAGTAGAAGATGATTTGTTCATGTACATAAGAGGACTGTTTATACATGCATAAAACCCTAATTCCATTTTTAGGGAGCTTCCCAATTTTCCCTTGAGGTAGTGTGGCCACCAAGTAATCATTAGCATAGGTTAATTCTCCCTTAAATGTACATGAAGCTTTAGTGACCTTTTAGCATGTGCTTAGCTTCTAATTGGAAATCAAGGTAAGTGGGTGGGGTCCTCCATGATCTTGAACTTGAATTATTTCCTCCTCATTCCTATGTAGTTCCTTGTGCATGCATATATCTTCATGAATCCTTCTTCCATATGTATCAAAATATCCTATAAAAATCATAAAAATTGTCCAAGTAAAAAATTCTTACATTGACACATGCACAAAATGACCGTTTTGTCCTTGAATGAAGATGAAAATATGATGGTTTGAAAATAATTGAAGTTTGGTTTTAAACATGTTAAAATGCCCAAATATGATGTTTATTTAAATAAAAGGAGATAAAATATGGATGAAAATATATGCACATTTACGTGCACATCACATCCCGCCCAACCCATAAACTTGTTGCATGTTGTGTACCCTCCAGGAGGTCTGTAAGCCCTATCATTTCACGTCGGAACCAACATGTCGTCGAAAGGAATTTCATGCCTTATGAAAATTCTTCGGAGAGTGTCTTCTTTAAATTTTGAAGCCATCGAATCAGGAGGATTTTCGAGGATGACTGCATCCTCTAGAGTACCGGGCGCAAGATTGATAACCCTCGGCGGGAAGATAGGGACGACTTTAGAAAAATCAAGTTGAGGACCCGAGCCTTCCAGCTGTTCTGAATCATGACTGAATGGGAGACTATCGGACTCAGTTACCGAACTAACTCTACGTCAGAATTTTTCCTTTAGGAAGATGATCCAACTGGCATAGTCGCAGAATGCCTGGAATGTCTAGATCCCATTGCTATTAAACTTTATAAATATCATAATAAGATAAAGTAACATGTACCTTGCAGTGCACAGTGAGTGCTAGTGTAGTGCGATAAAGTGTTGTTCGGTAGAGTAATAAGTTATGCAAAACTGAAGACAAAAAAGACATCAAGACATAGAAATTTAGCCAGAGAGACCATCATTTCTAACATTCTTAACTATCTCTGCGTGTATTCGGGAAATGATGCAGCTTGAGTTTCACAGATGATCGTTAGCCAACAAAAGTTTGGTTGTTGTCTAACTTACAGATAAGTTTTAACATGATAGTTAAAAGCATTAGTTCGTGTGATTTGCTCTAAGGCAATTTGCTACCAATCGTGAAGTTCATATCATATGCAAGTCATACACAAGTCTTAATGTTTTTCCAAGTAAGAATGACTGAAGCTCATCGCTTAGTTCAAAATTTCCTTTTTTTGTTCCATTTAATAAAAAACAGGAGTCGTTCATGTGTGGTTCAGACCGATCGTTAAGATATAATTATATAGGACGATCGTTCAAGCATTATGGTGTAGCCAATCGTTTCCCCAAGACAGCATTGGACGATCGTCCACCATCAATCTTTCCCACTGATCATGAGGCTATAACTTCAAGCTATAGTCAATCGCATTTACATAATTGTCAAGCTTCAACGTCCCAGAATTACATTGATCGTCCAAGAGAGGCCATGGACGATCGATCATATATCATCCTCACAATCCAAAGTGCAATGCCTAACAACGAATGATCGGCTAAAGGCACAACCAACTGATCCCTAACCACTCACATATGATCGTAAGGAGAGAGAAAGGAAGGAAGCGATCCCTTAAATGAATTGAATTGCCACGGTTTCGAATTTTTGATCTTAAAAATATGAAGCGAGTGTATAATTCGTGCTACCTAAATTTGAATCTAAGAAAGGAGAATGTGAAATTGATTAGGGGAGCGATGACTTGGATGTAATTGATGAAAGGATCGGCAAGAAGGAGCAGAAGAACTTGCTTATTTTTTGCTTCATAAGGGAGGGATGGAGTAGAATGAAGGAGAATGGCTAAGTATAGGATCTTATATAGGAGAGAGATATAGCCGATCGCCTTTAGTCCAAACTCAAAACCGATCATTTTCGATCCAAACTCTATGCTGATCTTTTTTGGTCTAAAGGACCTAACCGATCGTCCCATGCCCACAGATTATGTCAAACCATCTCCAAGCTTTATGCCGACTGATCTGTCTCCAAGCTTTATGTCGATCGATCCATCTTTAAGCTTTATGCCGAACAATCCACTTCCAAGCCATATATAGATCAATTTAATGATCGCATGTGGTTTGAAATTTATTTTGTGAACAAAGGAAAGATATATATATATATATATATATATATATATATAAATGAATAATGAAATGACCGAAAGAAACTATTTATAGAAAGTTATCGCCATTAACTTGACAATGACTCGTAAATGTATAATCGTGATCAGGAGTCAGTGCATATACGTATACGTACAGGAATACGTTTTGAAATTTAATTCTCTGAAAATAATAAAGAAAATTAACAGAGATATCACACGGAGCGGATCAGAGGAAAATAAGAGCTAAGTTGCTAAAGTTAGGAAATCACTTGGATAAAAACAATACGATAGTTAATAAGTAGTGATCCCCTGTTTACACTATTGGAAATCGAGCGATCGTCATAAAGAATAAGGAAAATATGACCTTCAAAAAGGAAACAACCCGACGGAAGGATAACGACTATTTGATGAACCAGATGGTCCTCTTCAAAGTAATTCGAGCTTGCGACATTTCAAAGCACATCATGTATGATACAAGACGTTCTTTGGGAGGCAAATATTATCCCATCTTTCGGCAAAGCCGTGATATCATCAATTTGGCAATGAACGGATGGTCAACAGTTTTAGGAACAGATCACGTACAGTATACAGACGATGGTCGGGTAGATTTTAACCATGATCCAACCGAAGTGTAGTTAGCACGTAGTAACTAGCATGACCCCATGAAGTTATATTTCAAATTTGGAGTTGATTGGAGTTCATATGCTCAAATTACGGATGAAGCAAGGATTTGTATTGACTGGAGAATGTTAAATATCTTGAAATCCACGAAGCCAATTCATGTGAAACATTTAGATCATCAACAAAATGAAGAGGGGAGCATACAAAAAGGATCGTGTATCTCAAAGTGAAGGATGGAAAATCATTTTGGACGATCCATCAAAATGGTTGGTATTATTCAATGTGCATTCCAACTTCAATCAAGATCGACCCATATCTCATAATCTACAACTCAGAATGATCTCATATTTTAGGAACAATGTCAAGTAGCATGTAGGACCCTCCAAGAACGATCGCGTCATGATTGAAGCCAAGAAAAAGGATCGGCTAACATTAGGCCGATCGATCCTAATCTTCGAGTTAGCATTGCCAATCGATATAATGGTTACCCTATGACTTAGAGAGCCTTCTTGCAAAGTTTAGCCCAACATATGCACGTCTTCTCCTATAAGTATAGCGGCTATCTTCCAGAAAGGGGGCCTTCTTTTGGCTATCTAGGCTCTGTCATTTTTATTCTTCACTTTTATACTAATGGATCTCAACTGATCCAAAGATTCTTGTAATCATAATCAAATGGAAGGTCAATAAAAATATGAAGTGGATGTGGGCTAAGATTGCCGAATCACTATAAAAATTTGTGTGTTTCATTTACTTTTTCTACTATGTTTTAATTTCATTCATTGTTTAATATCAACGAGATTCTATTGGGTGTTGATGTCCATATTTGACGTCAACACTTACCAAATTCAGATTTTGATTCTGGAAAAGTGAATTTGTGACTTTTTCCTATTTGGCAGTATGTACATATATAATAAACAAATATACCATTAACTTTAGTTTTATTACCATCTAATATTTTCCTTACAATTTTTACACTAGGGTGACCCACCTTGCTATGCCAAATATCAAAAACATTTTTAGTAATTTCTGGTGACCCTGATTCTGTTTAGTTGCACCATTTCCTTGGACAACTTGTATGACTAACTTTTGATAGATTGAATGTGTATAGACCCTTGTGTGTGTCACCATGCAGCAAATTTTTTTGGGTTTCAATATCTTTAACTAGGTAGTATTTTGGGTAAATTCAAAAAATACATTGTTATATTGTCCAAATTGTGACACACTAATAAAGTTCTTTCTTATTTTTAGAACTCTTAATAGATTGTTGGAGTGCAAAATTCTTTGACCTGTAATTGTTGTAGTTCCAGTGTGTGTAATATTGATACTAGTGCCACTACCCATACAAATAGATTGATTACCTTTGTACTCCTTGTTGTCAATGTTCATATTTTGCTGATTATTGGTTACATGATGAGTTGCATCTGAATATGGATACCAACATTCATTCTGGATATCTTTTGATTTGGCTGCTTCACACATGTTTAGGTTATGTTATTTGCTCCTTTGGTACGCTTGTTGCTTCTTGATGTATGCTTTCCATGTTTGAATTCATACTTTGATTCCTCTGGTTGCTTGCATTGAAATTAGAATCAAATCCGAAATAGCATTTATTGACTATGTGCCCTATTTTTTCATATATTTGGCATTTTGGTCTATTGTTGTTGTTCCATCTACCACCTCTTCCTCTATTTCTTTCTAAATGATTTCTTGAAAAGTTTTGATCATTTCTTGCTCCACTATCATTCTTGTTACTGTAGTTCTTTTCTTGATTCCTATTTCTTAAGTTGGCTGCATAATTGACTATTAGTTCATTGTCAAAAGAATTCTTTTGTTCAATTCTACCCTCATAAGCAAGAAGAGTATAATGAACATACTGAATGGACGACATATCTTCTTTAGATGCTATAACTGCAACCACTGCTTCATACTCATTATCTAGCTCATTTATAATTGTTAGTATTTGTTCTGTGTTTGAAATTTTATGACCAGCTACTTCTAAAAGATCATAGTAATTCTTGATTTTTGTCAAGTAATCCCTCATTGACATGTTGTTATTACTTAAGTTTTGCATCTGCCTCTTATAATGCATTATCTTTGCTGCTGATTGTGAGTTGAAAATCTGTTCAATGGTTGTTCAGATTTCATTTGATGTTTTACAACCAATAATTTGAGGTAGTAAATCAATGCTTATGGAAGATACCAGCCAAGAATTTAGAAGATTCTCTTGTCTTTGATGAGTAATATATTCCTTCTTGCGGACCACTTTTCCATCTACGCCCGTGATAAATTTGGATGGAGTAGTGTTGGTACCAAGAATAAACTCCTCTTAGCCATATTCTCTAATGGTTGTTTCAATTTGAAATTTCCCTAGTAGATAATTGTTTCCATCAAAATGTAACAGTAATTAATTGACTTTGTGGGGTTATAACAGTTTAAATCGTCTACAGATGACCGGTGCTGCCTTGGTCTTTGACATGATGATGCGGTTGTCGAATCATTACCAGAATTGTCTACTCCAGCCATTGATGATGATTTCTTATTCTTGATATCAAGAATTCAAATCTGTAATGCTCTAAGATATAGCAGCCAATATTCTGATGATCTATTGGATTTAATGGTGAGGCTGTTTTAAGGGTGATAGAGAGAAAGTTGACATGATACGAACAGAAACTAGTGAACTACTATGCAGAGATACTCTTGATCTATGCCTTCGCAAGTGATGATGCTAAATTTTGACGAGAAATTGACTCTCCTCGATTTTCAGATGATGATATCCTCTGATGAGAATCTTGGTGAAGTATTGTGCCATAAGGCTTGTTGGCTCCGATACCAAGTTGGATTCTTGAGTTTATTTCTGAAATGATTATATTTGATGAACGGAGGAAGATAAAATCTGGATTGAATAATGATAATTTGGTTTACAATGTTTCTTTCTGTTTTATAATGTTAGCCTACTTGAATTAGTCATACAATACAGCTGTCACATGTATAGTTACAATTTTTACCCTTCACTTCGTATATTATTTTCTTTACACTGCAGGATTATTTCACTTAACTGTACACCATAAAATTAACCTCGCGATTTAGTAGCTTTGATATTTGTAGGTAGCACTAGCATTCAGATATGCAGTTTAAGTTCACAAATTCCTAAGAAAAACACAGTTATATATTCATGCGTAAAGAAAAAGAACATGGATATAATGTTGTGGTGCCTAGTTATAATTACTTCATTCATTTCTTTGTATAAGTGTATATAAAACCAGGCCTTGTTTTAAATTTGCCGACTATACAAATAGCTGTTACATTTTTCCCACTTCAATACAAATTTGTCTGCTTATATAAAGGAAGGCAGTACATATTAGCTCATAGATTGTCACATGGCATAACCTATTAGGCTATAATATATTTATGACCAATTTTTATTTTATTTGAATAAAAGATTATCGTTGAAGCTTCTAATTTATGCCTACTTGCTTTGCATGAAAATTGAAAGATTCTCTGGAACATGTTGCTTTACTCCAGTCAAAATAATATCACATTTAGGCCTACGCTTCATGTGCACCATCCTATCATCATCGTATCAAAATCCTATACATTTGGATGAGGCTAACAATTTTATTTAGGAATTGTTGGGGTGTTCATTTTGCTTTATATGAGTCATATAATGCTGAGAGCTATATATGAATATGATTATATTTGCAACTAAGACTACATTGACTAAGTTTGAAAATATGAAGTACGCAAGGAAGCTGGAAGGTTCTACACATGGGTATGCACATGATGTTTAGAATGGACGTGAAGGGAAAGTACGAAATTAACTTATATAGATGTTTTGTTAGTTAATCAACCATGGATTAACTTACTTAAAGGTCTATGGATTAACTCAGAAAAGTCAGATTGTGGATTAACAGATAGAGTTTGTGGATATAAATAAAAGTTGCCTTTTCCATTACATTAGTTGACCGAGTTGCTTTGAATTCAATGACGTATTTGCATTTTTATTTCTTTTGAATTTTCCATGCCTAGTATTAATCCTCAATTTTCTACGACTCAAAAACTGCACGACTCAAACAAATTACGTGACTTAACGAGTCAAGGATTGGCCGACTTAAAGGAGTCAACGACTTAAGAAAGTGGACGGTCTACGACTCAAGTTATGGACGACCTAACGGTTTAGCGAGTTGAAGGACTTGGTGACTTACGACATAGAGAAATCTGTGACTCAATGGTTTAGAAGAGAAGGGATGCTCCACGACCTAAGGCATCCACGACTTAAGGTTCCTACGACTTAAGAGGGTACACAGTTTACGACTTAAGGAAGCCCACGACTCGAGGACATGATGACTTAACGGTTCAAGAGAGAGCACGACTTAAGAAGGAAATGAGTTAACGACTTAGAGCTATCTGCGACTTACGACCTAGCATGTGTCGTGAGCGACTTAAACAAATGAGGCGCTGCTCCTTACTTAGCACAGTGACCTCTTAACTCGTACACGATTCAGGACCTGAGTTATTATCTGAAGGGAACAAGCTTATCAGTTAACTCGTATACGACTCACAACCTAGCTTGAGTCGTCCACGACCTAAAACTACTGGGTGAAGGTTCAATGCCGCATCAAAAGGACCAGTTGACTCATTTGTGACTTAGATGATGACTCGAGTGCGACCTAGGACTTGTACAAATGAACTTTTGTGAGACCATGGGGCTGGGCCAGATAAGTCGGCCACGACCTACCATAAGTCAACGACGGCTTACGACCCAAGAGGAAAATTTCGCTATAAATACCAACCCACCTCAAGCATGAGGGGTACTTTTGGCCGATCTCTTTAAGTGCCGATACTCTGCTGAATTCTCGACTCACTCGACACTTCAACTACGAAAGGCATCTCAACTAACTTCGAGAGGAAATCTAACGCAATCTACATGGATTCAAAGAATTCTTCTGCATCAAAGTTCTAGTTGTTTGTCTCATCAGAATTGTAATTGAAAATTGTTGTAAAGTTGTAATCCATTCAGTAATAAAGAGAATTAAAGTGGACGTAGGCTTACCCTAAGCCGAACCACTATAAAAGTTGTTGTCTTTTCTGCTTTCTCTGTGACTTTTCTACTTGTTTTTTAGTTTCCGTGTTCACGGGTGGTGCTTTCGCTTAACTTCAATCTACACCGGGGTGTTATCGTCTGATTTTTTACGTTAACATTTTTGGTGCTTCCACTGAGAACCCAACTCAGGAAACTTCTACCATTGCTCCGCAAAGGTCTGCTGAAAGGATTTCTTTTAAAACCAGAAGTTTATTGGAAATAATGGCTCTTGGGAGAAAACGAAGTTCTGTAAGATCCGACAATGTCCAAGAGAATACTGCTACCTCTCCTCCTTCGAGTCAAGCAGCTCCAACTGTTGGAGTTACGCGAGCAGAATTGGACGCCATAGTTTTGGGGCTGAATCAACAATTGAATGCTCAGAATGCGCGGTTGGAAACCCAGAATGCCCTGATCTTGAGTAAGTTGAATGATCTACTAGGGGCAAATCGTCAACCGGTTAATAATGATGGGAACCCTACCGTGGGAGTTCAGGATGTTGAAGGGAACATTTCTCAAAGAGCCGCAGACCCTGTAGAAAGGACTCCTCCTCAAGCTGGAGGATCAGGGCCGCAGCCGACCCTCCGTGAACGATTGTCAAGGCAGAATTCAGAGAGAGTGGCTGATGTGTGCCCTCCAGAGCCTCTAAATGATGAAGAGTATTTTTCGGGTATGGTTCGTCAAATCATGAAGGAAAATATGCGAAGAGATGAAGATGAGAAAGAGTGGGGTTTTGCTCCAAGCAAAACTCCATTTACTGAAAAGATTTTGAAGGCAGAGTTCCCAAGGAAATTCGTTCCCCCTACTATTCCGGCTTACAAAGGGATGAGTGATCCTAACGAGTTTCTGTATAAGTACGACTGGCATATGACTGGTGCCAGGGCGTCGGATGAAATTAAATGTCGACATTTCCCGGTATATCTCGAAGGTGTAGCTCTATTGTGGTTTACAAAGCTGCCGGTCAGGTCCATCGATCAGTTCTCCGATTTGACCAGGAAATTCAAGGAGCAATTTCGATTGTATGTTTCTAAAGCAAATGATATAATGTCACTGTCAAGTCTAGAGCAAAGTCCGGGAGAATCCATCAAGTCATTTTTGAATCGTTTTAATATAGCTTTGGCCGAGGTAGATAATGCTGAGCCACGCATGGTCCTAACATACTTGATGAGGGCGATTGACAAATCAAGTGAATTTGGAAAATGGTTGAAAATGAAGGAACCAAACTCACTTGACAAATTCTACAAGAAAGCGGATGAATTCATGCGCTTGGAGAGCCTTCAAACACCGGCTAAGGTGGTATCAGCGAAAGCCGGGAACAATGGTGCTGCTTCGAACAAGAAAGAACCTAACACTCAGAAAAGGGGAAATGATGGTGGAAAGAAACAGGGAGATGCTAAGAAATGCCGTCTTTTCAATTTCACACCCTTGACCGATACCCCTGAGAACATCTTTTTTGCGACCAAGGATGATGTCAATTATCCGACACCACCTAAAATGAGAGTTGGGATTAGGATGGAAAAAAGTGGAAGGTTCTGCCGGTTCCACAACCAGTCCGGCCATGACACCAATGAATGCCGTCAGTTGAAAGAGGTAATTGAACAACTCTTGAAGGAAAACAAACTGCAGCAGTATGTGAAAAAGAACAGAAATGCCCCAGCTTCGTCAACTTAAGGACAACAAGTTCCCTCTCACCGTCCTGCTTCGAGTGAGAAGGCCGTAGAGTATGAATCGGAAAGACCTGTTATCAATATAATAACTGGAGGACCTCACCCAGCAGGCAAAAGCTGGGGCGAGATGGAAAGGTATGCCCGGGCCTTGAGGCATGTTCCGGCTGAAGAGAATGTTTTTGTTTTAGAGAATGATGCGCCTTTAAAGCAAAAAAAGACTTCCACAGATGATATTGTACTTAGTGCCAGGGATTCTTTGGGTATCGAGGCTCCGACCATAGATCCTTTGGTCATATCCGCTGGTATTGGGCCGGCAACTGTGAGAAGGGTTCTAGTTGATTGTGGAGCTTCATGCAACATCCTCTTCAAGAAGACCTTTGATCAAATGAAAATTCCAATGGCTGATGTTCAAGCTTCATCACTTAAGATTGCTGGGTTTGCTGGAGAACCCAAACAGTCGATTAGGACCATAGATTTGTTTGTAGAACTTGGAAAGGGATTGAGAAAGGTGGCTCGAAAGCAAACCTTTATAATTGTTGAAGAATTCTCTGCCTACAACGCCTTTTTAGGCCGACAAACTCTTGCTGCGTTCAAAGTTGTTCTCGCCCCATGGTGTCTGACTCTAAAATTCCCCATAGATAACGGAGTTGGTGTGATTAAGGGAGACCAAGATGCGAGGCGAGAATGTTACTTTGCAGAGCTGCGTGAATCAAGGAGAAGAGAAATGGGAAAAGGTGCGGCGGCTCCAGTCCGCATCAAGGAACCAACCTTGAAGCAATTACAGGGTGGACCCTGCACTGGCGAATGTAGTGGCACACGAAGAGAGATGGATCCAAGGAAAGCCAGTGCAGGGGAGAATAGGGTAGTACCGGTAGAGGTAACAGTGCCGGTGTCCGTTGACCCAAAGGACCCAAACAAAGTGCTTAATGTGGGTTCACAACTCAACACAACAGTTCAGAATGTTCTGATTTCATTTTTGAAGGCTAATTTGGATGTATTCGCTTGGACTCATGCTGACATGTGTGGAATATCCCTAGAGATTGCAGTACACACTCTGAACATTGATCCAAAATTTACACCTGTCAAACAGAAGAGAAGGACCTAGGGTCCTTAGAGAACGGCAGCGTTAAAGGAAGAAGTGGATTGGCTCATGTAGAATGGTTTCATCAGAGAATCTACTTATCCAAATTGGGTATCAAATCCAGTGTTGGTGAAAAAGGCTAACGGAAAGTGGAGAGTATGCATTGACTTTTCAGATTTAAACAAAGCCTACCCCAAAGACTGTTTTCCGCTGCCCAGGATCGATCAGTTGGTGGATGGGACGGCAGGGCATGAATTGTTATCTTTTATGGATGTATACTCCAGATATAACCAGATCATGATGCATGAGCCAGATCAAGAGGATACAAGCTTCATCACCGATGTTGGACTCTACTGCTACAAGGTCATGCCTTTCGGACTCAAGAATGCAGGGGCAACTTACTAAAGGCTTGTTAATGCCATGTTTAAACCACAGATTGGCAAGATAATGGAAGTTTATGTTAATGACATGCTAGTAAAGTCTAAGAAAGCAATGGACCGCATGGATCACTTAGCAGAGATGTTCGCAGTACTCCGAAAGTACAGAATGAAGCTTAATCCCCTGAAATGTTCATTTGGAGTGGAGTCCAGAAAGTTTTTGGGTTTCATTGTGAGCGCTAGGGTCATTGAAGCCAATCCAGCTCAGATCACTGCCCTGAGAGATGTCAAGGCTCCTAGAACGAAGAAGGAATTACAAAGCCTCAATGGAAAGGTTGCTGCTTTGAGTCGGTTCATTTCCAAAGCTACTGACAAATGCATTCCATTCTTTGATGCTCTGAAGAAAGGAAGAAAAAACTTTGAGTGGACTCCTGAATGTCAGAAAGCATTTGATGAGTTGGTTCGTCATATGGAAGTGCCTCCGATACTTTCAAAGCCTGACAGTGGTGAAGATCTCTTCATATATTTGGCGATTTCGTCTCATGCTCTCAGTGCAGTGTTGGTACGGGAAGACGCAAGGATTCAACGCCCAGTCTATTATATCAGCAAAAGATACACTGGGGCAGAGATGAACTATTCAAGGTTAGAAAAGCTCGCCTATTGTTTGTTGATCGCATCAAGAAAATTGAGGCCATATTTCCAAGCTCATCCCATCAAAGTCCTCACTGATCAACCTCTAAAGCAAGTCCTATTCCGTCCTGAGACTTCGGGCCGTCTTTTGAAAAGGAATATTGAACTCAGCCAATATAACATCACTTACCATCCCCGAAAAGCAATCAATGGACAAGCTTTGGCAGATTTCATTGCAGAATGTACGGATAAGGGTGATAGTGAGGAAGAAGTCACTGATAGCGTCCCAATCCAATGGAAATTGTATGTCGACGGCGCAAGGAATGATTACTGTTCCGGAGCAGGGGTTGTCCTCGGAACCCCAGAAGGGTGATCGCTATGTTATGCGCTGAGACTAGAATTCCCTTCAACAAACAATGAAGCTGAATATAAAGCTCTCATCGCTGGTTTTAGGATCGCTAAAGAACTAAACATCAAGGCATTACAGATCTTCAGTGATTCTCAACTTATTGTTTGTCAAGTCAAGAAGGAATTTCAAGCTAAAGGAGGGAATCTGCCCGTCTATTTATCAAAAGCCTGGGAGCTCCTTCAAGATTTTGGCCGTTATTCAATAAGCCATATACCCCGAGAAGAGAACATGAAGGCGGATTCTCTCGCGAAGTATTCAAGTACTGGTGAAGCTCAACTATTCGGATTAGTTCCCGTCGATGTCTTGTCAGCTCGGAGCACAGATGAAATGGATGTTGATTGGATTATGAATGTATCCCAAGGTCAAGAATCATGGATGACTCCGATACTTGAATATTTGCTCAATGGTTCTTTGCCAGAAAGTTCAAAAGAACGACAAAAGCTGATGAGGAAAGCCTCCACATATATAGTTCAAGATGGTCGTTTATACAGACGAGGATTTTCAATGCCATTACTCCGATGCGTGACAATGGAAGAAGCAAAGACAATTCTGACTGAAGTACACGGAGGAGAATGTGGGGATCATACAGGTGGTCAAACTTTAGCAAAGAAAATCCTCTGTTATGGATACTTTTGGCCAGAAATTAATCAGGATGCTGCTGACTATTCCCGAAAGTGTAATAAATGCCAGAGATTTGCTAAAATTCCTAGGGCACCTTCCACTAAGCTAACACAAATGATCAGTCCATGGCCGTTTGCCATCTGGGGAATAGATCTCATTGGGCCTTTGCCGACTGCCAAATCAGGAATTAAATATGCTATCGTTGCTGTTGATTACTTCACTAAATGGGCTGAAGCAGAACCATTGGCTACTATTACCTCTAAGAAAATGATAAGTTTTGTGACTAAAAATATCATTTGCAGGTATGGTGTGCCTCAGAAGATAATCACAGACAATGGCACTCAGTTTGAAAGTGAGGAGTTCCAAGATTTCTGCAAACGATTCAAGATCCGAAAAAGCTTCTCAGCAGTGGCTCATCCGCAGGCAAACGGGCAAGTGGAAGCAGTAAACAAAATCATCAAATCAACCCTCAAAAAGCAGCTGGAAAAAGCAAAAGGTGGTTGGGTCGATAAGTTACCGCTTGCACTATGGGCATACAGAACCACCCACAAAACTGCGACTGGGCATACTCCATTTTCATTGGCATACGGATCGGAAGCGATGATTCCAGTGGAAACTGAAGTCCCCTCACACAGAAGGATCCATTTTGATCAAAATGAGAATGAAAAATTGCAATTGGAAGCACTTGACCTCCTCGATGAAAGAAGAGAAGAGGCTAGACTTATATTGCAGCTCACCAGCAAAGAATAGCCAGGCACTTCATTTCCAAAGTTCGTCAGCGCAGCTTTGAAGTTGGGGACTTAGTCCTGAAGAGAATTATGACAGCCATAGGTGTGTTTGGGCCAAACTGGGAAGGGCCATATGTTATAGGCGCGAAACTCCTTGATGGCACATTCAAACTCACAACTGTCGAAGGAGAACCAATCCCAAGAGCTTGGAACAGCAATCATTTGCGTCCCTATTTTACTTGAAAGCTTTGTTGAAATGTTGTAAAAGAATTATGAATATATGATTCTTGTATTGAAAGCAATTGTAAAGCAAGTGAATAATGAAAAGCTATAAAGTGGATGTAAGCCCAGTTTTTGGCCGAACCACTACAAATCTTGTGTTCTCTACTATTATAAACTGCTTTGTTTTATTTCGACATATAAAATTCGTTAACTGTGTTACTAAAATGTCGATTTAATAATGTAGGCCATAAAAACAAAGCCTGCCCATCGCAAGACCAAGCGATCTCCGACATCACCCAGCAAGCAAATGCTAAACCATTCAAAATTTCCATACTCAAATCCTACAAAAGAAGTGCTTCGAACAAAAGTTAGCGATGTGGATGAAAGTGGACCATTTCTAACTAACTGCAAATGTTTGTACAAACAAACAACCAGTTAAATAGCCTGTGTCTGCCACCACCAACTCGCTTAACTAAGAAGTATGTTTCTTTGGACAAGGGAAATTATTGGCAACTAAAAAGGGATGACACTTGCAAAAGACAACGGGGATCGCCAACATGAATAGATGGCAAAGAGACATGGGCGAGCAAGCATCAAACAGCAAAAGACCTCTTCGGAGGCACAAGCCCTCTTCGGAGGCACAACTCTTCGGAGGATAAAGACCTTGAGCGGGCTAAACCAGAAAAAGAGAGATCTTTCTTGATACAAATTTACGGAATAATCGGTCGATACACTCCCGTGAATCCGTCCAACCGAGAGAAAGAAACTCCAAATTTCCAGGCAAAAGCCCTGCTCAGAGGCACACGTTTCACCAAGATTGAAATAAAACTTCCAAGTGTTGAAACGTGAAAAGCCCTCTTCGGAGGCCCATTTCACCACAGTTGAAATGCTAAAAGACCTCGAGCAGGCTAAACCAGAAAAAGAGAGATCTTTCTCGATACAAAGTTGCGGAATGATCGGTTGATACACTCCCGTGAATCCGTCCAACCGAGAGAAAGAAACTCCAAACTTTCAGGCAAAAACCCTACTCAGAGACACACATTTCACCGTGATCGGTCGATACACTCCCGTGAGATGAAATGTGAAAAGCCCTCTTCGGAAGCCCTCTTCGGAGGCCCGCTTCCCAGCGAACAGGGAAAAATAAAAGCCTCTCCCAAGGGGCAGAAACAAAAAGACCTCTTCCCAGAGGCACAATCACACAAAAAAGACCCCTTCCCAGGGGCACAATCAAACAAAAAAAACCTCTCCCCAGAGGTGCAATCAAACAGAAAGACCTCTTCGGAGGCACACGTTTCACCGAGATTGAAATAAAATTTCCAAATGTTGAAACGTGAAAAGCCCTCCTCGGAGACACAACTCTTCGGAGGCACACGTTTCACCGAGATTGAAATAAAACTTTCAAGTGTTGAAACGTGGAAAAGCTCTCCTCAGAGGTACAACTTTTCAAAGAAGCATTTCACCAGAAATGCAAAGCAAAGATCAAAAGCCCTCCACCGAGGCGCAATATAAAAAAAAAGAGAGAAGAATCCCTCTTCAAAGGCACACTTTAGCTTTCAAAGAAGTTAAAGTGCCCTTTAGAGGCCCGCTTTACCACATAGGAGAATTCACTTGGTAAAAATGTGTGAAAGCACAAAAGAAAAAGTGATATCTTCGAAGGATGAAGCGTAGAAACTCATATGGAGTGAGCTGTACTCTATTTTGAGTAGAATAGTATTCCTCCAAGTACGGAATAATTATTCTCCAGAAAATAAGAGTGCAAGTCCCCTCAAAGTATAAAATATTGCAACGAGCTTATGGTATAGGGGCAACATGGTATAGCTACATTGGTAAAAATTACGCTCAAACAACATACCACAAGCTCACTGCAATATCATATAAAGAAACTTGTACAAAAATGAACAGTAAATGCATTCTCAAATACAGACAGAAGTTTGTACAAACAAAAAGAATCATTTTATTCAACACTATCAAAATTTTGTACAGGTACAGGTTTCAAAATAAAAAGAAAAATAAAAGCGGAGGCCGGTACCCGCACAATCTCCGGCCAGTACATGCAAAAAGAAAAAAGTAAAAATAAATCGAAGTAGGACCCCTTACTTCTTCCTGCCACCACCCTTAGAGCCTTCACCTGACCTAATAGGCAGCTTTTCAGGACGGCTTGGGAGAGTCGGGGATGAAGGAGAGAGGGTTACTGCGAATCAACTTTCGTTTCCTCTTCAGAAACAAGAATGTCTTTCCTTCTCTTCTTGGAAGTGGCACGCTTCCTCCTTCTCCTTAAAGAAGACTCACTTCCCGGAGTAATAAGAGCAGATAATTTTATGTTATCAGAAGTGGTTCGCTCGGAGACTCATTGCCTTCTCCAAGCGCTTCTCCCCCGTGTTCTTGAGAAGAAATAGGATCATCTAAGCTATGAAGAGCCTCTATTTGCTCCTCTTGCAACCCGGGTTGAGAGGCGGATGGAGGAGTGACCTGGAGAGGCGGAGGAGGAATAATTGAAGGAGGAGGAGTCTGAACGATGTTCGAAACTTTCTCTACAGAAGAAAAGAAGTTAAAGTCAGTAAAGAGAGGAGGTAAAGGCTCATTGAGGTTCAGGAAATAGTCAAGAAGCTCATCGAACTCATAAGAAGAAAATGAGCAGTCTACTTGGGCAAGATTAACAGTAGAGTTACCTGGAGAAGTCGGCTTCCTGATATCAACCTCATAAGCCTGTGCTTCGGCGCTCTCTTCGCCTTCATCTCCACCCTGTGTACTTGTAATCTCAGTTGTAGCTTTGACCAGGGATGGAGAATGAGAACTGGAGCCGACGATGTCGATTTCGGCCGAAGGTGAAGGCTGGACTGGAATAGTTGAAGTAGTTTTTCCTAAACGTTCCCCATCGGCCACCTCGGCTCTTAATTTTGCAAGTTTTTCTTTTCCTTTGGCGAGAGCAGCGCGAGCGTCGTCATCCAAGTAATGCTCCTCAAGAGCTGATTCGGCATAGCCAGCACCTTTACCGCCAAGCATGTCAAGTGCGGCCTCCCACACTTCAGCTAGAGTAATTTCATACTTGGGGCTTAGAAAGGCGAGACTACCGCGCCCCAAGACGCTGTGCAGGTAGAAGTCAAATAGTGTCGAGCTGATGCTAGTCTTCGTTGCCTCATGAGATTCTTCAGCTGCAATTTTACCAGCAACGGCCTTATCACTCTCTCTTTCGGCTTTGGAGAGTTGAATCTTAAGCATTTCGATCTCTGCCTCTTGAGAGTCAGTTTTCTTCCGAAGCTCTGCAATATCAGCAACATAGCCCTCATTGATTCTTTTTTGTACTTCGAGCCTATCTTCGGCGTCTTTTTGGCCGGCATGAGCATCTCTCACTTGTTTCTGAAGCACCTCTTCTTTTTGAGTGTAAGAAGTAGAAGAAGTGGCGAGTTCTTCTTTAAGTTTCTCGACTTTCGCCTCAAGCTCTTCATTATAAGTAGTGATGCTCCTCATCTCGGTATCATGCTGCTCAAGAACCTTCTACCATTCAGCTTTGTCATTCTCCATAGTAAGCATGTCCTCGAGATTCGTACGGTTTACCCTTTGAAGCTCGTCAACAAGCTTTTGCCATTTCGACATCCTTTCAATATCAAGCCTGACGGCATCGAGATTTCGCAGCATGGCAGGCTTGTCAATAGGGACCAAGTCAAGGTCGAACCGCACTCCCTTTAGGAACCAGTGCGGGAACCGGCTTTGCAGAGTAGCCGAGCCTGATCCAACTTGGAATTTAGGCCTGCTGATTATTGTCTGAATGTCTGTCTTACCGAGAGCAGGAGAGCCAGAAGGAATGTCAAGTGAGACGGGGGCAGTGACCTTTTCAGGAGTTGTTGAAGCATGCTTTTCACCGTGCCGGGCGCGCTTGCTTGGGTCCTCAACTATATGGCTTTTTCCCCGATCATCATGCGACTTTCTCTTGTGAGAATCGTCACCTCTCTGGGAAGAATCATGGTGCTCCTCCCTTTCTTTTCTCTCATAACGCTCTTCTTGAGCCCTTCTCTCCTGAGCCTTTCGAGCGGCTCTCTCTTCATCGGTTTCTCTGTGAACGGGAAGGTAGCGCCTATAGTCATATTGACTACGCCTCCCGTAGCGCTGAAAGTCATCATAGTAAGAGCCGCTGCGTCCCATCGGAGAATCTGAAACAAAAAAAGAAGCAAGCCTTAAAAGTCTTCAGAGAAAAGAAGTGTAACTTTAGAATCTTCAAAGTACAAAGAGTTAGATACATGAAAGTGCCAAGAGATTCTAAGTGTGTGTGATGTGCAAACTACGCGCATCAAACTACGAACCACTCTTTGATTGCGGAGTAATCGTAGGGGTAGTAGTCAACGTCAACTCTTGGGTCGACGGAGCTTGTTGCAAAGAAGAAGTCGCTTCCACTACTGAAGAAGAAACCCTAGTAGTGATAGGGTCGTCTTTAAAAAGCTCTTGTGAGGTGACAAAGAGATCGCTCAACCCTTCGAAAGTGTCGTTCCCGCTCTGCCTGACAGGGCTTGTTTTTCCGACTTCTTCGCCAGACTTTTGTGAATGTTGGGGAGATCCCTGAGGCTCTTCTTCCTCAATTACTGGGGCAAGTGCAAATTTGCCAGACGACCCCGCAACATCAACAGTAGTAGAGCACTTCACCAGAGAGGCCTCGGAGGCAGGTTCTTTTGGTATGGGTTCGTCAGAAGAAACTGGGGCATCTAATGCTTTAGGTGGGGAGTCTGGAACCTCATGGGGGTGTGTGGAGCAAGAAGGGTGAAGAAGTCCGAACTGGTGAAGGAATTCGTCGTTCAACAAAAATTTCATATCCCGCTCTTCAACCGGTACAGCTACGAACCTCTCCAGAGTTGGCTTGTGGCTGGGATCTCTAGAAGGAGGGGAAGCGCTGAAATGAAAAAATGAAGTTAACACTTGGCAATTCGGACTTCACAAAACTCAAAGTATAGAAGAGGTAATTAATCGTACTTCCTTCCCTCCACACAGCATAAAACCCCGGGGGGCAGCGGAGAAAGAAGAATTGAGTTAAGAACCCATAGGCAGTGTCAGGGAGGCCAACGATCAATTTACGATTTCGGGCGCTTCTCACAACGGTGATAGAAGGATGATCCTTAGTCCTAGTAAAGGAACATAGGAAGCAAATCTCGTCAAAGCTTGGAAGTCGGTCAAATGTTCTCCTAAATAGCACGCACAACCCCATCAGAATGGCATAGCCATTGGGGTGTAGCTGGAATGGGGAGATAGCTAGTCGACGAAGAAGATTCTGGAGAAAGTTGTTGAAAGGGGGAATGGCCCCGCTTAGGCACATTTGTCGGTTAACCGCTACAAAGCCAGTAGGCGCCACATCAGCAGTGTCACTTTTCTCAGAAAGAATGGCATCTGCTTAAGCAATGCCAAACTGACCACACAACTGATGAAAAGCTTTGTACGATAAGGTGGTAGGGGCTCTTTCTGGAGGATTGACTAATGGAGCTGGAATGAGAGTGGCATCTCCAGCCCGGGCTGTTATATCTTCTTGCTGAGAAGTCATTCTACACAAGCAACTGGATATTCAAATATGAAGGTGCACGTTTCCTAAAATGTGTGAAGTGTTGTGTAAAATCAACAAAGCAATAAGCGAATAAAACTGGAATGAAAACTAGCAAGCATTTGTCAGTTATGAAGTCCAGGGTTCGTTGTTCTAAAATATGAAAAAGAAATGTAGATGCAAACAAATCAGTTCAAGATAGCAATGCTTTGCATTAATATTTCACTTTAGTTGATTGGTTCACAGCATTTCATACAGTATGTTTAAGTTGATTACTCTATGTTGACTAATCTGTCATTTGATATGGGCAGTCAGTGGCAGTATATTCGTCCCAATTTTCTATAAATAATATATTGAACAGGTTGTTAGTTAACACAAGTCAAAAGTGATCTGCGAAAGAATGCAACAAAATTCAAGCTACAATTCAAAGTCCAAACAAAGCTGAAAAGTACAAGTGCTAACTCGCCAACGACTTAAGAAATCTTTTCTACGGGTTAGGTTGAGTCGTTAGTTCTCTGGCTAACTCATCCGCAACCTAAGTCATTAAGTTAAGTTAGGTCGTGTCAATCTCGAGTTGCTGGAACTTTAAGTCGGCTGCGCTCTAAGTAGTAAGTCGTGGAAGATAAAGGAAACTTCAATGCAAAGCAACGAGAAACTCTCAAGTCCTAACTCGGCCACGACTCTTGGTTGAAGTCGTAAGGTATGTTAAGACGGTTCATAGTTAAGTCGCTAAAAGTTGCTGAGTCACGCAGAGGTGCCAAATTATACCTAAGGCGACATTCCACTCTCTTTAGCAAACATACCCTCTTACTCCTAACCCGTTAACCTTCTAACCCGTTAATCTCCTAACCCATCAACCATCTAACTCCTAATCCGTTACTCACAGTGGATAACCCTAGTTCTACCACACTACTAGATCGCCTCAAATCATGAATCACTGCAAGATAGATTGAACCGCCTGCCCTAAGTCCATCAGTATAACAAAATCACGAGGGTTAAGGGGGAAAATCGAAGACAAAGATCAATGATGATCGGCAATTGGAAAAGAGGCAAAATCTCTTACGCAGTGTGACGATGAAGATTGTAGGAACTTAATTGGTTGCGGGGTAAACTTGTTGGATCTGTTTCTGAAAGCTTCAAAGGTCAATAATGGCGGAAGAAAACACGGAAACAAGTAAGTGAAGAAGAAGCGACCTAAGCCTTTTATATCTCAAGACAGAGGAATTTGAACCGGCACACGATTTAAGACAAGTCGAAGCACACGGCCTACGACCTAGGCGTGTACTTCGAGGGACAAATGCTAACCCTCAATTTTCTACGACTCAAAAACTGCATGACTCAAACAAATTACGTGACTTAACGAGTCAAGGATTGGCCGACTTAAAGGAGTCAACGACTTAAAAAGGTGGACGGTCTACCACTCAAGTTATGGACGACCTAACGGTTTAGCGAGTTGAAGGACTTGGTGACTTACGACATAGAGAAAACTGTGACTCAACGGTTTAGAAGAGAAGGGATGCTCCACGACCTAAGGCATCCACGACTTAAGGTTCCTAGGACTTAAGAGGGTACACAGTTTACGACTTAAGGAAGCCCACGACTCGAGGACAGGATGACTTAACGGTTCAAGAGAGGGCACGACTTAAGAAGGAAATGAGTTAACGACTTAGAGCTATCTACGACTTACGACCTAGCATGTGTCGTGAGCGACTTAAACAAATGAGGCGCTGCTCCTTACTTAGCACAGTGACCTCTTAACTCGTACACGATTCAGGACCTGGGTTATTATCTGAAGGGAACAAGCTTATCAGTTAACTCGTATACGACTCACAACCTAGCTTGAGTCGTCCACGACATAAAGCTACTGGGTGAAGGTTCAATGCCGCATCAAAAGGACCAGTTGACTCATTTGTGACTTAGATGATGACTCGAGTGCGACCTAGGACTTGTACAAATGAACTTTTGTGAGACCATGGTGCTGGGCCAGATAAGTCGGCCACGACCTACCATAAGTCAACGACGGCTTACGACCCAAGAGGAAAATTTCCCTATAAATACCAACCCACCTCAAGCATGAGGGGGACTTTTGGCCGACCTCTTTAAGTGCCGATACTCTGCTGAATTCTCGACTCACTCGACACTTCAAGTACGAAAGGCATCTCAAATAACTTCGAGAGGAAATCTAACGCAATCTACATGGATTCAAAGAATTCTTCTGCATCAAAGTTCTAGTTGTTTGTCTCATCAGAATTGTAATTGAAGATTATTGTAAAGTTGTAATCCATTCAGTAATAAAGAGAATTAAAGTGGACGTAGGCTTACCCTAAGCCGGACCACTATAAAAGTTGTTGTCTTTTCTGCTTTCTCTGTGACTTTTCTACTTGTTTTTTAGTTTCCGTGTTCACGGGTGGTACTTGCGCTTAACTTCAATCTACACCGGGGTGTTATCGTCTTATTTTTTACGTTAACACCTAGGCATGTGTTCTTTGATGTTTCCAATTTCAGCATCAATATACAAAGTTTATAAAATATATATTCTTGAATTTCCTTTTCAAGTTTGAAGCAAATTTTAACATTTATTTTACCGTTGGACCATAGAGTGAGACACTTGACGAATTAATTTGGATTTGGAAATTAAACACTAACGCATAAAAATTTAGGGCTCGTTTGATTTATTTTGTATTATAGGTTTTGAGTTTTCAAAGTTAATTACAAAATATAAAAAGAGTGAAGGGACGACAAAGAGGTTTGAAGAAAGATGGAGGGGATGATGGAATGGATGGAGGGATAATAGAAGGATGAATTGTTTATCGGACTTCCGTTATTTTCCAAAACATGAAAAATAATTTTTTTTTCGACAAGCACCATTGTCCAAGTGGTTAATTGATTCGGCTTTGGTGCAAGAGGTCACAAGTTCGAAACTTGTTTTTGAACGTTTACTGACATGGGATATGTTGTCCCAATGATTTGTTGTATATAAAGTACCATTTCAAAAAAAAAAATTGTTTTTAATATTATACGTTAATCTCGTTTTCTAAATTAATCGTTTTCCATAATTTACATGCATCATGTGCGTTTTTGTGTGGACGAACACCCAATACTAAAAATGTTAAACAACCCCAGCATTGCTATTGGGATGTTTTTCCGCAAAAGATATCGGATCAGATGATTGATTTTTGACATGGAAATAGAGGAGCTATACTAATATATACCGAGCCCATAGTTGCTACACGAACTTTGTCATTCAAAATAAACATCAGTATGCTATTCCCAACACACATCACATCTGAGGGGCTTGTTAAATGTGGCAAATAATCTTTTAGACCCATTTTCTATAGACCTCATGGACCCCTTGAAATCCACCTGTTCATTCGTTACAATTTCAATTTTTTATAAATGAAAAAGGAAAAACTAAGGATGATGATTTGTGTGGTCCATGGGGACCATACAAAATAGAACCAAAGGATTTGCTCTCGTCAATTGTAGGTCACGATGGGAGATTGTTGGAACTTGTTTGCAGATATAAAAATATATCATTTCACTTGCTATCGATTTGAACATGTTGGCTTTAGCCAAAAGTTGGGATGCGATGTGAGCTGCTATGTTAATTTTGATGTCATCATCCTATTCTCTTTGCAATCAAGAACTTGCTAATTTTTCTTCTTCGTCATAATGTATCTAGTACTCCATTCAATATTAAGTTACAAATATTAAACAATATTTGATGTTTACTATTTTTATTTCCTTCATCGGGGTTTCAAATTCGTGAAGTTTTCCATATTGAATTTATTAAATATTTGTATTTGAATATTTTGAGAGCTGAGATAAGAGAATATAATTTGCTTTTATTGATATTGAAGTGAACTGGTTACAAAAGAGTTCATTGTACACCGCTGCAATGCTTGTATTTATGTAATGTTGTTGGGCTTTTGGGCTTTAGTTTATTCACTAATATATTTTATACCCGAACTTGTACTGGAGATATATTGTCTCATTCTTATACACAGCTGCTACCACTTCAGTATTCTCAACTTTCCCCTCGAACCGATCTAGGATTTACGATTCTGGTGTTTTCTAATTTCCTTAATTTAACATTTCTGCATCTAAATCTCTTCATAGTTTAATGAAGTTTAACTCAAGCTATCATCAATCCTCTATTTCTTTAAGGTTTTGAAATTTTCAATTAGTTGAATTTTGAGATTTCTAGGTTTCGACATTTCCGGTTAGCTTGCTGTTGCTTTCAAATTGCTTTATGGGTTGATGAGCTCTAGCTTTTATCTTTTTTCACCTCCAGCTCTTCCTTTAGTTTGATGGAATTTTTCGAAGAAAGGGATTAACGAGATCTAGCTTTTGTCTTCCTCTAATTTCAACTCTTTTTTTAATTTGACGAGGTTTGTGGCTGAGAGCGGTTTGGCAAATACGTCAACCCTTTGGTAAGTGGTTGGTATGTGATTAATTTGCAATTTTCCTTTCATGTCTTATTCGCGAACAAAGCATAAATCAATCTCTATATGTTTTGTTCTCTAGTGTGGTATTGGATTTGCTAAAAGAGAACAACACATAAATTATCACACCAAATAGTTAAGTTAAAAAATTTAGACACTTTTAGTTCATTTAGTAGATACTGAATCCACAATACTTATGCCGTAGCACATGCAATGCTTCTGTACTTTTCTTTTGTTCTTGATCTAGATATAGTAGTTTGTTTCTTAGAGAACCATGAGACTGGATTGTCCCAATATAGATACATTAGCCCGTGGTATATCTTTTACCATTAGGATCTGTAGCCCAATCAACACATGCATATCCTTATATATTAAGATTTTTGCATGCCTTTAAGCTTAGTCCATGTCCTATAGTTCCTTTCAAATATCTTAGTATTCTTCTGACTGCTTTCCAATGCTCATCTTTTGAATCCTGTATAAATTGAGACACTTTGTTAATACTAAATGATATTTATGGCTAGTTATGGTAATATATTGTAATCATCGATAATGCTTATGTATTCTTTTATCATTAAGTATGGGTTCTCCCCTGTTTATTGATAGATGCTGAATTATTATCATGGGTGGAGGCAAAGAATTTGCACCATCCATTTTTGCTTTGATCAGAATTTCATTGATGTAGTTTATTCTAGCATAAAAGGATTTTTGAATTTGACTTTCTTTTAATTTCTATACCAAGAAGTAATCCAATTGCCCCAAGATCCTTGATGGAAATTGTTTTTCTAAATAGTCAATAAGATTGCTAATGTCTGCATCATTGTTACCTGTAACAATTAAGTCATCAACATATATTAGAATGTTTATCGTTGAGACTGTTACCACCTAAAATTCCTTTTGACTTAGTAGAAACCAGTTTGAGCAGAAGAAAAATAAGAAAAAGCTCCAGTTGGACCTTTCGAAAGAGTCAAAGAGATGCTACAGCCAAAGTCCAGACGATTCTTTATCTTTCGAAGGAGTCGAAAGCATCCTTCCGCCCTCAATGACCACCTTTCGAAGCAAGTGATTCCATAGGCAAGAAGAACTTTTGAATGGGTCGAAGCAACACCTTTCGAAGACAATGAAGGACAACTCTTTAAATATACACCAGACCTTTCGAAACCAAAGGTTTCATCTTCACTCAAACTACTCAAAAGCATGTGTTGGTCTGAACAACCGTTTCAAAAGCTAAACCAAGCCTTTCAAACCAATCGAAGCCATTATTTTCTTGGGAAGTTCCGCACTAAGTCACAGACAAGAGTTCAGAAGAAACTAACAGCATCGAAATCATCAACATCTCAACATCTTCAAAACCGGTGAATAAAGCCTATCGACAGAGTCGAAAGTTCTTACAAAGCAACACAGAGAAGAGAAGCGCAACCTTTCCTTTCGATAGAGGTGGAAGTATACAAGAGACAATACGGCAGCTACCTTTCGACTAGAACAAAAGCATTAGGGTCGAAAGGTGCTGGCTCTCATCTATAAATAAGACCCAAAGGGTCAGGTTTTGGGGATCCGAACTCAGTCATTCTAAACTTGTATTCTTTTGATTCTAAAAGCTATAAAATGCTAATTAGTAAATCGAATTAGGGAAATCGATGAATAAAATATTCTTTGAGTTGAGAAAGGGAAGTCTGCAGTATTTCTAATTACTTAATTATTGCTTAAGCTTTTATCTTGTCTAACCTTATGTTATAAGTATTGACTATATCGAAGGGTCTCTTCCGACTAGGTTAAAAACCTATATATTCTCAAGTAATGCTAGCTATTGGTTCCGGGCCACCTTTCCCATGACTTCTACTTTCGACCAAGTCAAAACCCCATACCAACTCACTTTGGCCTTTGATTCCCAATCTAAGCCAAGACACTTAAGGATACCGCTTTCGACAAGGTTGAAACCTTAATCCAAGATTCATGATCCAAGTTTTAACTACCTTTCAACCTAGCTTTTAAAAAAGTCTCAACTTACCAAATCAAATCTTAATCTTGGATCCTTGGGGTTATCGTCTTATTCTTTGTAACCGCTTCGAAAGCAAGGCTTTCAAATGGACATTTATATCATCCCAACAAGCTTAAGAGGCTGTTAAGTAAAGAAACTAGTCATTTCGACTAGATCGGAAGGTTGTTTTAAACGAGTTCACACTAAAACAACCTATCAGAAAGAAAATTAAAGAGGATATACACATTATAATTTTCATCATTTATCCATGTAAAACCAAGGGATTAACCTTTACCTTTAACTCTACTTCGTGGTGTTGATAAGATTTCTTGTTAACATTTTGGTGCTAGAACGTGGGCTTGAACCTCCAACTTGGTTGAACACCTAATACCACTTGTCTCTAACCCATCTTAACTCAAACTCAAGCTTATCTACCTTGATCCGACATCATCATGGCTAGAAGAATCATAAGATCTAAACAAGGGTCTTTCGAACCATATGAGATAAGATTCTCTCGAATAACCATCAAGGATTCCAACCAAGATGAAGAGAAAAGGCTAAGATTAGAAGCTTTGAGAATTATAAACATGAAAAAAGTGGAATGATATGATCCTGAGAAATGGAGCTTGAAACCCTTTCATATTGGCCCACCTCTATCTTTGCTTTAGAAAAAATGACAATTGGAAGTGACAATTTATTCAATCAAATGAGAAGAACCAATCAACATTATTCCAATGGCACAATCTTTGAAGAAGAAATAATTGTTGATTACAATGCCTTTGCACAGAAATGGAAACAAATTACGATAAGAACACTTCCAACACAAGAACTCCAAAGGGTGGGGAAAAGGAAAGCGAGCGAAGAATGCGAAACTACAAGGCCAAGGAACGAGGAATCAAAAAGCCATCCTCAAGAATCGAGTTTCAAGTCTAGTTTTTCTAAAGAATGCAACTTAGCAACATCAATAGAGAATGCTACTTGCTAACCAAGGATGACCTTAACTTTTGGCCATCATAGAAAAAGAAGCTAAAACATGAAAAGAATCATGGAGGATCCTAATGTCACTATCACATGATGAATGGACACGAAACCAATCATTACAGAGCTCTGGCGAGGATGATAATCAATTTCTTTCATCAAAGAAAGATTAAATAATTTGTGAAGAGAACATGAGAAAAATCAATAAAAGATTTCTTTTCTAAGAAAGATCTACATGGTTGGAGTGAAATACTCCGTACACTTGGACATTACCTAAGATGGCATAATACTACCTACGACAGTAGAAAGCCTTTGTCCGTGTCGAGTTGGCCAACGCAGAGCACCTCCTCGAGGGAGGGCGAAGTAAGCCTTTAACTGTGCCACTCTATGGACAAGTTAAAGCACCGGATAAACCTTTGGCTGCACCTCTAGTCAGGTCAAGGCACCTCCTGTAGGGATGATGCAGTATGCTATTATCCGCTCCATGCTATGACTAGGATAAAGCACTGTAAAAACCCATGTATGCACCACGCTATAGCCGGATAGAGCGCCTCCTGAAGGGAGGATGGAGTAAGCCTTTATGTACACCACGCTATGGCAAGGTTAAAGCACTGGACAAGCCCTTGGTCACGCCTTTGGCCAGGTCAAGGCGCCTCATAGATGGAGGTTGGGTAAGTCCTTGGTTCCAGCCTCTAAGACAAGCTAACCAAAAGCACCTGACAACAATGGACTAAGATGTCCAAGCCTAAGAAGAGGCACAACAAATAATGGACTAAGATATCCAAGACCAAGAAGAGGCATATCAAATAATGGACTAAGATGTTCAAGCTCAAGAAGGGACTTATCAAACAATGGTCTAAGATGTCCATTCCCAAGAAGAGGCAACATCAAATAATGGACTAAGATGTCCAAGCCCAAGAAGAGGCTCATCAAACAATGGAATAAGATGTTCAATCCAGAGAAATGACATATCTTCAAGAGACTAAGATGTCAAAGCCAGAGAAGTGGCACATCCAAGTATGGTCTAAGACATCCAAGCCCAAGAGGCAATTGATCAAATTACAACTACATATAAGACCTGAAGGGTTCATACAAAATCAAAGGAGTAGAACAAAACTCTGCTTATTAGTACCCGAATCTGGGGTTTTGGGACTTTCATTTCAGAACTTCATTTACTAATACCTAAATTTGGGATTTGGGCCTTTATTAAATCATTTACTATCTTTATCGTACCTGAATCTACATTTCAAGACTATTATTGTGACAGCCTGCAAATCCGTACCCCTTGAATCAACACTGTTCTACCTCTATTAACTCAAGTGGCACAGAATTACGAACCATTAGGGTTAAAGAAGAAGAGATGGAAGAAGAAACTAAACAATATCAGAATCTCACAGTCGTGGCGGAATAAAATATAATAGTAAATATAGAACTTTACACAAAATGAAATCTATAACTGTTTTATACATCACACCATCAGAGTAACTCATATATCAAATTACCAATCAGACATACCATACAATCACAACAGCGGAATATATATATGTATAGATAATACGTCTCGGGCTCCAACTCCTCTCCTGCTCCATAGCATCCTGTCCTGAACAAATAATACTCGGTCTCACCCGAGAATTATAATGAAATAACACCCGAGTCAGTCTGGAATACCAGCTGAATATAATGCATCCAAATTGATCATTAAAGTTTCAAAAATCCTTTGAAAACAAAAGCATCTCATAAGACCACGCCGCAAATAAACATGTCGGGTTTTTACCTTACGATAGCTAAATCACTTTTTATAGAAATCCTCTGATATTATAATAGTGTCTATTTACAAATACTTATAAAATAGCCGAAATTGTTACATTCATTAAATTCCAGCTACTAGCCACAAAAGTGGGTAATACAAACAAAACTCGTACAAGGCTCGTAGGGAGAATGGATTTCCAACAATGACTAGGCACTGGGGTACCACCTGTCATAGTACGGGGCCTAGATCACCGTATCGAGGATTACTCCCTTCATCCCCTGCAACACAAGGCCGGAACCATTCCTTACTGAACAGTCCCGAACAAGATAAACCCCGTGGTTGGCGCGACCAACCACCCACTAAGCCGAAATATATAAGGGACACCTAGACAGGGGAAATATCTTGTCCTGCTTGGGCATGACCCACCTAACCTTGCTGCAAATCCCCTGATTTTCAGTCATTCCCGGTTGATGAGGCTTGAGGCTAAGCGTTACCTTTAGAACGTTTTCACTTAGAATGCCCATCGTCCACCTGACAATGTTTCGCAAGAATTCGTCCATACAAGTCCGTCCCGGGCTCGAACGGAACCGAAGGCACTACTCTTACTACATCCATTTTGGAAATATCCTCCGGATTAGTAGCGACTAGCCCTTGCACTTCACTGCTCCATCTTCGACTCCGAACACGTTTTTGTCGCACGAAACGTACAAACCGGATCGAAGTAGTTTTCGAGAAATAAATCTCGATCCCGGTCTCTTCGAAACGATCAACGCATTTGTCCAATATTGATAGTCGGTGATTTAACTATCAATTTATATTCACAAACATCCATAAGCATCCATCACACAATAAATAATATTCCATATTATCTATTTGCCTCAAATATCTTTAAAAGATATAATTTCAAATTTCCCAAGCTCATTTGAAAACGTTTTCCAAAATTCTTCCTTTACAAGGTAAATCTTTTACCCTTAATTTCCCTTCGAATTAACCAAGTTCAAAACAATTTAAATTTTAAAACAGTTAACACATTTTTATTGAAATGTACTTTAAATATGGGAATTTTCTTCTAGTTACTTACTCAAAATATAATTCCAAAATATGTACAGTAAAACCATTTATTAAGATATAAACTTTGTAAATAAGGTTTTTATTAAACGAAACTTAAAAGTAGTGTTTTAATAAGATAAATCCTAATTTCAAATGACTTAAGTCAAAAACAGCCTTTAAATAAATTCATTTGTAAAAATAATTACTAATGAAATCACAAATATCCACTATTACTAATTTATTAATTAGCTTTTAAAGTTTTCCAAACACTCGTTTTAAACAAGTTTTAAACTTAAAATTTAATTTTAATAAAAATCTGTTTAAAACTCGAACTTGGTTTTTCCCAGGGAAGCTCATTCCTACACAAATATCTCAAAAATCCTTCTTATGAATTCTGTCAATTTATTTAGATTCAGGTTTACGTTTTAATAACATAAATTTACTTTCACATTTATCAACTGATAACGTTTCTCTTGATTATCATTCCAGATTTTACAAATTTTCAATTTTCATTCTTAATAGATTTCAAATTTTAATTCTTTTAAATTCATTATTTAACAATATCTTTTATTTCTCTAAAATTCAATTTATCCATTTATAATTAAATTATGGATTTATAATTTATCCAGCAATATTCCGATACACATTTTATTTCAGTTTTCCATCCCAAACAGATTCTAATTCTTATATTCCTTTAAATTCCTTAATTATTAATTTCTTAATTTCTTTTGAAAACCCAATTTAATTTCTTTATAATTTAAAACTCCAAATTTCTTTATAATTAACACTCTGGGTTTGTAGTTTACAACACAATATCACAATACAATTTAATTCCAAATTTATCAATCACAATATATAAATAGGCATCATCATCAATTATAAAAATAATTACTTCATTGTGAGGAATCCAGTTGGATCCCTCCAACCTGTTTTCCCTGCATCCACAAATATTAGCACATCACATATATAAATATCAATCCAGGCTGATATAAATAAACATTTCAACCAATCACACCATTATTTAAATATTAACTACTTAAATCAGCTAACATTCCAGATGTGAGTGAGATAACTCACCTTGGATTTCGGCGAGCGTTCGAGATTTAAATTAAACCGAACGACGTTCGATTTAACTCAAATTTCTACTTGCCCGGAATGTCTCCGGAACTGTATCATTGCGTAGTACTCTTTCCTACGATTCCAACGCTACCAGTTTCGTCGAATTCCGAATACGTATGGGCGAGATATTAAATTTTGAAGTTTGAGTTTAAAATTCAAAACGATTATCCTTTAAATTCAATTTATAAATACCAAACGATTACTGGCCGTCAGATCTATAACCTTCATCAAGCGCTCCCCTCTCTTCTTCAAACACGTGAGCATGAACAGATAACCCAAAGCACGCGGCCAAGGGTTTCGAAGCGCACCCACCACGATCAACGCGAGATCGATCAGGCACTGCCGTTGAGTTCGCCTACCCCAACTCCACCTTCGGCCCAAACGCGAGCACACTCGGCCATCTCCAGCTCGTACACGTCGAACTTGAATGGCAGGCCTTCGAGCCAAAATTCTGTTCAATCCACTCCTCCTTCAACGATCTCGACCGTTGGATCTCACGAGCTCACTGAGCTCTCCCCTTTTCATGTTGGAAGATATCGCTATTATGCGATGGATTAGAAGGAAAATTTAGATGAATTTGGGAGGTTTTCGGCCATTAGACGCATATAAGCGGCAGCCTGAGTTTTTGCTAGGGTTAGAGATATTTAATATATATATAATAGTTTAATATTTTAATATTATTTAATTAATATAATTTCTCGATTTAACCGTTAATGCAAACGACCTCCAAACTACGCATTCCGACAGGCTTTCCTAGGGTTTTTCCGCGTTCCAGACACAATGGAACATGTTTCGTAAGCTAATTCGGTCATATGTACGAGTTTCGGAATTAAACGATCAATTTTAATTTAAACCGATTAAAACGATTTCTAAGCGTTTCGTGCTGCCACGGTCAAACGAAAACTCCGATTGCTACGAAAATTGAAATCCGATAATAACTAACTATTACGGATCCAATGGAACTGGTTTCGTCGAATTCCGAGGCTGTGCCCCGGAAGGCTATTTTAACTCGTCTATTTAATCGGGCGATTTTCAAAATTGACGAAAACGCTTAAAATTTCGCTTTTAAAACTTTATTAACTTTATTATAACTCATATAAAGTTTATATTCACATTAAAAATCATTTTGGATCATTCCGGACTAAAATCTGATTAATGGCAATATTTTATTATTAAATTATATTATTAAATTAATATAAAATTCCAAATATTAATTTATTAACTTTAAAATTCATATAAAATTCCCACCATACTATTTACACTCAAATAACTCAAAATAGATTTTCAAAACCATTTTCATCACTATTTACATCCAGATTTACTTTTATTCCAATTCCGCGTATTTAAATTATCATTTTTCCATTATTCAAATTCAACCGGAATTACTATAATTAAAAATTTATAGCTTATTTCATTGATTGAACCCGAATTCATCCATTTCAAAATCAATTAATAATCCACATTAAACATTTAAAACTAATTAAATGTTCAAATTCAATGGCTTAAAAATACGGGATGTTACAATTATCTATTAATGCCCTAATCTGGAGTTGAAGTTTTCATTTTGGACTTCCAATTATCCACAACCAATGCCTGAATTCGAGTCAAATACTTTTCTTTAGAAGATCATTATTAGGAGTCACCGTTAATACCCGAATCTGGGTTTGGATAAGTTTTCAAATTTCACTAATACCAGAGAATGAGTCATGGGATTTCTACTACAAATATTCAAATAATGATTTCTAGATTCTTCCATATTTAGCCCTTTATGAACTATCCCTAGAGAATGACTCTCAAATATTTATACCCCTACTTTGGGGTAGGATTTCTAATCAATAAACTGCAAATATTGAGCAGAATGGTTAAAGTCAAATTCTTAATTATTTCTCATCATGGTCAGAGATGGGTTTTGACATTTGATATAAACTACTTTTCATACGATTAACATGATGATTTGTTAATCTACGTAGAAAATATACATAGACTTATATGTCAATTCCAAGCTAACAAGTCGAAATATTGTTTGCTTCATACTTTTCAGGGAAATCAAAACAGCAAAGAAGGATGTAGGATTCAACAAATATAGAAATTATAGTATGAGCTATCAAACAAGCGCTTTAGGAATGAAATTATAAGAAAGAATCACAAATCAGGTGATATTTACAAAGTTTATATGATTTACATGACTTATGAAACTATTTTCAAGTATACAGAACAATTATATGCACTTCATGAGTACAAATCAATCACAAATCTTGAGTAGCCTTGCTCAGATTCTGAGCAATTGAAGGATCAACTATTTGACGAATTATGATGTAGAGGACCTCTGTGAGTTTCTTTTCATTCTTCCTTATCATATCTGCATCGTCGATTGCACCAATATTAGTCTTAGAGTGTGATTGAAAGCTCTATTTATGCCTCTAAGGGTTATATTTTCCCTTTATAATTCCACGATGCGCTTTTGAAGGAAGTAATTATCGCATTTAAGTTTCTGAATCCTGGTGGCGTACTCATTTATGCTCTACAAATATTTCGCTCTTCGTTGTTCATCGAAGTACGTAGCCACTTCAAATTTAACTTTCCTACAATTTGCCCACTACCTTGTCGTCTAAGCCATAAGGGGGATTAGTCATTATGACGAATTTCTTAGCAGTGAGGGAAGTGGACCTTGTTGGTCTGGTAACATAAGGAGTAGCATGGGGAGCCGATAAATCGATACTCTGAATATTATCCCCCATAATATATTCCAGCTATTCACATTGAGCTTGGCTATCCTTCTTTTTCATCTCTAAATCATTTATTTGTTAAATAGTTCTGACATTTTCTGATCAAAAATGATTTAAGGGTTCGACTTTACTTGTCGCTTTACTGTAGAAATCTTTTCATCTTTACTTTTGATATCAGCCTCTAAGCTGGCGATTTGATCTTTAGGATTGCTAACCATATTTCTCTGAAATAAATATCTTTTGTGCCACCTTAAAAGCTTTGACATCGCCGTGAAAGAAAGCATGTAAGAAATCTTCCAGGAGTTTACTCCTTTCAAGTTCTGTTAATAGCTTATCTTTAAAAGTAATAAAGCGAGACGTTGTATTAAAAGAAACTGGAGCTGCTGATAATTGTAACTCCTATTTAAATAAAAAGAAACAAAAGAAAGTCAAAATCAGACTGAAAAATATCTTTATTATTACGACAAGAGATTACAATTCAAATAACAATGAAACTATAAGATACATTAGATATTGGTTTCATATCTAAAGATGGGAAACAACATCTCTAACTTTATTTAATGAATTAGCAGAAAGAATAATTGTAGAGTCAAAAGGAGTATTTAGTTCCTTTGGAGTAATCACCAGGGGATATTTGCTATAGTCCCACTCTCCAACTGGAGGACTATCACGACCATAAATTAACTTAGTATGGAATGTCTTGAATTTCTTAAGTAGCTTCTCTTTTTCATCACCAAGGAAATCAAAGCAAAGATGAGGATGTTCTATATAAAGTTTTTGTAAGTCTCTATGAAAACAATATCTTGATAATTTTAATGACTATAAAATTGAAGCTTTTTCAAGGTAAAATCTTCTCAGTTTAACATATTGACTTAAATGGTCTCTAGAAACAAGCTGGTCAGATGAACAGTCGCTATGTGATAACATAATGAAATGAAGCTAAGCATAAAAGGCAAGATTAAATTAAATATTTACAAATCAATATATTATTACATGTTTATAATTATTCATCTGGTTCATACAAGATAGACTTAGAAAAAATTCAGAAACAAATTTATCCGTATAATACTTAATTTTTTCAAGAGGAAGATGTTGGGGAATGGATCTGACTCGTGGTAAATTACAACAAGCTCCAGGATGCGGTTCGGACCCAAATTTGTCTAAGTATCTCTTATGAAAGCACATAAGTAGACCCCTACTAAATTCATCTAAATATGAAAAATCAACAATGGGATGTCTACAATAGGCCTTATACAAGAATTTCACTAAAATATCCCTCTCTTTGATAAGCATCCAGAATAAAGTGATTAACTCCCGGTTCTCTTTCACGGGAGCATCATAGCGAAGGCGCTCACTCCTTAGCCAAGGAGCATTTTCTAGATGCTTAAAAGGTTCCAGCACTGCTGCACTCATATTAAGTTTATGATATTTATCGGAAAGTACATTGTGCTTCCTTAATTGCTTGTTTAACTCCCTATATAAACTATTTCTCTTTACTTGTTGTCCATCAACTTTGGTTCTATAGGAGTGGATGGATTTCTTCCTTATCTAAAATGAATGATTTACACCATTATTACCTTCGAAGTAAAAGATGTTCAAACAGAGAATCCCACACCTGTGATGCTGGGACCGATGCTTGGGAAGCTTGTTCTTTCTCCTTTAGTGCTTTAACATCAATTAAAGCAGACTCTTCTTCTTCAAGATCGGAGGCGTGGCAAATTCAAGTGGGACTCAATTGTGAGGAGATGTATCTTTTTCAAAAGCTCCAACATTGTCATATCCATCTTTGTCAGAAGTCTTAGTGTGTCCCTCTCTATCGCCACATGAACCTTGATCGTCGTTGATGTTGTCTTCATCGTCATCATTATCATCGTCGTGGTCATCATCATCATTATCCCCATCTTCCTTGGCAGCATCATTTTTGTTGCCTTTATCATTTGAGTCAGATTAGACTTCAAAAGAAGGGATGACTAAAGAAAGAACCTTGGAAGCGCCGATTAGCACCTCTTCTGCAGCTCTAATTCCCTGCTTCATTCGATTGATCATGCCCACTACTTTATCAACAAGGGCAAAGTCCAGCGAGGGGAGGCTTAGCTCGGGGCATTTGTCAATATTGTCAACATAGGCGGGCATCAGGGCTTCTTCGAAGGAATTCATCATTATCTCCTAAAGTATGGTATCAAGAAACTGTGACACTCGCTGTTTGACATCTGAAATAGTATTAACTACCATTTTTTTGGGAAGCCTTCCTCCTCTTCAATTTCTCTTTCAGAGAGGAATTCTCTGCTGCTATTTGGACCTTGTTCTTGTGGAATTCTTTGATGGTTAGTTGCATTATGAAGTTTTCATCAGCGAAGAGTTGGCTGGCTTTCCTTTCTTCTAAGATAATGGATTTTATTCGGGTGAGAGAAGTCCTCAATCGCTCCAGTTTAGATGTTGCTTCATCTTTTTCCACGGATAAGGAAGAGACTTGGTTCTTTAGGGCAGAAATTTCCTCTTGAAACTTGGAGGATTCGATAGAGAATTTAGATGCCTCCTCATGCAAAGTTAACAAACTCTTGGAAATCTAAATGAAGAAATGCAGCGAAAGTCAAAAATTTAGAGAAGAACGGCAATGTTAAAGTCAAGTGAAGAGAAACTTATCAATAATTGTTGTTCTATCAAAGAACAGTGATAATCTGTAATAACCTGCCAAGCTAGGAATGAAAGAACGCGGGTGCATAGAGGAAAATGGCGCGGATTTTGAGAGTGACTGGGCTATCTCTTCAAAATAAAAAGAGGAAGAAGGAGACGTAAGCCTTGGAGGAATGCACTTCTGAGTAGGAGTCATCTTCAAAGCTTTTTGCATTTGTTTAAGTGAACTGGGAGAACTTGAAACAATGGTGCAGAGAGAGGATTGATTGCAGTAGGAGTTTCTTGGATTTATCCTTAGGAGCTTCAACAGTCGGGCTCTTCGAAGCTTTGTCAAAAGAAAAGATTCCTTCTCTTCCACATCAACTACTTTAGCTATCTTAGGAGGTGGTTTTACCGCAGTTGATTGCTCCAACTTTCTCTTGATGGCCATCTTAGTCTTGGTAAGAGATTGAGCGATGAATGGTGCACGAGAAGTCGTAGGAGGAAGAACTATACCACTAGCAGGCTTTTTGACTTGAGGAGCAATGGTAAAGAATTCAAGAAGATCAAAAGTCAACATAATAATTTGAAAAACAACATAGCAGTAGATATCACGAATAGTATTATAGCGTACTAGAGTGGTCAGAGTAAATGGGGGACAAAGGGGAGAAATTTATAGGATCCCTCGGAGAAAGGAAGCATTTGCTTCGTGATGTGTGTTGGATCAAAGAAGGCTGTCCAAAAGTCCTTTGACTGGAGGGAAGAATAGAATGCTTCTTCAAATTGGTAGGATTCAACGGCTTCAATTAGTTTTCGATCTCATTAGAAGCTGTGACTAGTGACTCCACCATTCTCTTATTCTTATTAAGTTCTTTGGCAGTAGCAACTAGCATAAGGCAAAGTAGTGAAGGTCTAGACTTACAAAGAGTAGAGAAAATCCCACTGATATTTAGAAAGCATCTGACGAAGAAAAAATTGTTCTCCCAGTGTCTAAACTTGTTAACCCCCTCTGATATTAGCTTCTTCGAAGCATTTTCCATAAAGATTTTTCCATTGATATTGCTAAGCTTGACCAACCGGACAAAGTGGTTTAAAACTTTAGCATTTAAAGAAAGGAGGCCAGACTCTAATGCCATCAACTCCAAAGACAGAAGGTAAGTGTATACATTTGGGGACAGCTAGATCGGAGCGATTTCAAGATAAGAAAGGAACATAGACAAAAACTCCATAAAAGGGAAAAACCCTCCGTGCCATATATGAATGGAAGTATAAGCAAAGAACCCTTCGGGAGGGTTGCTAATGGTGTTAGTTTCTCCAGGAGGAATGGCCTCCACACTAGTAATTCCATAGTCATTGAGAATGGCATCTACTCCATCTTATTTAGATATCAGAGCATGCTTTGAAGTGGCTTTGATCTTCTTTGGAGAGTTTATGTTTCTGCCAGGTGAAAATGTTTCAGTTAAAGTTTCCAGTTTGTTATGAACCTAACATTCTTTCAAGAATTTGTAGAGACCCAACTGAACATGAAGCTTTATATTCTTGGAAGAATGTTAAAGTTAAAAATTAGAGATATAGAGCTTTCGGCAGAGTCGAAAGGGAATGAAAAATTAACATTAAACAATTACCTCTCGACAATGTCTAAAGCTTAACTATGAACATCCACTGAGCTTTTGACAAGGTCAAAAGGGAGGGTTGAAGTATATGTCCAATCGGCACCTTTTAACAATGCCAAAACTCAATAAGAACTATGTTGTTAGAAGGAAATGGTTAAAGCTAAGTTATAAGCTTGAACAAAAATACACTACTAATATTCAATGAACAAGATAACAAGGCCCTTAGACGTTGTCGAAGCCTATGGCTTAGTTTTTCTAAGGAAATATGAATGCTGTGGAAACCTTATATACTCATTGAGTCAAAAGGCCCTAGATTAAAATCATATGAACTTGGAACGTTTAAACAATGCTGGAGAAAGTGATTATAGAAGGTTTCAACTCATTAGTTACAAAAGGTTTTGATGGGGTCAAAAGGGCATCATGATTTGCAAAACATACTAAAACAATTTCAGTCAACACAAAAGGTTTCTATTGGGACGCAACGTTTTGCGTTCGAAAGGATGACTACATTCTACTTTACCACACAACCTTTCGAAAAAGTCAGACAAATTAGCGCCATAATACCTTTCGACCCCATCGAAAGAGGCTAAGAAAGCAAAATAAAAGTTGTGGCCTTAATCACTTTTGAAGGGGTAGAAAGGTAAATTTGTGGCGCCAATTTTTAATCTGTACAATTCAAAGCTTCTGGGCGAAGAAAATAGAAAGACCTTTCTTCCCTAAAACCGATTTCAAACCCGGGAATTCAAAAAAAAATAAGCGAATGAATCAAAACCATTGAACCAGCAGATTTAGACATGAATCAACCCTTTGGATTTTGAAGTCTACGAAACGAAAATTCAAATTTCCTTAAAAGCGGCAAAAATCACAAAATATGGAATTGAGTTTGAAACGAAAATTACTGAAAAAAGAATAAAAATCGAATTGAACTATGAAATAGAATCAAAAAGTACTTCCAGTTAAGTTAAAACTCGAACAAGTTCCAGGAAAATCAAAAACTGAAATCTCAATTGTGAGTTTCGAAAAAAATTAAGATTCATCGTGAAATAAAAGAGAGAGAGATTAGAAAAACAAAATAATTTTAACTTACGATTGAATCTAACTTCTTCTTTTGTTGAGGAAACGGTAATTTGGAGAATTTTTGGAATTTATTTGCTTTTTCTCGAAGTTGATTTAGTTAAAGATAAGTGAAGAGGAAGAAGAAGAGAATGTAATTTAAAAGGAAAGTCAGAGAAGGCGGTAGGACATTAGATCAGATTTAAATAAATGGTCTAGGTTTACATGGGAATGACAAAAGGCGGAAAGTTTGTAGGTTTTGACATAGTTGACTTGGAAAGTCAAGTGCATCCCTTTACAAGAGGGGCAAATTTTACCATCTAAAATTACTTTCGACTTAGTCGAAACCACTTTGAGCAGAAGACAGAGAAGAACAAGAAGAAAATGCTTTGGCTAGACTTTTCGAAAGAGTCGAAGGGATGTTACAGCCAAAGTTCGGAAGATTCTTTACCTTTCAAAGGAGTCGAAAGCACCCTTCCACCCGACCACCTTTCGAAGTAGGTGATTCCATAGGCATGAAGACCTTTCAAACGAGTCAAAGCAAGAACGTTTGAAGACAATGAAGGACAACTCTTCAAATACGCACTAAAACTTTCGAAACCAAGGTATCGTCTTCACTCAAACCACTCAAAAGCATGTATTGGCCTGAATAACCCTTTCGAAACCTAAACCAAGCCTTTCGAACTGGTCAAAGCCATTATTGTACAGGGAGGTTCCATATCAAGTCACAGACAAGAGTTCGGAAGCAAACAACGGCATCGAAACCATCAACATCTCAACATCTTTGAAACGCTGAATAAAGCCTATCAACAGAGTCGAAAGCTCTTACAGAGCAACATAGAGAAGAGAAGTGCAACTTTTCCTTTTGACAGAGGTAGAAGCATACAAGAGACAATATGCCAGCTACCTTTCGACCAGAATGAAAGCATTAGGTTCGAAAGGTGTCGGCCTGCATCTATAGATAAGACCCAATGGGTCAAGTTTTGCGTATTCGAACTCGGTTATTCTAAACTTGTATTCTCTTGATTCTAAAAGCTATAAAACCTTAATTTGCAAATCGAAATAGGAAAACTTATGAATGGAATATTCTTTAAGGTGAGAAAGGGAAGCCTATAGCATTTCTAATTACTTAATTGTTTCTTAAGCTTTTATTTGGTCTAACCTTGTGTTACAAGTATCGACTGTATCAAAGGGTCTCTTCCAACTAGGTTAAACCCCATATATTCTCAAGTAATACAAGCTATTGGTTCCACGCCACCTTTCCCAAGACTTCTACTTTCAACCAGGTCGAAACCCCATACCAACTCACATTGGCCTTTGATTCCCAACCTCAGCCAAGACACTTAAGGATACTGCTTTCGATAGGGTCGAAACCTAAATCCCATATTCTTGATCTAAGTCTTAACCACTGATCAACTTAGCTTTCAATAAGGTCAAAACCTACCAAATCGAGTCATAATATTGGATACTCAGGGTTATCTTCTTGTGCTTTGTAACCGCTATGAAAGGAAGGCTTTTGAAGGGATGTTTATATTATCCCAATAAGCTCGTTAGGCTGTTAAGTAAATAAACTAGCCATTTTGAGTGGATCGTAAGGTTGTTTTGTACGAGTTCACACTAAAGCAACCTATTCGAAAAGAATAAAAAAGAGGATATACATATTATACTTTTCATCGTTTATCCAAGAAAAACCAAAAGGGATTAACCTTGACCTTTAACTCTACTTCAGGGTGTTGACAAGATTTCATGTTAACAAAGACCTTATTAGTTTTTACAAACAATGAGTTATCTGATTTAACAGACTAAAAACTCAAATTTATTAATATTGTTTTCAATTTGTCAAACCAAACCCTTGGAGCTTATTTGAGCCCATAAATAACTTTATTTAACCCGCACACATATTTTCTGTCATGCTTGTAGCTTGGTGGTTGCTCCATGTATACTTCTTACTGCAAGTCACCATTTAAAAAAGCATTACTTACATCAAGCTGTTTGATACTCCATTTTTTATATAAGGATACAATAAGAATGTTCTGATTATTGTTGGTTTTACAACTAGGGGAAAAGTTTCACTAAAATCGAAACCATATTATTATGTGTATCCTTTGGCTACTAATCTTGCTTTTTATCATGCTACTGTCTTATTTGGATTTTTCTTTAATCTGTATGTCCACCTGCATCCTATCACATTTGTTTTCGAGTGGATATACTAAATTCCATGTTTTATTCTTTGTGAGTGTGTGATACTCCTCATCCATTGCTTTCTTCTAGTTTTTATTTCTTGTAGCCTGATCAAAAGTTTGTGGTTCTTCTGAAGGAACAGTTACAGTATATGGTTTGGGTTTAAATATCCCATTCTTTGATCCAGTAGTCATGTTGTAACACCTCATAAAATGAACCATAAATAAATAAAGCAAGTTAAAATAAATATGATAAGGGTTAGATATGGGAATTTTATAAAAGTTGGAATTTGACTGCGAAAGTCAATCTGTTGGTTCATGGCGAAATTCTGATCTATTTCCATATATAATATGCTGAAAACAGAGCTCAAACAAAGAAGTTATGAGCATTTTAAGTTCTTAGATTTAAATTAATTTAATTTGAATTCAAATTCAAATGAAAATCAAATTCAGGATTTAAATTTCAAAAATTTGCTTGGGACTAGGTAAACTTTTAGTTAAAGCTTAACATTAAAAATTTACTTAGGAAATAAAATAATTCGACAATGGAAACAAGTATAAATGCCCATGAATAAAAGAGCGATCGACCTGAATAGGTTGATCATTGTGGTCGACCGCTTGGCAACGATAGTTGCCAGTGGCAGCTAGGGTTTTGTATTATATTCTATTCGATTGTGTGCTCCAGTTTTACCCATTTCCTACCTAATTTCATCATACGGTTCTGGTGTGTTTCAACTCCTATAAATAGAACCCTACCCTCTCCACTTTTATTCATATTATTTTGGAGAATACGATGGAACACTGCCATTGATATCTCTTTAATAAAATTCAAAACTCCGTAGAAAATTCAAGTAAGCATTCAACTTATTTCATATTTGTTTCTTCCTCCTCCAATCAATTCTTACACTATTCTTCTCCAATTATTCTAAATCTAATGAATACATATATATATAATTTTCCCAATTGTATGTATGTGTGTGTGTGTATCAAAAGAGAGAGATTCTGCCAGAGATCGAAAGGCAGCAAATCCATCTTAGTAAAGTTAAGGCCAATCTATATGTGGAAATCTTGTATTTCTTTGCAGTAGTTGTTTAATGTATTTCTTTTGGATTTGAATATGCCTTACGTATTTTGGGATTTTGAAAATATGATAGATAAAATCCATCAAAATTCCTTTTTCATTTCAAATTGTTAATTCTATGTTGAGATTCCCAATTATTTACTTCAATTTGATGGAATTTTTTTCATTTATGCAATTTTTGATAATTCCATAGTCTATTTCACTTCTCCTTCTTCTTTGGGTGTGATCCTTTAGTAAGATAAGGGGTTTAGATTACAAGTTATATTTGTATTTTACACCACTTAGTCTTATCTATTTGTTTGTAAAAGAGGAGTTGAATAGAATGTAGGGTTTAGATTGCAATTCTTATTGTTTAAGACATATCATTGAATCGGTGTAATAAATTGAGTTTCTATTTTATTTACAAATCTATTATTGCAGTTTTGATTATGAATATTTATTCTCTATTTTGGACATTAGAATTCCATGAAATCTGGAAAAATTGAAGAAAAAGGATTGGTAATAATAATTACTTAGGGAATTGACATTTAACTCTAGTTTATAGCATAAAACCCGTGCGTTTAGAACTTATTACGTACTAATATTTATTTATTTCTATTTATGTAATTAACAAATAATTAATGCGTATTTATCATATTTAATTAGGAATTTATTTACATTTATTTTCCATCATTGAGAAGGTAATTGATTTTGACGTGAAAATAAGAGAAAACTCATATGTAGCTTAATTATTATTTTAAGGCGTAGTATGGAAGATTCCTTACAAGGCCTTATTTATGAAACGGTTGGATGAGTATACATATATGGAGAGTAATTAATTTATGGCTAATTCATAGGGATGCGAGGTCAATAGAGTTATATGACAGAAGTCTACCCTTCACTTTGAGGCACCAGCAGTTGTGTACACTTTTATTAATGTGAGATGTCCTCATGATAACTATTTGTAGTGATACTAGGTTAGTTCCAAATTTGGTAAGGGAAGTCTACCAGCTAATCTGGCTACCAGTTCCTATGAACAGAGGACTAATGTGAGACGTCATTATGGGTATAGGTCATAAGACGAAGGCCCTACGTTGGGGTTTGGCGTATTAAGTGGTTGGACTCGCTTTTCCCCAGATGCTGTATTAAATGGCCAAGGGGTTACATTAGGTAGCATCTCTACAGGGGTTTGCTTCTGGAATTAGGCCATAGATGATAGATTCTGCTTATTTTCAACTTAGAAGTATTAAGTAGCATATGAGATTCCATATGATGTTAGGTAGATAGTACCATTGAGGAGCACACTTCTGGAATTAACCCTTTAACACGGGTTCTGGCTATTTTCCAATGGGAAATATTACGCTGCTTGGGTATTGTCTCTTACATTTTTAGTTACTTATGACGTATGATTGGGATAACGGATTTACTTCTGGACTGGAAGGTATTAAGTAGCTGGACCCATCTCATTCCTTATAAAGAGGTATTAAATGATTTTAATGATTTTATTTTCGTAGACATATTCTTATTTTGAAATATACTACCTAAGTACTGAAAAGGTAAGACTTAAGGTTTTTATTCACCAGTCACTTGTTGTTCTGACTCCTTCCTCATTACAACACAGATTAAGGATGGAGTAATAGTGATGACGATGCTTAAAGGTGAAGAAGCTCGGCAAGTGGCAGAATTTATTATTGTTTGCTTCCATATATATCCATAGATTTAAACAATTATTGTAACAGATATTATATTACAATTTTTATATGATTTCATGTTATGACATTTTTATGGTTTTGAAATAAATGGGTACACTTTACTATTATATTTTGTTCCATCCATTATGAGTTTTGAAAGTTTAGTTATGGCTTTGCAATGTTATTTCTTTTTACCACCAATAGCTTGCCTTAGAATGGATCTAAGTTTCGATGGGTCTTTTCTGGGTCGAAATTTAGGCATGTTCTAGGGTGGGTTGTTATATTGGGTATCAAAGCTCTAGGTTACCCAACCAGGGAAAAATTATACGCACGATGGACGTATTTGTTATTTTGAAAAGGGTATTTCAGAAATAATTTTCAAAAGAATTCTTACTACACACACACATCCCCCTCCTCTCTTCTTGAACATACCTACATACACTAGGAAAACTTTTCTTTACTTTCAACATGTAATACTATCTTAGGAAACCATCGTTAAAGGATTAACCTACAGGATAGTTGATAGGGCTGATAATCAATCTTCTTTCGAACAATGAAACCCTACCCGTAGAATATCACCCATTCATGGAATGCTTGAATGATTTAAGTAGTATCTTAGTGTTGTCCGACAGGTTCCTATTCCTCTAGCTGCACCAGTAGCACCCACTGCCCCGGTCGCTGATGCAGCACCCCATCCTGTTGACTTTCCCAAGCTATGCAAGGACATTTGCAATATGGGAGGAAAGACATACTTCAGAGTTAAAGGATATTGAGAAACTAATGCATGGATTGGTAACTGTGGGAAGAAATTTAGAGATCTTGTTTAGGGTGATCAGCTAAGAAGAAGAATAGTAGCTTGGCGCCTTAAGAAGCTTTAAATTGGTGAAACTTTGTGATTGATGAGCACCCAGGTAGGATATTCTCTTGCGACGAATTCAAGAACCAATTCAAGACGAGATTTATATCTTGAGCAAAGGTTAACTTGCAATCGGAAAAGTTCATTCAGTTGAGACATGGAGATTCTACCCTTAAGAAGTGCATAGCTAAGTTTACTGAATTAGTTAAATTTGAGATAAACCTGATAGAAATGCCTATGAAAAAGGCCATGAAATTTGTGAAAGGCTTAAATTCCCCACTAAGAGAAATTTTATTGACCCAAGTACCTATGGGGGCCACGTATGAGATGTTGGTAGAAACATCGATGTTGCACGTTGCCAATGAGAATAAGAGGGAGAAAGAGAAGTCTGCATATACCCAAAAGCAAGGAGGGTCAAAGAAGGAGAGTTTTAGGGCCAATAAGAAATCTAAGGGGAAGCTTAAGAAGGAAAAAAGGTGTGTAGGAGATGCCAAAAGAGGGGTCACGAAGCTAAAGATTGTAGGGTGAGTTTGATGAAGAAGGCCTTTAAAGGAAAGTGCTTTAACTTCCACGAGGAAGGGCTTCACAAGAATGAATGTCCTAAGATGGCTAAGGAAGGACGAAATGGACATGCCTACGTTATTGAAGATGTCCCTATTGCTAGTAACCCATTAAGGGAGCAAGGAAAAGCAGCTCTAGAAGGTATAACTCTTAATTTTAGGGTTATTATTCGTACCCTATTTTATTCGAGGGCATCACATTCCTTTATTGATAGGGATGTAGTAAATTTCGTAAACCTTAAAGCCTAAATGGTCAACAGTCCAATTGCGGTTTCAATCCCATTGCGGTTCGATTCATCTTTCTCTTATTTGCAAAGACTTGGTGTTAGACATATGCGACGTTGATTTCATATGTACTGCGTACATTCTAAATTTCGAGGGGTATGGACTTATCTTGGTATAAATTATTTGTCATATTATGGAGCCATTCTTGACTGTGATAAATGGGTAGTACGATTAAGGAGTCATCAAGGTCGTTACCAAGAAGTTCTTTGTACACTCAAAACTTTAGCTGAGTTAAACCATTTATATTCATTAAATCTATCTATTGATGTAGAACCACTATCTTTACCTATAGTTTTTGAATTTCTTGATGTCTTCGAGGTGGTCTCGGGTTTCCCACCCCATAGAGGAATTAATTTTCAAATTGATTTGGAGAAGGACGCAAGACTCACTTCTTTTCCTTTGAGACATATAGCCCCTAAAGAAAGAAGGAAACTGGATAAACAAATCTTAAAGATATTGAAGAAAAGATTCACCCGTTGGAATACTTCTGAGTAGGGAGCCCCTGTCATTTTTGCAACTAAGGTAGATAGTTCTTTAAGACTTTGCATTGATTATAGGAAGTTCAATAAGTTAACAAAGAGAAATAGGTACCCTAATAGTAGATGATTTGTTCGACCAACTTATAGTGGCTAAAGTCATTTCCTAATTGGACTTAGCAAAGGGATTCCATCAGTTAAGGACTGCAGAGGAAAGCAAGTCGAAGACCGCTTTCCGTATGCCAGATGGACTCTATGAATAAGAAATATTGCCATTTGGACTGAAAAATTCCCCAACATACTTCATGGATTTGATGAGTAGAATATTTTGAGGGTAACTTAACAATTTGTCATGGTGTTGTTGATGATATCTTGGTTTTCTCCAAAGTCAAGAAGGAGCATGACGACCACCTTAGGGAGGTAATGGAGAGCTTGAGAAGAAACTGGCTCAAAGCCAAGTTTTCTAAATGCCACTTTTGGAAAATGAAGTTAGGTTCATGGGTCATATTGTTTCGGAGAAAGGATTAGCAGTGGACCTTACTAATTGGAAGCTATCCAAGGTTGGAAGGTTCCTAGTAATGAATTGGAGGTTAGAAGTTTTCTAGGGTTGGAAGTCTAATATAGGAAGTTCATCAAGAGCTTTGCACAAATAGAAACCTCTTTAACCCGATTGGCCCAGAAGAATCTAGTCTTTGTTTGGGATGTTAATTGCACCAAGGCATTCGAGAAGCTCAAGGAGTCATTGGCTAGTGCACCCATGCTCATTATTGCAGTTGGAATCAAGTCGTTTATGGTTTTCTTGGATGGATGAGGCACATGATTAGGAGCAGTTCTTATGCAAGAAGGGAAGGTAGTTGCTTATGCTAGTAGACAGCTAAAAGATCATGAGAAGAGGTATCCAGCGCATGATTTAGAATGGGCAGCCATGGTTTTTTTCTTTGAAGATATGGAGGTATTATCTCTTGGTGGAAAGATTTGAGCTATTCAATTGGTCATGAATCACTCGAATACCTATTTCTCCAAAAATATTTGAATCCTAGGCAGTAGAGTGGATGGATCATATAACATCCTCTGACGTTGGTATTCAATATACCCTCGAAAAAGAGAACGTAGTCACCGACGCCCTTAGTAGGAGACCACTACCCTAGGTGTTATATTTGAATGGAGATAGTTGGAGTTTCTCTTGAATTTTAACCTCCAACTGCCAATAGAATCCATCCAAGGTTTTCTACCAGTTATGGAGTTAGACCTGCCTTGATTGATTGTAATGGACATGAGCAAGTAAAAGACAAGGAGTTAGTAGAGATTCTAGAAAAATTAAGGAGAGAAGTTCATTTTTCCATGCTAGAAGATACTCAGCTGATGAGAACGGATATTTGAGAAGAGATGGACATCTTTGTGTCCCAATGATTGATGACATGATGAGAGATGTGCTTATGGAGTGTCACTACTCAAGCATGACCGTTGCTCCTAGAGGAGATAAGATGTACAAGGACATGAAGAGAAATTTCTTTTGGAATGGAGCGAAGAGGAGCATAGCTGAGTTTGTTGTTAGGTGTTTGACATGTTAAAGACAAAAGCTGAGCAAGGGAAGCCCGGTGGATTATTATTACCATTGGAAATTCCGATTTTGAAAGTGGGAGCATATTTCAATGGACTTTGTGGAAGGATTGCTTAAAAGTCAGAAGGGCAATGAGGCTATTTGGGTTGTTGTAGATAGAATCACTTAGAGTGATCATTTTGTTTCGATTAGGGGAAATAAGACTAGCGCCTCTCTCACCCGGATTTATCTTAAAGATGTAGATCATCTACATGGAATTTCTGAACTTCTATAAGAATACTTAGTGATAGGGACCCCTTGGTTCACTAGCAAGTTTTGGAGGAGCCCACAGACAGCTTTGGGAACTTCTTTGAACCCTAGCACGGCGTATCACCCACAAACTGATGGACAAATAGAGATAGTGAATTAGAATCTAGGAAGACTTGTTGAGAGCTTGTGTTTTGGATATCGAAGGACGTTGAGAGAAGCACCTACCTTTGGTTGAGTTTGCGTATAATAATAGCTATCAAACTACGATCGGTATGGCCCCTTTTGAAGCACTTTATGGTCTGTCATGCAAATCGCCTAGTTGTTTGTGGAAAACCACCGACAAAGTGTTCTTTGGACTCGATTTGATATGTGTTATCACAGAAAAAGTATAGCTAATCAGGAAGACGATGAAGGTAACGCAAGACTATCAAAAATCTTATGTGCATAAAAGAAGGAAAAATCTTGAATTTGAGGATGGTTATATAGAATTTGTTAAAATCTCCCCTCTTAGAAAATTTGTTAGATTTAGAAAGTGTGGAAATTTGGCACCTAAATTTATTGGGTCACTCAGAATTCTGAAAAGAACAGGAAAATTGGCATATCATACGGAGCTTCCTAATGAGTTGGCAGGAGTCCACAATGTTTTCCATGTTTCTCACCTTAGGAAATACTTCCATGACACCGCTAGTAGAGTAGAGCTTGATTAGTGAGAGAATTTTGAGATGGAGCCGACAGTGCCTCGTGCCACCACAAGCATTGTGGAGCATGGTACTAGGAGACTTCGCCATAAAATAACTAAGTTGGTCCAAGTACAGTAGGGGGATAATCTAGTAGAAAGCACATGGGAGATCGAGGAGAATATGAAAAACACTCACCTAGAGATTTTTACTGGTAATTTTTCTCTCCAAGATTAGGATTTTGGTTGCATAAAGGTTGCTAGATTGGATGTTAGGAGATTATTATTACATTTTCCACAATCACTTTGCGGTCATATAGAAATTTTTATGCATGTTTATGATACTTGCATACATACTTACATGACATAACACGCTCATGCTAGGATTGAGCTCATTTTAGCATGTCTGTGGTACATAATCACATTACACTAATTGCTGAGTACGTAGTTGTGTAGAGGAATTGGTTGTATAACATGTATATATTGCAAGTTACAATGTTTGTCTATTGGAAGATTTCTATGCGAAATCATTTTTAAGGGGGAGGAATGTAACACCCCGTAAAATAAACCATAAATAAATAAGTAAATTAAATTAAATAGAAGGATTGGATATGGGAATTTTACAAAAGTTAGAATTTTACTGTAACGACCCGAAATTTGAGGCAATATCAATTTAATAATCTGCAATAATAATTTAATTGGATTGAAAATTTTCTTTATAATTTTTATTTAAATTGATAAATGTAATCTTTTAAAGGAAAACAAATATTTAATCTGGTAAGTGTGATCAATATATTTTAACAAATTAAAATTGGATATAATTAATTTTTCCAAAGCTAATGAGATTTTATTTTGTTTATAATATATATATTTGATATATATTGTGAAGAGAATATCTTTTGCTTTAAATAAAAGATTTAATTTTCAAAATTGTAATATATATATGCATATGTTATAATTTGATATCGTTTTGAAATTTAATTTAAATATATTGATAATCTATATATGTATGAAATTTTAATTTTTAGCTTTGTTTTAACTTTCAAAACTTAATTTAGATTTATCAAATTATTTTCAATTATAAGAGAATTGTTTGTTTTTAAAAAAATAAGACAATTGTTTGTTTTTAAAATATGATAGTTGAAAAGGAATTTAAACAAGCTTTTTTTAAAATGTTTAATTTAAAAATTGTTATAAGTGTATAAAAAATATATTTAAAGACATGTTAACATATCTTAATGACAAATTTTCAATTTATATTGAAAATTAATTAGTTGTAGCAAATTTTCTTTTAAAGGCATACATAAGTATTTATTAATTAAGTAGCTTTAATAAGTAAGTTATATTACATTTTAAATTTAATAAAATTTATTTAAATACTTATGTACATATATAATCATATTATCACATTTGGTATCAGAGCATTAGGTTGAGTGAATACCTAGGCTCTGGAGTGGTGTCTTTCTTGAGAGAGCGTACTTGTAATTTTATATATATAACTATACATATATATCTACCTAATCTATTGGGTTATCTGTTCGGATTTTCTAACATAAGTTTTAAAGGTAGATGGAGTAGTGGGGTGTGTGTGTAACACGACTACCACTGATGGAAGAGGTCCATATGTTTGAGGTTGGAAGTATTTGTCAAGACTGTAGACCTAATACCGTCTCAAGAGAGATTTGTGGTTTGGAGTAAGGATTTCTTTGATATCCGAAGGAAATCTTTTTAAAGATTCGGAGTTTGTCTTTGAAGTGTAAGTTTGGATTTTGCTCGGGTGAGCGAATTTTTCTTGAGTTTGGATCTGTCGGAAGTACAGAAGTAAGTGATGATATCTTGGTAACTGCGTGATGAGATGTAGTATCCATGGATATTCCAGAAGATGTTTTCTCTTGAAGCAGTTTTAGAAGTGGTTGAGGAGAAGTCCTTACCTGCCGCAGAGAAGATTCGTCTGTGTAGAAGTTGTTTGGATCTGTAGCATGGAGGTTGACTGTTTTGGAATTTGAGACTAAGGTCTATAAGTTGCTTCGCTTCGGCATGGTCTCATTTGTCATCCTTTAAGGAGAGCGAGATGTTGATGCTTGGTTTGGAGCTCGAATCTCTTGAGAAGATTTCTGCCATCTCGGAGGTCTTTTGTGTGGTTTGTTGATACTTTTGGTTTTCGAGAAGCCTTTGGATTAGAAGTTTTTGGTTAGCTGTGGTAGTAGTGCAACTCGAAGTGTTCGGTGTGCTGACGAGAAGGTCTTTTGGCTTTGCAGCATCATCGAAGTAGTGTTGGGAAGTGCAGTGTGCTCATTTCTCCAATGGTTCGGGAATCTTAGTGGTTCTTCTATCAGTAGCCCGGGCAATTGGTGGAAGTTATCTTGAAGAATTAACCTTGTTTGGAAATGCTTAGAGCTGTTCTAATTGGTAAAGAGAGGATACTTTCTTTGGAATTCGAATTAGGTTGGATCGCAAAAGTGACTTGCGATTGGTTTGGAATTTTCTTGAGTATTCTTTTGATTGAGACTGAGGATTCTCATGAGGAAGTAGGAGCTGCTGGAGTAATCAGAAGTTCGTCTGCATCTGGAGTGGAGTTCCATATTGTTTTGGTTCCAGAAGTGATTTTGGTAGCTGGCCCGGTTGTAGGATGGTCCTTGGAGAAGGTAGAGTTGGAGTTGCAGCTCGGTATATTTTTGGGTTTGATTTGGTCAGATCTAGTTTTTGAGTTTGGATTCTGTAGTAAGGTTGTGTGACCGAGTCAGATGTGTCACTAAGATTATATGGATTTGATGAACGAAGTTTCCCGGATTTAGTGGATAAGTTTGTACTCGTGTTCATCAACATATCTCATTTATTTCAGAATCAGAGTTGTGCAGCGGAAGCGAGGTAGCTGCTGTGCAACGAAGGAAGCGAGTTCTGTTTTCTATTGCTTGAGAAGTTGAGTTTGTCTTCTGGATTTCGATAGATTTTGGAAGACTTTTCTGTGGAATAGGATCCAGAAGCTTGTTTGTTTTGGTCTAGTTGTTTTTGGAAGCATCTGCATAGGTTGAGCTGATCGGGAAGAAGATTGGCATCCCAGGTTTGTCTGTTGAGTTATACAGATATGAGATAAGGAGTTTTGAATTCGAAGTTTGAGACTTCATTGTGGTTGAGGATTTCTCTGCTTAAGATAGCAGTAATTGAGTAAGATTGGTTGGTTAGTGCTATGGCATTTGAGATCTCTTATATGTGTTCTGATAAGATAAGATCTATTGTCTGTAAGATTGAATTGCCAGTTTGGATAACTGGAATTCATTGTATATCACGTATCTCTGAGTGAGTACGTGTATGATTCATTTTTGGTTGTGGAATCTGCAGTTCAGTTGGATTTGGGAGCTGTGTTAGACTTGAGTATAGTCTGATGTTCTGTTCAGATTGATGGATCTAGAGAGAGAGGAGCTCTGGATTTTGGTGGTGTAGTTTGTTAGTTTAGTTTCTGTAGAGCGAGTCTCCCGGTGATTTTTTTTTACTTGGGAAACTCGAAATAGTATTAGAATTTTATTCTGACATATGTCAAGATAATTAGTTAAGTTTGTTTGTGTGATTGATTGTTTTGGTTGTTAGTAACTAATTGATAAGTATGCTTTGCTGATTGGATTAAAATCTTTGCTAGGTTATTAAATTACCTTTGCTTTAAAATTTCGGGGACGAAATTCTTCTAAGGGGGGAGGATTGTAACGACCCGAAATTTGAGGCAATATCAATTTAATAATCTGCAATAATAATTTAATTGGATTGAATATTTTCTTTATAATTTTTATTTAAATTGATAAATTTAATCTTTTAATGGAAAACAAATATTTAATCTGGTAAATGTAATCAATATCTTTTAACAAATTAAAATTGGATATAATTAATTTTTCCAAAGCTAATGAGATTTTATTTTGTTTATAATATATATATTTGATATATATTGTGAAGAGAATATCTTTTGCTTTAAATAAAAGATTTAATTTTCAAAATTGTAATATATATATATATGTATGTATGTATATGTTATAATTTGATATTGCTTTGAAATTTAATTTAAATCTATTGATAATCTATATTTGTATGAAATATTAATTTTTAGCTTTGTTTTAACTTTCAAAAGTTAATTTAGATTTATCAAATTATTTTCAATTATAAGAGAATTGTTTGTTTTTAAAAAAAATAAGACAATTGTTTGTTTTTAAAATATGATAGTTAAAAGGAATTTAAACAAGCTTTATTTTAAAATGTTTAATTTAAAAATGGTTATAAGTGTATAGAAAATATATTTAAAGACATGTTAACATATCTTAATAACAAATTTTCAATTTATATTGAAAATAAATTAGTTGTAGCAAATTTTCTTTTAAAGGCATGCAAAAGTATTTATTAATTAAGTAGCTTTAATAAGTAAGTTATTTGCCATTTTAAATTTAATAAAATTTATTTAAATACGTATGTACACATATAATCATATTATCACATTTTAATAACACATGTAAAGTTATTAAACTAATTAAAATGACAAGTGTAAGTGTTAGTGACAAGTGTTTAACAAGTGTCTTCCTTTAAATTTTATTTTCTTTAAAATTTTTATTATCATAACATTATTCATTTAAACATAAGGGAATTTGTTTCTCTTCTTATTTCCAATCTTTCATTTTCTTCTCAAATTATTTTTCTTTCTTCATGAATTAAAGATCAAAACAGAAATATTTTTCAAAATCTGACATTGAAACCAAAAGCAAAAGTAAATCTTGAATTAAAAGATGCAATTCAACAAACCTGCAACTTCAAGTCTTCTCAGCAAGTTTCAACCTTTAGAACATCAATGTGAAGCATGCAAGAATCCAAACTTCATCGGCAAAGAAATCTGTAGGCATGTAGTAGATTTTCACCAGCATAACATTTCAGATTTCAAGAGCCTGGAAATAAATAAAAGAAATAAAGAATTAAAAACTGTCCTGGAAATTTTATAACCGGGTGAGTAAATAATTTTAAAAACTATTGTTTTGTTTTTTTACATGCATGTGATGATCTGAAAACTTTGATTTATATTTCCAGAAAACCCCATTCAGTTTATTATTGAACTTGTAAAGATGTATGAACTCTGCTTTCTGTTCAAAACCAGATTTCATTCCAAAATTTCAAAACCTCCAATAACTTTCTTATTTAATCTTGATGATTTAATAAAAGTGTATGATAATGTTTGATGAGAATTATAAAATGATTTCTGTAAATTTTAAATTTATTTTCAATGTTTAAATAAGAAATTTACAGTAAACTTAAATTTTGGTTAAAAATCAACTTGCTTAATTTCATATTTGAATTATCGGACTGGATTCGTGTTTGAAAATCACGAATTTTAACATGCAAATTGTAATTTTTTAGTGTGATAATCAATTTGAAAATTTGGAATAAATGTTATCGGCAAATTTGGTAAACTGCTGATGATCCCCTTAATAATTGAAGATGAGTTCTTGGTGGTAGCTAGTTTGGCATCATTGATCAAGGGAAAAATGCTGGAATTTTTTTTAAATGTGTGAAATTCTCTGGATCGAACGAAATAGGGTTTATTTTGGTTTTTGGTTTCGTCTGATTGTCATGCCTTTTGCATCATGGAAGGAGGACCGGGGGTGGTCGCGAGGGTAGAACATGGGGCTGGGGTTGTGACGAGTTGCTGTGGATGACGACGAGATCAACGACGTCGAGTTCATCGTTGGCGATTGAATTTTCGGTTCGAAGCTGCTGCAAATTTTCGAGCAAATAGGTTGAATTTTGATTCGTGTGAAATTGGATCGATCTGGGGTTATTTTAGTGCTCGTATGGGATCGTATGACCGTAGACATCGTCGCGATGACCCATGGTGGCCGTTGGCAGGAGGGCACGTGCACAGTGACCGTTGATGTGTGCATTGGAAATCATTTGGGGAAGATGAGATGATGACCGTGCACAGCTCGCGTTATACTCGTGTTTCCTGAGGGGCGACTAGAAGTGAATGTGGATGGGGGATAACTCGAGACAAACTCGGGGATTAACTGGTGATTGACTCGGGTATTTGGAGGTCGCTTGTATTTTCTGGTTTGTGTAGTGGGTTGGCGTTTGCAATTTTGACCTGTTGATTGAATGAATCAAGTTCAAGTTTTATGAAAGAAAACAATCTTTAAAACTTGTAATTTTAAAATATATGTTAATCAAACTTATAAAAGTATTAATTAAATTTATTTGCAAATTTAAATGGTTTTAAAATGACTACTTTGTAAGTAATTATCTCAATTTAATTCTATTTTAAAGAGAAGTGATTTTAATTTAAAGGATTAAATCAAAGTCTTAGGTTAAAAAGTTTAAGTAATGGTTTAGTAACTCAAGATTTCAAATTATTTTGAAAATAAATATTTTTAAATTAGATAATTAAATTATTTTAAAATTTTAAATTTGATTTCTAAATAACTTATTTTCAAATAAGATTATTATTATGAATTTGAAAACCAAATTGAATAAATTTGTTTTAAGTTATTGAAATTTAATTTAATTTCAAATAATTTAATTCTAAAGATAAACAGGGTTAATTTATCTTTATTATTAACTTTAGAATACTTGATTTGAATATGATTTCTAATTAAGTAAAGAATTAATTAAGATAAATGTTTCTTCTTCTTAATTAATTAAAGATTTTGAAATATAAGATGTTAATTAATTGTTTAATTAATTTTAAAAATAAATAGTTAAGTGTTTATTAAATTTTGAATAATCACTTAATTATAGATTAATTAATTGTAATTACTTAATTAATGATGAATTATTGAATGAAATTGAATGATAATTACTTGTGGAAGTAATTAGTAGAATTTACTCATGAGAGTAATTAATGGAAATGATTAATGGATAATCACTAAATGTTATCAATTAAGGAAATTGATTAATTTATTTGTTTTGAAGTTAATTAATTATGAAGTAATTAATTAATTAAAGGATTAAGGATTATTTAATAATGGAATTAATTACTTGTTAAGGTAATTAATTAAGAAAGCAATCAAGAGTTATTAGTGAAGTAATTAGAGATAATTACTTATGTAAGTAATTAAGGATTAATTATTTAACTAATTTTAATTAATTAATTAATGTGATTAATTAATTAATTAATGAGATTAATTTAATATTAATTAACTAAGGGTAATTAATTAAAATGTAATTAATTAATAAAGTAATTAATTAAGGATTAATTGTTAATTTAAATTGATTAATAATTACTTAATGAAGTAATTAAAGATTGACTAATTAGATTAATTAATCATGGGTTAATATAATTAATTAAGAATTTAATTAATTAAGGTAAGTAATTACAAATTGTTAATTACTGATTATGATTAATGAGTTGACTAATTGCAAGTTAATTAAAGGAGATTATTAATTAATAAGGATCATTAATTAATGTAATTAATGATATTAATCAAGGTTGATTAATATAAGTGATTTAATGTAAGTGTAATTAATTAATTGTAATTAATTAAGGTTTAATGTAATTAATGTAATTGATTAATTATTGGAGGTAAGTGAATGATCAATAATTATTGTAATTAATGATAGTAATTAAAGGTTAATTACTGAATATGGTTAAGGCTAATTACTTGAATGTAATTAAAGTATTATTAATCAAGGAAGATTAATTAGGGGAAATCATTGAGAATGATTAACTTATTATTTGGGATAAATAAATAAAGAAGGATTTTATGTTAATCCAATTGATTTGGAGTTAATAAATTCTGCTATTAGATGAGCAATTGATATTGGGTAATTGATATTTGGTGATTGATATTGGATGATCAATTGATATTGGATGATTGATATTGGGTGTTTGGTTGATACTGGATGTTTTGAATATCTCTGATATGTGATATGCTGATGTGTGAGATGAATGTTGATGTGAATTATCTATTATGGTAATGTGATCCATCTATCTGTTTATATCATCCTGTATATAAGTTTAACTGTTTAAACCCTTAAGTACAACTTGGACATTAAAATGGCGTTTGGTTTCGGTGAGACCGGGATCGGGTTTCCATATTTGGAATCCGAAAACCACATCGATTCCAATTAAACGTTAGGTCGTGAATCCAAGTGGAGCAAGTGAAGACTCGAGGTGTAAGGGTTATACATCAGTATAACTCTATAGGTGATTCCGTAATGAGTTTGACGGAATAGTACTTATAGGTTCGAGATGGTGATTTAGAGTGCAAGGGCTATGGTCATTGACTCTAAGGGTGATTCCAAAATGAGTGCAATGAGATAGTGCCTTTAGTTTCGTTCGAACCCGGAACGAACTTGTATGGATTTAATGCTTTCAGAACATCGTCAGGCAGGCGATGAGCATTCTAAGATAGATGTGTTCTATAAAGGTAATCGCAGCCTCAAGCCTCATCAACCGGGAATGGCTAAAACAGGGGAGGTGCAGCAAGGCTTCATGGGTAGCTCCCACTGGAGAGCAAGTTTACCCCTGTCTAGAAGTCCCTTTTTATTCGGCTGTGTGGGGCGGTTGAATTCTGGACAACTGCCGGGGTTATCTTATTCGGGACTGTTCAGTAAGGAATGGTCCCAGCCTTGTGTTGCAGGGGAGCAGGCGTACTCCTCGGTACGGTGACCTAGGCCACGTACTGTGATGGGAGGTACCCCAGTAGCCCTGCCATTGATGGAATCCAAAATCCAATAAGTGCCTGTATGGTTTTGATTGTGCCCAACTATGTCGGAACATGAGCTGTAAGCATTCCAGCTATTTCTGTATTTTATTTTGAAAACCCTGGACACTATTATAATATCACTGGATTTTCTATTAAATGTTTTGGTTAGCGTAAGGTAAAAACTTTTTCATGTTTATGTGTGGGAAGTCTTACGTGATACCTTTTCTTTTCAAAGGATTTTCTAAAGTTAAGCAACTTTAAACCGTTTACTCACACCAGACCCCTGTCTGACCCGAGTGTTTATTTTTCTGTTTTATTAAACTCTTGGGTACTCATATTATATATATGAGTAGTCAAGTGATTCAGGTTAGCTTGACGAATTCTGAAGGAGATATGGAGCAGGAGGCTTCCACGTGTAGTTATATATTGGTTCCGCTGTGTTTGTTTAGTATCTGTTTCTGTTGTACTTGAACTGTATAGTTAGACAGATGCTTATAACTATCTAATATGTGTTGAAATAAGTTGTGTACTCTGATGTAATATGATACTATGTAATATTTTAAGTGATATATTATATTTCATTCGTTCCGCTGTGAGTTCTCTGATGTTGTTGTGTTTCTTTTTTCTCTTTCTTTTCTTCTTCTATCCCTTTCTTTCTTCTAGATGATGCAATTTCCTGGAGATCGAAAGTCGGGTCGTCACATTTACCACGATAGTTATTCTGTTGCTTTCATGGCGAAATTTTGATCTATTTTCATATACAATATGCAGAAAACGAAGCCCAAATGAATAAATAAGCATTTGAAGTTCTCAGATTTATAGTAGTTTAGTTTGAATTCAAATTCAAAGGAGAAATCAAACTTAGAATTTAAATTTCAAAAATTAGCTTGGAAGATAAGTAATGATTAATTAAGGCTTAACGTTAAAATGTTAATTAGGGAATAAAATAATTCTGCAACGGAAACAAAAATAAACGCCATGAATAAAAGAGCAGTCGACCAGAATAGGCCGCCCAAGGCTAGTCGGCTGCTTGGAAACGTTAGCTTCCAGTAGCGGCTAGGGGTTTATGTTATGTTCTATTCGGTTGTGTGCTCCAAATTTACCCGTTTCCTACCTACTTCAACCCTACAGTGTCGATTCGTTTCAGCTCCTATAAATAAGACATATCCTCTCCACTTTTATTCGTATTATTTTGGGCAATACGGCGAAACTCTGCCATTGTTATCTCTCTAATAAGATGAAGAAACTTTGTAGAAAATTTAGGTAAGGATTCAACTTATTTTCTATTTGTTTCTTCTTCCCCCAATCTATTCTAATCCTAATCTTCTCCACTTATTCTAAACTTAATGAATATATATAGTTGTTTCCTATTGTGTATGCATATATCAAAAGAGAGAGATTTTTGAAGAGATCGAAAAGCTGAAAATCCGTTTGAGTAAAGCTAAGGCTAATCTGTGAGTGGAAATCTTAGTATTTCTTTTCAGCAAATGTTTAGTGTATTTCTTTTGGATTTGAATATGCCTTCGCGATTTTGGAATTTCAAAAATATGATGGATAAACCCCCCACCTCCTCCAAAATTCCTTTTTTATTTCGAAATGTCAATTCTATATTGAGATTCTTAATTATTTACATTAATTTGATGGAATTTGTTTTATTTATGCTATTTTTGATAATTTCATAGTCTAATCCACTTCTTGTTCTTCTTTTGGTCAAATTGTGATCTTTTAATAAAATAAGAGGTTTAGATTATGAATTCTATTCATAGTTTACACCACTTATTCCTATCTGTTTGTTTATAAAAGAGGAGTTGAATAAATGTGAGGTTTAGATTACAAATCTTATTGTTTAAGATATACCATTGAATTGGTGTAATAAATTACGTTTTTATTTTATTTACAAGTCTATTATTACAGTTTTCATTATGATTATTTATTCCCTGTTTTGGACATTAGAATTCCATGAAATCTTGGGAAATTGAAGAAAAAAGACTTATGATAATTGGTTAGGGAATTGATATTTAACGCTAGTTTAGGGTATAAAATACATGTGTTTAGAACTTATTAGACGCAAATATTTATTTATTTTTATTTACATAATTAACCTATAAATATTACATATATGGCATAGTTAATAGACATTTATTTTCCCCCGTTAGTTAAGTAATTGATTTTGAGGTGAAAATAAGAGGAAACTCTTATATAGCCCGATTATTATTTTAAGGCATGTAAGGAAGATTCCTTATAAGGCCTTATTTTGTGAAACAGTGAGATGTGTGTGTGTGTAAAGAGAGAGTAATTAATTTATGGCTAATTCATAGGGATGCGAGGTCAATAGAGTTACATGACAGAAGTCCGCCTTTCACTTTGAGGCTATCAGCAGTTGTGTACACTTTTATTAATGTGAGATATCCTCATGATAAACATTCTTAATAACACGAGGTTGCTTCCAAATTCTATGCAGGAAATCTTCCTAACTAATCTGGCTACCAGTTTCTACGAACATAGGATTAATGTGAAACGTCATTATGGGTATGAGCCATAACATAAAGGGTCTGCTTTGGGGTTTGAGGTACTAAGTGGTTTTGGACCCGCTTTTTCCCCAAATGAAGTATTAAATGGCCAAGGGGTTACGTTAGGTGGTATCTCTACAAGGGTCTGCTTTTCAAATTAGGCTACAAATGTCGGGGTCTGCCTATTTTCCACTTGGAAGTATTAAGTGGCCTATGAGATTCCATATGATGTCAACTAGATAGTACCATTGAGTAGCACACTTATGAAATTATGCCTTAAATGATGGGGTCTGCCTATTTTCCACTGGGAAGTTTTATATGGCTTGGGTACCGTCTCTTTATTAGCTATTTATGACATATAATTGGGATATGGGATTTACTTCTAGAATGGAAGGTATTACGTTGTTGGACCTGCCACATTCCCTTGTAAAGAAGTATTAAATGATTTTAATGATTGATGTTCGTAGACATATTCGTATTTCGAAATATACTGCCCAAATACTAAAAATGTAAGACTCGATGTTTTTATTCACCAGATACTTGCTGTTCTGACTCCCTCCTCATTACAATACAGGTTAACAACGGGGTGGTGTAGGTGACGCTGCTTAAAGGTGAAGAACTTGGCAAGTGGCAGTATTTATTATTATTTGCTTTCATGTGTACCCATGGATTTAAACAATTGTTGTAACAGATATTATATTACGGTTTTTATGGGATTTTATGTCATGACATTTTTATAGTTTTGAAATAAATGGGTATACTTTACTATTATATTTTGTTCCATGCACTATGAGTTTTGAAAGTTTAGTTATGGATCTACAATATTATTTCTTTTGACTATCAATAATTTGCCTTAGAATGAACCTAATTTTTTATGAGCATTTTGTGGGTCGAAATTTAGGCTTGTTCCGGGTAGATTGTTACACATGTGATGACCAATTTGAGCATGTTGCTTACTGTGTGATAGCTCAGTTTTATTTTCTTGTTGTGCGTTGAATATTCTTGATTATTTTCTTGACTACTATATTGTGTTGGACTTGTTGTACATGTAGGAGCGTGGTTGAGATGATCTGGTTGCCCTGCATGTTCATGACTTGGTTCACTAAGCACCGTGAGTTGTGGATCAGAGTAATCTACACTCTTCTCAACCCATTCCTTGTTCTTAAGATAAATACGGAGGTATATCTGGTACTGAAATCTTTGGATTATAAACTTTCTATGTTGTTTCATATGTGCGCTGGAGAAAGGAAATACACATTCATTGAATACCGCATGTCTTCTTGCAAATATTTTTCCATTATTGTTCAACATTTATACCCTCTCTGATTTGTTGCATAACCTAAAATGGTACATGATGTTGACCTAAAATTTAATTTGTGGCTGTTATAGGGTCGTAGATGAGGAAAACACAAGCATCTAAATGTCCTTAAACTATTATAGTCACGTTTTATATTGTATGACATTTCTATTGGAATTTTTTTTCAATACTTTAGTTGGAAGTCAATTAATCAAATAGACGGCTATATTAAATGAATCTGGTCAAAACTTTAAAGGTAGTTATGCTTGTGCTAATAGTATAATACCCGACTCTACGGCCTATGTTTTCTCTCAACTAGATTATTTTGCTCAGAAGTATATGGACATGTAATTCTATGAACTTTCCTTTCTTTTGAAATAAATTGATGAGTGACTTGAACTAACACCACCACCAGTTTGCAAAATTTTAACTTGATGATTTGTTTGATTTTCTACTTGGGTGATGAAGTGTATTACTGTCTTATATATTTTCGATTTTGTTCTAAGATAATATATCCAAGTATATCTAGTATATGCATCAATAAATGATATGTAAGAAAAGAATGACTAAACCATACTGCTTCACCCATTATCAAGCAGATTAAGCATGCAAACCCATGCTTCTATTTTTATCATATTAATTACAGATAGCAGCAAGTTAAAGACTGGAAATAAAAACTGATTTTTTTTCCAGTCATTCATTTAGTATCAATCAAAGACTAAAAAAGTAGGTTTTTAACTTTAAAAATTAAATACGGAATTTCAGTTTTTAATTAGTTTGTAAAGTTAAAAAAATTTAAAAAAATTAAATTCGGTTTTTAATTAGCCTCTGCATAACTATTCATCTAACGGTTGAAATTTTTGTCCCATACTATATCTAACGGCTAAATTCGATGACCCACGTGATATGGCTGCTGGTCCAAGTTGAAATAAAAAATTATTAACTTATTCATATATTTTAGACTACTTTTTTCTCCAATTATGTTCACCATTAACCATAGTCTCATTTATGCAGTAACAAAATTACTTTCACTATAGCAATTCTTCTTCATCTCCTACTTTAATAATTCACTCTTTTCCCATGAACATTTATTCATGTGATAACGGAACTCGGAAAACTAGCAATCCTACAGCTTCCAACATTTCCAACTATGCTGTAGCTATAGCCATGGCTATGCTAACTTCTTAGAATCTTCATGCTTTTAGCAAGCGCTAATGAAACAGAGGAGGATTATGTGAAGCAATGTATGTAAAGCACATCTAGAGTTCTAATTCTAGGTATGGATCATGTGACTTGGGTAAACTCTATATATTTTAAACTAGAAAAAACTCTTACATTTTTTTTACAATTTTACATCATAGTTTGTAAATGTCTAATAACCCAGTGTTATATTCCTCCAGTCAGAACTTAAGTTTGTTGTTTTATTTTTCATGTGTGTAACGATCGCGATTTTTCGTTGCCGAAAAATCGAACCGTTAGGGTTTTAGAAGAAGAAAGAGGTAGAAGAAGAAAGAAAAGAGAGAAGAAACAGAACAAACAACAGAACAGGAAACAAAATCAGAATCTCACAATTGCAGCGGAACAATATATAATAGATAAATGTACATTCATTTAAAACAAAGAACTATACATTTTATATACCATATTACATTACATCATATCATCAGAGTGTACAACAATAAAACAGCGGAAAGAAAATACTATATACAATAGATAATAGACTACGCTATCTGGCTCGCCTCCAGATCTGCACAGCAACTCCCGAATCCAGAATAACCTGACAACCTAACTCTAGACTGCCCGTGTGAAAAATAGTGGGCACCCAGAGTTTAGGAAAGGAACAATAAACTCCAGGTCAGTCATGGGACTGGTGTGAGAACTCAAAACAGTTTATCTTTAAACAAGCAACAAGAAAATTTAAATTTTTAAATCCGCAATGCTTTTTGGAAAATGAAACTACCATAAGGCCTCCCGCCACACACCCAATGCAAACGCAGAATTGGAGGAGATTTCTCCTTATGATAGTCAAAGATGCTTACTACGCGAAAATCAAATCATTTTTGATATTATTACTAGTGCATAGTGTAGAAAACAATTTCGAAAGTAGAATATAAATCCTAGCCAGCATACGACATTTCGTCGTATGCCTACTATAGCTACCATGTTCAATAGCAGGTTACCGCCACATTCCATGGCAGGTTATACAACTAAAACCGTACAGGGCGCGTATTGTTTTGATTGGATTTCCAACAAATGGTCAGGCTAAGGAACTTCCTACTGCCACATGGGATCGCCTCTGGCGGGACGTCCCGAGAAACTAACGTTACGGTTAGATCTCTGCCAACACAAGGCCGGGTTACCTCTGTAACTAGGTAACTACTACACGAATATGTCATCCCCCGGTCCTTTGGGACCTTTATCCGAGCGCTCGATACCAACAACACCACACAGTAATAGATATAGTGTATCAACATGAGTAAATATCTGGGCTCCATACCATGATACCACCCTTTTCCAGAAGGAAATGACATACCCTAAAGGGAGCGACCCTCATAACCTTGCCGCATATTCCTGTTTCGACCATTTCCGGGGAGTGAGGTCCTGACGAAGTCTCGTCCACAAAGCTACGCTTTGTGCAACAAAGCCATGCTTTGGGTCCACAGATGACCAAAGCAATAATCACAAAGATAAATGATCAAACAAATGATCATATCCAAACGATCAACCAATGATCATCACACAGCAGCACTCAGCATGCCACATTACCAGATTGGGAAATATCGCTGATAACCTTCAACTACATAACCTCTGAGCTCGTACGTCTCAGAGAAGGGTGTTAAGCTAAGAGAATAAATTCTCCGCCACCAACAGAAATGTATTTGAAAGAAATCTGCTCTATCTCTCAAAATGTAATGTCAGACACGTAACCATACAAGTCTGTTCCGGGTTCGAACAGAACCGAAGGCACTTCCAAAGAAGCCCTTGCAATCCGGGTATTCACAATCCCGATAAAATTTCCCATCACAAAGGAAATCTCCATATCGTAGCTAACGATGCGGAGACAATCGATAGGTCATCCTATCGTTTTCACAAATACCCGGTCTTCAACACCGGTCTTCAAATGCAATCCAAACGACGTATCGCATATTCGGAATGGGATATATGACACAAAGGTCCTCTCCCGGCTAAACCGAATAGCGAGCGCTTATTTTAAAAATAAGTGTGCATTCAATTCCAAACAAACACAATCAATACCATCCAAGGATAAATATTGATAGTCGGTTATTTAACTATCAATAAAGATGCGCCACATCATCAGATTCCAAATAATTTTTCCAAAATTATTAAGTCCCAAAATATCTTTACAAGATATATATATATATATACACCATTTACAAATAATTGCCCCAGTTATTTGTTTTACCAAAACCACTTCACGATAAAATTTTCCACACTTAACCAATTGAAAAACCAATTTTCAATTTACCTTTACCATTTGAAAACCAATTTTCAAATTACATTAACCATTTGCAAACCAATTTCAAATCACCTTAACCATTTGAAAACTAATTTCAAATCACCTTAACCATTTGAAAACCAATTTCAAATCACCTTAACCATATATACCTTTTGAAACAAATTTCAAACCACCAAATAAATCTTTACCGATTTATTTTACTTACGTTTCAAATTCGTAAATTATATTTTCATATTTAAAAATAAATCAACATTTATTTTTAAACAAATTTCCCTTCATATATATAAATTCCAAAGTGGATTTAAATTCCAAGCATCTACTAGCATACGATTCCCAAATCGATTTCAAGTTATTTGCTTTCAATTTCCTTAAAGGTGAATTCACAAAAACCGTTCCATTTCATATTAGAAAACCATTCCCATGCTTATTTTAAAAATAAGTAATTCACAAATTTATTTATTTTCAACAATTTGGAAATATTCAATATACTTAAGTTACCGTTAAGTATTTTATTCCATTCTCTTTAAGAAAACATTCCTTTATTCACATTTATTTGGGTTAAAAACGAATGTTGCGTAAAACATCGTTACGACAACCCAAAAACACTAGTATATGGATTTGAAATTAAAAATAGATATATAAATCCAATACTATACAAATTATCCCCTTCTGTTTCTCGAAAACGTCTATTTCAACAATCAATGTTGAAATCTATGTTTTCAATACTCAATACATTTTAAAACACCTTTAATTCGTTTTAAATTCCATTTAAAACATTCCTTTCCCAAAAACAAACCCATTTTATTTAATAATCTATTCAATATTCAAAATAGTGAATATAGCCCACTTAACAAATTCCCATATTTCAATTTATCAAATTCGATGAATTTCAAATTTATAAACATAGTTTATAAATTCCATTTCTATTATAAACCCCAATTTTATAAATTCCTTTATTAATCCGATGCAATTTTACATAACCCAATTTCATACCCAAAAGCCATATTGTAAGTTAAATACTCATAATATTATTTATTTACCAAATCGTTCCTTTGAACTTCACCAATTTAAAATCTTATCACTTACAAGATTTCTTTATGGTTTATAATAATTTCAACTAATGAAATCTTCATTTATTAACAATTTCTATAAAATTCCCCTTTTTAATGCCCAAATCCATTTCTATAAGTTAATAACTTATAAACTTAAAATTTTCCAATAACCATTCGTTTTATAAATTTCACATTTATTAATCTATAAATCCTAGTGAAATTCATGTTATACATCAACTTAACACTTTATAAATTTATTCTATAACTTCAATAATTTTTTTTAAAAACATCCATTTATAAAATCCTTTATATAAACCATTAATAATAATAATAACTTCCCAAAAACCAAATTTAACTATTTTATAAAAACCTATTATTGTTAAAAATTTCTTTTAAGTTATATTTTATAAAGATATAAATTTTTAAACATAAAATTTTATCCATCTATTTATTTTAAAATTTAATCAATTCAAAATTTTTTAATAAACCATATTCTTTGAGAAATCACTTTTAAACCCCTTTTTAATTCAAAACCGTTATTTTTAATTTTAAAAATTTGAATCCGATGATGCAACAACATCAGATGGTCAATCACGGGAATAAGTGTCATATATCAATATGATTATCAACAATCAACATAATATTCATAAACAGATAAATATGTGAGGAATCCAGTTGGATCCCTCCAACCTGTTACCCTGCATCCACAGACGTTAGCACAATACCAATTCCACTTCGAGGTGGAATATCGCGGTATATGGGATTTTATAAATATCCGCTTAATAGGCGGCGCAATAGGGTCTCATCCGCTATACGAGGCGGGAAATCAAATTCAATATATACATATGCCAATATATATATATTGCTATATATAATATATATCCTATTATATCTACTACCACAATCAATCAACAATTATCAATCAATATTAACTATTTAAAATTTTAAACAAAACCTTTCGATTGAGTGAGGAGTTCTCACCTTGATTTTATTTCCGGTTTCGGCGTTCGTTCCGAATAAAATTAAACGAACGTTTAATTTTATCCGAAATTCAAACGAGCTCCAATCGACTCCAAACCAGCTGCATTGCGAAGAGCACGCGAATACGATTCCAACGCAAAAAACCGCGTCCGAATCCGACCTCGCATGCAAAAGTTATCACGTTTTAAAGATTGAACGAATTTGAATTTTGAATTTAAACTAAAAATTAAAAGAAAACACCTCACCTATCTTCACGCGTGCGGGGCCCATCCACTATCTCTCCCGTTCGTTCGCGTTTCATCATCCCAGGTAAACATCACGCAGCCGAACCCATCTAGCATCCATTAGGGTTTGAATTTGCACGCTACCCATACGACTTGAAGATGATCCGAGACCACCAAATCGAAGCCACCTGAAGACTCCACCCTCGGCCAGAGCCTTGCCAAGCTCGGCTGTGCCCTAAGCTTCGAAATGCGTGCCGAACGCATGGTGAACGCGGTGAAACCCCCACCTCCATGCCACACCAAACTCGATCACCACCGCACAATTCGAAGAACACAAGACCCTCTCCGATTCTCCAGTTGGAAGTTTCTTCCAAAACTCGACGGATTTGTGTGGATTTGAGGTGGAAGTTGGGTGATTTCTGGCCTTTGAATAATTAGGGCCGGCCATAAACATGATGAGCTAGGGTTTTGGTGAAAATTTGCATTTATAACCACATACAATTATTATTTAAATAATAAAATTCCCAAATTGACACTTTTGCAAACGAACTCCAAACGACGCGTGCCGCCAGGCGATCCTAAGGTTTTTCCACATTCCGGACACAATGGAATAGGTTTCGGAAGCTAATTCCATCGTATGTGTGAGATACGGCAATAAACAGTCGATTTAAATTTAAACCGATTTAAGCGATTTCTAGGCGTTTTGGCTTGTACCGGACAAACGACAAATCCGATCGTCTTAAAATTTGAAATCTTACAATAATATTACATTACGGATCCGATGAAACTGGTTTCGTCGAAATCCGAGACCGTTTGAAAAATGGCTATTTTTACTCGCCGAATTTATATTAAAACGATATTGATGCGTTTCGAGCTGCCACGGTCAAACGACAACTCCGATTGCTACGAAAATTGAAATCCGATAATAATTAACTATTACGGATCCAATGGAACTTGTTTCGTTCAATTCCGAGACTGTTCAAAAATTGGCTATTTTTCAGTCGATAATTAAATATTAAAATATTCAATTTTTACAAATTAACTCCAAATTCAGTTTTACAAGTTCTAAAATATTTCTATAACTTTAATATGATATAACAAAATTTTCCAAACCATTTTCAACCATATTTAACCCAATATCTAATTATTTGTGGAATTTCACTATTAAATAAATCGATTTAATTATCCCATTAAATCCAATATTCGAAAAATAAATTATTCGACTTAAAAATTCCACTTATTAATATTAAAAATAAATTAAATATTCAAATTTAAGTTATCAAAAATTCTGGGTCGTTACAATCTTCCCCCCTTAAAAGAATTTCGTCCTCGAAATTGCAAGTTAAGGAGAATAATTCATAATCCGTTTATTATTTTTCCAAAACTAATAGTTTTATCAACCTTCTAACACCAATCTTTTTATTAAAGATTTACTATCATTTCAATTAGCTTTCCAACTTCAATTATAGGTTTCAAACAACATTGTTTACTCAACAATTCAAATTTAAATTTAAATTCAAATTTCAAACTTTCAAAATTTCTCAAAATTTTACTAACTCCCTAAATTTTCGAAAAATTTCGCCAGAGTCTCCTTTGCGCGGCTAGATCGGTACGACTACAAAACGGCTCTACGGCCCCTCAGAATCAAAAAGAAAAGAGAAAGCCAAGTGGCTAGAGAAGGAAATCATCAAATCTCATATAAAAACTGAAATACGTACCTTTTTGTCGAGCGTTACAAATTTTTTTAACTTTGAAATCAAAATCCCAATTCCTTTATAACCTGTATATCCTGCTAGCATAATATCCAATTATAATATTCAAACCAATTTGCCAATTCGATTATAAAATTTCCAATACATGCTTCTTATACCACTTTTAGTTTACTATTAAAGTTGCATATTCATTTTCATTCAACTTTGCATTCCAATTTTCGTTTGAATTCAATTACATAGCTTTCAATTTAGCAGATTCAATTTCGTTAACACTTAAGGAATTTTCATACAATCAACCAACAAGCAAATAACAACCAATGCACATCCAATACAACCAAATTTTATCCATTTTACTTACATTCAATTTGGTTCAACTGTTTTAATTTCAATTGGTTTAACATTCAATTGATTTTCATTCTACTATTCAACTATTTTCAAATGAATTTACACTTGCATGCATCATTTCATATCAACTTATTCATATTCTATTGATTAACATTCAATCCATTCTTTAATTCAATTGCTAGTTCTTTTTACAAATAAAATTGAATTTCATTTATATAACTTAAGTTCACATCTTTAACAATTTCATTTACTCACTTTATTCATTTACTTTGATATTAACATCAATTCTTTCAACATTACTTAACTTGCATTCCATTTCAACTTTATTTACATCATTTAATTCACTTGATTATTTAACTTTGATACAAAGATCGATTTTTTATTCAACTTCACTTAAGTTATTCCATTTAAACATCATTTGTTAATTAAACTTAAGTTTTACTTATCAATTCAATTCGGATTTTAAATTCCAAAGTAAATCCTATTTAACTTTTACTTAAGCCAAATTCATATCAATATTCAAATTCATATTCCATTTTACTTAACTTAATTGTTTAACCACTTCAATAACTGGTTTCACTCACATTTTCCCATTCTATAAGTTATAAAACTTATTATTCAACTTCTAACTTATATTATAAGTTCAAAACCTTTTTCACTTATATTTATCAATTTCAAATTGAATTTTAATTTTCAAATTTGTTTATTACAACAAAACTTCAGTTTTAAATTCATTATTGTAGCAAATCCATCACATAGAAAGTCGAAAATGATACTGATGATGCTGCAGTCATCACCCTTATTATTTCCCAGTGACAATAGTGAAATCAATGCTAAATATTCTTTCAAAAATTTCCTTTCTATTCATAAATCACTTTTATAACCCTTTTACTTATATAATTTTACTTCTTATATACATACATGATTATCTTACAATTGTAAATCATTATCAATTATAATTTCATCTTATGATTCATTGGTTTATACCATTATTCTTTTACAATAGTTGCTTTTATCAGCTTATTCAAACAACTTTTAATTATTTTATATATATATATATCATTTACAACAACCAAGCAATCAATTATATACACACTTCAATAATTCTTGAAAAATTATTTTCTTTTTATATATAAAATATAATCGAGGCAAAATTATTTCATTTACCCAATTTAAAACAATATTGTGTCGAATTGTTCTATTCAAGTGTTTAGAAACCCCTTCGATTCAGTTTTCGAGGCTGCGCCGACGAAGGTTCATATACCACTCAATAAACCAATCATCACAATATAAAACAATTTTATATTCACTAACAAATACGCACTCATATCTATTATTACACTCACACTCATTCTAGAGTACTGCTGACTCTATCTCTAATGAGTAACACCCAACAGAGCAGGTTGTCGCTTAACCATAAGCTCTGATACCAAATGTAACGATCGCGATTTTTCGTTGCCGAAAAATCGAACCGTTAGGGTTTTAGAAGAAGAAAGAGGTAGAAGAAGAAAGAAAAGAGAGAAGAAACAGAACAAACAACAGAACAGGAAACAAAATCAGAATCTCACAATCGCAGCGGAACAATATATAATAGATAAATGTACATTCATTTGAAACAAAGAACTATACATTTTATATACCACATTACATTACATCATATCATCAGAGTGTACAACAATAAAACAGCGGAAAGAAAATACTATATACAATAGATAATAGACTACGCTATCTGGCTCGCCTCCAGATCTGCACAGCAACTCCCGAATCCAGAATAACCTGACAACCTAACTCTAGACTGCCCGTGTGAAAAATAGTGGGCACCCAGAGTTTAGGAAAGGAACAATAAACTCCAGGTCAGTCATGGGACTGGTGTGAGAACTCAAAACAGTTTATCTTTAAACAAGCAACAAGAAAATTTAAATTTTTAAATCCGCAATGCTTTTTGGAAAATGAAACTACCATAAGGCCTCCCGCCACACACCCAATGCAAACGCAGAATTGGAGGAGATTTCTCCTTATGATAGTCAAAGATGCTTACTACGCGAAAATCAAATCATTTTTGATATTATTACTAGTGCATAGTGTAGAAAACAATTTCGAAAGTAGAATATAAATCCTAGCCAGCATACGACATTTCGTCGTATGCCTACTATAGCTACCATGTTCAATAGCAGGTTACCGCCACATTCCATGGCAGGTTATACAACTAAAACCGTACAGGGCGCGTATTGTTTTGATTGGATTTCCAACAAATGGTCAGGCTAAGGAACTTCCTACTGCCACATGGGATCGCCTCTGGCGGGACGTCCCGAGAAACTAACGTTACGGTTAGATCTCTGCCAACACAAGGCCGGGTTACCTCTGTAACTAGGTAACTACTACACGAATATGTCATCCCCCGGTCCTTTGGGACCTTTATCCGAGCGCTCGATACCAACAACACCACACAGTAATAGATATAGTGTATCAACATGAGTAAATATCTGGGCTCCATACCATGATACCACCCTTTTCCAGAAGGAAATGACATACCCTAAAGGGAGCGACCCTCATAACCTTGCCGCATATTCCTGTTTCGACCATTTCCGGGGAGTGAGGTCCTGACGAAGTCTCGTCCACAAAGCTACGCTTTGTGCAACAAAGCCATGCTTTGGGTCCACAGATGACCAAAGCAATAATCACAAAGATAAATGATCAAACAAATGATCATATCCAAACGATCAACCAATGATCATCACACAGCAGCACTCAGCATGCCACATTACCAGATTGGGAAATATCGCTGATAACCTTCAACTACATAACCTCTGAGCTCGTACGTCTCAGAGAAGGGTGTTAAGCTAAGAGAATAAATTCTCCGCCACCAACAGAAATGTATTTGAAAGAAATCTGCTCTATCTCTCAAAATGTAATGTCAGACACGTAACCATACAAGTCTGTTCCGGGTTCGAACAGAACCGAAGGCACTTCCAAAGAAGCCCTTGCAATCCGGGTATTCACAATCCCGATAAAATTTCCCATCACAAAGGAAATCTCCATATCGTAGCTAACGATGCGGAGACAATCGATAGGTCATCCTATCGTTTTCACAAATACCCGGTCTTCAACACCGGTCTTCAAATGCAATCCAAACGACGTATCGCATATTCGGAATGGGATATATGACACAAAGGTCCTCTCCCGGCTAAACCGAATAGCGAGCGCTTATTTTAAAAATAAGTGTGCATTCAATTCCAAACAAACACAATCAATACCATCCAAGGATAAATATTGATAGTCGGTTATTTAACTATCAATAAAGATGCGCCACATCATCAGATTCCAAATAATTTTTCCAAAATTATTAAGTCCCAAAATATCTTTACAAGATATATATATATATACACCATTTACAAATAATTGCCCCAGTTATTTGTTTTACCAAAACCACTTCACGATAAAATTTTCCACACTTAACCAATTGAAAAACCAATTTTCAATTTACCTTTACCATTTGAAAACCAATTTTCAAATTACATTAACCATTTGCAAACCAATTTCAAATCACCTTAACCATTTGAAAACTAATTTCAAATCACCTTAACCATTTGAAAACCAATTTCAAATCACCTTAACCATATATACCTTTTGAAACAAATTTCAAACCACCAAATAAATCTTTACCGATTTATTTTACTTACGTTTCAAATTCGTAAATTATATTTTCATATTTAAAAATAAATCAACATTTATTTTTAAACAAATTTCCCTTCATATATATAAATTCCAAAGTGGATTTAAATTCCAAGCATCTACTAGCATACGATTCCCAAATCGATTTCAAGTTATTTGCTTTCAATTTCCTTAAAGGTGAATTCACAAAAACCGTTCCATTTCATATTAGAAAACCATTCCCATGCTTATTTTAAAAATAAGTAATTCACAAATTTATTTATTTTCAACAATTTGGAAATATTCAATATACTTAAGTTACCGTTAAGTATTTTATTCCATTCTCTTTAAGAAAACATTCCTTTATTCACATTTATTTGGGTTAAAAACGAATGTTGCGTAAAACATCGTTACGACAACCCAAAAACACTAGTATATGGATTTGAAATTAAAAATAGATATATAAATCCAATACTATACAAATTATCCCCTTCTGTTTCTCGAAAACGTCTATTTCAACAATCAATGTTGAAATCTATGTTTTCAATACTCAATACATTTTAAAACACCTTTAATTCGTTTTAAATTCCATTTAAAACATTCCTTTCCCAAAAACAAACCCATTTTATTTAATAATCTATTCAATATTCAAAATAGTGAATATAGCCCACTTAACAAATTCCCATATTTCAATTTATCAAATTCGATGAATTTCAAATTTATAAACATAGTTTATAAATTCCATTTCTATTATAAACCCCAATTTTATAAATTCCTTTATTAATCCGATGCAATTTTACATAACCCAATTTCATACCCAAAAGCCATATTGTAAGTTAAATACTCATAATATTATTTATTTACCAAATCGTTCCTTTGAACTTCACCAATTTAAAATCTTATCACTTACAAGATTTCTTTATGGTTTATAATAATTTCAACTAATGAAATCTTCATTTATTAACAATTTCTATAAAATTCCCCTTTTTAATGCCCAAATCCATTTCTATAAGTTAATAACTTATAAACTTAAAATTTTCCAATAACCATTCGTTTTATAAATTTCACATTTATTAATCTATAAATCCTAGTGAAATTCATGTTATACATCAACTTAACACTTTATAAATTTATTCTATAACTTCAATAATTTTTTTTAAAAACATCCATTTATAAAATCCTTTATATAAACCATTAATAATAATAATAACTTCCCAAAAACCAAATTTAACTATTTTATAAAAACCTATTATTGTTAAAAATTTCTTTTAAGTTATATTTTATAAAGATATAAATTTTTAAACATAAAATTTTATCCATCTATTTATTTTAAAATTTAATCAATTCAAAAATTTTTAATAAACCATATTCTTTGAGAAATCACTTTTAAACCCCTTTTTAATTCAAAACCGTTATTTTTAATTTTAAAAATTTGAATCCGATGATGCAACAACATCAGATGGTCAATCACGGGAATAAGTGTCATATATCAATATGATTATCAACAATCAACATAATATTCATAAACAGATAAATATGTGAGGAATCCAGTTGGATCCCTCCAACCTGTTACCCTGCATCCACAGACGTTAGCACAATACCAATTCCACTTCGAGGTGGAATATCGCGGTATATGGGATTTTATAAATATCCGCTTAATAGGCGGCGCAATAGGGTCTCATCCGCTATACGAGGCGGGAAATCAAATTCAATATATACATATGCCAATATATATATATTGCTATATATAATATATATCCTATTATATCTACTACCACAATCAATCAACAATTATCAATCAATATTAACTATTTAAAATTTTAAACAAAACCTTTCGATTGAGTGAGGAGTTCTCACCTTGATTTTATTTCCGGTTTCGGCGTTCGTTCCGAATAAAATTAAACGAACGTTTAATTTTATCCGAAATTCAAACGAGCTCCAATCGACTCCAAACCAGCTGCATTGCGAAGAGCACGCGAATACGATTCCAATGCAAAAAACCGCGTCCGAATCCGACCTCGCATGCAAAAGTTATCACGTTTTAAAGATTGAACGAATTTGAATTTTGAATTTAAACTAAAAATTAAAAGAAAACACCTCACCCATCTTCACGCGTGCGGGGCCCATCCACTATCTCTCCCGTTCGTTCGCGTTTCATCATCCCAGGTAAACATCACGCAGCCGAACCCATCTAGCATCCATTAGGGTTTGAATTTGCACGCTACCCATACGACTTGAAGATGATCCGAGACCACCAAATCGAAGCCACCTGAAGACTCCACCCTCGGCCAGAGCCTTGCCAAGCTCGGCTGTGCCCTAAGCTTCGAAATGCGTGCCGAACGCATGGTGAACGCGGTGAAACCCCCACCTCCATGCCACACCAAACTCGATCACCACCGCACAATTCGAAGAACACAAGACCCTCTCCGATTCTCCAGTTGGAAGTTTCTTCCAAAACTCGACGGATTTGTGTGGATTTGAGGTGGAAGTTGGGTGATTTCTGGCCTTTGAATAATTAGGGCCGGCCATAAACATGATGAGCTAGGGTTTTGGTGAAAATTTGCATTTATAACCACATACAATTATTATTTAAATAATAAAATTCCCAAATTGACACTTTTGCAAACGAACTCCAAACGACGCGTGCCGCCAGGCGATCCTAAGGTTTTTCCACATTCCGGACACAATGGAATAGGTTTCGGAAGCTAATTCCATCGTATGTGTGAGATACGGCAATAAACAGTCGATTTAAATTTAAACCGATTTAAGCGATTTCTAGGCGTTTTGGCTTGTACCGGACAAACGACAAATCCGATCGTCTTAAAATTTGAAATCTTACAATAATATCACATTACGGATCCGATGAAACTGGTTTCGTCGAAATCCGAGACCGTTTGAAAAATGGCTATTTTTACTCGCCGAATTTATATTAAAACGATATTGATGCGTTTCGAGCTGCCACGGTCAAACGACAACTCCGATTGCTACGAAAATTGAAATCCGATAATAATTAACTATTACGGATCCAATGGAACTTGTTTCGTTCAATTCCGAGACTGTTCAAAAATTGGCTATTTTTCAGTCGATAATTAAATATTAAAATATTCAATTTTTACAAATTAACTCCAAATTCAGTTTTACAAGTTCTAAAATATTTCTATAACTTTAATATGATATAACAAAATTTTCCAAACCATTTTCAACCATATTTAACCCAATATCTAATTATTTGTGGAATTTCACTATTAAATAAATCGATTTAATTATCCCATTAAATCCAATATTCGAAAAATAAATTATTCGACTTAAAAATTCCACTTATTAATATTAAAAATAAATTAAATATTCAAATTTAAGTTATCAAAAATTCTGGGTCGTTACAATGTGAGTAATTTAGAGAAAACTTTACCTGTATATATGAGCTTGTTATTTCACATAGTATTTTGTTTTGGTTATTTTAGAACATGGATAACGTCATGTATGGAAATTGTTAGAACCCTGAATTTACGATCTCAACGAAAACAACTATACAATGGAAAATCATATATATATATATATATATATATATATATATCATACACAGATACAAAGCAAGGCAAACCACTATCTTGACAAGATGATGACTAAAGCATTAAAGAAATTCATGTACAAAGTTGCATGAAGATCGATGGAACAAACACTCAAGAATAAACCCAGAAAAACCTCACTTGACAGGTTCAGACGTCTGAATGCAGAACTCCAGATGTCTGAACGTAGATGTTGGACTAAAATTAATAATAGGTTCCAGATGTCTGAAAACAACATTCAGATGTCTGAAACTGGGCTCAGGGCAAAAAATTCAATTAACAATTGTCATCTTCAAAAAGACATAACTCCATCTCTCCTCCACAACTCTTCACCAGTGAACAGTAACGACTCTAGACTGAAAAGGAAGAGATGCAACTACTAGAAGCAACACTGTATAACTATATAAACAAGAATCAAGAAGGATCAAAACACAATTCGAATTTCTATTTTGACCATCTCTTGTTCTAATCATCTATTTGCTATCCAATCTGTAAATCTGAGATCATACACTTCTATATTCTCTCAAACAATATTGTATTCAATCATTCAAGAGATATAGGAAGTTCAATTGTACTATATAGTCAAAATCCATGTAATCGAGAACACATAGTTGACAAAGAAACTCTTCTATTGTAAACTTGTTCCTTCGTGTGAAGTGAGGGTTATTTAGTGAAAGGAAATTCCAAAGAGGTGCTTTGGGACTGGACGTAGACGGGAGGTCTGAACCAATATAAAATCCCTGGTGTGATTATTCTTGTTTACATTCTTTACTAAACATTACATTATAGTTTAATTTAGTTATATACTTGTCATTTATATAATCGATCCACCATAAGTTAGTCTTTCAATTGGTATCAGAGCAAGGTTTGATCAAAAGTACAGTAACAAGTCTTTGAATCACTAATATGGCAAGTATCTTTCAAGAAGATCGGTCTACCGCATGTCCCTCACTTTTAATGGCTCAAACTATGCATATTGTTCAACCCGTATGCATATTTTTATGGAAGCCAATGGTCTAGAAATATGGTCTGCTACACAAAATAAATATGAAGCACTGGACACTGCTATGAACACTTGGACCAATGCATAAAATACCTTAGCATCAAACAATGCTAAAGCTATGAACGTTTTATTTTTCTCTCTAGATAAAAATGAATTTTCACATGTCATGTTATGCACAACTACATTTGACATTTGGCACACCTTACAAATTAAACACGAAGGTACAATAAAGGTTAAACAAACTAAGATTTTAATTTTACAAAATCAATTCTCTTCATTCAAAATGAAGCAAAATAAAATTATTGTTGACATGTATTCTAGATTTCAAACTATCCAACATGATCATATGGCATTAGGAGTTAAGTTTACTGATTTTGATTTAGTTTCTTGAATACTCAACTCTTTAACATCGGATTGGGAAAGGAAGGTATTAGCTATTGAAGAAGCTAATGATCTCTCTACTCTCAAGATTGAAGAGTTGATAGGAAATTTAATGTCCTATGAAGCTAACTTACAGGCTAGAAAAGAACAAAATGTTGAAAAGAAGAACATACCATTTTAAGCAAAGAATGATGACTTAGATTTGGATGAAGAAGAGATAGTCTTCATTGCCAAGAATTATAACAAATTCAAGAAATTTAGAAAGATGACCAAATTCCAAAAAGAAAGGAAGTCCAATACAACAAATCTATCTCAAATTAAGTGCTATGAATGTGATCAATACAGACATATGAAGAAGGATTGCCCTAAACGCAACAATTAGAAAAAGAACAAATTGGAGAATTTAATAAAAAAGAGCTTTTAAAGTCACTTGGGACAATTTCGATTTATCATCGTCTTCCGAGAGTGATAGTGATAGCGATGGAGAACAAGCTAATGAATGTTTTATGGCTAACACTGATGAGGTATGTCCTAAACTTAGCTATAATGAATTATTAGAGTTAAGTATCGAACTTGATGACAAGTTTAGACAAATAAAAAATTTGAATAAGAACACCTAGCCAAAATAAATCGATTAGAACTATAAATTGAATTATTAAATGATGAAAAGGTTATTTTAGAATAAGAATTAGAGATTTCACAAGAAAATTTTAAAAAGTCTATCGAATATGATACACTACTTAGTGAAATAGATAGGTTAAAACTTGAGAAGAATAATTTGATTAAGGAAAATATTGAACAAAAAAGTAGTATAGAAATTTCAAAAAATGAAAGTTGTGAATTAAAGGATAAAATAGAAAAAATTACTAACAATGTTTCAAAGTTTAACAAAGGAAAACAAGATCGTGATAATTTAATTAAAATTTCAAAACCCTCTGGTAATCGAAATGGATTAGGATTTGAAAAGAATTCACAAAAGAAAAAGGTAATACTATAAAGAAAAGTATCTATATCATAGTTTCAAAAAGGCACCAAAGTTAAGTAACGATGTAAAATCTACAAATATAAAAATTCGGGTACCAAAGTCTAATAATAAGTTAATTAGATAAAAACATATTGATAGTTTTCTATCGAGTGTAGTATTTAACAATGATTATGTTTTTAAAGGACCCAAACCGACTTGGGTATGGCTACCCTTCCCTCCTAACATTTAGGATCCTAAAAAAAGGGGGTACCATTGAATAATTTTTGTTTTATAGGCACCCAAAAATAAAAGCAAGGAGAAATGGATACTTGATAGTGGTTGTTCAAAACACATGACCGAGAATGCCAAGATACTCTCAAATATAAAATATATCGATGGAGGCACCGTAAACATTGGAGACAACTCAAAAGGATATGTCATCGAAATTGGAGAAGTCATAAACATCTGTATTTCTAACTCTCCTTTTATCTCTAATGTCTTATTAGTAGAAAATTTAAAACATAATTTACTAAGCATTAGTCAACAATGTGAAAAAGGTTTTCAAATAAATTTCGAGAAAAATCGATGTAATATATTTGATAATAATAAAAGTTTATTATTTGAAGGATTTCGAAATAGAAATATTTATATTTTGAATATGAATATAAAACAAAATTCGGATTTATGTTTGACCGCTAAGCTTGATGATCCATGGCTATGGCATAAACGATTTTGTCACATGAATTTAAAATATATAATAAATTATCAAAACATGAACTAGCTAAAGGTTTACAAAAAACAAATTATAAAATAGATAATTTGTGTGATGCATGTCAAATTGGAAAATTAAAAAGGAGTTCTTTTAAACCTAAAAATAATATTTCAACAAAACAACCATTAGAATTGTTGCATATAGATTTATTTGGTCCTACTCAAGTAAGATCAATAAATCAAAACAAGTATGTTTTCGTAATTGTTGATGATTTTTCAAGATATACATGCACTTTGTTTTTTAAACATAAAGTGACACTTTTGGTATGTTTAAATTTTTTTCAAAAAGAATTAAAAATCAAATGAATTTGAAAATTAAAAATATTTGCAGTGATCGCGAAGGAGAATTCGAAATGAATTGTTCACAAATTTTTGCAATAAAAAGGGAATTAATCATAATTTTTCAATTCCACATACACCACAACAAAACGGTGTAGTTCAACGAAAAAATTGAACATTGCAAGAATGTACAAGAAAAATATTAAATAGTAGTAATCAATCAAAACATTTTCCGGCTGAAGTATTGCTACAGCTTGTTATGTTTTGAATATAGTATCACTACGACCAATAGCAAAAAACACGTGTTATGGAATGGTTTTTGGTAAGAAAACAAAGGTATCATATTTTAGAACATTTGGATCAAAATGTTTCATATTAAATACTAAAGGCAATCTAGGAAAATTGGACTCTAAGGTCGATGAAGGAATATTTGTTGGCTATTCGGATTGTAACAAAGCTTATAGAATTTATAACAAAAGGACAAATATTATTGAAGAAAGTTTACATGTTTCTTTTAATGAAAATTTTTTAACTACACAAATTAATGACGAAGAAGAAATACATCCAAATGATTCTTCTAACACACCTCACAATAATAATGAAGCTATTGATCAAAACAATACTTTAGTTTCACCTCCTAGGATTTTAAAGAATCATCCTATAGATAACATTAGTGGAGATTTAAATTCTAGAGTAACTCAAAATTAACGAAATCAAATAAGTCTGTATTTATTTCAAATTTTGAACCAAAAAACTGTAACGAAGCCACTAAAGACGATTTTTGGATTTTAGCTATGCAAGAAGAATTAAATCAGTTTGAACAAAATAATGTTTGGGAACTCGTTCCAAGACCAGAAGATCAATTTATCATTGGAACTAAATGGTCATTTAAAAATAAAGCCGATGAAAGCGGAAATATAGTTCGAAATAAAGCACGATTAGTAGTACAAGGGTATAATCAAGAAGAAGGAATTGATTACTGATGAAACTTTTGCACCTGTAGCTAGATTAGAAGATATACGAACTTTACTCGCTTTTGCTTGTCATAACAATTTTAAATTATATCAAATGGATGTCAAAAGTGCATTTTTGAATGGTTTTATCAAAGAAAATGTTTATGTCAAACAACCACCATTATTTGAACATGAAAAATTTCCAAATCATGTTTTTAAATTAAATAAAGCATTATATGGGTTAAAACAAGCCCATAGAACATGGTATGATAGGCTTAAAAATCATTTAATTTCATCAGGATTTCAAAGTGGTAAAATTGACACGACTCTATTTATTAAAAGAGAAAATGACGATATTTTAGTAGTTCAAATTTATGTCGATGATATCATATTTGGATCAACTAATGAAAATTTATGTGTAGAATTTTCTAATATAATGAAAAATGAATTTGAAATGTCACGCATGAACGAATTAAATTTCTTTTTTAGGATTATAAATAAAACAACTGGAAAATGCTATCTTTATACATCAAGGAAAATATTGTAATGAACTATTAAAACGTTTCGGTATGGATAAAACATCTAATAAACCTACACCTATGAGTACAACGGTTCATCTTGATAAAGATGAAAACGAAAAAGATTTTGAAGAAATATCATATAGGAGTATGATTGGTTCATTATTGTATTTAACTACAAGTCGACCCGATATAATGATGAGTGATTGTCTTTGAGCACGTTTTCAAGCAAAACCAAAAGAATCTCATCAAAGAGCCGTTAAACATATTTTGAGATATTTATCTAACACGAAAAACTATGGACTATTCTACCCAAACGGATCTTCCTTTGAATTTGTATCATATAGCGATGTGGATTTTGGAGTATGTGAAACGGATAGAAAAAGTACTAGTGGAACGTGTCATTTCATTGGACAATCTCTCATCTCGTGGTTTAGTAAAAAACAAAATTGTGTTTCTTTATCCACCCGCGAAGCGGAAAATATTTCAGCGGCGTTAGCATGTGCACAGGTAATTTACATGCAACAAACCTTAAAGGATTTTGAAAAAATAACTGAAAAATCCATGATTGATTGTGATAACACTAGTATCAATCTATCTAAAAATCGGGTAAATCATTCTCCAACTATATAAGACATCATTTCTTAAGAGATAATGTCGAAAATGGAACTATAACTTTAGAATATGTTACACTGAAAATCAAATAGCCGATATCTTTACAAAACCATTAAACGAACAAACTTTTGTAAAATTACGACGAGACTTAGGCATTTATTCACTTAATGAACTTTTAAACTAAGAAAAATTTCTTATATTCACAAGTTTTTAGCTAATTAAACCCCTTTTAAAATTTAGAAAATAATTTTGGACCATAAAATTACTGCCTATTTTATATTTGGATTGTTATAAATCTAAATTTCAGAAGTTTCTCTTTAAAAATATATCAAATATAATAATCAAATTGTCATCTCAAGAAATAACTTCATATAATTCTAGATCATCATCCTCAAACGTATCCACCTCCTTCTCTTCGTACGCCTTCACCTCCTTAGTCTCCACCCTCTCCTGACTTACCGAAAAGTCGATGGGGATTATCACCTCTACTGAAGAAAGCCAAACGAGAAAAACCACCTATAATCCATGAAAAACTTGATGAAATATCACATTATCAATTCACAATGATGGATGCTCAAAAGGAAATATACTATAGACAGGAAGGATCAATCAAACATTTGAACTTCATGGAAAATTCCATATATGCTATATGTCGTCATTCCCCAACAAAGAAGTGTTTGCATAAAAAATCTCCACGCTTTGTTGAAACTCCTAGAGACGAACCGTCGACTTCGTCACCCAAAGCTCCTTCCTGGACCCCAATCAACTATGTTCATCTCATCTACGAATCGAATTCATGGGATTGTCAGGAATGGAACCAAGAAAAATAAACTATTACATTTGAAGATGATTATATACATATATATTTGTTTGTATTATATTCAATTCAATAAATATATTTTTTTCTTCATAAAAATATCAACAAAAAAACTAATCTGGAGTTTTTCAGATGTCTAAAAAGGACTCCAGACGTCTGAAATAGGAATCTGAGACTATTAATAAATGTTCCTAGACGTCTGAACTCTTTTTCAAACGTTTGAAGTAACTCTCTGTCTAGTATTTGAACTTTCCAGATGTCTGAGTACTATTTCCAGACGTCAGATTCTACTCTCTGTTTCTACATTAAGCATCTTCAGACGTTTGTTCCACTATTTCAAATGTTTAGAACTGGAAACGACAGTTTTTTAAAAACCTTATCTCTGATCATCAATTCCTTTTTCCTATTTCAACTCATTTCCAAATCGAAACTTATCATTATCAAAATCTAATAATCGAATTTCTCACCTAATTAATGCCACACGAACAAAAATAAATGGAAACTAAGGAAAGGAAGCATGGAGAAGGATCCTCTTCTCAACCCTTGACTGTAACTGACACTAAAATCAAAGATTGCTTATTCCACAATCTATTAACTATATGATGGTTTGAAGACTTGAAGTTAAGAAGATGCATCTCGGTCCCTTCTACAGCCTATTCAAATTTCCTTCGTATGATATGGGTGGCATATGTGAGCAAGTTGAATTACAAACTCTTATTTCTTTTAATGCTAATGATGTTTCTATCGATCAATTAGCTATATATCTATTTTACTCTAATTTGGATAGTTCATCCGTGTGGGCTACCGAGAACGATGAACAGTGGTTATGGACGAGTGTCTATGGGACAATAATCAAGTTAACCCCTACTATAATTGGACAAATATTAGAATGCACTTATACGGGTCACAGATTATCTGAAATAGAGGATATGCGATTCAAACCTCGTGATATTATAACACATCAGTTATGGGAAAATCGAATGCTTCGGTTTTCATCCAAATTCCTTAGGCCACGTGCTAGGCTCCTTACCCGAATTCTTATAAATACAGTTATCCCTCGATTAGGTAGCCATGAACAAATAACCGATCTTGAACACAAAGCACTATACGCACTAAGATCAATTGGGCACAGTCCATCTTCGAAGAACAAAAGGTTTTTGGAATAGATCTCGCTAGGCTATCATTTACCCGACTTATATTATGCTAATCCTCAAAACGCTAAACATCCCATCATACATTTCTGCTTTTGAGGATTTACCTATCAAATATAGTGGAACAAAATTTTTCAACCTTATGCATTTGCTAGAGGAACCACCATCTTTTATGACTTTTTTAGAATGGAGAAATGCACATGATCAATCTCCTCCTCCTACACAAAAACAAGAACAACAAGAACAAGAAGGTGATACAGAACTACCAAAGCAACCATCTCCAAATCCTCCTTCCTCGTTTGAATATCACTCTGATATGGAGATTTTGGAAGCACGAACCCAGCCTAATGCTAATGAAAGTATTACTCACTTAACTTTACAAAACCAAGTGCTCCTATCTAGAAATAAAATGCTCCTTGGTAAACAAATAACAAGATTTGATCACATATTATCCACGAGGCTTTCCAAATTTGAAGACTTTATTGCTTCAGTAGTTTCCAAACTTGATCAAGCACTTTAACAAGCTTGACAACCTTCTTCTGACTGGTCTACACGTTCTCCATCTCCTCATACATCACCAAAGACCGGTGATAAGGACAAAGGAAAATTGTACTCCTCTCATGATGAACTATCTTGACTTCATTTAAGATATTTTGTTATACTCCACTACCTTCTCATAATTCTGGTAAGACATTATCAATATTTTGTTGTGCTTCAAGATGTAATCATAATTTTTGTTACTGTTGTAATTATGTCTGTATATCATACTTGTCTTTGTGTTATGGTTCTTTAATTATTTTTGATAATGACAAAGGGGGAGAAGAAATTACATTATGGTAAAAAAATTCGTAATTATTATCTATGTACATTGTATAACTGTCATCATCAACAAGGGGGAGATTGTTAGATCACTGAGTTTACGATTTTGACGATAACAACTATACATTGGAAATCATATATATATCATACACAGATACAAAGCAAGACAAACCACTACCTTGACAAGACGATGACTAAAGCATTAAAGAAATTCGTCTATAAAGTTGCATGAAGATTGAAGGGATAAACACTCAAGAATGAACCCAGAAAAACCTCACTTGATAGGTTCAGACGTCTGAATGCGGAACTTTAGATTTCTGAACGTTGATGCTGAACTAAAATTAATAATAGGTTCCATTCGTCTGAAAACAACATTCAGACTCTGAAATTGGACTCGGGGCAAAATCTTTCGAATAACAACTGTCATCTCCGAAAAGACACATCTCCATCTCTCCTCCACAACTCTTCACCAGTGAACAGTAATGACTCTAGACTGAAAAGGAAGAGATGCAACTACTAGAAGCAACACTCTACAACTATGTAAACAAGAATCGAGAAGGGTCAAAACACAACTCGACTTTCTATCTTGATCATCTCTTGTTCTAATCGTCTACTTATATTCAATCTGTAAATCTGAAATCATACACTTCTATATTCTCTCGAACAATATTGTATTCTATCATTAAATGGATATACGAAGTTCAATTGTACTATATAGTTAAAATCCATGTAACAAAGAACACATAGTTGACAAAGAAACTCTGTTATTGTAAACCTGTTCCTCCGGGTAAAGTGAGGGTTATTTGGTGAAATGAAATTCTGAAGAGGAGCTTCGGGACTGGACGTCGGACGGGAGGTCCGAACCAGTATAAAAACCCTGGTGTGATTATTCTTATTTACATTCTTTACTAATCATTACATTATAGTTTAATTTAGTTATATACTTGTCATTTATATAATAGATCCACCGTGAGTTAGTCTTTCAGAAATAGCAGAGAAAAAATTGATACATAATGGTTCTTCTGGTAAGTGTTTAAGATAGAAAAAATATTGAATTGAGTGATGACTGGTTTCCAGATTTGAATGAATGCAGATGTATTTCTTTATTAATATTGATAAATTGATATAGAGTAAAAATTGAATATAGCATTTGGTTGCCTACGTTCGATATTTATACAATTGCATTGTAAAAGCTAGTTATGGGCCTTGAACCCATTAACCCAATATAATCTGACGTATGCAAATCTGAGTAGCAGCCGACTTAGGTTTCATTCTTTTACTCCCCCCCTCAATCAAATTCTAGGGTTAGGGTTTCCATGTCCTTGTGCTATTCTGATCTTTGGATGCGCTAATCCCAAGATATACATCTTTTTCTTCTTTAATCTTTTACTTAAACATTTGCTTGCGAGAGATTGAGGACTGATTTGTATTGCTTCGCAAATCCGAAGTAAAATGGTGAAGTACTTGAATTATGTACAAGATCTATCCTTTGCTGCCACTTCTACTCGTCTTCTAGACTAGATCTGAGGACAGATACAATTACAAATCTGAAAAGGGTGGAACCTTTAGCTTTATCCTTCATCAGTTGCTTCGACTTTCAGAGCCTCTCCGAATCGATGGAAGCTTTTTGTGGATAGTGCCTTTGTAAGCATATCTGCGCATTGGTAAGAAGATGGTAAGTGATTCACTCGGAGTTTTTTTTATCAATTCGCGAACAAAATATAGATTAATCTCTATATGCTTAGTCCTTGAGTGCAATACTGGGTTAGCTTCCATTAGACTGTACTTTGATTGTCACACCATAGTGTTGGTTTTATCCCTGTTTTGATTTTCATTTCTGAAAGTAACGATTGAATCCAAGTAATTTCTGCTGCGGCACTAGCAATACTTCTGTATTCGTCCTCGTTGCTGGATCTAGGTATGGTTGTCTGCTTCTTTGAGCACCAAGAAATTGGACAATTGCCTAAGTATATATAATAGCATGTCACTGATTTTCTGTCATCAACATCTATTGCCCAATCTGCATCTACATATGCTATGATGTTTAAATTTTTGCACTTTTTCAGTTTGAGATCATAATTTGTTGTGCCATTAAGATATCTGAGAATTCTTTTGACTCCTTTCCAGTGTTCTTCATTGGTTCTTGCATAAATTGTGAGACTTTGTTTACATTGAAAGATATATCTGGTCTTGTTATAGTGGAGTATTGTAGGGCTCCTATAATACTTTGATGTTATTTAGTGTTTAATATTGGTTATCCTATGTATTTAGACAGTTGTTGATGATTATCATTGCTGTTGGGTGTGGTTTAGCATCATCCATTTTTGATTTGATCAGCAGCTCCTTGATGTATTTCTTTTGGCTTAAAAAGATTTCTAAGTCTGACTTCCTCTTTACTTCTATTCTCAAAAAGTAATTTAGTTCACCTAGATCCTTAGTTGAGAATTGCTGGTCAAGATATTGTATGATATTTTTGATTTCATTCTCATCATTATCTATTATAATTAGATCATCAACATATATTAGTATGTAAATAATAAGACTACTATTAATTTTGATAAACAAGGAATTGTCTGATTTGGTAGATTGATAGCCCAAGTTAACTAATGTAGCTTTCAATCTGTCAAACCATACTGTAGGACCTTGCTTTAATCCATATATGGCTTTATTTAACTTGCACACAAGATTGGTATCTTGCTTGTATCCTTGTTGCTACTCCATATAGATTTCTTCATGTAAAACACCATTCAGAAATGCATTATTTACATCTAACTGTCTCAAGTTCCAGTTATTATTTAGAGCAATTGTAAGAACTATTCTGATGGTTGTTGGTTTAACCAATGGTGAAAAGGTCTCACTAAAGTCAAACCCATATTATTGTGTGTACCCTTTGGTAACAAGTCTTGCTTTATGTATGGATACAGTTCCATTTTGATTTCTTTTCAATTTGTATGTCCACTTGCACCCTGTGATATTTTTTTTGCTTGTTGGATGAACCAGACTCCATATCATATTTTTCGTTAGTGCCTGATACTCTTCATCCATAGCTGCTTTCCGGTTTTTATCTTTGAATGCTTGTTCAAATGTTTCAGGCTCTATGATACACACAGTTGCAGCATAAACCTTTGGTTTATAAATCCCACTCTTTGATCTGGTTATCATATGATGACCTGATTTGGTCTATAATTTAGTGTCAGGTGGCTTTGTATTGCTCCCCTGATCTACATTATCACTTGTTTGATCTTCATGATTGCTTTGATCTTGATTACTTGATTCTGCAGGTGACTGAGGTTGTGTAGCAGGCTGACCTTCTGAATCATGACATGATCTAGATGACATAGTGTGTTGTGATCTAGATTCCTGTTCTTTTCTCAGTTTCAACAGCATTCCATATATGAGGCATTAATGGTATGTTTAGTATGGAAGTTTTTGGATTATATAGTTTATGTGTAGTTCTAATATTTGCTTTGGCAAATGGAAATATCCTCTCATTGAAAACAACATGTCTACTTATGAATATTCTCCCTGTTTCATCCAAGAACTTATATCCTTTCTATTTGATTGGATAACCTATAAAAGTGCATGATTGATATCTAAAGTTTAGTTTATGACTGTTATATATTCTCAAGTAGGGAAAACACAAGCACCCAAAAGTTCTTAGATTTTGATAGTCTGGTTTAACTCCTAAAAGCTTTTCTAAAGGACTTATTCTACTTAGTACTTTGGTTGGAGTCTTTTGATTAAATAAACAACAATACTTAAGGAATCTGGCCAAAATTTTAAAGGGAATCATGCTTGTGCTAGTAAAGTTAGACCAGTCTTAACAATGTGTCTATGTTTTCTTTCAACTAGGCGATTTTGTTCAGATATGTAAGGACATGTGGTTCTATGAACTATAGCATTATCTAGAAAATATTTATTAAGAGACTTGTATTCAGCACCTCCATCACTCTGAATAACCTTAACTTTATGATTGGTCTGCTTTTCAACTTGAGTAATAACTATATGGCTGCATTATGAGTTTCAGCCTTAGATTTTAAGAAATATATCCAAATGTACTTTGTACATGCATCAATAAAAGATATATAGTACTTATACCCAATATTTGAGCAAATAGGAGCTGGACCCCATAGATCTGTTGAATCCATATCAAGAGGTACTTTGTATTCTGCAAATGAATCTGCGAAGATTAATTTATGGCTTTGGCCCAATTGACAGTTAGAGCATATATAAGGCAAAATTATATCATAGGAAATCTTATTTTCTTTAAGAACCTACTTTACAATACTTTTACATGGATGACCTAACTTGCAATGCCAAAGATCAAAACTACTTTTACTATTTTCACATGACTGCAATTCACTATTATTACAATTTGTCATTCTTTGATTCGAACCTTTGCTATTAGTCAAGGTGAACTTGTAAAGACCATTTACTACATTACCCTGCAAAAGTATTTCCTTAAGTATATCTTTAACTAAGCAATAATTTGGATAAAATTCAAAATAGACATTATTATCATAAGCAAATTGAGAAACACTCAAAAGGTTTTTCTTTATGCAGGGTACTCTTAACAGGTTATTGAAATATAATTGTCTTTCTCCTTTGATGTAGGCATTACCAGTGTGAGTAATCTCAATTGCTTTACTATTTCCCATAACAATAGACTACTTACCTCTGTATTCTCTGCTGCCCAGATTTAAGTTCTCTAAATTGTTTGTTAAATGATTTGCAGCCCCTGAATCTGGATACCATGACTCATCTTGGATGTGATCTGTTTTTGCAGTTTCATCCAGATTCTGACTTCTGTTTCTACTAGGTTGTTTACCTGAGTCTAGTTGAACTTGTGCTATGTTTGCACTATAATTTCCATTTTTCTGATTGTTTGATCCCTGACCTGGTACATAGTTTGCATTGAATCTGAAGTAGCACTTTACAGCAGTGTGCCCTACTTTTTCACATATCTGACATTTTGGTTTGTTATTGTCGTTGAATCTTCCTCTGCCTCTTCTCCTGGCAGTCTCACATCCCCTCTGAAATTGTTGCTCTGTCCTTCCATAGTTTTGATTTCTGTTTTTTCTATTTGAAGCGTAATTAATAGACATGTCTGCATCTAGAGGTTTCTAATAGTCTAGCCGTCCTTCATGTGCCAAGAGTATAGAATGAACTTAATCAATAGATGGTAGAGTTTATTGGGATCCTATAACTTCCACCACTGCCTCATATTCATCACTTAAACCACACAAGAATGTTAGAACATGGTCCGTATTGGACATTTTATATCCAGCTGCCTAAGTAGATCACATGTATTCTTTATCTTGGAGAGATATTCCTTCATGGATTGACTGTCTTTCCTCATATTGTGTAACTGCCTTTTGTAATGCATTATTTTGGCTGCTGACTGTGTATTGAACATCCTTTCCACTGTAATCCAAATTTCATTTGCATTTTTACACCCTGTTACTTGTGGTAACAACTTTACACTTATTGAAGGGAGCAGCCAAGAACTTATTAAACTATCTTGCCTTTGGAATTTAACATATTCTTCATTACTCATAATTTTGTCTTCTTGATTAGTGATAAACTTGGGTGGTGTGACATTCACGCCAACGATGTATCCATCAAGACCATATCTTCTGGCAGCAGTTTCAACTTGTACTTTCCAGAGAGGATAATTGTCCTTTTCAAGTTGTGCAGTGATGAGATTGGAATGTGGGCTAATTATGGTCTTAATCAAACTATCATTAATATTCATTGAGTGTAGTGAAGAGTTTATATCATCACCTGATGTTGCACTACTTCCTTCAGCCATGAATAAACTTCTTTAGAGTGGAGATAACAACTGGTAAAATCAGAGAGAAATTCTGGAGAAATCAAGCAATTTTTCATTGAACAGATATGATGCAACCGAGAAAAATGATGAGACTTCTTTGATTGCTCCTGGTATGGAAGTTACTCCTTTTTGGGAATTAATGAATTTCTGATCTTTTTCCTGATTGGATTTCTGATTTTCCTTGATTCTTGAATTTGTTTTTGTGAATATACTGCAGCTGATTGCAAGATCTTGGCAGGGCCGTAATTTTCTTAAACAAATTCTTTACCCAAATGATGATATTAGAAAAGAAAGAATTCTGATGGGTAAACCGATCCAAATGTTGAGATTTCTCTGATGGATGAGTTTTGTATATAAAGCTATTAATCTTGTAGAAGATCCTGAGCTCTGATACCAAGTTAGAAAAAATATTGAATTGAGTGATGACTGATTTCTCAGATTTGAATGAATGCAGATGTATTTCTTTTGTTGATATTGATAAACTGATACAGAGTAAAAATTGAATACAGCATTTGGTTGCCTAAGTTCGGTATTTATACAATTGCATTGTGAAAGCTGGTTGCGGGCCTTGAACCCATTAACCCAATATAATATAACGTATTCAAATAAATTCTGAGTCGCAGCCAACATAGGTTTCATTCTTTTATTGTTTATTTTAGGTCATATGCTTTGTTATATTATTATTCTTTAGTCTATAGAAGCTGGCAATTCAAAAAAAAACACAAACCCAAAAAAACCTCTACTTTTTTAAAGCAAATTAGATTGAATGGATTGATCTCGATGGTACAACAAGGCATCTAAAAAGAATAGCAAGCTGAAGTTTGAGTAGGCTGGGATAGCCATCTCATTTGGAGTGGCGTGCTTGAGCTTTTTGCCAAGGAGAAGAAGTTAGAAGCATTCATATGAAATTTTGTATGTACAATTATGTTAATAATATATTATTATTTTATTGTAAGCATGGATTCAAAATACCGGCTGTAAAATTACGTTAGGTACAAGGTTTAACATAATGTTGGATTTATTCCATATTACATAAAATTCTAGTGTGAATTCTCTTGTTTATCATTAATAATCAAATGTTAATTGTTATAATTACGTTTATGTATGTACATATGTATGTATGTACAATTGCAAACATTTGCGAGAATCCCCGCACGTGTGTCTCTATATATGTATTCAAATACATTTCTTTATATTTGGATAACTCAAATATTAATACGGAGTTGATTTTATTTGAAATTGACTAAAGATTGTATTTCAATTTTTCAAAACATTTAAAATTGATATTTCAATCTTTAAATCTTAAGACTGATATTTCGGTCTCTAATATCTTTTGCAACTAAGATTTAAAACTATTATTTCGGTCTCAAATTGGTTTTTAATGTTTATTTAGTGATTGAACTTATTAAATAAAGAATAAAATTGCTGGTTGAACCGCTGGTTTCCGACCAGGGTTCATAAATGACTAAGGTCCGATTGACTTACAAACCGTGTTAATCCAATTTTCAGGGATATTCGAGGTTGGACCGAGGCAGGATAGAATCATGAGAACAGTGATCAAAGTAAAAGAACAAATGTTTGTTTCCATATGTAGCCTATCCTATTTCAAATCCTTCGTCTACAAAAGTTTTTCTTTATGTATATGGTTCTTCATTTTTTTCTAGTGATACCAAGCAAACTAAACAATGGACTATCCTTGCATCAATCCAATATTTTTTCCAAAGCCAATCCAATATCTAGCTCATTTCCTCTTGAATGTAAACTCCGTAATTTCTTTATTCCTCTCTAATCTTCGCATATGTTCTCCTCCTTCAATGCATCTCTCTAACGACCCTGACCGGACCTTCGAAAATCGACACTGAATACAACACTCGTATTCCAATGCCACAGATTCAAACGTCGAATCTGGTTCGCCGGAGCTTATAACAGAATTAAGTATAATAACACAGCGGAAGAAAAAGAAATGAATATCATATACAATTCCAAATAATACAATATCCAATGGTAACAATGATTTCAATATCAGAGATACAATGAATATCAGAAAACAATAAACAACAGCAGAAAACAGATAGCCAAGAGATAACTCCAATCCGATGCTCCAAGGCTAAATCTCCAAACCACAATCCGTGTTCGAAAAGAACAGAAGGCACTTTCGAAGAAGCCCTTGAAATCCGAGAATACACAATCCCAATCGGACTTCCCATCACTTAGGGAATCTCTATACCGTAGCTACTCGGTGCAGAGACAAACGATAGGTCATCCTATCATTCTCGCAAATACCAGGTCTTCACCACCGGCCTTCAAATGCTATCCATAACGTCGTATCATTATTCGGAATGGGTTATATGACACAAGGTCCTCTCCCGGCTAAACCGAATGATGAGAGCAATAATTAAAACATATGGATAATGGGCTTTCAGTTAAGTCGCAACTCTAAAACCCAAAAATTTTCTTTCCAAATGGTTTAAACCAATTACCATTTACAAATCTTTTTAAACAAAAAGATTCACTTCCAGCAACATTTCAATGGTTTAAACAATTTCCACACTTTAATCTTTTAAACAAAAGATTTACTTTTAAGACCCCTTTAAATTTAAAACAAGGTTCACCAATCTTTGACAAAGATTCATTCATAGCCTTTCAAAACAATTCCCAAAGATTCATTCATAACTTTCAAAACAATTTCCGGTTTCAAATCTTTTATATATAAAAGATACATCATTTAAAATCCTCTTCAATTTTAAAATAGTGTTCAACTAACTTTCACAAAGATTTAATTTTAGCTTTCAAAACCATTCAATTTCAAATATGAAATCTTTTCATCATAATTATTATTTTCAGAAAATCCAATGCCATTTCTAAAGTTATTTGGATTCAAAATTCAAACTTTAAAACCATTTCAAAATATTAAATTCAAATATCTGTGACTTAATCGATTTCCTCGCGAAATCCATATTTGTGTATGGTGTAGTCCAGGGGTTTAACACAATAGTGCAACATTATTCAATCATCATAGATCAAAACTCAGAAATATCGATAAGCGGTATAATCTATAACGCTTATCTTCATTTACATATTCACAGACAAATGTATCACAGATGAATAAATAAATAAATAAATAAATGACACACTGCTCAATTCACAAAATAGAATATCGCTGCTCATCAATTCAAGGCAATTCTTACAAGGCAAACATGCACAAGCAATCCAAGCATTCAATAATCATTTATAAACATGATTAATTAATTGTTTTATCCTAATTTAATTCAATTTAATTTTTTAATTAAATTAATTACTTATGAATTAATTGCTTAATCCTGATTCATTCATTACAAATCATTTAATATTAATTAATTAATTAATCCTTAAAAATCCATTTTAATTAATTACCATTAATTAATACATTAGTTCTTCATTAATCACATTAATTAAATTAACTTTTAAGTTAATAACATAATTAATTAACCCTTAATTAATTATCATTTAACTAATTAGCTTCAATTAATTGCAATAAGTGATCATCCCTAATCATTTTCATTAATTAACTTTAATTACTTAATCACAATAAATGATCATCCCTCATTAATCACATAAATAAATTAACTTAAATTAATCACATTGATTAATTATTCTTTAAGTAATTAAGTAACAAATCCTTTAATTAATTACAATGAGTAATTATTATATTTTCATTTGATTAATAAACGTTAATTATTAATTAATTACTTTTAATCAATACTTAATTGACCTTAATTATGTAATTTAATTATCCTTAATCATGAAATTAATTATCCTTAATTATCCAAACACTCATAAATAATTATCTTTTACTTAATCACTTACTTATCATTAAAAATCTTTAATTAACCATCTTTAAAATTAATTATCATTATCATAAAATTTAACTTAAGAAATTTAAGTAAATTAATGATTCACTTCCTTTTGATTAATTCTTTCACTACATTTTTGATTTAAAATAATTCAAGAATTATTTACAAATAGTGATAACATAACTAAACAAAACTTAGTTACTTCTTTATTAACTTTTAAGCTTGAGTCAAAACAATTTTTTAAAATCTATTAATTTAAACATAATTTAAAACTTTATTAAATATGAATTTGTGAAAACTAATTATTTTCCAAATCTTCAAAACTGGGAAACATTTGTAAAAATCTTCTTGAGCCAACCTCAAGCTTGACTTCGACTATCACATATCCCTCCTTCTTCGAGTCACCAACACAAGAAACTCGAGCACTAACCCCAGTTAACCCATTCCTAGAACAGCTACGAGCCAAACTCTCTTCTGCACGCACACGAGCCCGAGTAGCCATCGTCTTCTTCACGTACCCTACTTTCCAGGTGCACCGAGTTCACGCGTGCATATGCACAGTTCATCGGAGTGATTTCGATCATTGTGACAATCTCTGGCACATCACCTACGATCACCTCAACTCCATCAACTACCCAGATCAACGATTCGAACCAAAAACAAAATTTGAGCTACTCGACTTACCCCTGAACAAAACAGTTCATTAGTAACTCCCTTCGACCCATCGCCTCAGGTCACCGGAGACCTCGCAACCCTGTCCCTAGCTCCGCCACACCACCATGCTCTGATTCCCCTAGACCCAAACCAGTCCGATGCTCCCATGCCAGAGAATTCAGCTCAAAAATATTATCACACCCATTAGAGCTTCAAACCCTACAATGACGCTGATACGACACCTCGGCCATTAATAAATCCAGCAACTATTTTTCCTGTTTTCCCCTTCCTTCACACTTCCACTGACATCAAACCCGATCTACCACTATTCGTTGATCGCCGATATTAGAGAAAAGTTCCATTTTCGTTTAACTCGAGATTTCACATTTTTCATTTACTTAAAAATCATGAAACCTACTTCAAAAATCATCATTTGCATGTACAATTCAGATTATATAATTAAATCGGAAAATTATGAACTTTGATTTTTTTTTAGTTTTAAGAAGATTTTACTGTATTAACTTCTTCCAGTTAAAAGAAACCTTTTTAATTCAACTTAAAAACATTGTTAAAACTTATATCTTATTATTTTAAACATAATTTGTTTATTCATTAGAATCCAAAGAGAATCAGGGGCAGAGAAAATGGGATTTCAAACAAGTTTAAAACCTGTAAACTAGCACACATCATATTTGCTTGTACAAAGATCTACACACCCTTATATGGACATTGTAGGCATTTATATAAACATTTTTCATGTCATCATCACCATCACAGGCATGCAAAAGCATTGGGGTTTTTAAAGTTTGCTCACTTGATTTCCAGAAAGAACAGAGGACAGATTTTGTTCTGAAATCTGGAATTGACCCTTATGCATTTGAGTTTGAGTCGAATCCATGTGTTGTTTATTAGATTTGATATGATCTTGAGACAGGAATGAAATGAACTTACTACTTGACTGTAGTTTTTTCTTTGATTCCATGTTGATCTTGAAACAATTTGATCTATTTGTTTTTTTTAGAATTGTTCTAAGATTCTGATCTTCATTTTTCTTTCTGGTTTTTGTTGTTTTGTAGCTTTGACTTCAGTTTGTTTGTGATCTGATCTGTAGCTTTAAATCATTGCTTTACTGAGTTGAGACTTTCTGGTTTTGGCCTTTCTTTTGCATAGCTTCAAGTTTTGATTTTTTCTTCTTCTTGATTTGTTCCTTTGCTTTTGCATCTAAGACAACATTTGTTTTCTGGTTTTTTTTATTTCATGGTTTCATTTTCAGATTTGAGGGTGAAGATAAAAGAAAACATAGTTTTACTCTTTAATTCATATTATTTATGTTTTATATGATTTTCATATTTTAAATTTTTAAAAGAAAATTTTATTTTGCCACATGTATTCTTTGTTAACATTTGTAAAATGCATGTCTCAATTCTTGTACACTTGTTTAAAATATGTATTTTTATGTTTAAGCCCTTAATTTTAATTCAATTTATAAATTTTGTTCAAACCCTTTACCAAATTAAATTTACATATGTATATTATGTAGTTTTAAATGTTATACTTTAAAAAGATATCTTTATATCAAAACTTAAATATTTATGTACATATAAACTAACTATTTTATTAAATCTTGTTTATATTTTACAACCCAATTCTAATTAATGTACTTATTAATTTTCAAAAGATATATATACCTATATATGTAAGTTTTAAAGCCTTCATTTGAAATTATATAATTTATAAAGGAAAATGAATTGAGAACAATTCATAAATAATCATACATATATAATTTTAATTAATAAAGTTTTTTTTAAACTTAATTTATTTATTATATCATATATTCATATACACATATTAAAATCAAAAAACATTATTTCCAATATAATTATTAAATTTCCAAATTAAAATTTCTATTTACAATACATACCCTATTTAACTTTGAAATATCACATTCATTCACATCTATTTTCATATACAAAAATGCATTCTTATTTGTTTAGGAAATTCTCAATTTAATTCACAATTAGATTTATAATTAATATATTATTCAAAACATTTATTTCTAAATTGTCAATCTCACAATTCAATTTAAAATAAAATTTAAATACAAATATCTGATCAAATTTGGAAAAATTTGCATTTATTCTCAATTTGATTCAAAAATTAAATTAATTGTCAAATTAAACATGTTCAAAATTCGGGAATGTTACAGATTTCCGCCCCTTTATCAAATTTCATCCCCGAAATTTGAAAGTAGGGAAATAACAAAAGAATATAGAGAGATAGAGAGATGAACCACTAGATCAAACTGAATATCTATTCTGCATTTGGCTTACAAAATCAGAATATCAATGATGGATATAAGAACGAATCAAGATACTCGGGTCACCAGATCTACGAATATACAGGGGCATTGATTAGCTCAAAAGATAACTAACCATTCGTAGAATATACTTGGGCCCAACAGAATAAACAGACGTATGGATGCAATCCAAAACTTTTAGTTTAAACAACCAAAATATACTTATCAACCATAGCAACCAAAGCAAACAATTTACCCAAACAAATAATTCTGACCCATCTGGAGTTTGTGTCCCATGCAAATATATCAAAGCTTCTTCCTGGAATTGCCAGGAAGCAATCAAAGAAATAAAGAGACGAATCAAAGGAGATTGATAGAGAAGGTTGTTTCCACTGTTACAGGGCACTGACCTTTTGTAGTGGTACTACCTTGTCCCCTATCTCGTCCTATTCTCGCACTCATACTCACTATCAGTAGATAGTAAGAGAATTTACTGAGGCATTCGAACGGATATCTTAGGGATATACTCATTCTAGGGTATATTTCACCCTATCTCTAATAAGTCACTTAATGTGTTATACTCCTGAGCTAAAGTTTCAACCTTCAGCTCTGATACCAATTCTAACGACCCTGACTCGACCTTCGAAAATTGGCACGGAATACAACACTCGTATTCCAATGCCGCAGATTCAAATGTCGAATCTAGTTCACCGGAACTTATAACACAATTAAGTATAATAACACAGCGGAAGAAAAAGAAATGAATATCATATACAATTCCAAAGAATACAATATCCAATGATAACAATTATTTCAATATCAGGGATACAATGAATATCAAAAAACAATAAACAACAGCAGAAAACAAATAGCCAAGAGATAACTCCAATCCGATGCTCCAAGGCTAAAACTCCAAACCACAAGCTCGAACCACCATCAAGTTTCACCAAGCTAAGCAAGTCTCGTCCAAACGAAATACCTCAATATCCAAGATCTCCAAAGAATATCAAAGAGAAAGCTAAAGCTATCAAATCGATATCTACTATCTAAAAAACCCAACTCTAGACTGCCAGTGTGGAAAATGGTGGGCACCAAGAGTTTAGGAAGGAACAATAAACTCCGGGTCAGTCATGGGACTGGTATGAGAAAACAAAACATTTTTATTTTTTAAAACAAATAAAAGAGTTTACATTTGAAATCCGCAATGCTTTTGGAAAATGAAATTACATAAGGCCTCCCGGCACACACACAATGCAATCACACACATAGGGAAGATTTCTCCTTATGATAGTCAAACATGCTTGATACGCGAAAACCATTTGGTATTATTATTAGTGCATAGTGTAGAAAAACTTTCGAAAATATAATATTAATCTTAACCAGCATAGGTACCATTATATTATGCCAGCTATAGCTACCACCTGAGGTGGCAGGTTATACAATTGAAATCGTAAAGTGCTCGTATTGTTTCGTTTGGATTTCCAACAAATGGTCGGGCTATGGAACTTCCTGGGCCACATGGGTACGCCTCTAGAGGGACATCCCGAGAACCTAACCGGATCTCTGCCAACACAAGGCCAAGTTACCTCTGTAACTAGGCAACTACTGACACAAGTATGCCATCCCCCGGTTGTAACCGACTTTTATCCGAGTGCTCGATACCAATCACCACAAAGTAATGTATTTACAGTAACCACATAGGTTAAATATCTGGGCTCCATACCATGATATCACCTCTATCCAGAAGGAAATGAACATACCCTCGAGGGGGCTACCCCCACATAACCTTGCCGCATTCTTCCTGTTTCGACCATTCCGGGTTGTGAAGTTCGACGAAGTATCGTCCACAAAGCTACGCTTTTTACAAAGCCATGCTTTGATCAACAAATGATCGACAACACTTCGTATGCCACATTACCAAATTGGGAATGTATCACTAGTAACTATCAACCACATAACCCCTCAGCTCGTACGTCTCAGAGAAGGGTATTAAGATAAGAGAATAATTCTCCGCCACCAAACAGAAATGTATTTGATAGAAACCGGTTTTACATCTCAAAGTGTAATGTCTGACACACATCCATACAAGTCTGTTCCGGGTTCGAACAGAACCGAAGGCACTTCCAAAGAAGCCTTTGAAATCCTGGAATCCACAATCCCGATCGGACTTCCCATCACTTATGGAATCTCTATACCGTAGCTACTCGGTGCAGAGACAATCGATAGGTCATCCTATCGTTCTCGCAAATACTCGATCTTCACCACCGGTCTTCAAATGCTATCCATAATTTCTTATCATTATTCGGAATGGGTTATATGACACAAGGTCCTCTCCCGGCTAAACCGAATGATGAGCGCAATAATTAAAACATATGGATAATGGGTTTTCAGTTAAGTCACAACTCTAAAACCCAAAATTTTTATTTTCAAATGGTTTAAACAAGTTACCATTTACAAACCTTTTTAAACAAAAAGATTCACTTCCAGAAACATTTCAATGGTTTAAACGATTTCCACACTTTAATATTTTAAACAAAAGATTTACTTTTAAGACCCCCTTAAATTTAAAACAAGGTTCACCAATCTTTGACAAAGATTCATTCATAGCTTTCCAAAATAATTCCCAAAGATTCATTCATAACTTTCAAAACAATTCCCGGTTTCAAATCTTTTATATATAAAAGATACATCATTTAAAATCCTCTTCAATTTTAAAATAGGGTACAACTGACTTTCACAAAGATTCAATTTAAGCTTTCAAAACCATTCAATTCCAAATTTGAAATCTTTTCATCATAATTATTATTTGAAACCACTTGTTTCCGTTTCAGAAAACCCAATTCCATTTCTAAAGTTATTTGGATTCAAAATTCAAACTTTAAAACCATTTCAAAATATTAAATTTAAATATCTGTGACTTAACCGCTCGTGAAATCCATATTTGTGTGTGTATGGTGTAGTCCAGGGGTTTAACACAATAGTACAACATTATTTAATCATCACAGATCAAAACACAGAAATATCGATAAGCGGTATAATCTATAACGCTTATCTTCATTTACATATTCACAGATAAATGTATCACCGATGAGTAAACAAATAAATAAATAAGTTACACATAGCTCAATTCACAAAATAGAATATCACAGTTCAATCAATTCAAGGCAAACATTCACAAGCAATCCAAGCATTCAATAATCATTTATAAACATGATTAATTAATTTTTAATCCTGATTTAATTCAATTTAATTTTTTAATTAAATTAATTACTTATGAATTAATTGCTTAATCCTGATTCATTCATTACAAATCATTTAATATTAATTAATTAATCCATCCTTAATTATCCATCTTAATTAATTACCTTTAATTAATACATTAGTTCTTCATTAATCACATTAATTAAATTAACTTTTAAGTTAATCACATAATTAATTAACCCTTAATTAATTATCATTTAACTAATTAGCTTTAATTAATTGCAATAAGTGATCATCCCTAATCACTTTCATTAATTAACTTTAATTACTCAATCACAATAAATTATCATCCCTAATTAATCACATAAATAAATTAACTTAAATTAATCACATTGATTTATTATTCTTTAAGTAATTAAGTAATAAATCCTTTAATTAATTACATTGAGTAATTTTTATGTTTTCATTTGATTAATCAACGTTAATTATTAGTTAATTACTTTTAACCAATACTTAATTGACCTTAATTATGTAATTAATTATCATTAATCACGAAATTAATTATCCTTAATTATCCAAACACTCATAAATAATTATCTTTTACTTAATCACTTACTTATCATTAAAAATCTTTAATTAACCATCGTTAAAATTAATTATCATTAACACAAAATTTAACTTAAGAAATTTAAGTAAATTAATGATTCACTTCCTTTTGATTAATTCTTTATCTTTATTTTTGATTTAAAATAATTCAAGAATTATTTACAAATAGTGATAACATAACTAAACAAAACTTAATTACTTCTTTATTAACTTTTAAGCTTGAGCCAAAACAATTTTTTAAAATCTATTAATTTAAACGTAATTTAAAACTTTATTAAATATGAATTTGTGAAAACTAATTATTTTCCAAATCTTCAAAACGGGGAAACATTTGTAAAATCTTCTCGAGCCAACCTCAAGCTTGACTTCGACTATTAAATATCCTTCCTTCTTCGAGTCACCAACACAAGAAACTCGAGCACTAACCCGAGTTAACCCATTCCTAGAACTGCTTCGAGCCAAACTCTCTTCTGCACGCACACGAGCCCGAGTAGCCATCATCTTCTTCACATACCCTGCTTTCTAGGTGCACCGAGTTCACGCGTGCATATGCACAGTTCATCAGAGTGATTTCGATCATCGTGACAATCTCCGGCACATCACCTACAAGCATCTCAACTCCATCAACTACCCAGATCAACGATTCGCCAAAAACAAAAATTGAGCTACTCGACTTGCACCTGAACAAAACAGTTTATCAGTAACTCCCTTCGACCCATCGCCTCATGTCACCGGAGACCTCGCAACCTCGTCCCTAGCTCCGCCACACCACCACGCTCCGATTCCCCTTGATCGAAACCAGTCCGATGCTCCCATGCCAGAGAATTCAGCTCAAAAACATTGTCACACCCATCAGAGCTTCAAACCCTATAATGACGCTGATACGACACCTCGGCCATTAATAAATCTAGCTACTATTTTTCCAACGTTCCCCTTCCTTCACACTTCCTCTGACATCAAACCTGATCTACCACCATTCGTTGATCGCCGAGATTAGAGCAAAGTTCCATTTTCGTTTAATTCGAGATTTCACTTTTTTCATTTACTTAAAAATCATGAAACCTACCTCAAAAATCATCATTTGCGTGTACAAATCAGATTATATAATTAAATCAAAAAATTATGAACTTTGATTTTTTGTTTTTTGTTTTAAGAAGATTTTACTATATTAACTTCTTCCAGTAAAAGCAAACCTTTTTAATTCAACTTAAAAACATTGTTAAAACTTATATCTTATTATTTTAAACATAATTTGTTTATTCATTAGAATCCAAAGAGAATCAGGGGCAGATAAAATGGTATTTCAAACACGTTTAAAACTTGTAAACTAGCACACATCATATTTGCCTGTACACAGATCTACACACCTATATATGGACATTGCAGTTATCTATATAAACATTTTTCAAGTCATCATCACCATCAGAGGCATGCAAAAGCATATAAATATATTTAGGGTTTTTAAAGTTTGCTCACCTGACTTCCAGAAAGAACAGAGGGCGGATTTTGTTCTGAAATCTGGAATTGACCCTTATGCATTTGAGTTTGAGTTGAATCCATGTGTTGTTTATTAGATTTGAGATGATCTGGAGACCGGAATGAAATGAACTTACTACTTGATTGCAGTTTTTTCTTTGATTCCAGGTTGACCTTGAAACAATTTGATCTATCTGTTTTTTTTCAGAACTGTTCTAAGATTCTGATCTTCATTTTTCTTTCTGGTTTTTGTTCTTTTGTAGCTTTGATTTCAGTTTGTTTGTAATCTGATCTGTAGCTTTAAAGCATTGCTTTACTGAGTTGAGACTTTCCGGATTTGGCCTTTTTTTGCATAGCTTCAAGTTTTGATTTTTTTTTCTTCCTGGTTTGTTTCTTTGCTTTTGAATCCAAGACAACATTTGTTTTCTGGTTTTTTTTGATTTCATGGTTTCATTTTCAGATTTGAGGGTGAAGATAAAAGGAAACATAATTTTACTCTTTAATTCGTATTATTTATTTTTTATATGATTTTCATATTTTAAATTTTTAAAAGAAAATTTTATTTGCCACATGTATTCTTTGTTAACATTTGTAAAATGCATGTCTCAATTCTTGTACACTTGTTTACAATATGGATTTTTATGTTTAAGCCCTTAATTTTGATTTAATTTATAAATTTTGTTCAAACCTTTTACTTAATTAAATTTACGTATGTATATTATGTAGTTCTAAATTTTATACTTTAAAAAGAAATCTTTATATCAAAACTTCAATATTTATGTACATACAAACTAACTATTTTATTAAATCTTCTTTATATTTTACAACCCAATTCTAATTAATGTACTTATTAATTTTCAAAAGATATATATACACCTATATATGTAAGTTTTAAAGCCTTCATTTGAAATTATATAATTTATAAAGGAAAATGAATTGAAAACAATTTATAAATAATCATACATATATAATTTTAATTAATAAAGTTTTTTTTAAATCTAATTTATTTATTATATCATATATTCATATACACATATTAAAATTAGAAAACAAATTTTATTTCCAATATAATTACTAAATTTCCAAATTAAAATTTCTATTTACAATACATACCCTATTTAACTTTGAAATATAACATTCATTCACATCTATTTTCATATACAAAAATGCATTCTTATTTGTTTAGGAAATTCTCAATTTAATCCACAATTAAATTTATAATTAATATATTATTCAAAACATTTATTTCTGAATTTTCAATCTCACAATTCAATTTAAAATAAATTTATATACAAATATCTGATTAAATTTGGAAAAATTCACATTTACTCTCAATTTAATTCCAAAATTAAATTAATTGCCAAATTAAACTTGTTCAAAGTTCGGGAATGTTACAGATTTCCCCTCTTAGAAAATTTCGTCCCCGAAATTTGAAAGTAGGGAAACAACAAAAGAATATAGAGAGATAGAGAGATTAATCACTAGATCAAACTGAATATCTATTCTGCTTTTGGCTTACCAAATCAGAATATCAATGATGGATGCAAGAACGAATCAAGGTACTCGGGTCACCAGATCTACGAATATACAGGGGTTTTGATTAGTTCAAAAGTTAAGTAACCATTCGTAGAATATACTTGGACCCAACAGAATAAACAGACATATGGATGCAATCCAATACTTTTAGTTTAAACAACCAAAATATACTTATCAACCATAGCAACCAAAGCAAACAATTTAATTAAACAAATAATTCTGACCCATCTGGAATTTGTGTCCTATGCAAATATATCAAAGCTTCTTCTTGGAACTACCAGGAAGCAATCAAAGAATTGAAAAGACGAATCAAAGGAGATTGATAGAGAAGGTTGTTTCCACTATTACAGGGTACTGACCATTTGTAGTGGTACTCCCCTGTCCCCTATCTCGTCCTATTCTCGCACTATACTCACTATCGGTGGATAGTAAGAGAATTTACTGAGGCATTCGAACGGATATCTTAGGGATATACTCATTCTAGGGTATACTTCACCCTATCTCTAACGAGTCACTTAATGTGTTATACACCTGAGCTAAAGTTTCAACCTTCAGCTCTGATACAAATCCCAATGACCCTGACTCGACTTTCGAAAATTGGCACCGAATACAACACTCGTATTCCAATGCCGCAGATTCATACGTCGAATCTGGTTCGCCGAAGCTTATAACACAATTATGTATAATAACATAGTGGAAGAAAAAGAAATGAATATCATATACAATTCCAAAGAATACGATATCCAATGATAACAATAATATCAATATCAGAGATACAATGAATATCAGAAAACAATAAACAACAGTGGAAAACAGATAGCCAAGAGATAACTCCAATCCGATGCTCCAAGGCAAAAACTCCAAACCACAAGCTCGAACCACCATCAAGTTTCACCAAGCTACGCAAATCTCGTCTAAACTAAATACCTCAATATCCAAGATCTCTAAAGAACATCAGAGAGAAAGCTAAAGCTATCAAATCGATATCTACCATCAAGTTTCACCAATCGCACATATGGGGGAGATTTCTCCTTATGATAGTCAAACATGCTTTATACGCGAAAACCATTTGGTATTATTATTAGTTCATAGTGCAGAAAACCTTTCGAAAATGTAATATTAATCTTAACCAGCATAGGTACCGTTATATTATGCCAGCTATAGCTACCACCTGAGGTGGCAGGTTATACAATTGAAATCGTAAAGGGCTCGTATTGTTTCGTTTGGATTTCCAACAAATGGTCAGGCTAAGGAACTTCCTGGGCCACATGGGTACGCCTCTGGAGGGACGTCCCGAGAACCTAACCGGATCTCTGCCAACACAAGGCCGGGTTACCACTGTAACTAGGTAAGTACTGACACGAATATGCCATCCCCCGGTCGTAACCGACCTTTATACGAGCGCTCGATACCAACAACCACAAATTAATGTATTTGCAGTAACCACATAGGTTAAATATCTGGGCTCCACACCATGATATCACCTCTATCCAGAAGGAATTGAACATACCCTCAGGGGCCGCGACCCCCAAATAACCTTGCCGTATTCTTCCTGTTTCGACCATTCCGGGTTATGAAGTTCGACGAAGTCTCGTCCATAAAGCTACGCTTTTTACAAAGCCATGCTTTGATCAACAAATGATCAGCACCACTTCGTATGCCACATTACCAAATTGGGAATATATCACTAGTTACTATCAACCACATAACCCCTGAGCTCGTATGTCTCAGAGAAGGGTGTTAAGCTAAGAGAATAAATCCCCGCCACCAAACAGAAATGTATTTGATAGAAACCGGTTTTACATCTCAAAGTGTAATGTCAGACACACATCCATACAAGTCTGTTTCGGGTTCGAACAGAACCGAAGGCACTTCCGAAGAAACCCTTGAAATCCGAGAATCCAAAATCCCGATCGGACTTCCCATCACTTAGGGAATCTCTATACCGTAGCTACTCGGTGCAGAGACAATCGATAGATCATCCTATCATTCTCACAAATACCCAGTCTTCACCACCGGTCTTCAAATGCTATCCATAACGTCGTATCATTATTTGGGATGGTTGTATGACACAAGGTCCTCTCCCAGCTAAACCGAATGATGAGCGCAATAATTAAAACATATGGATAATGGGTTTTCAGTATAGCCACAACTCTAAAACCCAAATATTTTCTTTTCAAATGGTTTAAACCAATTACCATTTACAAATCTTTTTAAACAAAAAGATTCACTTCCAAAAACCTTTCAATGGTTTAAACAATTTCCACACTTTAATCTTTTAAACAAAAGATTTACTTTTAAGACCTCTTTAAATTTGAAACAAGGTTCACCAATCTTTGACAATGATTCATTCATAGCTTTTTAAAACAATTCCCAAAGATTCATTCCTAACTTTCAAAACAATTCCCGGTTTCAAATCTTTTATATATAAAAGATACATCATTTAAAATCCTCTTCAATTTTAAAATAGGGTTCAACTAACTTTCACAAAGATTCAATTTAGCGTTCAAAACCATTCAATTTCAATTTTGAAATCTTTTTATCATAATTATTATTTGAAACCGCTTGTTTCCGTTTTAGAAAACCCAATTCCATTTCTAAAGTTATTTGGGTCCAAAATTCAAACTTTATAACCATTTCAAAATATTAAATTCAAATATCTGTGATTTAACCGATTTCCTCGTGAAATCCATATTTGTGTTTGTATGGTGTAGACCAGGGGTTTAACACAATAGTGCAACATTATTCAATCATCACAGATTAAAACACAAAAATATCGATAAGCGGTATAATCTATAACGCTTATCTTCATTTACAGATTCACAGATAAATGTATCACAGATGAATAAATAAATAAATAAATAAATTACACACAACTCAATTCACAAAATAGAATATCGCAGCTTAATCAATTCAAGGCAATTCATACAAGGCAAACATTCACAAGCAATCCAAGCATTCGGTAATTATTTATAAACATGATTAATTAATTGTTTAATCCTAATTTAATTCAATTTAATTTTTTAATTAAATTAATTACTTATGAATTAATTGCTTAATCCTGATTCATTCATTACAAATCATTTAATATTAATTAATAAATTAATTAATCCTTAATTATCCATCTTAATTAATTACCTTTAATTAATAAATTAGTTCTTAAATAATCACATTAATTAAATTAACTTTTAAGTTAATTACAATATTAATTAACCCTTAATTAATTATCATTTAACTAATTAGCTTTAATTAATTGCAATAAGTAATCAGCCCTAATCACTTTCATTAATTAACTTTAATTACTTAATCACAATAAATGATCATCCCTAATTAGTCACATAAATAAATTAACTTAAATTAATCACATTGGTTAATTATTCTTTAAGTAATTAAGTAACAAATCCTTTTATTAATTACATTGAGTAATTATTATATTTTCATTTGATTAATCAACGTTAATTATTAATTAATTACTTTTAATCAATACTTAATTGACCTTAATTATGTAATTAATTATCCTTAATCATGAAATTAATTATCCTTAATTATCCAAACACTCATAAATAATTATATTTTACTTAATTACTTACTTATCATTAAAAATCTTTAATTAACCATCTTTAAAATTAATTATCATTAACAAAAAATTGAACTTAAGAAATTTAAGTAAATTAATGATTCACTTCCTTTTGATTAATTCTTTAACTTCATTTTTGATTCAAAATAATTCAAGAATTATTTACAAATAGTGATAACATAACTAAACAAAACTTAATTACTTCTTTATTGACTTTTAAGCTTGAGTCAAAATAATTTTTTAAAATCTATTAATTGAAACATAATTTAAAACTTTATTAAATATGAATTTGTGAAAACTAATTATTTTCCAAACCTTTAAAATTGGGAAACATTTGTAAAATCTTCTCGAGCCAACCTCAAGCTCGACTTCGACTATCACACATCCCTCCTTCTTCGAGTCACCAACGCAAGAAACTCGAGCACTAACCCGAGTTAACCCATTCCTAGAACTGCTTCAACCCAAAATCTCTTCTGCACGCACACGAGCCTGAGTAACCATCGTCTTCTTCACCTACCCTGCTTTCCAGGTGCACCGAGTTCACGCGTGCATATGCACAGTTCATCGGAACGATTCCGATCATCGTGACAATCTCCGGCACATCACCTACGACTACCTCAACTCCATCAACTACCCAGATCAACGATTCGAACCAAAAACAAAAATAGAGCTGCTCGACTTGCCCCTGAAGAAAACAGTTCATCGGTAACTCCCTTCGACCCATTGCCTCAGATCACTGGAGACCTTGCAACCCCGTCCCTAGCTCCGCCACACCACCACGCTCCGATTACCCTTGGCCCAAACCAGTCCGATGCTCCCTGTTTGATGTGATTTTTTTGTTTGATGATAACAAACATATATATATATATATATCAATATATATATGTGTTTGCAGTTTGGACTATATTCATATTGGATAATTATACTATTGCACAGAATCTATATAATTCAACTAGTATTTTTTATTCAATATAATATTTTATTACAATACTTAAACAATACAAAGTTTTCAGCTCTCTCTATATATATACATACATCAGTTCATACATTTTACTTTTCTCACTACAACACTCAACACTCAGTTTTTCACTCTGTCTGCACATCTGCATCTATCTGCATTGTCCAGCTCCACTTCTCGTCCTGTCTCCTGTGTACCTGTATAATTAGCAACTACAACAGTAATCTGAAAACAAACAAATTTAAATTTGCAAAAATAAAATTTGTTTGTGTCTCAGATACATGGGTTATTGTCATCATCTTTGATTGTGCAATATCTGTGCATATCAGTATTTTTTATCAGGAACAGGCAATTATAAGTGGCTGCAGTACACACGTATACATTCGTATACGTGTGCACTGCCACGCCAACTCGTGTGCACAAACTACAACAAAACACAAATTCATTCAAAGCAACATAACAGAGAAGAACAAAGACCAAGTGCAGCATCAGAATGCACCAACCAGAATGAACCAGTGATACAAGGCAACAAGTACAACACTGCACAAATTCAACATGAAGCAGTGCAAGCTCTCAAAGATACAACAGTGAAAGAAACTGCATCACAGCAGCATGAAACATCAAAATACACAAAATATGGAAACTGCATCAATGCAGTACAGAACATAGTATATATATAGTGATGCATAGCAACTGCATAGCAGCTACAAACACCAAGTGCAACAGTGAACACAGAGTACAATGCAACATTTTTATAATGCAGTGATGGTTGCAGATTCAAGTTCAAGTTACAGGTTAAAATGCACAAAGACATGGCAAGAGTCACAAGACCATCAAGCAGTGAGCAAGTGCAACTTGAACTTCATAAATAACAAATGCAGATACAAAATGACCTAGTGCAACTGGAAACAACAGAAATTGTGCAACATTTTCATAATGCAGTGAAGCATGCTCATGGAACACAGCAACAACAGAGCTATATGAACAAATGCACCACTGTGAAGTAATGTAACAGCAATTACAGTGACAAACTGCAACAAACAAGGAACATAAATACTGCAACTACAACTATGGAACAACAGCTCATATGAACAAGTGTACAAAGGCAACATGAACAAGTGTAGCATCTGTATCAAAGCAGTGGAAACAAACTCAAGTGCACGCGAACATGGCAGCAGACCAGTGACAACAACAAGTAAAGAACATGGATGTACAAGGCAATGCACCAATGCAAGTGACTAATGCAACATGAAGTGAATCAAGTTCAAAACATCATGACAACAAGTACAATGTTCCTCAAAGAAGAATTCGAGCTAGAAACAAATGACATGCACCAGCAAGCTATCAAGAATCAGATCACAACTACATGCAGATCAAATGAAGTTCTGATTCAATCCCATAGCAAAATCAAGTCACAATGAAAGTACAAACCCAAAAATATATGCATACACACATACAAATGTATATATGCACATATATAGTAAACTGGTGAATGTGCAGTAGGAACACAAGACAGTGGCAAGTACAAGGCTGGGCAGAAATCAAGCCGAAAGAATAAATTCGTGTTTTTTTATTATTAAGTCTTTGATTAAGTCAAAGAGTTCTAATTTGGAAAGAAATTTTTGCAGCAAATTTCTCGAATTCATATATGGACAGCATTAATTCAAATGAGGACCGAGACAACAAATACAGCAAGATATCTTCGAATCAATTAATTCGAATTCAAATATGGACATCAATTATTTGAATTTGAATCAAGAAAGGAATACTCCAAATCCAGAACAAATTCAGGAAAATAATCAACGACATGAAGAAATCAAATCTGACAGTGTTAATTAGGGTTTCAACCCTATAAATACACCCAAGAAATCATCATAGACATGGAACAATCGAGTTCGAAAATCACAAAACCACAAACAAGCAAAAAAGATTACATACCGCAACAGTAAACTCGATTGTCAGAGAACGAGCTAGCAACAAGCATCAAATCATCAGAGAACGAGCGTGAGAAAGATCAACACAAGTCAAAGAATCAATCATCAGAACAAAGCCCCAAATCTCACAGAAGAACCGAAGCCCTAAATTGAAAAAGAAAAGGATCGGCCATTTTTTTTTCTCACAAACAAAAGAAAATGGACCGGGTAAAATAAAGGGAAGTGACCGCATATCATATGTTTGTATTGGGTTAAGTTTTTTTTTTTAAAGCAAGATAATTTAAATAGTTTTAAATTTAGTGCTTGCTTTTATAATTTGGTTTATTCGTATGTTCTTTTCAAAACAAAACATGATAATTTATCACCTAGGGTTTAGGTGTTGACAGATTGTCTAGTTAGAGTTAGTCCAGTTAGCAGGGTTTGCAAGTTTGCAAAACTCTATAGGCGGTAGCAGGGTTTGCAAGTCTATTAAAGTGTTTGTAAGCGAGAAACTGTTTAATTCTAATAGAAATCTGGGAATGCAGCAGTAGGCAGGGGTTGCCGAAGCTGGGTAAATTCTGTGTGTGATTTATTTTTCAGCATATTTATTTCTGCAGCTTGCTTCTGTGTTTAATTCGCAGAAATTTGTTATAACCCTATTCACCCCCCCTCTAGGGTTAATCTAGATCCTACAAGTAGTATCAGAGCAAGGTATTTTACTTTAACTCTAGAGTCATGAATCCACCAAATAATGCTTTTTCTAAGGGGCAATCTATTGCTAGGCCACCCATGTTTAATGGGAATGATTATGCTTATTGGAAAGTTAGAATGAGTATTTATCTTAGTTCTGTCGATTATGATGTTTGGGATATTATTGAAACTGGCTATAAATCCCCCACTATAATTGTTGGTGATACTGAGATTCCTAAACCTAAGGATAGGTGGGATGCTAACGATAAGAAATTAAAAACTACAAATGCCAAAGCAATGAACGCTTTGATCTGTGCTCTTGATAAAAATGAATTTAATAGAATTTCTCATTGTACAACAGCACAGGAGATTTGGCACACTCTGGAGGTGACACATGAAGGAACTTCTCAAGTCAAGGAGTCACGACTAGCTCTATTTAGCAATGAATACGAAAACTTTGTGATGGAAAAGGGCGAGAGCATAAAAGATATGTTTGGACGATTTTCAACTTTGGTGTACAATGCTAGAGCGCTTGGGAAGGTCTTCACTGAAGTAGAGCTTGTACGGAAGATACTGCGAGTCTTACCAATGAACTTTGAGGCAAAAGTCACTGCGATACAAGAATCAAAAGATCTGAGTAAACTAAGCATGGAGGAGTTGATCGGAAACTTGATGACATATGAGCTTGAGCTAAAGGCAAAGGAGGAACGTAACAACTCCGAATCAAAAAAGAAGACGATTGCCTTAAAAAGCAAAGAAGAAAGCGGTGAAGAAGAAGGAGATCCAATTGAAGAGCTTGCGATGGCTGTCAATAATCTTAGAAAATGGTCAAAATTCAGGCCACGCAAGAAGAAAACAAGTGGTAATAAGTCAAAAGATTCTGATGATTCCGATAATGAATTAACATGCTTTAACTCCAAAAAGCCTGGCCACTTCAAACAAAAATGTCCACTTCTCAAGAACAACAAAGGAAAGAAAAAGAAGAAGAAGGCCTTTGCAGCAACTTGGGATGATGAAGAAGGAGAAGAAGTTTCAGATAATAGCTCAGAAGAGGCTAACTTGTGCCTTATGGCAAAATCAGATTCAGAAACAAGTTCAGAGGAATCCAGTGAGGTCTGTTGGCGGGCTAAGGAGCAACAAGAATGGTTTCTAGATTCAGGTTGTTCTAGACATATGACAGGTGATAAATCTAAGTTCCTTAGCCTAGAGAAGTTTAGAGGTGGAAATGTGATCATGGGAGATAATAGCAAGTGTAAGATTATTGGGAAAGGTGAAGTAAGTAATGGTACTTTTTCCTTGACTAATGTTTTATACGTTGATAATTTGCATCACAATCTCATTTCTATTAGCCAACTATGTGACAAAGGTATGAATGTGGTTTTTGATAGTGATACTTGCAAAATAATTGATAAAACTTCTAATAACATTGTTTTTATGGGCAAAAGAAAAGGAAATGTTTACTCACTTTCGTTTGGCAATCTAAATCTTTCCAGATGTTTGGTAGCCACTGACGAAGAGGCATCTTTATGGCATAGGAGACTTGGACATGCTAGCATGAGTCTCTTAAGAAATCTTGAAACGAAAGAATTAGTCAGAGGGTTACCACATCAGAAATTTAAAGATAACAAAGTGTGTAAAGCATGTTCCTTGGGCAAGCTTAGTCGATCATCATTTCGCCCTAAAAACATTGTTAGCACATCACGGGTCCTCGAATTAATTCATATGGACTTATTTGGACCAAATGAAATTGCAAGCTTGAATGGAAAACGTTATTGTTATGTATTGGTTGACGATTATTCTAGATTTACATGGGTTTATTTCTTAGCCAAAAAGTCTGAATCTTTTGATTATTTTTCAAAATTTGCTAAACTTGTTCAAAATGAAAAAGGAGTTTCAATTAAAACTTTGAGAAGTGATCATGGAGGCGAATTTGAAAATTTAGAATTTGAAAACTTTTGTGAAGAAAATGGTTTAAAACATGAATTTTCTGCCCCACGAACACCTCAACAAAATGGGGTGGTTGAAAGGAAAAATCGTACATTACAAGAATTGGGTAGATCCATGTTGAGTGAGTATAAACTACCTCTAACTTTTTGGGCAGAGGCGGTGAATACTTCGTGCTACGTAATGAATAGAGTAATGATTAGACCAATACTTGGCAAAACTGCTTATGAAGTGTGGCATGAAAGGAAACCTAACATCTCTTATTTTCGTGTTTTTGGATGTCCTTGTTTCATTCTTAACACAGGTGATCAACTTGGAAAATTTGAATCAAAGGCCGATGAGGGAATTTTCATGGGCTATTCAACAAGGAGCAAGGCTTACAGGATATACAACAAACGAACAAAGACAATTGTTGAATCAGTCAATGTGAAATTTGATGAATCTGATCTGGAAAGGACGACTGAAAAAACGGGTGATGATGGGGTAGATCATGAAGGCATTAAAGAAGGGACATCTACTGAGAAAGATGGAAGTAGGACTGTTGATGCTGATAGATTGAAGTTCAAATCCAATCATCCTCCTGAATTGGTTATAGGAGATCCTACGGAAGGAATACGCACTCGCTCTGCATTTGATAAAAATTTGTGTGCGTTTTGTTGTCATAGTGGTTTTATTTCTGAAATAGAACCTGATTCTGTTGAAATGGCTCTTAATGATGAAAGTTGGGTTTTAGCAATGCAAGATGAACTTAATCAATTTGAGAGAAATAAAGTTTGGAAATTAGTTCCTAGGCCTAATGACTATCCAATTGTAGGAACTAAATGGGTGTTCAAAAACAAACTTGATGAATCAGGAAATGTAATTAGAAACAAAGCTTGGTTGGTCACAAAAGGATATAACCAAATAGAAGGCATAGATTTTGATGAGACATTTGCACCAGTTGCTAGGTTAGAAGCCATTAGGATTTTGCTCAGCTTTGCTTGTTATAAAGGTTTCAAACTAAAACAAATGGATGTAAAAAGTGCATTTCTAAATGGTGATCTGAAAGAAGAAGTTTTTGTTGAACAACCCCCCGGTTTTGAAAAACACGATTTTCCAAATCATGTGTATAAACTTGAAAAAGCATTATATGGTCTTAAGCAAGCCCCTAGAGCTTGGTATGACTGCCTTTGTACATATCTTCTGGAAAATGGCTTTGAAAAGGGGAGTGCTGACACGACACTGTTCCTATTACATAAAGGAAGTGATTTTTTGATTGTTCAGATTTATGTGGATGATATCATTTATGGTGCTACTAATGAACTCTTGTGCGAGAAATTTGAACAAGTCATGCAGGCTAAATTCGAGATGAGCTTGGTTGGAGAATTGAAATATTTTCTTGGATTTCAAATCAAGCAAAGCAGTGATGGCATTTTCATTTCGCAATCCAAGTATGTGTTGGAACTGTTGAAGAAATTTGGAGTTGAGAACTCCAAACCATTGAGAACTCCTATGAGCCCATCAACAAAGTTGGACAAAGACGAGAAAGGAAGTGCTGTTGATCGAAAAAATATCGAGGGATAATTGGTTCACTTCTCTATCTTACTGCTTCTAGACCTGATATTATGTTTTCTGTGTGTTTGTGTGCACGTTTTCAATCTAATCCTAAAGAATCTCATTTGAAAGCCACTAAACGAATTTTGAGATATCTTTCACACACACACAAATTTGGATTATGGTACCCTTCTTGTGAAAACTTTGATTTAGTTGGCTATTCTGATGCTGATTATGCTGGTTCATTGGTTGACAGGAAAAGCACCAGTGGGACATGTTTCATGCTAGGACATTCATTAGTTTCATGGTCAAGTCGAAAACAGAATTGTGTTGCATTATCCACCACTGAAGCAGAATATATTGCTTTAGGAAGTTGCTGTGCTCAAATTTTATGGATGATGCAAACTCTTTCTGATTTTGGCTTAGTTTATAAACAAGTTCCATTAAAATGTGACAGTAAAAGTGCAATAGACTTATCAAATAATCCTGTTCATCATTCACGCACAAAACACATTGATGTGAGACACCACTTTCTTAGAGATGACATTGCTAAGGAAGACATTTGCATTAAATATATTTCAACTGAGGCTCAACTTGCTGATATTTTCACAAAACCCCTCCCTGAAGACAGATTTTCTAGATTACGTTTGGATTTGGGGATTATAGAAATTGACTAACAATTTTTTTCATTTTTAGGATGAAATATTCTTGGATATATACTTTCAACTTCAATTTCTAGGATTCAAACAAGTTTTGGATATTTTTCCGAAGATTGATTCGAATATGGTATTCAGTACTGGATATTACATAATATAATTAACTTGGTAACTTATTCCACGATCATTTCTATTTCTACCATCTTTCTATCGTTCATAATGGTTTGATAAAATAAGAAGAGTGAATTATTTCAAATTTAAAAAAAAAATTAAATAAATAAATAAATAATAATAACTCTCATGCATCCATTCTCATTTAAAAGTCCTTATGGTTATGCATGGATGGAGCATGTGAGTGAATTATTTTTATCATTACTCCATTCTCATTTAAAAGTCCTTATGGTTATGCATGGATGGAGTATGATAACTAAGTATTCTGGTCTCACTTAATAATCTGGATGCTTAGACTTATAAGTAACTGCTAATCCCATTTAAAAGTCCTTATGGTTATGCGTGGTTAGTAAGTGCTTATTTTTTTGTGCTTAAATTTCAAATTAATGTTAAAATATCTCTCTTCTTATTAAAACTAATCATCGATCCATCCTCTACAATATGGAAGTTTTTATCTCGTTATGATATATTATTTTTTGTTCCTACTATTCCATTTTTTTTCAGTCTTTTGATAATGACAAAAGGGGGAGAAGAACAAGATTTTGATGAGAAAGTAAATATTTTTTTGACCTATTTCAACAATTTTGGTTAAATGTTGTTAGTTAATTTTTCTTTAGTTCTTCTATTCTTTTGAAATTTTTGTTATCTTCTAAACAGGGAGTGGTCTTGGTTGTAGGGGGAGCATTCAAATAGGGGGAGCTAAAAATTTCGTGTTCAAACACATGTATTAGCATTTCAAAATCCTTAATATATATGTTTGTCATCATCAAAAGGGGGAGATTGTTTGATGTGATTTTTTGTTTGATGATAACAAACATATATATATATCAATATATATATGTGTTTGCAGTTTGGACTATATTCATATTGAATAATTATACTATTGCACAGAATCTATATAATTCAACTAGTATTTTTTATTCAATATAATATTTTATTACAATACTTAAACAATACAAAGTTTTCAGCTCTCTCTATATATATACATACATCAGTTCATACATTTTACTTTTCTCACTACAACACTCAACACTCAGTTTTTCACTCTGTCTGCACATCTGCATCTATCTGCATTGTCCAGCTCCACTTCTCGTCCTGTCTCCTATGTACCTGTATAATTAGCAACTACAACAGTAATCTGAAAATAAACAAATTTAAATTTGCAAAAATAAAATTTGTTTGTGTCTCAGATACATGGGTTATTGTCATCATCTTTGATTGTGCAATATCTGTGCATATCAGTATTTTTTATCAGGAACAGACAATTATAAGTGGCTGCAGTACACACGTATACATTCGTATACGTGTGCACTGCCACGCCAACTCGTGTGCACAAACTACAACAAAACACAAATTCATTCAAAGCAACATAACAGAGAAGAACAAAGACCAAGTGCAGCATCAGAATGCACCAACCAGAATGAACCAGTGATACAAGGCAACAAGTACAACACTGCACAAATTCAACATGAAGCAGTGCAAGTTCTCAAAGATACAACAGTGAAAGAAACTGCATCACAGCAGCATGAAACATCAAAATACACAAAATATGGAAACTGCATCAATGCAGTACAGAACATAGTATATATATAGTGATGCAGAGCAACTGCATAGCAGCTACAAACACCAAGTGCAACAGTGAACACAGAGTACAATGCAACATTTTTATAATGCAGTGATGGTTGCAGATTCAAGTTCAAGTTACAGGTTAAAATGCACAAAGACATGGCAAGAGTCACAAGACCATCAAGCAGTGAGCAAGTGCAACTTGAACTTCATAAATAACAAATGCAGATACAAAATGACCTAGTGCAACTGGAAACAACAGAAATTGTGCAACATTTTCATAATGCAGTGAAGCATGCTCATGGAACACAGCAACAACAGAGCTATATGAACAAATGCACCACTGTGAAGTAATGTAACAGCAATTACAGTGACAAACTGCAACAAACAAGGAACATAAATACTGCAACTACAACTATGGAACAACAGCTCATATGAACAAGTGTACAAAGGCAACATGAACAAGTGTAGCATCTGTATCAAAGCAGTGGAAACAAACTCAAGTGCACGTGAACATGGCAGCAGACCAGTGACAACAACCAAGTAAAGAACATGGATGTACAAGGCAATGCACCAATGCAAGTGACTAATGCAACATGAAGTGAATCAAGTTCAAAACATCATAACAACAAGTACAGTGTTCCTCAAAGAAGAATTCGAGCTAGAAACAAATGACATGCACCAGCAAGCTATCAAGAATCAGATCACAACTACATGCAGATCAAATGAAGTTCTGATTCAATCCCATAGCAAAATCAAGTCACAATGAAAGTACAAACCCAAAAATATATGCATACACACATACAAATGTATATATGCACATATATAGTAAACTGGTGAATGTGCAGTAGGAACACAAGACAGTGGCAAGTACAAGGCTGTGCAGAAATCAAGCCGAAAGAATAAATTCGTGTTTTTTTTTATTAAGTCTTTGATTAAGTCAAAGAGTTCTAATTTGGAAAGAAATTTTTGCAGCAAATTTCTCGAATTCATATATGGACAGCATTAATTCAAATGAGGACCGAGACAACAAATACAGCAAGATATCTTCGAATCAATTAATTCGAATTCAAATATGGATAGCAATTATTCGAATTTGAATCAAGAAAGGAGTACTCCAAATCCAGAACAAATTCAGGAAAATAATCAACGACATGAAGAAATCAAATCTGACAGTGTTAATTAGGGTTTCAACCCTATAAATACACCCAAGAAATCATCATAGACATGGAACAATCGAGTTCGAAAATCACAAAACCACAAACAAGCAAAAAAGATTACATACCGCAACAGTAAACTCGATTGTCAGAGAACGAGCTAGCAACAAGCATCAAATCATCAGAGAACGAGCGTGAGAAAGATCAACACAAGTCAAAGAATCAATCATCAGAACAAAGCCCCAAATCTCACAGAAGAACCGAAGCCCTAAATTGAAAAAGAAAAGGATCGACCATTTTTTTTTCTCACAAACAAAAGAAAATGGACCGGGTAAAATAAAGGGAAGTGACCGCATATCATATGTTTGTATTGGGTTAAGTTTTTTTTAAAAGCAAGATAATTTAAATAGTTTTAAATTTAGTGCTTGCTTTTATAATTTGGTTTATTCGTATGTTCTTTTCAAAACAAAACATGATAATTTATCACCTAGGGTTTAGGTGTTGACAGATTGTCTAGTTAGAGTTAGTCCAGTTAGCAGGGTTTGCAAGTTTGCAAAACTCTATAGGCGGTAGCAGGGTTTGCAAGTCTATTAAAGTGTTTGTAAGCGAGAAACTGTTTAATTCTAATAGAAATCTGGGAATGCAGCAGTAGGCAGGGGTTGCCGAAGCTGGGTAAATTCTGTGTGTGATTTTTTTTCCAGCATATTTATTTC